>JAYKKI010000014.1:19265000-19892750 GCA_039881145.1 Druceiella hillmani
ATTACAATACAGTACCTTCCTTCGCCTTCTACTCGGCCTCTTTGAATAGAGTTTTCTGTGTAACGAGCAGAATCTTAAATTGAAAATAGTGTTTTTTTTATATTCGATTTTTTAAACTAACATTTCGATATTTGAAATTATGAAGCCGACCATTCACGTGACGTTCGCTTTTTGAAACTAAGATTTTGATATTCGAAAATTGCATTTTTCGAATAAATACTCTTTCTTTAAATTTTGGACATAAATTTATTTCTTCTTGTAATTATAAATGTGATTTATTTAGCGGCGATTTGAATTTCAAAGTACAGCACTACAAAGTGGATGGAGTTTTAATTCCGTCAAACAATTTCAAGCTAACCATTCACGTGATATTCCTTTTTTGAAACTAACATTTCAATATTTGAAAATATTACGCCAACAATTTATGTGATATTCGATTTTTAAACTAACATTTTGATATTTGAAATTATGAAGCCTACCATTCACGTCACGTTCGCTTTTTGAAACTAAGATTTTGATATTTGAATTATTTTTTTATTTACGTCAAGTGTTGGTATAAATACAATAAACTTCCGGTGGATTTTAGAAAATAAGATTTACTGACAAGTTGGTTGAAAATATTGTAAGCTTACCTCTAATTGTAACAATTTTATTTCAGCTTAGGCAGTTATGACGCTGTCTGACATTAAGTCTCTTAACATCAGATTGCGTCATTTTCAGCTTTATTTCAGTTACACCTCTTAACATTAGGTGACGACACTTTCAGCGTACCGTACACGAAAATTGCAGAACAATAAAAACTCCATTAGTTAGATTCAATTTATAACGAAGAAATTCAACGTCAGCATTCATTTAAAAAAATTTGTATCTAAAAAAATTAAAATAATTGTTGTAGGAGCGTAGTTGAGCTTGTAGCTCTGTTTTTTGCTTGCACCATGCTATTTTCCGTTTTATTATTATTTTCAGAAAAAAAATTACAAAAAAGCAATTTTTTGTATTTCTTCATTCAAAGCAGTATAATTGATCTTCAACTTGTTTCGCGTACACGTATTATTATGATTTTAATAACAGCGGATACTTCATAATCCGGGTATCATAATTATTCACCTGTATGGAACGTTCAAAGTCCAGATAGTCAAATTTATTACAACATCCACAAAATAATGTATCCATGAAAATGATTACTGTGGTTTGATACCAAAGGAAATTTTCCTTGATATGGAAATGAACACTATAATAGTGTACTTAGATACCTTCAAGCATGTTCTGTTACAAAAACTAATTTAAAACACTAAATCGGGGCTTGGTTGTTTTTTATTTCCGTATTTGTATCTATCCGTAATGTGGAACAAAAAAACATATAAAATATAATAATACTATTCATAAATATCCGTAACACTCCACCACCTTCTGAAGAAGAAATTTATAAACAAAACAACATAAAACGAAATTTCTATATTTTTGGTTTCCAAGTATTTCAGGTCTTTTCCGATATTAGACGAATGTCCAGAGTGCAATACACAAAATTTTGTCTCATTTTGAGTGCCTTAATCTCCGAAACTAATAAACCTAGTGTGATAAACATCTCATTAGATATATTTTGTAGTTCATTTATGATAAAATAAGTTTTAATTCGCCAATTTTTGTTCTCGAATATAATATTATTACAATATTTATTTAAATTTCACACGGTTAGCCCGAGGAAAAACAAAGTCCTAGAAACTGGCGCCATCTATCTGATATTGTTCACACTATGTTCCATCACAAAAAGAAAATAAACCAGTACAAAATTCATCAAAAGGGATGCATGTTGAAAATTGCGCCACAATTTATACACAAAAATTTGTCTCATTTTGAGTGCTTTAATCTCCGAAATAAATAAACCTAGTGCTATAAAATATTTCATTAGATAGATTTTGTAGTTCAATTTATAATGAAATAAGTTTTAATTCGCCAATTTTTGTTCGAATATAATATTATTACAATGTTTATTTAAATTTCACAAGGTTAGCCTGAGGAAAAACAAACTCATAGAAACTAACGCCATCTATCCGATATTGTTCACACTATGTTCTATCACAAAAAGAATTGAAAATTGATTGATATATTGAAAATTGTGACACATTTGCCAGTGTGTGCTTTTTGTTATTTTTTTTTTCCCAGATTAATGCTCTATCATAGAAACACTATTGACTGATTTATTTATTGAGTGTCTTTAAAATATATTTATGAATTTAAGCGAAACATTTTCTTTTCTGTTTATTATGACTACATCAACTGTTACTCGGTTAGAAGCAAATTCGTAAAGGTAAGAAATATTGGTGAACCAAAAAGGACACGAACATGTTGATCATCGTGTAGGTATACCTCACAAGAAAAGACGTGAGCATAGATAAAATAGAACATAGCTATTTATACCCGAGCAAATATTCTTGAGAAACTTGATTAGGGTAAAGTGTTTAGGAATATTCCTGTTATGGATCATTCTTTCTTTACCTTGCAACTGAGACGATGAAATAACTGTTGTTGCCTGGAATTGAACTATTTAGTTGTGAACTCTTGAAATGACATTAAAAAGGTACTCACATTTCACTCAAATCTTCGTTATATAGTGATTCCCAGCGGATCACGTTAAATTATTTTTCTACTTTAGGTAGTTGTAAAATTTCCATTCAGCATTCATCATCATTACTACAAATTGCCTGCAATTTTTATTACTTCTAAATCTATGAATCCCGTTTGAGGAAAATTATTCTCCTATATGATTTTGTTTCTAGAGCAAGCATGATCGTATGAATATACTTTAAATAAGGTAACTAAAAACTTTAATAATCTCAGTTAATGCAACATATTAACTGATGAATTGATAAAAAATAGCGACTCCCTCATATAGGTACCAAAAGTTAAGACAAAACATTTTTTCATAACCTCCATCGAATGAGATGTTATTAAATAGATGGTTTGATGTTCAGGCCATTTTTTTTAAAATTTGAAACCCCATTTTCTTCGTCTGTGTTTTTTCACCAACATACTAGACCATTTTTTTACAACTTATTTAAATACATCTTGAGGTTTTCTTTTATATTCGGTATTTTCGCAAATTTATCTTCCCGTGTTTGCGATATATTAAATATTAAATTTGTCTGTATCCATTTCATGATTCCCAAGCGGTCCTGAGGTCTCTAGGATTCACAACAAAATTATATCTAACTATAAACCTACAAACGAACCCCACGACGTACATCTACAAGTACCAATGTTTCGAGGCTCACCACAAGAATCTGGTACGTGGCATCGTTAATCTGTATAAGAATTCTTTCAATACCTCTATACTGTTCACCATAATCTAAACATTAATTCACAAATGAAAATCGGTAGATAGACTTTTGACGTAATTTATGCAAATGTCTTAGAATAACTTTACCTTACGATCAAGTTCGTGATTAAAGTGTCACTTCCTGAAGAGGTCGCGCTGTAAGTATCATTTGTAAATAGAATGATATTATGCTCTTTATATCCATTCTTTTCTTTTAAAGTTGAATAACATATTTGTAAACAAAATATAAATGATAAATTAAGATGTATTAGTGATAAATTGTCCTGTCAGCATTATGTACGTAGAAACAAATATGTGACAAATATAGGACATTAAAAATACAGGAATATAATACGTGTCACACAGGATAAAAAAATAAAAGAGAAGGTATGCATTTTTCTAAAAATAAATACGAATACACCATATTTAATTTCATTTATAAAATATGAATGGATTATGTTTTAAACGTTTTGACTGGAAATATCCCCAGATGGTTTTTCTTAAAATACTTCCCTTCTTCTTAATTCTCAGTTTCATGGCAACGTGTATATTGGATCACAAGTTCTTTTAAATCCTTCTGCAATGTCTATTAGTGACTGACGGCACTGAAATGATAATGCTTATTTGCAAAATACATTAGCATTTGATATTGCGATATTCCTAGATTAGTATTTATCGAATTAATATTATAATCGTAAATTATAAACTCTACAATAATAATCGCAAAAATTTTAACGAAAGCTAATTACTTCACACAATCTTCTTTTCGAGTATCTGGTTGGATAAAGAATACTTGAAATATATTTATAATTATCTTTTATTCAAACTTCCTTTGATACAAAAGTTTCATTTTGTAAAAAGAAAACAATTATAAAAACATCAAGAGAATAAAAAAAAATTCAACAAGCGGAATATCGCTTTGCCGTAATTAATTCAGATCAACACTGACGCACGATACGATTTCTCTGATAAACATATGTATGAATTAACATTGTACAACACCTTTTAAACTGAACGGCCTCGTATCAACTTTATATAATCAAGAAAAGCCATATACAAACACGTTATTCTCCAAAAGATATCCGAGTGTCTGCAAAGCATATTCCTACTAGCATAAACATGTCCAACCAAATTGATTCGTTTACAATAGAGGTAGTTTTCATATTCTGTGTGTCATAATAAATTAAGTTGATTGATCAATAGCCCTTCATTAATTATATAAAACGTCAAGTAATAGTTTATCATATTAAATTTTATTTATGGCATAAAGAAGACAACACAACGATGTACATGAGTAAGAGTACAAGTTATAAATATTCGCAAAACATTGCAAACTTATTAATTTATTATTTCTACAAGCGCGTATGTAATTTTCGCCAAAGAGCTTCGCTGATAAATAATATGATTACTTACCGCTGTCCATTGCTCAGAAACTGCTCACCGGAGATTACCTAAATTACTTCAAAATTGTTGATTTTACGTCCATTTGCATAGTTATGTTGTGACACTAAGTATAATAAAAACATAAAATGAAACGTAAGGAATCGCTTTGACATTCGAAGTGGCCGGCGGGCGGCGCGCTCGCCGCTCGCGCGCTACTATCACACGTTCCAGATAACACGCTCGCAACTCGCGCGGGCGGCGAAAGGGTTCACTGAAGCGACTCGAACCTGTTTGGTCGGATTCTTCCTATGACGTCCATACTTGAATGGGGCGGAAGCCCCGTGTGGAGGCGCCGCCCGCCCCGGAATCGAGTCTTAATGTTTACTATTAGCAAGACACCTGACGACATATCATAAAGTAGTCATTAGAGTATATGCGACATGGCGTTAAAAATTCATTATGCAAAAATTCACGCTACCAAATATTTATAAAAAAATGCTTTTTTAATTAATATATACCTAACAAATGAAGAGTATTTTTTTATTTAATTTTGTCTCAATATCTTCAAATAATAATTTATAATAAATTGTATGATGCATTGCAACCATTCGAAAATAAAGTTCTATATATACATTTGAAGTAATTCAAAACCCTTACAAATAAAAGACTAATAAATTAACAAACAAACATTTAGGAAAAATTCGTAAAGTAAAAGCTAAAACAATTAAAACATTAAAATAGTATTAGATCGTTCTTTCGTCGTTAAAATTTTCACAACGAATTTTGTCTTTGGTAAAACACTTTGTTGTCTACAAACCTTTTAGTCTATGACAAATTTGCTTATGGTTACTCTTTTCCGGTCTGTGTTGTAAACGAAGGTAGGTGACAGTTTTTGCGGCACAATAAAATCTAAGAATATCTTTAGTTACTAGTGAAAATTTACATAAGTTATTGCCAGAAAGTGTTCACTTGAAGTGTATATTGCATATTAAGTTAATATTTTATGGTTTGAAGTTATCAGTGATAATTTTGACTTGCATGTTGTGCTGCATTGTCGAATGTCAAAGTTTATAGGTTATGAACAAAATTTAATTAATGTAAAGATAAATTTAAATTACAGGCCCCATAATGAAGCAAATAGTTGCTAATCAGAAAGTGAAAATCCCGGAGGGATTGACGGTTACTGTCAAATCCAGATTAATCACTGTGATCGGACCCCGTGGTACATTGAAGAGATCGTTCAAGCATTTGGCTTTGGACATCCGTATGGTTAATCCTCGGTTAATGAAAGTGGAGAAATGGTTTGGTACCAAGAAAGAATTGGCTGCTGTCAGAACTGTCTGTTCCCATGTAGAAAACATGATTAAAGGTTTGTTATTAAATGTTTTTCTCA
Source organism: Druceiella hillmani (assembly GCA_039881145.1). Taxonomy (NCBI): domain Eukaryota; kingdom Metazoa; phylum Arthropoda; class Insecta; order Lepidoptera; family Hepialidae; genus Druceiella; species Druceiella hillmani. The sequence goes on from JAYKKI010000014.1 coordinate 19,271,093, forward strand.
CCAAATATTCGTGAAGTACTTGATTGAATCATTGTTATTAAGCTTATGATAATATTCTAATGTGTGTTCTTAGAATAAAGGCATATAAACTCCTTTATAGTTTAGAGAGATATTAATTTAAATTCAGTGACATTTTAAAATAAATTGTGCTTTGAAGAAGTCCAAACTGAGTTCTCTTTCAGTCGAAACTAAAACCGATAGCTTTTTTGTGTTATATAAACCTGATTAATGGTTTCTCTTAAACTATTATTGAAATTTTCTTATTTTTATTGTTTAATTATGAAAGTGACAATGGGTTACAAAATTAAAACAAAAGGGAGGGCATTGAAAAACGAGAATATTTGTTTCTAAATTTAATTAACGATTATAACAATTAAAAGTTATTCCTTAATGAATTTACATAAATAGTAACAGCTGTTTTATTGCACTAACTTTAATGAAACTAATTTTATTACAATTGGTAATATAAGGTAGTTTTACAATTATTTATTAATTACATCTAATCAGTTTTAACATATCATTGAATTCAAATTATACATAACAGTAACTCTTTCGATTAGTTGAATTAGCAAAAAATATAGGAAATAAATGAAAGAAAATAAGAAGTTCAACCTCTCTTTACGAACATACCTACAAGTAGTAGATTTTAGTTTCGTGGAGCGAGGAAGAATTGATAGAAACGTGCGTGGTTTTGAACTTTCGACGCCACATTTATACTGCCGTAAATATTCTTACATTTTAATTATACTGAATTCCGAGTTTGAAAATTTATCATTATTCATTGTTTTTAAGACATTATAAAATTTGTTCGTTATTCAATAGACCTACAGCAATTTAGTTCGGCGCTGAGTGGAATGGTATTTGAAATTATTTTTTATAAGCAACTTACAAGTGAGAATTCTGTTATGCGTTTTCATGTTCTTGACGCCAAACTTAGTAACAATATTTCATTATTTACTCAATAACCTTTAGTGGTTATGTTAATGTGGTTATGTATTATGTTAGTTTATGTTTGTGAACAAAACTGGAAAAATTAGTTTTAAGTTTAAACAGGACTCATCACAAGTGTACATAGGGTCACTTTGGCAACACGTTTTATTAGGTCGACTTGTATGTAACTATGTAATGGAATTTCCGACAGCAAATTTCATGCACTTCTAATTGTTGTATCATCATGAAACTTGGGAGTTGTGTGTAGTTCTGATGACAATACAATAATTCCATAACATTAAAAAATAACGGAATTTGTAAATTAAAATGATTTTGCTTCTCAAATTAATATTAAGAAAATGCTTAACATTTTAGTTAGATATGAAAACCGAGCGCTCTATGCCTTTACGCTCAAATATTATAGTCAATAACAAACAATACTTACACTAAAGTCCTTACTGAGTAGACGGTGAAAAGTTTCCATAATTATTATTTACTTTTTAGTACAGTATTTTGTAAACGCATGTTTTTTAACAATTAATTAAGTTTTTATGTTTGCCCAAATATAGTCTAATGTTGTATTAGAAATAATTCTATTTGTGCTTGAGAATAAATGTTGAAGAATTAAGCACAAGTATTTTTTGATGTCTAGGTGAGCATTTTGCTTTATACGAGGGCTATTCAAAAATAAGGTGACTTTTTATTTTTCTCAAAAAATATTCATTTATTCATCAATATCTATTTTGTCCCCTTCAAAGTAATCCCCTCAGATATATGTTTGTGCCAGAGCTTTTTCCAATCCTCAAGCATCTCTCCTATACACTTTTTGGTATGGCATCAAGCTCTTCCAGTGATGCGGTCTTTATCTACTCAATCGTGGTAAAACATCGTCCTTTCATGGGTCTTTTCAGTTTGGAAACAGAAAAAAGTCACAGGGACCTAATCCGGTGAATGTGGTGGTTGAAGCATGATTGTGGTGTGGTTTTTGACCAAAAAATTATGAACTAACAATGACGAGTGAACTGGCGCATTATCATAGTGCAATATTCATGACTGGTTTTTCCACAATTCCAGGCATTTTCTTCGTATTGCTTCACGCAAATGATGCATAACTTGAATATAATATTCCTTATTGACCATTCAACCTTTTGGCAAGAACTCACGATGCACCACGCCATTGTAATCGAAAAAAGCTGTGAGCAAAACCTTCACATTTGGCTTAAATTTTGCAATTTTTTCCATCTTGGCTCGTCTAGTCGCTTCCATTGGGATGATTGGGCTTTGGATTCGACATCATAACCATAGACCCATCTTTCGTCACCAGTTAGGACCCTTCTGAGCAAACCTAGATTGTCGTTGACATCATTCAACTGCGCCCGAGCGATGCTTATACCCAGCTCTTTTGGTCAAAATTTAGCAATTTCGGAACAAACTTCGCTATCACACGCTTTATGCCTAAAACATCTGAAAAAATTGCATGGCATGAGCCAACCAACATAACAACCTCCTCAGCAACTTCTCTAATAGTGATTCAACGCTTCTCCATAACAATTTTCTACACTGCTTCAACGTTTTTGTCGGTTATCGACGGCTGGGGCGTCCAGGGCAGGCATCGTAATTAACATCTTCTCGGCCTTCTGTGAAGAACTTGTACCACTCATAAAGATTTTTTTTCTCAACATAGACTCGCCAAATGCCACAGTTAACATTTCAAGTGCGTCGGAGCACTTAATTTTATTCTTCACACAAAATTTAATACAGATTCTTTGATCCATTTTTTTTTCTATAGCAAAAAATCGCCATACACAACAAAACACGAGTAACCTTTATACCTGTCAAAGACAAACTAAAAATGCAAAATGGCTGATAATATCAACATATGTTGAGGACATGTGTACCAACATAACAAAAAAAATTCAGACATGTGTACCAACGTAAAAAAAAAGTCCAATGTACGAAGCCTGCGAAATTTGAAAAACACCTTTTTTTGAACAGACCTCTTATGTATATGAATGCATTTAGTTACTCCCAATTTATCAGATTTTTTTATAACAATACCCATATTAATTAATAATTGGTTTTCGTCTTCAGAATAGATTTGCTAAATGATAAACTTAATAAAATTCTGACATTGAACACAAAATTTTTGGTATTTGAACTAATTTTAAACCTATAATTATAATCAATGAATATTGGGTTCTACAATTCTCTGATCACAATTCTGTACACGAAGTTAAAATTGTAAATATTTCATAAACTTTTTTAAAAACCGGCTATATGGAACAATTAGATATACCTCAAAAGCAATTATGAAATTAAAATAATGAACTTTTTTTTGTTGTAAGATTAAAAAAAATCCTTCAAATTTTGCTGTGTAAAAGAAGTCTTATTGTTTCTTGAACAAATGATACCATTTGTTGCGTATTGAAAAATGTTAAATGAAATTTTTGTTTTTTTTTTAAATGTCTGTATAAATTTTCAACAGTAGTCATTTTGTAATATTTTATGCATCCGAAATAATTCGGCATATTGCAATTTAAATAAGCAATGCAAAACAACTTTCACATTTCATCCTCTGTATTTCCCACAGTGAAATAATCTATATGCTCATGTTTATTACAGGTGTGATCAAAGGATTCCAGTACAAAATGCGTGCTGTATATGCCCATTTCCCCATCAACTGTGTTACTACAGAAAATAATTCAGTCATCGAAATCCGTAACTTCTTGGGTGAGAAATACATCCGACGTGTAAAAATGGCAACGGGCGTGACTGTCATTAACTCGCCTAAACAGAAGGACGAGCTGATCATTGAGGGAAACTCCCTGGAGGATGTTTCAAGGTCCGCAGCCCTCATCCAACAGTCCACCACAGTCAAGAATAAGGATATTAGAAAGTTCTTGGACGGCTTATATGTTTCAGAAAAGACTACTGTTGTGCCTGATGAGATCTAAGGTGACAAAATAAATAATTTTATAAAATTAAGTTTATTTGGTTGTTTCATTTTATGTTGTTCCTATCCTTTTCCTATGAAAAAACTGTTTACTTTGTAAGAAGTCTTTCCAGAAACATATTTTAACAAATTTTATAATTGCATATTAACCGTTTTAGTGCCATAGTTTTTTAGTCATATATACTTAAAAATGCCAAAGAAATCTTTTGTTTTTGATGTCATTTACCCTTGTCTTGAAAAAAAACGGGATCTCCTCCAAAAATTATCACAATTTTAATAATTTTTTCGGTGTTTTCTTAATAAAAACTTGTACAAGAATAATAAAATACAAAGAAAATTATGGAAATATGTATTGTGAACAAAAATATTAACAAAAACTGAAATCAAGGTCACATCGCATTTTTACAGTCCGGTACATCCACCGTATCAGCAAAATAATTGTTATCGTCATTATTATCACTATCATTCAAAATTTGCATTACGCCGAATTGTGAGCGCACCACAATGTCACTCCCACTATCACTTTCTTCACAACTTGAAAAACTATCATTTTCACTCGAATTATTTTCGTATTCCGACATTACGGGTTAAAAATTTTCTTTTCCTGGATCCTTTTTATATTGTAATTACTAATAATATTATGATTTGAACTTTATGTAACATGTAGAAAGATAAAAAATTAGTGATGCGTACGAGCAACCTCCCCTACTGCGTGCTAAACAGCAACTGATTTCGCAAGCGCCATCGCGTTTGTGGCAAATTTAGTAAGTATGCGTACGAGTGCGATGGCGCTCGTCAGCACTCGAACGGTTAATAGAAATAAGTTCAGTTTCAGTTTTGGCGATCACCTGAATTTTTGTCATACAAAAAAATATTTGTTGACAAAGTTAAAGAATCAGCCATTCTTCATCTTTATATTTATTTGCCAACGGAAAAAAATGAGAGTAACTGATTGTTATTGACTAATAGTGAAAGTACCTAAATAGTGTCATATGTTTGACTTTAACGAATAAGTATTAACGTTTTCCAAACATAAGATTTCCATTTTTTGTGTCTCCTTACCTCTAATTTACAACAAATCCAGTTATTGAATTGAATATGTAAACCTGACTAAAAAGTATAGGTAATAAAAATCAATACATTGTCTATAACAAGGTAGCAAACTCTGTTTATGGAAACTTATTTCTGGCAATATTGTATTGAAAAAGCAATCGGGTAAACCAATTTTTTTTCTAGGTTGGAACACTTACTTTTTGAGCGAGTAATATGCATTATATTTTGTTTGCACAATAATATTTTTACTACTAATGCATAGATAATATTAGAAAAGGGTTACGTTGATTAGCATATGTCAACAGCAAAAGTTTGGAATGGTATCAGCTGTTTAGAAAGGCAGAGAATGCATTAACGATGAACAGAGAACCATCACATCATCTGATAAGCGGCATGTAAACTTTTCAAGTCATCGATTAACGATTGGAAATATTGTTTTATACATAGGTGTTGCTATATGTAAGTAGTAAATATTAAATTAAGGGATATAACATAAATTAATTTCAATAAAAACAAAATCAGCCATATTTTAGCTATCCTCAAGGATACTTTCTGAACATTGCTTATATTACTCCTATGTTAATATATTATAGAAATTTTTTTTTGGAACGGCATATGTATAAGTTGTGTTATAATGTACATAGATTTCCATAGCTGGTATGACTTGTATGAAAAAATGTTTTGTGTGATAATTTATTTTATAAGACAAGGTAAAATTAAACATTTTCAAAAAGATGGATTTCTGTCTGTCGAAATTTTAAAGGAAAATGTTTGTATGGTATGCAAAAATTGCGATAGAAATGCAATAATCTTTTTAGGAATTCAGTAAATTTTCAAGATTTATGTACATTACATAACATTCATTCACCTAAAAAAAATAATTGTAACAAAAATAACATTCATTGCCAAACCGTTAAAAATTTTGCTACGGCATTGCTAATTTTTTATCTTTCAAATTATTATTATAATTAAAGTTCAAATTATAATATTATTAGTAATTACAATATAAAAAGGATCCAGGAAAAGAAAATTTTTAATCCACAATGTCGGAATACGAAAATAATTCGAGTGAAAATGATCGTTTTTCAAGTTGTGAAGAAAGTGATAGTGGGAGTGACATTGAGGTGCGCTCACAATTTGGCGTGATGCAAATTTTGAGTGATAGTGATAATAGGGACGATAATTATTTTGCTGATACGGAGGATGTACCGGACTGCGAAAATACGATGTGACCTTGATTTCAGTTTTTGTTATAATTATTATTCACAATATATATATTTCCATAATTTTCTTTGTATTTTATTATCCTTGTACAAGTTTTTATTAAGAAAACACCAAAAATTATTAAAATTGGATAATTTTTGGAAGAGATATAGTTTTCGAGACAAGGATAAATGACATCAAAAACAAAAGATTTCTTTTGCATTTTTAAGTATATATATATATGAGTAAAAAACCATGGCACTAAAATAGTTAAGGAACACTGAAATATAAGTATTGAGAATTACTTATGCGTCGAACAATTTTTAGAAGTTGAACTGGAAATAGCACAATCAGCACAAAAAATTTTTCGTATCCATTTTGTATAATTTGTCATAAAATATATTGGATAGTTTAATGAAAACTTATTTTCTCATTTTTATACGAGAAAAAGTATGATCAGTTTCATACCAAAAAATTTCAGATGGGCGTAATATTAGTTCAGCAATACTGAATTTTTAAAATTAGTCAAAAGTTTTAACACTTGGGAACCCAAAAACAGTTGACAATTTTTTTCGTGTTTTTAATTATTTGAAATATCGATAAACCTAAAATTGTACAATTTCCCAGATAAATATACAATGCTTGGTTCCAAAACATTTAGTCATGTGAAATGAAATTCTATAACTTCACAATGCCTCACACAAATAACTAAATTGAAAAGTGGATCTCTTTCATACACTGCTATCCAGCTTCATTGTATAGTGACAGATAAATACTGTTTATAAATTAAATTTTTAGGATTGTGCTATCTTGCTCACACAATTATTTGAGGTCGTCCATCTATTAGTGTATTATGATTGGTGTTTAATCGTGAGTTTTAAAACAAAATATCATTTTTGATGTCAATCATTAAATATTTAAATACACTTTACTGCAGTTAAACACGGTTAACAATTATTTTTAAATATTGAATATATTTGCTAATATCCCACCTGAAGATGTTGTAATACAACGATACTTAGGTCGTGGTAAAGAAATTAAAGATAGTAGAAATAATACTACATCACGTAGTTTCATTTAATTGTGAATTATTTTTAACCTAAAAACTATCAAATACTTTTTTTTTATATATGTATGATATTTTTTGTTTTATGCATGTTGCAATGTTTCAATATTAGGTATCGGCATATTTTTATGTAGAGCTTCATTGCATAGTTTATAATTTGGATTACTTTCTCTCGTCATATCTCTGAAAACATTCCTTGATTCATTTTAAGTTTTTTTTAAATGTGCTTTGTAATATAATAAAATACAATTTTTATGATCTTAATGTATGCATTAAACTCAGAAAATTGGATAAGCAATTTAAGCTTCATTGCATAGTTTATAATCTAGATTACTTTCACTCATCATATCCCTGAAAACATTCCTTCAGTCATTTAAAATTTTTATAATATAATAAAATATACTTTTTATGATCTTAATGTAAGTACTAAACTCGTAAACAATTTAGAGTCTATGGTCTAAATTGTTAAGCCTTATTTTTATATTAATATTGATAATTGGATAAGTAAATAAAATTTGAATATCTCGTTTTTACATTTTGACGATCGGTTTTATGTTTCACTATTTATTTTTTCAACCATTTAGGGATTGAAAATGGTTTAAATATCTAAATATTGTAACAAAATTGACCCTGCAAATTTTTTAATTGTAGAATTAATTAAAAATGTTTATTTAAGGAACAGTTTTTGTAATATAACCCACAAATGGTTGAGAATGACTTGCGCGTCGAATAAATAAACTTACCACCTGTATACTTTGTTTTTAAAATGAATATGAAAAGTTCATTACTATAATGAGAAACAAAAATTATAGTGTACAAAATGTATGCAAAATTATATAGATCATTAAAATAGAGATTGAGACTGCACCCTGAATTTTGTCCAAAAATTTAATACCAAGACCATAAATTGTGCATTCTTCATATGTAGTGAACAGTATCACGTCTTGTTTCTGAACATTCCAACTATTTACATAATCTTAATTGATCAATCATCACATATTATTAACACTATTATAACTATAAAATAGGAAGTAGATGCTATATCAATATAGCAGAATAACATACAATCTTGCATTCTATATCTACAAGCGCCCTTATTCATACTTATAACACTCTACAATTTTACTTTATAACGCAATGTGTTTTGAAAATGAAATTGGACTAGATGTAAGATCTCTCTGGTCTAAAATTAAATATGAAAATCTTCTCAATAACCAGTACTTCAAAAAAGTAAAACCGTAATATACGAACAATCATGTGTCGATCCGTTTTGTCACAACTGTTTTTTTTCTGAAGTCATTTAATGTAGAAACTTGAAATTATATGATGTAAATAAGGTGGTGACATTGCTATGATTAGGTGGACACAGTTTCTGAGAAATTATTAAACCTATGAAATAGGTATTAGATATTTTTATATTCATATCCAAAAATTATCTCATTTACAAATTAAATCCTATACTATTAAACGAGCAATTCTTGTATGTATATATATATATATTCATGTATGTAAATGGTTTCTCGGAAACGGCTCTAACGATTTCGATGAAATTTGGTATATTTAGTGCTTGGGTGATTATATTCAATAATTTCGAAAATAGCCATATCGGTTAATTATTTTTGGAAATGGCAACCATTTTAAATTTTGAAAATCACTATGAACATTGTTATTATGACTTAATAACTTTTAAATGGAAAAACATAGAAAAGCTAGGGGAAGGAGAAGGGAGAGGGCGAGGGGAGGGGAAGGCGAATGCGAAAGTGAAGCAGAAAACAAAGGCAAAGGGGAAGGAAATCTAATACTATGAAACAAACCATTTCATGTCCCTATGGGAAACTCAAAATGCACCGAGCAACACTCGGACACCTGGTACTGGTTATAGATTTAGTTAAGAGATTAATTAATATTGCACAATATAAATGTGATTTATATGGTGTAGATCCTATATTGCAAAGGAAATGTCTTTGTTGGCAACACTCGACAAAACGAAAAGCCATGTAAAAAGACTCACGGGTTGCCATTAACAACCATGCTACCACAGTTTCAAGAAAAAGTCATTTAAAGTTTATTGTGAGAATCTTTCTTATATTTTCTTTTTCTGTACAGAACATGCCATTTCACCCTCCATTTTATCCGGCCTTCATTGTGCACTATATTTGAAATCAATTATCCCTAGCTCTCTACTCTCGTGAAAATCTAACAGTACCTTAAACTTACTTAGGTTAATATTTGCACACAACATAACTAATATAAAGCAAAGTAACTGCTCAAAAGGTGAAGGCTTCCTGATTCAAACTAGTATATTGTATATGTCACATAGACTTAATAAACTACTATTAAATCTATGATCCGTCAGCTACCTATATTCCTCCAGATTCCTTGACACACCTTTGGCAAATTTATTACTATAACTTTAGCACCATGTGGATTTTTTTCTGAATTATTGTTTTAATTTAAAAAATAACTACTCAAATTTAACAACTAGGCTTAAGATAATCTGCAAGCTTTAGTGAATTAGGGTGCAATGAAGTTTTGGCTGTAGCAATCAATATCAACTAAGATATTTAGGTATGTCATCCAGCTCAAACTTATTACTCAAGTTCAACCACTAGGCTTAAGATAATCTGCAAGCTTTAGTGAATTCGGGTACAATGATAGTTTTGGCTGTAGCAATCAATATCAACTAAAATATTAGGAATGCCTTCCAGTTGATATTTATTACTCAAGTTCAACAACTAAACTTATGATAATCTGCAAGCTTTACTGAGTTACGGTACAATGGCAGTTTTGGCTGTAACAATCAATATTAACTAAAATATTAGGAATGTCATCCAGTTTAAACTGATTACTCAAGTTCAACAACTAAACTTATGATAATCTCCTAGCTTTACTAAATTAGGGTACAATGATAGTTCTGGCTGTAACAATCAATATCAACTAAAATATTAGGAATATCATCTAGTTTAAACTTATTACTCAAATTCAACAACTAGGCTTAAGATAATCTGCAAGCTTTAGTGAATTAGGGTGCAATGATAGTTTTGGCTGTAGCAATCAATATCAACTAAGATATTAGGTATGTCATCCAGCTCAAACTTATTACTAAAATTTAACAACTAGGCTTAAGATAATCCGCAAGCTTTAGTGAATTAGGGTGTAATGATAATTTTGGCTGTAGCAATCAATATCAACTAAGATATTAGGTATGTCATCCAGCTCAAACTTATTACTAAAATTTAACAACTAGGCTTAAGATAATCCGCAAGCTTTAGTGAATTAGGGTGTAATGATAATTTTGGCTGTAGCAATCAATATCAACTAAGATATTAGGTATGTCATCCAGCTCAAACTTATTACTCAAGTTCAACCACTAGACTTAAGAAAATCCGCAAGCTTCAGTGAATTCAGGTACAATGATAGTTTTGGCAGTAGCGATCAATATCAACTAAAATATTAGGAATGTCATCCAGTTTAAACTTATACTCAAAGATCTTTGCTAATAGCCCCCTTGAAGATCTTGTAATACAACGAAACCTAGGACGTGGTAAAGAACTTAAAGAAAGTAGAAATAATACTACATCACGTAACTTCATTTAATTGTGAATAATGAATTTCTACAAAATTAATGCCAAGTATATTCAATATACAACAAAATTGACACCAAATATATTCAATATAACTTAGGTAAATAAACAAATTTTGCACCTTCTGTTACTTATCTTACGCAACAAGTTACTAACCAAAATATACTGTAACATTATCAGGCATAAGCAAATTTCTTCAATAACATATAGTTTTGATGTTATTTTACCAATTATGCAACTAATTAGACTGACTACCAAAAGAAATCTGCAGCCATTTAGACATTACAAAAGGATGGAAAAAATTGGGATATCAACAAAAGAGAAAAATCATCATAAAATAGAACACAGCTTCAATTGTGAAAAAGGATTGTAAATCTAAGCATTGAGGATTGCAAATCTAAATTTTCTTTTGGTTTAGTTTAACCTTTAACTACTGACGTGGGGGCCGCTCCGGCCTAGCAACAGTAATAATATCGAATAACTCCCCTCCCCCGCACCCGGCGCACACGCAGCTTCCTGTAGCTACGAATTTAGTAACGCCGCGGCTGTGAGTGGTAGTTTAGGTATCGGCGCTCGCAATTTTGGTAAGTAAATTCATTTCGAAGTTTTTTTCGGGCCTCTGTGACCCATCGTCAGTATTTACGTAACTTTTTTTTAAAATCACTTATGTTACTAATATTAACTTTTTCTTTCAATAGTTGGACAAGTAATATAAAATGGAACCAAGTACATAATCGGGGCGAAAACAGACTATTAATGACGAAGATAATACCCGTCATTCTAGAATTAGGAAGTCGGTTGCGACCAGACACCCCGATTTTGAATCAGTTCTCTTATCTTGGGTGAATTATGAAATGTCTAGCGGTTCAGAGACAGAAGAACTCGGTAATACATTTGTTCCAGAGCAACAAGGGCATAATGAAGATTCTCAGAGTGACTCAGAGCCTGAAGAGTAATCGGAACAAGATTTTTCCGAAGACGAACTTCCACTATCGTCATTACGGTGTTACTACGGCAAAAACCGATACAAATGGTCACGGCAACCTCCATCAAGAGCAGTCAGGACGCCTCAACACAACTTTATAAGACGGACCAACTTTGCAAACCTAACAGCAAATTATTCAAAAGACCCCTATTCAATATGGTATAAGTTTATGGACAATGACATGTTACAAGAGATACTCAAGTGGACTAATGAAAAGATAAAACAATACAGAGCCAAATACAGAGAAAAATTTAGATATCATTGAACTTCATGGATTTATTGGTCTACTCTTTTACACGGCCGTATTCAAATCAAATCACGAAAACGTGGATTACATATTCACCACAGATGGTACGGGTCGAGAGATATTCAGGTGTGTTATGTCAAAAATTAGATTCTTCAATATCTTGCACTGCATTCGATTTGACAACCCTGTTGATCGCGAAGAACGACGGACGACTGCCAAAATAGCAGCAATTTCAAAAATGTTTACTCAATTTGTGGAAAATTGTCAAAAGGTTTATAACGTCAGCGAGTATGCCACAGTTGACGAAATGTTAGTCCCTTTTCGCGGACGTACACACCTAATGATTTACATGCCAATGAAACCAGCAAAATACAGATTGAAGCTAATGTTCTTATGTGACGCAAAAAATGGTTATTTGTATAACTGTTATATATATACAGGACATGGAACAGATGGTGCAGGTTTGACAGATGATGAAAAAAAGTTCCTGGTACCAACGCAATCAGTTATTCGTCTCGCAAAGCAAAATATTACTTGTGATAACTGGTTCAATTCACTTGAACTTGTCGATGATTTGAAGAAAAAGTGTTTAACATGTGTTGGCACGTTGAATAAAAACAAACGTGAGATACCGAAAGAATTCCTACCGTCAAAAAAAAGAGAAGTCAATTCTACACTTTAGGGTTTTGCCGGTCAAAATACACTTGTTTTGCATGCCCCAAAAAACAATAAGGCAGTCATTCTTTTATCATCTATACACCATGCTGAAGGTACTGATGAATCTACTGGAAAGCCTGAAATAATCCAGTTCTATAATACAACCAAAGGAGAAGTGGACGAAATAGATAAAAAGTGTGCTGTATATACATGTAGCCGCAGGACACAACGTTGGCCGAGGGTAATATTTTATCGTATTTTAGATTGCAGCTCTGTCAATAGCCATATCTTGTATGATATACACCAAGAAAAAATTACAGAAAGAGGTATTTTCATAAAAGAGTTGGCCCGTCATTTGGTGTTGCCACACTTAAAACGCAGAGTACATAATGGAAAACTGCCTCGTGAACTACGCTTGAGTTTGACACGAGTATTGGGACCTGAAATGCCTTCTTCTGGACATCCAGAACTTCCAGAAGTTGAAGAAGAAGATAAGAAGAAGGTGTCACACATGTCCACTGAAGCTTCAAAGAAAGTCCACACATATATGTTATTTGTGTAAAAAATACGTATGCCTTCAGTGCGTTAAGAAAGTTTGCCCAGATTGTGCCTAGTTTGTAAGATTTTGTGCCTTGCAATTTTATTATTTTTATGTAATAGCTACGGTTGATTATATATAGTTTATTAGAGATATTATTGAAGATTAAAACTACAAATAATGTTATTAACTTTGTTAAGTTTTTTAAGAAATACAGACTGTTTTCTGATCTCAAGTAAATTTTGCCAAAAAATGTTACTTCATTTTTAATTTAATATAAATATGTCACTTAAAAATAAAAATTAATTTTAAAAATACACTTGTTTTATTTAAATATACTTATTTTAGATAGTCAGTAATTATCTTCATTTATCGTTTACATCAACGATTAAAGGCACGAGCTGCTCAGGCACCCACGTCAGAACTTCTGTAAAAAAATATCACGTCAGTAGTTAAAGGTTAAGAAGTGAATGCTCATTAAGCAATAATCAATATAATGCTACAGCCTACACCTTGCAGCAAAAATTTATACATTTTCTTAGCTTTACTTAAGGGATAATCTGAAGTTATAACGATCAAAACCATTATTCATCTCTGTCCAACACTTTTATTACCTTGAATAGAAAGGTGTGTTATCAGAATCGCACAAAATTTGCATGGCTGCTAAATCATCGACCACAAGTGTTTTTGAATAGCACCAGATTTATGATCCTATGTGCTCATAGCTTTGGATTATACTCTGAAAAAACTGCACCCCTCATATATAAATATTAGGAGCTTTATTTATATATATTATTTTTTGAGCACTTATTTATGGGATATGCAGGTAAATTGTGTTTCGAACTCTTCTCGTAAACATTGGGATCTTCGTTATGTTTGTTATAAAAAACTTCTTGCAATGTTGTGATTTTCTTTTGATATTTGAAAGTTGTCACTTTTAGTTTACGCAAAGCAAAAAATCTAATTGCGCATAATTTTCTTTACAGCATTTAGTTTCAGTCAATTTCACTACGAGTCCAAAAATTCGTTAATTTTTCCACATTGAGAAAAAGATACACGAAGTTTATGGTATTGATTTTTTATTTAAAAATTTTGTTCTGGAAATGTTTCACTCAAAGAAGAACAACATTCTGTTCGGCTTACTGAAGTATGATATATATATATATAATATATATATATATATATTATATATATATATATAGATAGATATGTTTATAAAATGTGTCTCCTTGCTGAATTCAGATTTTAAATATTAATAAAAAACCAATTATTGTATTTGTAATATTGAATATATTTGGCGTTAATTTTGTAGAAATTCATTATTCACAATTAAATGAAACTACATGATGTAGTATTATTTCTACTTTTTTTAAGTTCTTTACCACGACCTAGGTTTGTATTACAACATCTTCTGGTGGGCTATTAGCAAAGATTTAATTGTGTATTTGTAATATTTTAATTACAGTAAACTATAGTACATTTGTGTGAATTTTATGTACAGAATATGATACTATCAAGACGTCTCCCATCACGGCAAAGGCACTCCCCAAAGTGAAAGCTCGAATTTACAATGACACACCACAGAACGTCGACTGTCGCCGACTAGCTGCTCCAAATTTATAAGAGGGGTATCAAAAACTCTTGCTTTGAGATAACCCCATAGAAAAAGTCAACTGGAGTTAAGTGGGGCGATCTGGGTACCCAAATCCCTCTATTTTATATGGATGTAATTTTAAGTCTAAAGCCAAAATTCTTTGAAGTTTGAACGATGGATATACAAAGAGGCTGCATGTTTTCTAATTGATTTTCGTGGATGCTCTTCAACCGCAGCGGCAATGCGGTTAATGTTTTCAGTTGATCGCACAGGTCTATTTCGAGCTGCACTTGAATGATTTAGTGTACACCCTGACGTTCTGAACTTTACTACCCACAACTTGATTAATTGGAACACAGCCCATCATGAAAACGACGAATTTCAAAATGATTACGAAACTTGCATTGTGCCTCACTAACAGAAAAACCGTTGCAGAAATACACTTCCACAGCGTAAGTGTGGTGTGTACCAGACCACTGCAACATGATGACTAAAAAATTTGCGCCAATGAGCTATCTAAGACCACCCCTCCCCTCCCACTAGCCCTGTTGCTTGCTGAGATATTAGAGTTTAAAATTTGAATTCGGTGCTGAGACACCTTTACACATACATCAATATACATGAATATATATCTATTCATATAAAGTTAATAAATAATAACAAAATGTTGTTTTAAATATTCGTGAATAAAAATGCAAAAAAAAAAATAAGCAACGAACAACTAGAAGCTAAAAACAGTTTTAAAGTTTCATACTGAGATATATTATTTGAATGTAATTATAACATCCCCTCTCACCCTTTATAAGTACCAGATCTACTTGTTGAGTTACCTTCATAGGTGAATTAAATTGTTTCTGTTTCGAAAGATGACTTTTATAATTCAATTGAAATTTATAATCCATCTTGTATGGATGAAACGTCAAGTAGATTACTTGTCAAGTAATTTACTATTCAACAATAAAATGCAACCACAAAACGCTAATCACTTTTACACATAAGCAATACTTACACATTAAGCACAGTGTAGAAGTTGTAATTACGTGTAAAATATGTATACACGATAATGACGCATAGTTATGCAAAAAAAGTCTGCCAAGTATGTGACACATCTACTAAAGTAATACAGGATCTAATGAAAGAACTTTTTTAGATATTTCTTGAAACAGCTCAGAACTTACTGATGGAGAAGAATTAAAATGAGTTATATGACTTTTCCAATAGTTATTAAATATATGAAACATCTCAATCCTAGCATTTTACCCATTGCAAATGATGTATATAAAAAACAGTATATCTTTTTTTATAAAATATAAAGGTGATTTTTCATGACGAAACTTAGATAATTGGATTAAAAGACCATATATTTTTATCACGTTCAAAACATATCGTATATTGCAAACATATCTTATATTCGTTTCACACCTAGAGAGGGCAAACATTGTTGCTCATTTTAGATTGACTACCGGTCACAACTACCTACAGGTTCATCTCATGATGAGATTTGCCCGCTATGCCAATAAACGGTGACCATCTTCATACTTGTAAGACTTTGAAATGGCCAGCTAGTGACATTGTCGGACACCATTGGGAGGCTCGGCGTCGAATGATCAAAGGACCGCGGACGGACATTGGCTAACTAATTATATTCGTTATAACATATTTTATATCGGTATAACATATTTTATATCGGTATAACATATTTTACATTGCATAACTAAATTAATTGCCACCGTCATTCATATTTATTATCTTGCCTAATTTCATAAGTTGGTTGTGTTGTCCCTATATCAACATCTGTTAAAACTATTGTATAAGCTGTCACACTGATAAATGAGCATTAGCTCTAGTAGTAAAGAAACACAGGAACAAAGAATAGAAAAATACATTGGCAGGGTGCAATTCTTTTCTGTTTATCATTACTGACAAGAAAATATATTAATCTCTGGGTGACGTTTGAAAATTTAAAAAAATTTAGGAATTTTCTTATTATTCTCTCATCTACAATTCTAGTGGATAAAAATATACCATACATTGAAGAATTGGATATCATATTACAAGAACTGATTGGAATAAGCACCAAAGAAAGTACAGTTCAGAAAAGGATATCAGCAGATCTGACTTCAGAAAGTTGCTTATCCTGCTTTATGGATTATCACAAGGAAGTTTTTGATAGCTTCTTTATCTGCATTCCTCGTGGAAAGGTTTTAACGCAGTTGCCAATGTTATGAAAAAATGAAAAAAACCAGATGAATTGATGATTCCAACTGAAAATCACCAGGTATACAGGTTTGAGGCTATACCTCACATGTTGAAACCAATTATTGAAAAATCTTATCAGCCTGATGGCTCAACCTTCCCATTACCAAAATTATTTGCGTATTAATCTTAGATAATAATTTCGCTAGATTCTGATTTATTTCTTCCCAAATCCTAATATTTTTTTTACATTTTGTATCTCTTCAATAAAGGTTTCAGTAAATATTTTATATAATTTTTTTTTACATTCCTCTGATCTACAAAAAAAATATCATATTGAGCAATACTGTATGAACTATGACAGATACGTTTAAGGTTAACATGTTTAGGAAAATTCAATATTGGACAGGCCGGCTGTCTACGGCAAAGAAATCAGTCAATGGACTACGAGCAAAAAAGTTTTATAACCTCTGCTTTATAGGATATGATTAACACAATCCTAAAATTCAAATTAATTTTTGTAATGTTTTAGGATCAGGATTAAATTGTTCAAATTTTTAAATTCACATTAGAATTGGGGTTAGAAAGAAAAGTACGTATTAGAAAAAACTATTATTTTTAGTTTGCGCAATTTCCTTCGTGTTAAAATATTGCACCTAGATTTACACTTGAGTTGTTAGTATTGTTCGCGCTTTTAACGACTCACCACAATGTCGAGCTCAAATAACAGTGCAAATTAGTTGATAAATCTAAAATTTTAATTTTTTTTTAAGAAACTTATATTCTACAAAAGTATAATGTTTACATATCCTATACTACTTTTAAACAAGCAATATATATATATATATATATATATATATATATATATATATATGTGTGTGTATATATATATATATATATATGTGTGTGTATATATATATGTAAATGGTTTTTCGGAAATGGCTATAACGATTTCGATGAAATTGGTATATTTATTGTTTGGGTGATTATATTGAATAATTCCGAAGATGAGCAATGTCGGTTAATTATTTTGGAAATGACAGCCATTTAATATTTTCAAAATTACAATGAACACTATTATTAGGACTTAATAACTTTTGAATGGAAAAATATACGAGAAGGGGAGAGGGAGTGGAAGGGGACGGGGAGGGGAAGTGGAAGAGTTTTATTTAAAATGGCAGGCAGATCATAGAAGATTTAACATACCCGTCTGTAATGAGGTTTGTGCAGTGTTTACGCTTAATGCTGATCAAACGCCGTATACTAGCCGCTGTCATTTAACTCGGTTTGAGTTTGCACAATATAGACTTCCGTTTCGACCTGAGTTAATTAAATTCTTAGTGGAAACACCATCAATAAAATAACCTAATGTACAATAAATTCCATTTAATGCCCTTCATTTCGGTGGAAGGTTATTTCAACAATATTGAGCGGACACGGTACGTTCACGTAGGGTGTGATCACATTCAATGGATAAAATATAATCATATTCCAAAACAGTATATGGGGGTAACCCATTTTATTAATGAAATAGTCGAAAGAAAAATGCCATAGTAGGTGATATAGTAATTCTGCCTTCCTCGTTTCCTGGTTCAACAATATTACGGTGATGCAATGGCTATTGATCGACAATTCAGACTACCTGATTTCTTTATTAATATGACATATATAATAATGAAACATCAGAAAAACTTAATCAATTAAATGAACATTTTAATGATATTGGTTATTATTATTGGCAGATGCCTGAAAATTTCCGATGGATTGGTAGGTCGAGTGAATGGGTGCAAAGATGTCAATTGCGAGTCATTGGCAGGATTCACAATGTCAATTGTATTGCCGAAACGGAACTATATTACTTACAATTATTATTATATCGCGTAAAGCACGCAACAAGTTTCGAAGATCTTCGAAGTGCAAATAACACCCAGTATGAAACATATAAGTAAACTTGTTTAGCATGTTGTTTAACTTACAACGATCAATACAGATTGATACGGATTGCGTGAATCCACATTATCTAAAATGCCTGTAGCAATGCGAAGCCTTTTTGTATAGATATTAATTTATAGATCTCCCGAAAACCCAAAGCGACTATGGGAAGCATTTAAAGAAAATTTGGCAGGAGATTTTATACATGCAGTCCGGCGAAATGGACAGTCTATAGAAAATGCAATTGATCGTGCTTACAGAATTATTACTCATAAATTGAACACTGAAGCAACAGAATGCAGAAATTTTCAATTGGGTACAAACTTTTCGATTTGAATACATTCAGGGTTATGATATTGAAGATAATCAAGATACTCTGAATACAGATGAATCAGCAGTCCTAGAAGAGCAGATGTATCAATTACTCAGAGGAAAACAGATAGAAATTGTTAATGACATTCTTCGAGCTCTAAATGATGCAAATGTTGAAACAACAAAATGCTTTTTTATTGATGGTTCACAGGGCACTGGAAAGACCTTCATCTATAAAATTTTGTACCACATACACACCGAAAAACGATGCAATGTGAAATGTATGGCTTTTACCTTGGTATTGCTTCCATATTGTTGCCTAATGGTCGTACTTCACATAAAACCTTTGGATTGTAAGTACCACTGACGTCAGACTCAGTCTCAAGTATCCAACCAGGATCATTGAAAGCCAGAAAATTAACACAAATAGATATTTTTCTTATAGGGAAGCCCTGATGGTTCCCAAATATATCGGAAATCCTAATCTCCCTTTTGGAGGAAAATTAATAGTAAAGGGGGGAGATTTTCACCAAGGTTGCCTGTACAGCCACGAGCGAATAAAAATGAGTTATTAGATCTTTCTATTAAACAATGTACTTTATGGTCACCTTTTAAGACATTTACGCTAGAAGAAAACATGCACGTTGATATAGAGCAACGGGAATTTGCTGACTACCTACTAAAGTTAGGCAACGCCGAATTGCCATTAAATACAATGGAAGAAATTGAACTACCTCAAGATATCATTTTAAATAACAATCTAATTGATGAAGTGTTTGGAAACTGCTTTTCCAGTGAAAATTATGAGGAAATGAAAGACAGAGCAATACTCGCCCCACTCAATAAAGACGTTGATGGAATTAACGATGACATCATTGCCAAACTTCCCGGAGATTGCAATATCTATCATAGTCATCACTCGATAAAGATCAACCTAAAGGAGCACTTGAATTTCAACGGAATTTCCTAATTCAGTCAATATTTCAGATTTGCCACCACACAAAATAAAATTGAAAAAAAAATGCGTTGATAATGCTGTTACGTAATTTGGATGTATCAGAAGGTCTATGTAATGGAACAAGACTCATTATGATATGCTTATGTAATAACATAATAAAGGCAATAATTGTTACTGGTGGACAAACTGCGAAAGAAATCCATATACCTAGAATTACTATTGACTCATCAAAAGATCAACTTGGACTTATTATGCAGCGACACCAATTTCCAGTAAGATCTGCAAACTCCAGTAAGATCTGCAAACTCCAGTAAGATCTAAAAACATAAGCTCAATGACAAACTTTCGACTTTGTTGGAGTGGACTTAAAATCACCAGTTTTTATGCATGGCATATTGTATGTGGCATTTTCTCGAGTAAAGTGACAAAGTACATTAAAAGTATCTATCTGAAATGGAAATCCTCGACTTACTCGTAACATAGTGTGGAAGGAAATATTAGATTATTTATAAAACTTACAAAAGATACCTGTGCATTATTTGAATATTTAAAAACAATAAAATCTTGATTAATGTACATTCGTCAATTTTAGTTTTGACCAACTCCACGTCATATTTATGAAATGTGGTGGCAATTGCGTATAATTCTTATATATTTGTCTATCTAACACAAATCTAATACATTAAACGAGCAATTTTACATTTCTATGGAAAATTAGAAATACACCCGGTCATCCGGTATTGTATAAAATATTCATTAATTAATTATCTACATGTGATTATAATTACAATGGGGGTTTGAGTTCTAAAGTTGTGATTGGCAGTGAACTGACTAAAGGAATCATGAGAGCTTGCGAATAAGATTTTAACTTTCAGCAATTAACTTTCTCTATTTTATGTAAAAAAATGTTTACACTCTTTATTAATTTTGTATATATCTACATTCCATGACGTACAAACCACACTATATTTAATTTTTAAAATGGAAATTAAATGATCCTGGCAAGCAACGAAGCCATTCAGCTCAATGAAATAAAAGGGATGTATCCCACATGATCGAATGAGTAAATATAGTAACAAAGGTAAAATAAATAAAATATCAATTTAATACAGGGTGTCCAGTGGCAGATTTCAAAGTTTGAACAAACATAGTTTCTGAAAGCAACACATAAGAGGGGCGCGGGGTGCGTCGTTAGAAGCGCAAACAGTGCGGATGTTATAGTAGCCATGGAACAGTGGAGTGGAGAGCACCGTGCTATTGCCATCGAGGCGTACATTTCGAGTGGATTTTTGCTGACTGTAGCACGCCGTCGATTTAATAATCGTTACAGTATTCGTTGATTACGTCATGGACCATCGATCAACCTCATTCAGTCATGGGTAGCAAGGTTCAGAGCTACAGGATCAACATTAAATAGGCCCGGGCCAGAACCTACACCATTGCTAGCCACGGATGAAAATGTCGAGCGTGTTATGGTTTCTGTCGTTGAAAATCCCCGTTTATCACTGCGTACACGTTCATTGATATTGGTTATTCCGAAATCAACTTTACAGGTAATCATGCGAAAAAAGCTCAAGTTCCATCCATATAAAATTCAAACTGTTCAAGATTTACACGATTCTGACTTTGAATTAAGAAAAACTTACGCGGAGATGATGTTGTTGAGCTTTCGTACTGCTACCCGGACGGGCAACATATTCTTTAGTGACCAAGCTCACTTCCACATTGGAAGATATGTGAATAAGCAGAACTTTCATTACTGGGATGTCCACAACCCAAGACAAATGCATCAAAAGCCTTTACATAAGCCTAAAGTAACAGTCTGGTGTGCCATGAGCTGCATCTGCAACATGGCCAAACTGTAACTGTGAATTCGGAGAGATATGCCCAGATGTTAAATGACTTTTTCAGAGTAGAGCTACAGAATAGTCCATCCTTCAACCAAAACACATGGTTCCAGCAAGATGGGGCCACAGCTCACACTGCTAATGTGTCCATGAATGCAGTGCGGCAGTTATTTCCAGAAAAAAACATATCCCGAAATGGTACCGTACCGTGGCCACCTAGGTCACCGATTTAAGCCCATGTGACTTTTCTTATGGGGATACTTAAAATCCGATGTTTACAAAACAAATCCGAGCACTGTAACACAACTTAAAGACAATATTCGAGCCGAAGTCAGTAGGATACCCCAGTCGCTATGCAAACGCGTTTTTGAATACATGCGTGCTAGACTTGAAGAGTGTGTCAGACTCGATGCCCGCCATTTGGAAAACGTGGTTATTAAAAAATGAAATCCTCATTTGTTGTTATAAAGTTAAAATAAACCTATTTTGTATTAGAGGTGTAGTTTTTTTACAATTTTTCAAACATTGAAATCTGCCACTGGACAACCTGTATAATTGCCAAATGTCTAAATTAAAAAAATTATAATAATTTTAATATCTAATACCTAAACAAAAAACAAATTTATTATGATAATTTGAATTTATAATAATTGTCATTGAACTATTCTGTGCGACATTAAGAAAAAAGTTTTATAAAAACCTCTTTTCTCAAGAAACTAGGGTACATTGGGATATTATAATTATTCGAGCATCTTTCTCTAAATTATGCTTGATAATGTACATAAAATTTTACATTGTTTTTATACATTGCATATTTATGACATATAAACATTCATTTATTACTTTAATAGATAAACACCATTTTTTCATATTCAAAAGTCTTCTTTTGTGGTTAGTTGTTAAAAGCTGCTAGATTTATTGAAATAGAATATAGAAACTATATGAATGAAACTTTTAAAAAATTATATTTAGGATTCAGTGGATTGTAAATAATGCAAAAAACTTATATGTTGAATATATTTGGCGTTAATTTTGTAGAAATTCATTATTCACAATTAAATGAAACTACGTGATGTAATATTATTTCTACTTTCTTTAAGTTCTTTACCACGACCTAGGTTTCGTTGTGTTACAACATCTTCGTGTAATACAACGAAACAATCAACAACCTAGGTCGTGGTAAAGAACTTAAAGAAAGTAGAAATAATACTACATCACGTAGCTTCATTTAATCGTGAACTTATAAGTTGTTAGTAGAAAATGAAAATTGGAACTGTATGCAAACACGTCACCATTTTCAAACTCTGATCTTTTGAAGTGCTAATAACATTGCAATGCACAATTCCGTCTCCACTGAAAATTTTTACAAGGTTTTCTATAGTGCGCACATTTATCAACCGCTCTCCACGATATCGAGCTAAAACAGCATAATATTCAGATATTTTTCAATTTAATTTTTGTTATTAAAATTAAATTGTATGAAGTTGTAATATTTACGGGTACAAGAATATTTATCGTTTATTTTTAACTCAAGAAAATAATAATGTGTACACAAGGTTATAATTTCGAAACTTGAAATAAATAATGGAAGTTGAAGGAGTAAACTTTAAATAAAAAAAAAAGATTTACTTAAATATAAATTATGGCTCATATTTATCAAATTGATTTTAGTTTTAGTTGCTAAAATGTTGTTTATAATAGGTGCTTTCATTTATAAGGCACCGTTGATAGGTAATATTGCAGACAAAATATTCCAAATTGTTCCAAAAGAGATGCTCACATATAAAATTTCTAAAATGTCTTAATCGCATTTTACACATTATTAGACCAATGATGTTAAGATTTATTGTTTTGTTTGATAAGATATTTCAGAAAATATTTAACTTATTACCCGGGAAACAATACATATTATTTGAATAATTCAAGTTTTGTCCATTTGGTTAAATAACATAAACGAACATAAATGTATTTCTCATTTAGGCTTTCATTAAATTGGCTACAAGATTGCTTGAAACAAAATCTTCAAACTGATAAAAAACAATGCAATCTAATACCTTCCTGGATATAACATGATTTAAAGCCTTGATTATATTTTTTTCTTTTTTCATTAATCATATTTATTATTCAAACAATCTAATTGATGAAGTGTTTGGAAGTCATTAATAATTTTATTTATTTTTTTAATCCGTTCTATAAAGTTAATGAAAAATAAATTAGTTGTTTATTATCATATTATTATTATACTGTAGAATTATTATATAAATTCAACTGCTTTAAAGTAAGAAACTTTCATCTCATTAAGAAGAGTCTCCATGCATACTCACGTTATCAATACTTACACAATAATGACATCATCACTAGTGATGCATACCAGTGCAACGATGTCCCAATAACGTTTTTATATAAAATGTAACAAAATATATGCAAATTAACTTAACGATTATAGAAAATTCTGCAATTGGTTACGTTAGATTCTTTTCCAAAATTATTGCATATAATTAAGGCACAAAAGTGCATTTTTTGGCCTTAATGAAGAATGAATGACGGAGTATTATAACTTATCATATTCAGTCTACTACTAAAGTACATGTCAATGCGCAGGGAATAATATGTGGTACAAGGATCATATGCGTGCCACTCCTACTCTAGTTAAATTATATGCTCTGTTATAATCAGCATTCAATTACAAAAAGGATATTCAGAGTATGTATAACGAATTATATCACTGAAGAAAGATAGTATGGTATGTCATGATTGTACTATTTCGTTTTGTCATTACTGCCTATCTCATATTCCACACATATAGTAGATTACTAAATCGCTATAATAAAAGTCTAGTAAATTATTTTGAATATTTTATTACAAAAATCTTAATAACTACTGTAATTAACCACTATATTATAAAGTATATATGTAATGGATATTGTAGAAAAAAAATATTTATTTAACATTGGCTAAGCTTTTGTGGCCTTATAAATTATAAAATTAATAACTTAAAGCTATCTTTATAATACATACAAGATGTCCAATTCAAAAGATAGCAACTTAAAAATACAATGAAGATACATTATAAAAATAAAAATATAAAATTACAGGAAAAAGTGATAAAAAGTGCTAGAAAGAAATTGTTTATAAGTATTTGATTCATATTTTCTACAACACCCATTGCATTTAGTTTAAAATATGAGCACTTTGGTAACAAGTAAGTTACAATACTACTGTTACAGTAAAAAAAAGTAAATGGTGTATAGCATCGTCTCACTTCTTTAAACTATCTGGCAGATAGTTGTCTGATCCCGGCACTCCCGTTCCACCGGAGTCTCCCAGCCATGGGTACCTGTAATGTACAATTAAATCGTTAATAATATTTACTTTATTCCAGGAACTTTCTGTACTAGACATTCAGCAATTATATATTCAAACGATAATACAACTTTATCTGATACAAATTAATATAGATGTAGGGATATGTTGAGATAGAGTAGGCTAACAATATAGTAAGAGTACAAATAAAAAAAGTAAAAATATGATTGCGTTAAAAAAACTGAAGTGTCAAAACGAGGAATTAGTGTACTTTCAAACAAGGACTGTGAATCATAACATACTGTACTTGTCGCTGGGAAATATATTTTCTTTGCATGACAGTTGGCCTGTGTGGTGTAAAATTGTAAGATGTAGATATGTATAGCAGATGGTCCAAATTTTGAAGCATAACATACTATACTTTAACAGTTAATTTTTTTAATTAATATACTCTGTTTGGACCTTACATTCAATTTAAATCAATGATGGTCTATTACAGGTTCTACTTCTTCAAAAATTATTGTACTAATATACTATCATTTTAGCAGCCTAATTTTTCTCCGAAATCGTAAATGCTCACATGGAGATTCTCAACAGATTATTTATTCATTATTTATCATTTTTCCATTTCAGTCCTATACCTATAATAATGTACGATTAGGTATATTTGTAATGTCTAAATAAGCTCTTGACAATGGTGCGATAATCAATAGGTTTATTTCCAAATTATTAAAATATAAAATTCAATTGCCCATCAACATAACATCACTTTTACTTATTGCCAAAAACCCATTTTAGGATTAATAATTCAGTTCATAAGAAAGAATGACATCAAAATATAGAATTTTTTATATTTATATTCTTGTTTATTTTTGTTTGTATATTTGTATACACTTATTTTGTACTCTCTTTATATTATAATCTCATTTTCTTCTTTTTGTTTAATTGTAGCCAACTTCTTATTTAATTTTTGTTTTATTGTATGGTTTATTCTTTCTTATTGTATAGTTTATCCGAAATATGATTTAATCGGTGTTGCATAGCCTTTTTTTCCACACTTGACATTGGCAAAGGTTCTCTCAACACTATATAATCAAAGATAAAGATATATTTGGCATATCACTAATTTAAGAACAGCACCTGTACTATTCTAATTTTGTTGCAAAGTCCTGAATAACGTAATTACATGTAATACTCGAGATAGTATATTGACTTGAACGGTTCCTCATTTATTAAAATTGGTTGACTGAGACTATACATAGTCACCGAAACTGCCAACGTCCAATATTTATTTATTTCGATGCAAGTGATAATTTATATATACATAAATATATATATATATATATATATATATATATATGTATATATATATATACACATATATATGCATATGTAAATTTATTTTATTTTCCTTTAATAAGTGGCAATATAAATCAAAATAATGTTTCTAGCAGCTAAGTGATGCCAAAGTTTTGTTTATTTGTTTGTTGAACTATCTGTCACTGATAGAGAATCCCCCTTTGCCTTATATATACATTATTATCTAATATACTTGACAAAAATCTAAATGATATACAACATTCATCTTTATCATATACTCATCATGGCAGCCTAAATATTTTAATACTAAAGTTTTGCCTTACTTTCCACCTCAACTTTGTACAATTTAAAGCGTAAATACGAAGCCGTTTTTAAAGTATTCAGAAGGTCACAAACAGGATACATAGAAACAAATTGATATACATAAAACAAATCAAGTAGAATACATTCTTAATATTTCTATCACGTACTGTACCATTTGTGGATAAACACATGCATTGCTTACCAATTTAGAATGACAAGTAAGGGAAATCTTTTTAACATAACTGTCGTGGTATAGAGGGCAAGTTTTTTTGAGTTTTATTAAAGACAATCGGAATATGATCTTAAATATGTTTATGTTCATGAATGATAAGGTAAATTATGAAAATAATCCATCTAACTTTTTATAGATAAAAAACTAAAGGCTAACGAAAAATAGATATATTGACAAGGTTGAAACAAGCCATTAAATTAATTCATAGAGAGAAATAAACCCATTTCGCAATTTGCACGTAGAAGTTTCGATTTGTCTCGCAATAACTGAATGTAGTTTGATGTATTGGTTAACTATGTTTACATGCTTTAGAGTATTATGTGTAATCTTTTGATATTGCTCATTGAAGCTCTGTGAAAAAAATAAGCATACGTATATAAACATACGTTTACACATTGATATAATTTTTCATAATTTCAATACAGTTACATGACAATTGGTAAAATAGTTTAAGAAAATAAATATTTTTTAAAATTTTCATTTTATTCTTTATTACGTTAAAATTGAAATTTTGCATTACTGGAAGTTAAAATAAACAAAATAAAAGAAAACTGAAACCATTTGGATCAAAGATATTTTTGCCATATGAAATTTAATAATGCCTATAAAAATATACAGTATTTCCACATTCATAGATGGAAACCTCTAACAAATATACGGATACATAAATTAATGACCACAAATAGGGTTCCACTCAGACCCTTTTTGTATTCTGTACTCAAAGGATAAAAATGATAAAAGGTAAAAATGAGTTCGAGTTAATGGTAAGGACGACATTAATTTTAGTTTTTAATGGATACTGTTGTTATATTCTAAATCAGTTTTGCCTTTAATGGCAGACAATTTAATATAATACAAATCCATTAAATATAATTTCCTCAGTTATTTCCTCTGTATCAGAGCAAAAATATACTTAACATAAATTACACTAATCAATTAAATGTTAAATGAAACTGTTAACTCCAGTCAAAGGCAAGTCACAAAGTTCTAGGCTATAAAAAAATATAAATATACTTCATTGAATGGCACTTACTGATTAGGGCATTCGAAGCACGTCTCCATATATCTAGTGTCTGTGAAATTTGATTTAGACGTTTTGAATGAGAGCGCACATTTATTAGACAAATTGCACGGCTTAGAAGGTAGCTGGTCTTTTTTATCACACCTCCAGGCTTCGTAGTTGCCCAATTCCTTAGTACTTCTCGGATCTGTGATCCAAGTTAGGGCTTGTGTTGTGGTCAGGAACCATACATCGGGCCTGAAAAAATTGTTTATGCATCGTTTTTTTATTTAGTTATGGTTGGCAACTAATATAAAACTTGTATAATTATTATTACAATAAATTGTTACTTAGTTTGAGAGAGAAAAATAATATAGTGCATTTTATTATCTTGTCAAACAGAGTCAAGTATTAAAATAAAGGACTAATCAGTTTGTTAAATATTTACATTCATTAACACTAGGTCTAGGAGCAGAATTTAAACTCTTTCATTTTTAACAAGGGACAATTTTCAATGAATTGTCCATAACAGCACTTCTCATTGCCACCTCAATAATTTTTGGCACAAACATTACATTAGTCTATCACCACCTATATAATTGTATAGTTGTGTGCAGAAATGGTGTTAGTCGAGCAGTTTTCTTATCTACACAAGACTATGTCAATATAACTTGTTAGTTATATTAACATATAATCTAATATCTGAAAATACATAACATGACCACAAATAAACAGTACATGACGTTATATGATGATTGTATTGTCATTAATACAATCATACTTCATACTATACAGTCACTTAAAAATAAGAAAAATAAGAACTTAAGTTACATGTTTGTCAATATCACACAGTATTTGCTAAAAATGCTTAAATAGTGCAAATTCATGTAGTAACTGGACAATGCTTGGTTCAGACAATGACGACACCTTCATTTATACAGCTTCTGAAGAAGTTTTAAGAAGAAGAAGTAAAAATAAACGTAACTTACATTATAAACACTAGTTAATAAAAAAGCTATTCTCAAATTAACTAATCAATTTCTTTCAAGATCTATTCTATTCCAGATATATTCTTATGATTAGTACCATTATCTAAAAATGGACTAAGTAATTTATTTGAACATTTGATTAAACAGCAAAACACAAATATGTAAAAGCTAAATAACACCACATAAAAATTAACAACATTGTGACTTTTTACGATCAGAAAGAACAATCTATTTAGATTTAATATAGATTTAGTTACCTTTTCACAGGTTGCTAGTCATAGTACAAAATTTACGTATATATCTTTAAATGCAAGGTACCAGCTCACAACTGACATTTGCTTACGCAAGCTTCTGTCCCGACATTCAGTTATGCTTGTGACTTGTTCAAGCATACAAATAAAAATTCAATCAATCTTTATGCTGTTTATACAATCAAAATGCTTGCGCAAAATTGCTAGTTAATCACATCCACCTTAAAGTTGGTCACTTATTGGTAAGTCAACCGCACATCCTACTTTTCATTGCAGTGGCATGAGCATAGAGAAAGTAGTGGAAAAACAGACTTGTTTTAAATGCTATGCAACAAAGATCTTAACTTTCCACACACACATATACAACATATAATTACAAGCTTCAATTTTATTTACTACGATTAAATATTATTTTTCCTCATAGTCGAAATAAAACAAATAAAACTACAATCTTTAACATTCCCTTATAAAATTCCCTCCATATTTAATGCAACCTTGACATAACCAGTATAACTAGATCCTATATACACTTACAATTTCGAGGCCCAATCAAGAAACTTATGCAAACCACTCTCTAGCGCCTTTATTTGGAACCAATTTGTGTGGAAGGGCATCATGTAGGGTGCTCTATTTTGATCATAATACCGGGTAAAGTCTTCTTGGAGCCATTCCAATACCTGAAGTAAATACACAAAAAAAAGTTAAAGTAAACATATGTAGATTGCTGGTGTCTATATAAGCAACAATACAACCTTGAATTTAAAATGTAGGTAATTTATTCAAAAGTTAAGTGATCAAGTTTCGCTATGGAGTTTTTAAATGCGAACGGCATTATGTTGTCATTTCTTTATTTCCATTAAGCTTTACCGAGATGAAGTTTCACAGTTGGTTATTTACAGAACATTCAAATAGTAATCATCAAATATTTTTCTATTAACTTTTCTCTTTAATCCTTTATATTATAGAATATGAATATTTGAGTACAATGAATGTTACATCCCTATAATTATTTATCTTGCGATAAATAGAATAACCATGCGATATTTGGTGTCTTTTATTTCAGTGTAACAAAATAATATAAACAATTCTTACGTCTTCTGCATCATGGTTGTGCAGGACACATTGATCTAAATAGGGACAATGTCCGCCTTCATATGATTCAATGTAATGAGCATTCAGTGGTACTTCCCACAGGCCTGTAACAGAAATATTATTTAAATATGTAAATTTATATTTTTAAAATCTTTCATTTAACAACTAAGTGTTTCATATTTAATTTTCTTATAAATCACATTTAATTTTACTAAAAATCAGTTTGAAAATATGTGCTAAGAAAATAGTGTATTTCTTGACAAAAAATGACTAATAAATGGAATATAATTGATTGGATTATTTAATTAATTATAATATACACATATACAGGGTTGATACAATAAAGCCACAAAGAGGTAATTTCTCTTCAATATCCTGAAGAGAACAGTGAACATTGTTTCATGAAATTCTACATAAGGAAATAATTATGACCGTTTGGAAAAATTTTTAAAAAATCAGTTATGTGGTTGAGAGTTCAATATGTAACCGTCAACTTAATTATGAAATTAACAAAAACATACATTCCATTCTAAACATTGGAATATTTTCAGTTTTACAGAAAAAGTTTTAATTTTTTATTAATAATATTAATTATTAAATCATTAATTATTAATCTATAATATTAGAATGAAAAATGTGGAATATGGCAATAATTTTGCAAAAACCTTGAACTTGAATAACGTCGGAATCGCCATGAATTTCCAAAAACGATTTTTGCCGCTCTGTTCAATTCTTTGAAGAGAATAACCTCTCCACAGCTTTATCATGTTCACCTTTACATCCCGTACATATATTGTAAACAGAAATAAAGGCATACAATTTCTAGAGCAAAATTAAATAATAACAAAAGCAAAGTACCTGTGAATGACTTGGTGGGGCATGTTCCTGACTTGCATTCATGTGGTATTTTGTAATCCAATGTATAGGGCCAAATAGGTATCGGTGAGGGAGGTACACCAATAGAACTGTCGTATATGTAGCCATAATCTTCCATTACCTAAAAGTTTTAAAACCTACGATTAAGTAAATTTAAACAAGTATACCACATTTTTATCTAGCTTAACACATGAACTAAGCAAAAAC
This sequence comes from Druceiella hillmani, assembly GCA_039881145.1. Classification (NCBI taxonomy): domain Eukaryota; kingdom Metazoa; phylum Arthropoda; class Insecta; order Lepidoptera; family Hepialidae; genus Druceiella; species Druceiella hillmani. Next base: position 19,302,721 of record JAYKKI010000014.1, read on the forward strand.
TTAAAAAAATAATAAAAATTAAACAATGCGGCACATTCATATTTCAAGCAATAATTTTGAAAAATTACTTCGCATAATAATACGCTATATTTAAATATTTATCTATGAAAAATAATTTATTAGCATTTCGAAGAAATATTATAATGGTACACTCAACGGCAAAAAAATTTAGTTAAAAAAAACTAATAACCTACCTTGAATTGAGTATTCCTTCCTGGTTTGAGGAAGGGTGCTCGCATACCGACAATATCTGTTCTTGAGATGTTTGAGAACTTCTGAAGAATCTCTCGCATGCCAATCATTTCTCCAGTCCATTCTTCGTAGCCCTTGTCTTGTAAGCCCTGTTGCATTGATACTGTCCCTGTGGCGATCTGAACGAAAAAATGTTTATAAAAATGGCTAGACAAATTAATATCCCACATGAATAGCTTTAAACCACATTTAAAAATATGTCTCTATCTGGTGAATTGCTTGAAGGTTAAATAGTGATTCAATTAAAAAAAAAAATTTAAAACAAATCATCTCAAAAAAATATTGGACTTATATCTTTTTCAAATAATTAAACTAAACACAACATCAACTTAGAAAGTTATGCATTTAATAATATTAATCATTTTAGCACATGTACATAATTAATTTTTATGTAGATAATTGTTTTTATTTGTCTCAGAATTTATAACTATAATCTCGTGTTAACAGACTAATGCCCTATATAATTATATGAGAAATATAAGAAAAAAATCATGTTTATAAAAAAATGATTTACTTATACATTAGATCTTACCTCATGACCATCGTGAGCCAATGCTTGTACCTGTACATAGTTACTGCAATTAAAAATAATACATTTTAAATGAAATACTAATGGATACTCAATTTCTTTTTTAAAATAGTAATTACAAATATTTCACTATGATGTGTAAAAAGAAAAAACTTTACCTGTACTCGTGCGATACGAAAAACGTTCCTCGAATTGGACATCCATTGGGATTTTTAATTTTACCATTGAAAACCTTTTTATATAAATCATAGTTGTTCAAATTTACAGCACCGTCAAAGGTCAAAAGTATCATTTGTGGCGTCTGAAATTCAAAAGAAGATTACCAAAATTTATTTCTTGCTCATGTTGATGGCAGGCATGCTGTTAGTTTAGGTTTATATTTATGCATCTGGATATTTCTGCACAGTATACATTTTGACTCGGTGAAACTACAACACCCCTTTAAGCCTACATTGACAGTTCCTGTCAAGATCTATTAATTGTGTGTATAAAACATTTGTTCCAGGGTGCTTACAGTGAAGTTATACAGGGTTTAATTTAAAAATAAAGAAAAATCAATATAACGTCACTATACATTCACCTAAAAGTACGATTGGAAAGAGCTTCTTCACAGGAATCGAGTGATATCGATAAAATCCCATATGATCTAATGAAATAGTGCCGGAAACATGAAAACAGGGACACCCAAACATGTCAACGATGGTGCAAGTAAATCTGAATCTGGCAAGTAGAAAAATGTTCGTCACTCTCAAAAAAAATATTATCCGGTAACTCAGATATACTCATATAAAACACACAGTAGTGACACAGCCAATACCATAGTTTACAAAAGACAATGGAATTGTAATAAATATTTTTGCAAGTCATCGAGTTACTAAAGTCCTCACTATTATAATTACTAAAGTTTCACCATTATTTTTTTAAATTTTGGTCCAACTAAATGGGTGTCATAAAGCAGCATTTAAAATTGTGACAATGTGATGTAATTAATAGTAATAGAGTATACCTTCTCTGGGTCCAAATTACCAGGTATAAGTGTACCATCCTTAGAGCAGAAGCAGTATGGCAGTTGACATTCAGCAAGATCACATTTCACTGCTAAGTCCACTGGAGCTTCAGTCAGGGGTGCTGGAGCTAAAATTAATTATTATACACGCTTTATGTAAAAATTAATGTAATTATTATAATTACTCATATATAAAACAGAGCTAAATTCTTACACTGCTATCTATTCCAAACCTGAAAACTTTTTAGATAAGGTATGGTATAAAAACTAGTAGCAAGAATATCTAGTATAACAATAAAAAGCGTTTAATACGAATGTAGAATTAATAAATTTTATTAAAGTAAGAAATGTTTGTAACAAAATTTGAATAAAATTTATTCTTATTGTAATAAATTAAAATAACAATAAATTTTATTAAATAAAAAAATCAACCAGGTGCAACTCATTTTTACATACGCTACACACGTATACTCGAACATTATTTGTAGTAACAACTACATACTTTATTTAAAGTCATATTATAATTATTTTTTTTTTCAATGTGAAGAATATGATGTGGGGTACAAGGTTTATTTATTTACAATATACTTTAAAGCGATACCATAGAGAATTGTGACAACTGAAAAACTCATGTTTGGATTATTCATAACTTTCAAACTATTATGATTGGACATGATCTTAGTATCTGTTGTTTAAATATAGAATATTTAAAACATAGAGCAGAAGTTTTATATGCCTTAGTATAAGGATTATCAAGATAGATATAAAAATGGCAACTTTCAGAGTCTTCGACATTTTGAATGAAAAAATTTAAAAAAACAAACATCCCTTGATAAATTATTTTTAGCCCCTCCCTCCATTCCTCTCCATTAATGTGTATAGGCACCCTTGAAATATAAAAATACTTTATTATAAAACAGAAAAGTTTGTTTCTTTACACTAACCTCTGGAACTATACACCCAATTCCAAAAATTGTCTTTGTGTTAGAAAGTCCATACTTACGAAGTCCGGAAACATAGTACGCAGTCAAGGAATACAGTGCTTAAACAGTGCAAAGTAGAAAGAGGCCATTTTATTTTTATTTATCGACTGATCATCACAATTATTCCAACCTATATCCCCCCCCCCCCAGAACTGATGTTACAATGTTAGCAAACAAAACGAAGGTATTTATTGTCCATGGCGGAGAGAGCAATAGAATTAAGATAATTTTACGGAGGTGAAATTACAAGGCGCAACTTTTATTTACATATAATTCTCACTTTTGGATCGATTGGATTGATTGGACTTATATAATTTTTTTTTAATTTAAGTTCATAATTTATTCTGTTAGCCCTTGAGCTAGAAATTCCAGGAACTTAGAAGAGAGGGACATATAAATGGATAGACAACGGGACTAACCCTTTGAGTGTGGAACCCTAAAAACGCAAAAGCTACAAGCAATGTAATGACTAACGTTTAGTATATTATCTATGGACTAACGTATCAGTGGCGATATCTGATTGCAAGAAAAGGCATTGAAAGCAAAACAATATATAAAATGTCCACCTTAGTGTAATGTATGGAAGTTATTGATTAATTCTAAAGAAAAGCAATAAAATAAAGATTTATACAGTTCTAAATTAAATTGTAAATTATAGTTGCCCAAATTATTTCTATAGGTACTATGACCGAAACATTTACGGTTACAACTAGTACTTTTAAAACAAAATATTGTGGAACAAGTTTAGTTTAGCGCAAATTTGAATTTCCTGTTTTTTTATTTTAATAAAAGAATATAAGTAAAAAACGAAGTGTTTACCAAAAGTAAGGCTCGTCCGCAATTATTTTATGAAAAAAGTGATTTAAAAAAGTTTCCATACAAAGAGCGCTTCTTAATAAAATTTATACTTGACAGCCAATTGACTTCATAGAAAGAGCATTTTTCAAATAATTTTTTTACAATATGACAATCACGTCCGAGCCCTAATTTTTAAATTTAAATTTTTATGTATATTCTTTCATTTAAATATATATAAAACGGTGAATAGTGTTTCTACTTAATAGTGTTTCTACCTAATTATCATTCTTAGTAACACTAAACAATGAATTTGCAAACACGAACAGGAAATGATATAAAAAAAAAATATTGAAATAAGCAATAAGGACCGCATAAAGGAAAATTATAAAATGTATGTTTAACAGCCAATTGACAACAGTTTCTTCAAAGTGAGCATTTTTCAAATCAATTTTCTATAATAAAATAGTTATACCCGAGCCATAGTTTTTATAAACGCCCTTATTTACGTATATTAATTTAAAAAAAAAACAGGAAATTCGCATTTGCAATAAACTGAACTTTACCGTTATTTTAGACAAACATACTTGTAAGCGAAATTAAATACGCTAAAAATTTTAATTACACACGGCCATTAATTAATTTACTTTTCAATAGTTGTCCGAAGCATAAGATGATTTCTATATATATTTTCTATATACGATTTAACAGACTATAAAAGAGTGAAGTTGGACTACCTGAATTGTTTTTGTAGAGTAATTTTTATTTCGTCTACTTTTTTCTTGCCCTATAAGTTCATTTATACTTCTTTTATTTAAAAAAAAAGGTGACAACTCCAAATAAATTATAAAACAATTACCCATTTAATTAAACTGTCTTAGTTACACGTTATATCAAAAAATTTTAAGTTCTTAAAAAAATTATATTTATAGGTATATCTAAAAAGTAATTCCATTAAAGTATTTCAATTAACTTACTTGACGCAATAGGTCCACATCGTGCCTCCGCTTTAAAAGTACAAAATTTGCTTATATCATCGAAGTACAAACCCGATGGGCAACGATTCAAGTACGGGTAGCCGTCAACGCACTAAAAGAAAAAAAGTCAAATACTAATAAGAAAAGTCTGAACGTAATGTTGCACTTAACAAAGTGTTAAATGGAATATTGTTAAAATTAAAATTAATTTGAAGCATTTTATCGTTAGTATAAGCAAATGTGACTGTAATCAATGCAATGTTAATTAAAAAATAAATTCAAGTTACCGCGTTTTGTAATATACTTTATAACAGACGGCTATTACACCCGTACGTGCCTGTGTTGTTTTTTATTTGTGGTCTAGACAATAGTTTTGTTGTGAAAAAAATGTGAATGCGGAACATTATGACATTTAATGGATAGAATAATGTTTTTGCATAACATAGCCACAGGATGTAGCACTTCTATGTTATATAATAAATAAATTTTAATGGCCCTCTTCGAATTTATTACTTTGTAGCAATATTATTTTATATCAATTGCAAAAATAAGACGTACCTGATAAAATCTCCTGCATGTCTTCGGATCGGCAAAATTACCATTTCCTATTGTACCTTCTGGGCACACAAAATCTTCTTCTTCTTTCGGTTTTTGAGCATCGACTAAATTAAACGAATACATAAATTAATTTATGCTTTATTATAATTTTAAATAGCCAACTTGTTTATAAAGCACAACGCATTAAATTATTTCCTAGACATTTTAAATAACTTCACATGAAAGATATTTATCTTAAAGAAATTAAAGCAAAGTATGTATGTTTAAAATGTATACTTTTATAATACGAATTCTTAACGAATATCTGATTAATATTCAACAATTTACATAATCGTAACTTTATTTATCTCATCAGTTTTTATGACCGTACTAATGTTTTATATTTATGACGTAACAATTTAAGTTTTATATAATGGAGATTCTAACACGCTCTTTGTAGTAGTCATTTTATACATTTACAATCCGATTAAAATTAAAAGTTACAAATATTATTATTTTACATATTACTTTTACGAATATTATCCCGGAAACGGAACGTAAAAGATCAAAAAAATTAAATCCACCATTTGCAATTTTCCATGCCAACATAACATCGTCCGTAACATTGTCGTTTTAACTCATATTTATCAAATGTCATCAATGCAATTCAATCTGAACTTTCATAAATTTTACGACGCAGGTACCTAAGCGAAAGCTGGGCACACTCATAAACGTACTATTATTTGCTAACTTTCTATCAGCGCCATGTGAAAATATAAATCAAAGCATATTTGGTAATCGATTATTGTTTTCATTATAATAAATAAGCCACCAGCGTACACTTATGTATTCATACTACATAACTTTTAATGACCGTTTCGTAATAGTTAATTTCCTGACTTAATGATGTACGAGTACAACTTTAAGTTAATCGCTATGTCTTATGAAAACCTCTGTATAACTGGATTTTTTATTATACGAAATAGCGGCAAAGTTGGTCGGTAATGCTAAGTTTATATATCAACCGGTAATATAGCCTACATTTTACATTTTAGCAATTCATATTTTAGCAATTAATTACAAATTCTTTTAAAAACACCATTTTATGTGGAATCGATATAAAACCACTTTACGTATTTTTTAATACATTCCGATTCCGCGCATTTTACCAATCAATCAGACATGAAAGTATTTTAAAAACCTTGATGCATGTGCAATGTGCATTTTATCCGAATCAAAAGTTTCATCGCACCAATGTGACCTTGGGTATCTATATGTATATCGATATGTTATAAATAGATGGACACGTACTTTGAAGCTTTTACCGTATTTATATTTTTAGTGAAACCTTAATGGATAAACGGGTATATTATATTAAACCAAAAATCAACGAAACCGTGTCAGAGTTGGAAAAAAAGTGTCGTAACTGTTGCGATACACCGCATTAAAAATAAGCTCACAACGCAATAAAACATTCAACATATTTTTTTCCACACGAAATGACGTAAATTTTACATATATTTCCGAACAAACGAGTCCAGATACCGATTCCTTGGCTAAAACGGGACATATGTACGTAACTTAAATTCTACTAAGGATAGATTAAAATAAACGTAAATATGCGTAACTAACCGGTTGCTAAGAGCACACAATATGCAACTAGAGCCGCGTAAATCAAAACGGCCATGGTACGGGTTTATTTGCGAGCCGTTTGATACACCTTTCACTACCGACAGCGCGCTAGCGACTGCCAACAAATACTGCCAAGTCGAAGGCAGCAAGCGACCATCGTATCAACTTGTGACTGCAGCGCTAATTTAACAAGACTTTCTTCTTCGATTACTCGCCAGATATAGACATTTGCCATTTATAAACATCGGATGCGAGAATAGTATTTTATACTTAGGATATTTGCAAGAGTTATTTTGAGTTAAAACTATAAAGCTCCAACTGTCTCGGTTATTTAAAACATTACTTAATTCACATCCTAAAACCTGCTCACGTGTTTTATGTAAACGTACATCGCACTTACTTCATATAGTGGCTTTACCACTTCGTCTAATGTCAAGGCACTTAAAAGTTGTTTGGTATGCAATATGAGAAATTCAAGCCTTCGATGTCTCGTGACGAGCGCTCACTAGTACTGTTGAACTTGTAAGAATGGTTCATTACAAAAATACTTAGTAGCACAATCATAAAAAATTCAGTATTTTAATAAATATTCATAAAAATACATTCGAATGGGCAATAAAATAGCTTCAATTAAATATCGAATAAAATATTATGAGACTGTTTACTGTTTACCACAGTCGAAACATTTAGAAGGAAAGAACACATTATGAAATTATTTTAACGAACCTTGTAATTAGACTGTGTCATGTAGTAGCAAAACTGTAGGCAGCATTGGAGTTTTATACGGAAGAACCTTGTTCACGACAATGAACCGGGCGGCAAATCATAAGTTAATGATAAATCTCAATACATTTCTGTGACTTCTTCGAATATTTCAGTCTCGAAACACTTTGAAATAAAATATCACTAATTTCCTCCCACTAACAGCCATGTACATGATAAAAAAATATTTGCTGGAAAATTGACTGCACTGCGGGCGAAAGTACGCGAGTCAACGTCGATGTAACATTTCGTAAGTTTAAATTTCGTTATCAATGTGTTACCTAGATTTTTTGTACTTATAGCCATTTGACATCGGCGGACACACGATTTAAAAATAAATAACAAACCGGTCTTTGGCAATATTTACCCGCCCATAAAATGTCATCACACAGGATTCGCCGAAGTTTATAATTTATGTACACGTAATCGTATAAACAAAAGTAGGTTTATGTGACAGTTGAAAAACAATGGAAATACGATAATAAGCTAAGACATAAAGTAGGCGAGATAAAAATACATCTTTTTCATTATAATCTAGAAATGGTTCGAACTATTTTCATATAATCTTCTCTAATGTGGACTTCATAATAAAAAAGTCGAAAAAATCAGTCCTGTAACTTAATACTCTAGTAGCAAAGTATAGAATATAACCGCTATTTGAGTTATAATTAATTGCAAAAATACATCGTTTTGGTAATTACAATGCAAAAATATTTGTTATTAATGACCGATTTCAAAACATACCCAGAGACAATACATCTTCACTTACTTCACACGGGGAAACCGATGAAAATTGTGGAACAAAGTTGTATATTTGTTTTTATCTAAAACGAGGGAATTAATTGAATATTTTGATTAAGATATCAACATTTTAAAGCTTTAATAAAGGATGAAATAACTCTTCTTTTCTAAAAGAGCAAAATATTTCTAAATTTTTGTATCCGGAAATTATAAAGTTCTTTTTTTTAAACATTACTCTTTTAAATATATTACAAGTACGTTCATAATACATCATTAAACATAAATTGTTTATTTATTCCAGATTATTTATGAAATTATTACCCTGATAATTTCATTCTTTCACCATTCGAATACTCCTGCCCAGCCTTTGAAATGCGATGAAATCTTATTAAATCCTTAATACATAAGTGAAACTATAACTTCTTGTGATCTATTGTTAAATAGAGGAAAATAAAATTACAATTTTTTAAGAGAAACATGACACAATATTTAATATACATCTAACTTTTAAATTTTGTAATTTAGTTATCAATATTGTTAAAAAGCAACCCATAACTAGGACGTTATTTATTTTTTGGAGGAAACAGATTTCTGTGAATGTGGAAACATTCATTCGACTTTTAATTTTGTTCATTTTCAAGTCAACACAGATACACATATGCATACAACAGAGATACAATATTTAATATGCACCAAAATGCTTTTAAATTTTGTAATTTAATTATCAATATTGTTAAAAAGCATCCTATAAAAGGAGGCTATTTATTTTTTTAAAGTAACAGATTTCTGTGAATATTGAAACATTCATTCGGCTTTTAATTTCGTTCATTTTCAAATGCATACAATAGAGGTATAATATTTAATATGCACCAAAATGCTTTTGAATCTTGTAATTTGTCCATGAATATTATTAAAAAGCATCCTATAAAAGGAGGCTATTTATTTTTTTCAAGAAACAGATTTCTGTGAATGGGGAAACATTCATTTGACTTTTAATTATGATCGTTTTCAAGTGTATACAACAGAGATATATTATTTAATATGCATCAAAATGCTTCTAAATTTTGTAATTTATTTATCAATATTATTGAAAAGCATCCTATAAAAGGAGGCTATTTATTTTTTTAAAGAAACAGATTTCTGTGAATGTGGAAACATTCATTCGGCTTTTAATTTTGTTCGTTTTCAAATGCATACAACAGAGATACAATATTTAATATGCACCAAATACTTTTAAATTTTGTAATTTGTCATCAATATTATTAAAAAGCATCCTATAAAAGGATACTATTTATTTTTTTAGAGAAACAGATTTCTGTGAATATGGAAACATTCATTCGGCTTTTAATTTCGTTCATTTTCAAATGCATACAATAGAGATACAATATTTAATATGCACCAAAATGCTTTTGAATTTTGTAATTTGTTCATGAATATTATTAAAAAGCATCCTATAAAAAGGAGGTTATTTAATTTTTGGACGAAACAATTTTTTGTGAAAGTGAAAACATTCATTCGACTTTTAATTTTGTTCGTATTCAAGTGCATGCAACGGAATACAAACAAGAATACTTAAGTTTAAATCTGGTCGGTTCCAAATTATTTCCAACTTGCTACCACTTAAACTACAATGCACGGCATTGAATTTCAAGCCATGAATAATAGATTCGACGTATCCGACGACCTACGAAACGAAACTACCAACGACGAATAGTTCAATGAAACAATATGAATCTCGGGGGAAATCGATGGTGGGAGCGCCATATCCTTACGCTAGCTGCTACATCAAGGTTACACTTCCGGTTGCCAAAGAGAACGGAATAATAATAATGTTTACACTCGACTATTGAGTATTTTACATATTGATTACATTTTAGATCATGTAAATTTATTACAGTTGTAAGGCAATCAAGTTTATCCCGCATCGTTGTTGAAATCGACTATTTACTTTATACAAGTTTACCCGTTGCACGTTCGCGTAATTTGAATGTTTATGAGGTACTAAATATCTGAAGCAGTTTTTAAAATGTATTTATTGTTTTTCATTAAACGTGAGAGCCGTGCACGAAACTGTATACCAGCTTTGATATGAATAAATATTATACTATTGCGCTAATAACAAATCTACAAGTGTCAAATGGACATATACAAATACAACGCTAAGCGTTTATTTACAAAAAATATTAAGAACTAAGGTACTTGTGGCAAATAAGAGCCACATAATTTTAAAGTTAAATATTTTGCTTAATTATAATTTTGAATTTAGAAAAACTATATTAAACATAAACTTATTTTATTAAAAATTTTATAAATATAAAATTTAGTTTTTTGTCAACATTAAAATGTGTTTGGTACTTTATTAAATTATGTTGGGCTAATAAAACTCGTCAACTAAATTAAACATTTTTAGAAAAAAAAACGGGATACAGCACTTATTCGTTATTTAGAAATTAAATTAGGTCTATATTAAACATAACTTGTATTCAGCTATTAGTGCAGCCACACAAAATGATGCAATAATATTTTGTTTTGCCACTTAAATAAAGTTGTTAAATTTCAAATAGGCTCGTCATTATTTTTGTTAAATTTATGATTATATACTATACACTCAAAAAACAAGTAAACAGAAATGTTAATCATAAAAATGAATTTACAAAGTTCATTTGCAAAATTTTAAAGCAGTAAAAATTTAAACACTTATAATTTCCGAACTCTAATAAGGCCAACCTCAAATTCACTGGCCCTAATTAGCTCTAGGATATGTTACTTTTACTTTACGATGTTAATTTTACGAAATAAGTCATTTCACTACAGTAAAATATAAGTTATTTATTATAAAAGTTCAAATAACGTAAAAAAATATAAAAAAATATCACAAAAAACCCCATAGAGTTAAATTTACATTTATCAAGATAAAATTACCACCACATAAAATTAAATTTACAAAGGTTTATCAAAATAAAATTATAAAATACAATTGCGGCACAGGCACCGCGAATGTATGCGACATTATGCGTCGGTTTTGCTATCATTATGTTAAACCATCTTGTGTGAAGTATTAAACTAATTAAATTATTTTAAATATAATTTCCATCTCCTGGGCCTTATAACATGCCAGGCCTTATTTTCCGCATATACCTCATAGACAATTGAGAAACGTCAAATTTTTTGTTCATTATTTATATCTGTAGCAATAGTTAAATTGTGTCGCTTATTTAAAGCTATCGTTCTAGAATAATAAAATTCTTATCCATATATTCCTTTCGGGCTATTGAAAAGGATATATGGATCCATAGCACTGTTGATTATTGGCATTCTAGCATAGCCCCGGCATTGACGACCGCAACGTAGTATGTCAAGGATGTACAAATACTCCGTGTACACCCTGACATTATTAGCTACATCTATAAGACGCACATACAAATCATGATTTCATTTAAGATTTTTAAGTCAATTGACTTTTTTTTTTCTTTTTACCATAGTTACTTCAATTACTTTAATTACAATTGATTTCTATCTGCAAAAAGTAGGTGTTACAGATGTGATGATTCTTTCGATTTCAATCCTTTTTTCAGCAAATATGATGATTTACAAAAAAAATTTCCCCATTTTCACATTTGTTTTTTGATGGAATATTTAAATACTTGAACTTGGAAATAGGTGAAAATTACATGTTTATTTCCAATAGTGCGTAGAATGAAATGAAAATATATTCACGTTAATGGCCACTGTTAAGCTTAATAACGACGAATAAGTTTTCTTTTGGAGTTCTGTAATAAAACAAGGCTCTAGGAACAAACTTTATAACTTCGTCATGTCTGTCGATCAGTAACAAAAAATTGTTTCTAAAGTTTTAAACCTTGGCGTATGAAATTTTGCAAGTAGGTGTTACAGATAGAGATCTCATTAATATTCAAAACATTCAAAAAAGTTTATTGCACTGCCCGATGTAAAGTAGGTATGAATTTTTTGACCAATCCACCGTGTGGGTTATCATTGATGAGGCATTTCGAAATGAAGGTTGCGGATACTTTACTCAACGTTTTTCATTTTCAAAACTTATGGAAAATTTAATTTTGCTTGTGCAATATTAATTTCATTTTAAACGCACGTGGAATACACCGATTGTGGAACATTGATTGTGGAATATTGAAGTGATGTATAATGTCAATAGATCATACTTTCATTAGTATTCTCTTGTCATCTATTATACCTACGACGAGACGAATGCCGATCTTAGAATTCGCTATAATTTCTAACAATTATAATACAGAAACAAAACCTTTCATGTGAGATTTCAACTGATCCTGAATCTGCATTATGTACTTTATTAATCGTTTCAGTCTCATAATCTGCTATATTATTGTTTATAAGATACTGTTTGTTGATGGATAAGATACGAATTTTGGCCATGAAAATTGAATTAGCAACATCTATACATAAGATGTCGCATATTACGATACATATTATGAAGTGAATAATATATATAAAGTGGATATCGTAATATATTTACGAACTATAATGCTCTCGACAGCATACTCACTTTGCCAACGTGCGACGGTGGGCGTAATATTGTGAACTGAGGTCACGTCGGCGACACAGCGTTGCTGAATGGACGATTGACCGGATATTGACACGTTCTGTTCGACTTCTAACCATTTACTTTGATCGTGTTCCATCATGAGATGTATTCGATTTGTACCTAGTACTTACATCTCTTACGTTTACATTTATTTAACATTTAAGCGATATAGATTACGAAAAATGTTGTACAATTCAAAATATCAATTTAAGAATAGTTGTTTAAGTATAGACGCATGGCTGTATTTCCATATAATCAATTTTATATTTTAAAATCATTGATCAATTCTGTAATATTCATAACCGGTAAGTAATGTCTGTTAATTTTTATTTAATGACTTTTACCTTAAGACTACTCATAAAATGAAAATAAGTACAAATGCTAGTTTCGGATATAAAAATATTCTAGACACTTTTCCTCCTAAAATCAAAACGTGATTATATGTGGTAATTATAACTAAAAATTGAAGTGTTTTAACAGGTTGAATACCACCTTAATTTTACATAACTTTCCATCAATTGATTATTATGCGTACATATTAAGTTTAAATATTATTTGGGACAGACATGTTTAGTGTGCAATCACAAAATTCGTCGCATTTATCTTACTGGACACCGATGACCGCCCACAGCGCTAAAAAAACTAGTGCCGTAACCAATGACCCCTATGGCATTTAACCTTTAAACATAATTTATTTAAAACTTTAGTAAATTTTCTACTAGGACAGCACAAACGTAATGTAATATTGTCATATTTTCATAGTCTCGTTGACAGATTTTCATGGATTAATCCAAGTCTAACGATTTCGAACAGACAGTACGAGTGTTACGGTTTTCACTTGCAGGATATAGGAAACTAGAAAGCCCATGAAGCATATTAGCAATTCCATGCAATATGCTATGTTAATATTACGAGTACTTAATTATTACTTATAAGCGCATATAATGTTAAAACATTATCTTGTCAATTTCTAAAATAAATATAAACTTTCACTTCAATACTTTATCTTAATGTAAATATATTTATAACTTAATTTTAACTGTATTTATTTTTATTAACAGATACCTGACCTTTAAATTCACAGAGACAGATTAATTAATTTTCTAAGTATGAAATCTTCCAGCTATTCAAATACAGGTTTGCTAAATTTTGATACGAGCCTAAACGAGAAACAAATTAATGTAAGCAACTCGTTTACTTGCATATTAATAAATATTAAATGTACCTAATTACACTCTGAAATAGGTAACGTGTACTTAACGCGCATTATAAAACAATCACATAATAATTAAGGGCAAATTAAAGAAACTAAAATTTAAATTAACTTAACGTAAGCATAACGGGTGAGATTTACACAACGCCATTAGCGTGCAATCATACCAAGTACCGTGTGATGATCATACTCCAGTTACGAAGGTTTTTTTTAACACGCATCGTGACCCGGTTCCGAGCGCTGCGTTGACGATTTCTTGCGCCGTAATAGCAGGAAAATAAAATCGTTGAACTTATTTCGCATATGAAAACAAATGACTGTTTGAATGCGTATAAGTTATGAAGTTTAAAATATCATTTAATTTCCTTTTGGAATCTTATTGGTTCAGACAAAGATAAGTGATTCATTAAAACAAATTATGTACCCTAATGAGGAAAACTCGACTACGATAATACAAAAGTATAGTATTACATTATAATTTTTATATATAGTATAGTATTACATCATATTTTCTATAGGTATGTTTGAATTTATTTTCTAATACTATTTCTTTGATACCCTTCATGATGGATTCGGCTAAATTATTTCAATTAAATGTTTGTTTCGATTCAACAATTACAAGACATATCGGTTAAATTATTTCAATTAAATGTTTGTTTCGATTCAACAATTATAAGACATATCGGTTAAATTATTTCAATTAAATGTTTGCTTCGATTCAACAATTACAAGACATATATATTTTAAGTGGTTTTTGGAAAACCTTTAATTTATATATTGATACAGTGGGGGAATATATATATATATATATATATATATATATATATATATATATATATATATACATTTTTTTTCTTTTTTTTTTATTTTTTTTCTCGATTTTGGCAGAATTTAGAATTTAAAGTAAAGAATTGAAGATTGAAAACCAGACTTTTAATTTAATCATTAGTTAATAACCAAAAACGAAATTCTAAGTATTGTTTTTAGCGGGCGTTTAACCATTTTTTTAAATTAAAAATCGTATTTATTTACGTACTGTATTATATATTCAAAATTTGTTCACTGAGGCCTTTAATTGGATATCTGTCTAAATGGGGTTTACTAACTTTAAAAAATGACAACCCTCACAGCTACCATATTGCATGAATATGATAGCTGTTAGGACCCAGTAGATTAAGATGATTCTAACCATACTTAATTTGTCCGAATTGAATCCATTCTGGCACTAAATAGTGACGTCTGGACGTACCCATATACCTACAAACATGGACTAATAAATATTATACTCCTTAGCCTGCAGTAACTGAGTGAAAATTAATGTATTTACTGAAGTGTAATGCCTCATAGAAACTCATTTTTTGGTGACTCCTCTTATAAAATTTTCTCATATTTACTCAGTCGTATTTCAAGCAAGGTTTACTATATTCTCGTATCCACCAACTTGAACGCATTGTTAATGCAACTAGATTATGAATGGAGTAAACCTGATGCAAATGCACGTAGTTCAATTAGATGTCTTATTGTGCTTTCCGTCTGCCCGCGGCCTATACGTCTCCCTCCCAGCAAATCCTTCCCAGTCCAGCAAATAATCTTCCATACGACGTTCCTTTCTACGCCCTTTTCCATTTCCCAATCCTGATTTATCTAAAGTCCGTTGTCATCCATCTCCATACTCCATTAAATATTGCAACCTTTCAAATATATATATATATATATATATATATATATATATATATATATATATATATATATAGCTATACCAGTACTATGTAGCTATTAAGTGATAGCTGTGCTTCCATATGCAACATTTATTATATATGTAGGTATAAAAAGAATTAAGAATTTTTTTCGCCTTTTTCCCAAAACAATAAGACATTTTTTGATTCGGGCATAACGTATAACATTTTTTGATTCGAACTATTGCTGAAAAATATTATTTTTTTCAAACTAAAATATTTTTTTTTCGATATATTGTCAAACAAGATTACGTTAAACGTTTCTCCGTCACGAACTAAATTTACATGATTTTCTTTCTGCGAAATAGTACTCACATCGCTTATATAATAGTAGGTACTTACATTGCAAAGCCTGTGAATATGGTGGCAAATGCGTCGCGTTGCAAATCGCTTTGACAATGCCATGCGGCACCCGGTGTGCACTTGCTTTAATGTTGAAATAGCGTACCTCAAAAAAGGAATAAGATACGAAAAAAAATTATTGGTTATAACGGTCTTATTTAATTCCCAAGAACCCACAGAAACCGGCTCGTTATATCAATTTAATAACACCTCTATATTAAACATTGTTTGCAAATTAAACATCGTTTTCAAATAAAAACTACACTAACTAAATCATGATATCAAGGTCAATAAAAATTGTTAAACTCACGGTTCTCAGCTAAAAATACGACGAGTTTAAAAAAAGTCACCGTGAATGAAAAATTAAACGACCTTTATAAAATAATTCCCCAAAATGTTTACTCATCGCCATTATATATCAAAAATTTAAAAAGAATAAAAAACGGTAAAATATGTGATAAAATACTCGAAAGTCGGATTCCAAATGCAGTCCATAAAACAAGCTTGTCAAGCAAGGGGCAAAACTTTAAATCGAAATGCGATACTTTTAAATTTATACTTTAAAATGATAAGTAAATAATATCAAATACACTATTTTTTTAAATTTTCGCAGATTTTTCTCTACATCGATTGAAAAGTTGCAGGAAGAATGCGCAATACAGTCTGCTTTCAAGGTTCATATTTTTTAAACGATGTTTCAAAATAAAAAAATGCCCAAAAAACCTCTGTTTTATTCAAAAACCTGTACTATAAAACTCCACTTAATATATTTTGCAAAAAAATTAGATACATGGAATTTTTTATTTACTAATTTGCTATATATTAATTGAAATCTTCATCTAAAGTATCTAACTGCTAAATTTTATGTAAGTGGGTCTAAAATTGTAGAAATAACCATAAAATTCACGTGATGAGAGGACATACATGATGCAGTAATAAGGGTCTCTAGTTTGCCTAAGAGTCCCTAAAAACTATTTTTGGACTCGTATCTCTAAGAGAAATAACTTTAATAGGATTTTGAAATGACACACAAATTAAAGTTTTAAAATAAAGTTTAAACATAAATTTTCATGTTATATTAGAAATAAGATAACAAAATAATAAATAAACGGAAATAAAGCTTAATCTCCTTTTGGATAAAATCAATACAAACTTTGAAATAGGAATTCAAAAACAATCCTTTCTATTCAATTAGACTCGAGCAAAAGTTGGTTTCCATATTTACCATGCGTTGAATTTTGTGATGCGACTGAAAGTATTGATTCAATTAAAAATGTATATATGTTTGCCTACACATTTATATTATATAAACTACTAAAATCGTGCTTTTAACCTGTACATGGCATTTATATAGTTAATTGAATATATGTGTAATTAACAATTCTTCAAGGTATTTACTGCATTAAATCCACTTTCGCTCAAGAATTTGTGTCGCTCTTCGTTCATATTTGAAGACGCGGGTTTCGGTCAATATTGATCGTATATGATGCTTCCGTATCATTATCACCATCTCTCTCACTCCGTTCCTCTCTCTTGCTCATAATACTTTGCAAATTCGAAAAAACAAATAACTATGTAATAATTTGTAATGCGCAAAGGAGAAAACAAATTTTGGAGTTTCTATAAATCTTTTAAAACTGTTATGAGATCAACCTAAGTGATCGACCTATTTATAGAATTATCTAACTGACGACAAAAAAAGCGTGGATCCATAACGAAAGTCGAAATTTTTTTCTTGTCTTTAAATACGATATGGAAATCTGACAGCAGCCAGTTATATGATTATTGCTAATTTTCTAGTTCTAAAATCTAAAAAGAATCTAAAAAACCTTAGATACATTGTTCGTTTCAAAAAAGTATTCAAATAAAAAAAGTCGGCTTAAAAAATCCTATTTCCATATATCTTGCTCACTTTTCTTTATTACGTTAAAAAATTGTATTTCTGTTTTCGTTTAATTTTTTTGTTTGTTTTTATTATTTCCTTTAAATTATTCACTAATTTAACTTAGTATAATTAAATTTTTTTTGCAATAAGTGCGAATAAATTTATTATCAAATCTTAAACCAATGTAAAACTCTGAACTAAATAAGACTCTAACATAGGCATTGCATACTTTCAACTAATGCCTAAAATTTAAGTGCCATTTTAATTGTTCTTTTGTATGTGTGTCCATTTTCTTTCTGTCACCTTACCTTTCGTCAATATCTATTTTGTTATTTCACAAATTATAGTACGTAGCCAAAATTGCTTTTTCCAATATAGTGTGTTGCAATTTCCCTCATTATTTACCTTTCAGAAATCAATTATTTTGATTAACCGAAAAGCAATTCAGAAATGGTAATAAATTCGTAAATTTATGTTTGCCTTTTAGTCAAACACAGAAATAATCTATGAAACTTTAGTAAGAAAAAAACGAATCTGCGTAGATTTCATCGTGAATCCAACTGTTTTGTGAGATTACTCTTCGCTAACTAACAAACTTACATATTTATTTAAGTAAGTTGTATCAATATAGTAAATTACGTGTCTATTCAGAGTATTGAATTACCTATTTTGAAACTTTCAGATAAACAAAATAGTTTATTAATTTATTAATAGGAGTAAAATACAAATGCCGATGTAAGTTGAATTGATCTATTTTCTTTATATATATATATATATATATATATATATACATGCAAGATAATTTAATTCATATCTATGTATCATAAACTCTACCATGCTTGGCAAAGAACGTCTCAATGGAGGTTTCATTTAATAAGTACAACGTTGTTTAAGCAAATCACCTAACCACAAGGAGTGTTTAGTTCTTCTTCTTTCATATTTAATGTTATTTTAATATTCCAATCAAAATAATAAATATTAAAGCAAGGGAAATAACATTATGCAAAATTAATAAATTATGCAACAATTTTCGTCCGATAAAAAAAATAAGAGAGGAGAAGCATTGAGATGTATGTACCTAAGCTTATTTGATATATTCTTTAGGTGTATAAAACAAATCAGGCTATTGTAGCCATAAACAATATCTAGAGGTAATAGATGCTACGCTGACTAAAACTACAAAAGCTACATAAAGTGAGAGATGTGACTAATATTTGGAATTAAAGGACGTTTTCCCAATCTGACAATTTGTGATCGCCTATTTCACATGAAAGAAAAAAAAATATTTAAACTTTTTAAACCCATATTTCTCTTTAGCATTTTTACCCGTCTCCGATCTATCCTACAAAAACAAGTAAAACTCGGATTTTGAGAGTCCTGTTCATACTTAGGCGTGTATGAATATTTGTGGGTAAAAGTACAATTTTTCTGTTAAACTATTTACAAATATTATATTATTTCTCAAGATATAAGTATATCGCGTAGGTCTTTTACATACGTAAGAATATTGTACATATCTCAAAAACTATAAAATTTAGAATCATCGCTACAAATTTTAGTGGTTGCAAAGAATACGTGCCGTCAATATGCTTTAAAAATATGCCAAATTGCGAGTTTCTACGTCAAATGGTTTATGAGAAAAATTTTCCAAACATTTCAAGCAATATCTTTAGAAACTACCTTATATAAGATTCTAGACTAAATAGTATAAATTGCTCTTTCAATTGATACTTGAAATTAATGACACTACACGACGTGTGAAATTTAAAAAAAAACCAGGGTGCATTATTATTATCTAAACGTTTGAGATATGTGTGGATTAACATGTCTTAGCTCTATATAAAATTTCAGGTTTCTACGCCAAACGGTTTGTGAAAAAGATCTTAAGCAATATCTTTCTAACTATCTTATATAAGATTCTAGATTAAATAGTATAAATTGCTCTTTCAATTGATACTTGAAATAAATGACACTGTACAATGTATAAAAGGTCGAAAAAAAATTGAATACATTATTTGCTCCTATAATTATCAATATTTTTAAGTGTCAACTGTTGAGATATGTGTGCGTGAATATGTTTTAGCTCTATGTCAAATTGTAGGTTCCTACGCCAAACGGTTTGTGAGAAATATTTTCCGTACATCTTAAGTAATATCTTTATAACTATCTTATATAAGATTCTAGACTAAATAGTATAAATTGCTCTTTCAATTGATACTTGAAGTAATGACAATCATGTATAAAAATTCGAAAAAAAATCGATTACATTATTTGAATCTAGAATCTTCATATGAATATTTTTAAGTGTTAACTTTTAAGATATATGTGGGTTAATATGTTTTAGCTCTATGTCAAATTTCAAGCTTTTACGTGAAACCATTCTTAAGAGAAATTGCTGTGATCGGCGGACTGACCTTCAGAAACGTAAGTAATCTTATAAATATTCCATTTTATCCCTAGTTGAGGTACGGGGCTCTAAAAAGAAAAACTTAAAACTTTTAAGGGATACTGTCACTGTAGATTTTATAAAGCAAAGTTTTTGTCCGATTTTCAAATTACGATAAACTCCAAAATATTTCAAAGTAAAGTATATTTAGCATTTTGTGTATGAGCATGCAGCAATATAAGATAAACGAGTAGTGAAAAAAAAATTGGAAAAAATCGCCGAACTATTATACATTTCAAATAAAACCCTGGTAAATTTTAAAATTTGCAACAAACTAAATCAAAATATTATCTCAGTCATTTAATATCGTATTATTTGCTTCTATTTATTTTATTAATTAAGTTAATTTCATATTTAAATTTTATTGACTTTACAGATTATTCTGCATCCTAGAAGAAACTCAAAATATGTATCTATTTATGGAAGGCTTAGCCATAAAGTCACTCGATTTTTTACTACTAACTTAAATTCTTTATATTTACATCATGCAAAAACTACTGTACGGAATTTAATGCGGGATTTCTGAGAGTCCCAAGAGTCTATAGGACGTAAAAAATTTGAAAAATCATGTCTGTTTTTTTTATTTTACTCACATAAAAACTATTGAGTAAATTTATATTAGCTTTTAATTATTTTGTTAATTAAATTTGGTACTTCATAGATACGTATAAATATAACGTCATATATATGTATGAATATACTGTTAAGATATTACGTTAAAAATTATGAACGAAAGAATAGTTCACGAAAGACTATAGTCGCTAATAATTAAGTAAACAAGAAAGCAAGCTAAATCACAAACAAATAGCTAGTAATAAAAATGAAAATAATAATTTACACTAAAATAATTACAAGTACTTGTTACTACCTTATTACTTACCTTGTTATTAAAGAACCATAAATGTAAAGTAACGTTTTAAGAATTTACGTTTTTTTTTCAATTATGTTACTTATCATTAACCCGTTTTTTATCGTTAGGCATGCGGATTTATTAAATAAAATTATTATTTATTTATTTGCATGTAGGTTAATATATGCAACTAGATAAATAATAAGTTACTCAATTAATTTAGTATATTATCAAATATACATCTGCACGATGATGTATGAAATACCTGCTCTCATCTGGCGCCAGGATTCCGATGTCATATATTAAGAGGCGTTCACTTGATCATGTTCTCACCTCAAATTATCACCCGCACCTTTCACTATTGCAAATACAATCAGATATCCAAATAAAATCTGCATTAACCGGAATGATGACTGGTAACGTTCCACTGATATTGTCACTTAGGTAATAATACTTTTCATATATGTTACTTTGGACTCTGTGTTAATAATAAGTTTAATTAAATCACAACACATTAAACATGTTTTATGTAATAATGTAACGGATAAATGCTGATTATGAATGACTTCTATTTTCTAAATAAAATTCTAAATCAAATAATTTCCAATATTAATTCAATATGAAACATTTTTTTTACAATTTATAGTAAAAGAAGTAATATACTTTTACAATTTATAGTAAAAGAAGTAATATACTTATACAATTTATAGTAAAAGAAGTAATATACTTATACAATTTATAGTAAAAGAAGTAATATACTTATACAATTTATAGTAAAAGAAGTAATATACTTATACAATTTATAGTAAAAGAAATAACATATAGAGGAAATTTTTAATATATAGACGTCTAAAATATAAGCCAAAAGTCGCACGGAGAATTCGTCGCATACTTGTAACTGCCGCCTTTTTATATCCTGTAGTGCCGTCCGTTACCAACGTATAGCAAAAAATGTATCATAACACAAAAATTTGAATTGTGAGAAAAGCCATTAACGAAAGAAAATGTTTACCTCTATGATAGAAACGTCGCAAAAACGAAGTCTCTTTCATAGTGTAACCATAAATTATTAAGTTAGATTTGGAGAATTGAATATTTTTCAACGTCATTTCGACAGACTGCGTCATTTGAATGACAAGTATTTTGACGAAGAGCTACGTATTTTTCTAATCAAAGGAAGTTACAAACGACTTATACTAAATAAATCGAAAGTTTATGAGATCGCTTAATACTTCTTGTTTATGCCAAGGACAACCACGTTTAGTATAATAAAAACAACACAAACTTCGCGCGAACCGCAACAATATTATTCAATTGGTATCATATTTAAATATAAAAATAAAAACAGCCAGGGGCCTTTCGTGTGCATAATAATGAATAAGAAAAGTAAGAAACAAAGGTCATAAGGATGTTTAATCTGTCGTTTGCTTTTACATAAAAAATATTTAGTTCGTGAGTTAGATCGATTTACGATACATTACATTTCGTAAACTTCTCTTGTCGTCTTATAAAACACTATTGTCTGAATCAAAAAATTACAATAAATAAATACCTAATCGTTAAAAGTGAATATTTAGTTTTTTGCCGAAGAAAAATAGGGGGGGGGAGAAGAGGGTAATTGAGAATGGTGGGTAAATGAGTACGGACAACAAAATAATGCTTCCCCACCCTATTCACTGCCGCGTACATCTAAAAGCTGCATAAAACCTGCCTTCAGTCATGTCAAGGGCTTTAGAGGAAGAGGCTGCATGCGCGCTATCACACTAAGAGTCAAAACTATTTTTTTACATTTGTTATAAATTTAATCCTTCATAATAACCATTGTAACTAAGGTTTCACTTTCTTCAGACGAAAAGCATTTTGATATCAATTTGACTGAAATATCTACTTTTAGTCTGGATATAATTTTCAAGGCTATGTTGGCATTGTTTTCAACTGGCAACCATTTTGATTTTATTGCCTGCTTCGGGTAATTGGGTACAGCGTGAAGAGAGCAATTCGAAATGTTCCCATTAATCCCATGACAAGACATTTATGAAGTCACTCTAATCTTTCGAAATTAGTTGTAGATACCTCAGAAATATGGTAAAAAGGCTACAACATGCAATATTGAGGATCTCCAAAGAGCTGTGGATGGTATAAAGACAAAATAATTTACTCTTAGTAGAGCATCTAAAAAATATTCATTGCCAAAAACTACTTTTAGTAAACAATGAAAACTGGAAACTGTTAAGAAACCAAAAAAGGATCCGTGTTCAGTTTTCAATAAGGAACCATAAAATTAATTAGTGACATACGTATTACGAGTAGCTTGTTGTAAGACTTCCTTAGTTACACCAACAACACTTTGAAAAAATGCTTATGTCGGTATATGGCGAACAACCCTGGTATAGAAATAACACAATACGAGGTTGGTATCCTTTTTATTACGACGTCTAATGAAAAAGCAAGTGTAGACAAAACCATCAATGAATTCAGAGCGGCTGGAATTTGCTTTATTGGTCCTGATAAGTTTAGAGACTGCTCCTAATTATATTACTAAATAATCCAACGTTAGCTAGGCTCAAGATAATATTTCATCAGTTCATATGTCACTCGACGAATCCAATGCGCATTATGTATTAATGCGTATTGGCTTTGGGTGCTTGTGTCATTACGCCCAATGGGCTCATGATAAATCCACCAGTGGTGAATTTAGCAAGGGGTATATCTGTGATCTGTTTTCAACCAAGTAACCACCTTATTTAAGTACGTGAAAAAGAAATATATGAATTTCATGCCGAAATTCCTAATTAGCCCACTTTGTCCCTATTCCCCCACGGCCTATTCTCAATTACCTCAAAAGCGGTATTGGGTAAATACAAACGACTCTCATTTCGTTTTCCTCTTAACTTTTATCGAAGAACTGTTTGTTGATATTTGATATGTTTATTTGGAGGCAAATTACCAAAGTTTATGCTACAATAAAAGTGATTTAATTTGTTGTCTTATTTAGTTGTTTTGATTATTTAAAGTTAGATGTTCCCAATTACCATACTTTCCCCTAGATAAATAAGTAAACACAACCGCACTTTACACAGTTATGTCAGATGAAGATTTTTAATTTTTCAGCGCACATAAAGTATGCACTTTATTTCTTTTGTATTACACTTATAGTCCTTTACAAATCACAATCACATTCGTGTATTAATTTGCATCTTGTTTGTGAATATACTTAAATAACATCGTTCAAGGATGACATTAAATATCGTTAAACAATTTTACTTATATAACAACTTACATAACAACATTAGCATGAACAAGTGTGCTTATTGCTTTCCCACAATGTAGTTCCCCGCCGAGCTCGAGTAGGTACTTGTTTTTGCATTTCTTTATTATTTTAGTTATGGATATTAACAGCTTATCAGATTTTGAACTGTTTTGTTCTAGACGCAAGCAAAAGAGCATATTATATCATATTTAATGTATATATACACGTATCAGCTTGAAATCTCCGATAATATGTACTTACCTTGCTTTTATTTAAACCGTTATTGAAAAAGTAATACCTTTTTCAGTAAAGGTTTAAGTAAAACCAAAATAAGTACATATTTTTTTACTTACTTTTCTGTTAGATTCAAAACAACACAATTTCAATTGCAGATAGCTTACGACTTTTTAAAATTTTTCCTTCTTGATTATCATGTGTTTTATAATTTTTTTAACGCATTTTTTAATCTTTTACTTTTAAACATCGTATTTTATTAATAAACTAGCATGTTTTATATGACGCTTAATGAATTTTTGGTACTTTAATTAGCCTCTTCATCTAGAAGAGCATTTTGGAGGGAACAATCTTACCATCGTTTTTTATAGCTTATAAAACTTGAAAAACGAACTATTGAGTGAATAATCTTACAAATTAATCTCACGTCTTCAGCCTTTAAAGTTCCAAAGAAATATGTTCAATAGATAAAATTCAGTTTGCACAATCGTATTATCCGTGTTAGAAAAATGATGCAAATGCCAATGAAAGAATGAGTGGGATGGTTCGTGCCGTCAAGCTTCAGTCTGTTATAATGATGACTGACATCCTTCACACAAAAACGCATTTTAAATTTGCATTCGACAATGTGTAATCTACACAGGTATTTCAAATAGTCGACTTTGCAACGCAATCGTTTCGAGTCAACATTGACGATGAATCATGGAAAGAGTGGGTTAAATAACATTGCATTTTGACGGATAATTGAATAACAATTTCACTTTCAAGACTTGCAGTTTGCACGAAATGAGAACGTTTTTTATCATATCATGTCATTCTACAGTATTCAAATCATTTATTACGTAAAGAGTAAAATTAATTATTTAGCTTTGGATATATAATTGAATTATTTGAATAAGCAAAAGTATTTTTAACGTATTTTTGTTGAAACAAATATATCTTATCGGTATAAAAGTAAGTATCTATTTTTTCTTGCTGAATTTTATAATAGTTAATAGATTTAGTTTGGTGTATAAGTACAAGGAAATTTTATTATAATAATTATAAAATTAAAATTAAACGCGTGAAATTTTTTTGAGAATATTGTAATTGTACCCAACACTAAATAACAATGTAATTACTACGAGTTTCGCACGAAAATTTTTTGGAACTAGCCTTTTGTAATAATGAAAATAAAAAAAATATTAAAATTTCGAAAATCGAATTTATCAGAATCCATTGGAATCAAAGATAAAGTATTAAACATAGAAAGAACATATTTACAAAAAACTGAAGAACTTCACGCGATCTTGTCATTTCAGTGGAACTGTTTGTGAACTAGAAAGAGATATGTATATTAAAACTATTAATAAAAATAATGATATGACGCCCCTATTGACTATTGTCTATACAGTTCGGGGCAATAGTGTTGTATATAGTGTTTCATTAACATTTAGAGTTTTATCGACTTTCCTATGATGAAAAGGGATTTTCATATATCTAGTAATATTCCATACATCCAATAATACAATATTTAAAATTAAGATTAAAAATATACGCTATCATAAAAAAATTATAAAACACATGATAATCAAGAAGGAAAAATTATAAAAATATCATTATTTTACAACTACTTTAATTTAGTTATTTTATTGGGAAATTTCATCAAACTTAATCCTAACAATTTCATCTAAATTAATCCTAATAATAAATTAGCACATTTAGCACCAAAATAATTAACGTAAATTTCCTTCGTTAGTATTATGTAACGGTAACTCAGACCATGATCATTTAATACCAAATAGAATGGAGAAATGAACAAGCGAGACTTTACCTATTCATTGAACTTTAAGCAGAATCATTTTGTTGTGGACGTGTCTTACGTATTTAGAAGGCGTTGATAACTTCCTACGTACGTAATTTATATATATATACGAAAATAAAAATCTATAAGAACTTTCCTTAATAGGTGTACTATGTCATAAAGTACCGAATTATCTAGGTACTGCATGATCAAATGATTGTTCGAAAGTATTCTTATTTCAACAGATTTAAATATGTTCTTTGTTCCCAACTTTGACTCTACCTGTAGGTTTCAAATACTGGCATAATATTTTCTCACTCCACTCAATCTACGTTGAAGTGGGAGGTCCACTCAATCTATATTGAAGTGGCAGGTCCACTCAATCTATATTGGTCATTTCAAAATATAGTTAAAAACAAACAATGATACATGCTTTAATATGCAGAAAAGATAATATTAAAGTAAATTAAAATTTACATTGTACCATAATTCAAATAATTAAAGATACATGCAAACTGTGTAGTTTAAGGGCATATATAGTGAGATTGATGTGTATAGACTATACGTATGTATAATAAAAAAATAAACTATTAAAAAATCTCTAAGTGACAAATATTTTCGAAAAAATTATTTCGATGGACTATAAAAAATCTAATAAGAAGATTTCGACCATTTTTGACATTTTTATTTGTCCGACTGACTATTTTGTTTTTATGTACTTGTCCGACTGACTATTTTGTTTTCAGTATCTTATTAAAATGAAATACACCTTGATACGATTTCCAAAAACTGAGGAATGAACAAAATGGACATAAGTCCACAGACAACATTTAATTAAAATATATTATGTAACAATAGATTCCACAGACAAAATTTAACGAACTCAAATTACAGGATCCATTAATTTTACCGTAATTTTTTTATTTTTCAAAATTAAAAAGCGCCAGTGATCAATTAGCCAGCTGCGCAACTAAAAGCTTTCATGTTTACCATGTTACTGACTGCAACGGTTTCAGGTCTAAAATAAAATAAAATATTTTAAATAAAAAGTGGAAACTCTTAATATTTTAATTACCATGTTTTCTTTTTCTTTACTATTACCAACAATAAAGATAAAGCCTCATCTCAAATTTATTATTGACTTTTCAGTTGCGGATCTTACTGAAACCTAGTTAAACTGCGATAACACCAACATCTGAGATTGCAAAATACCATTATCATAAACTATGTATGGCATAACGATAATTATTGTCGATAATCGTTTAATGAATTACATAATTCATCATTAATCGATTCAAAATTAACGGGAAAATAATTTCAAATTAACGGCACCATAAACTATGTACAATGTCAAATATTTAATTTCGATAATAAATATGGATTGCAATTGAACTATAGCTAAAGTTATAGCTGATTGCATTATTGCATTTAAATTAATGCATTCTACTAAGTTTATTTTATAATATGATTCAAATATCATATATAAAGTCGATTAATTATTGTAAATATTGTCAAAATCGTAAAAGCACATTTAGCGATGGAAAAATGTTTTAGTGCAGTTTTCCTGAAAAATTACCATATGTCTTTATAGCCACCATAAAAAATGCCATATTTGATATTAAGAGCTTTCTTGATTTAAATTTATTCAAACATAATACGTTATTATAAACAACTAGCGTGACCCGTACGAAGTCTTCGCATTATTTATTCCATTATGAAGCTCAGATGACAGATCAAACAAATATTTTACTAAAATTGACATATAGAGGCGCAAGTATCAAAAGCATTGAGCTAAAGCCCCACTTTATTTATACGTGAGTGGATTTGAAATTAAACAAAAATTTTACCGACCGTCAATCATATTGACGTTGAGCCGTTAGATGGCAGCATTGCTGTTTTGTGTATATAATTTTAATAATTAATTAATTTGCAAAAACAATAGCAATAATAAATTTTTTAGTTGTGGATGCCGGTAGAGCAAGCAATTATCTATAAAATGATATATAATTTATGTGGATTAGTTGTGAGGTTTTTTCTAAAAAGGGAGTGTAACATCTTAACCTTAGCGTATTAATATATATGATGATGATGATGATGATACTAAAAACCAAACAGCGATACTATTATCCAGCTACCATACAAGATTAGCGGCGCGCCGGATTTCAAGATGATCATAAACATCTTTTGTTATCTC
Organism: Druceiella hillmani; assembly: GCA_039881145.1. Lineage (NCBI taxonomy): Eukaryota > Metazoa > Arthropoda > Insecta > Lepidoptera > Hepialidae > Druceiella > Druceiella hillmani. The sequence continues at coordinate 19,331,450 of JAYKKI010000014.1, forward strand.
TTTTTCTCATGTTAGTGTGATCATTTGAAAATTGAGCATTTGACATTTTTTATTGGAATACTTTGATCGAATTTATCATTGTTTACGTATTAGCGGCAATTTGAAAATTGTATTACGTCACGATGAATTTAACAAGAACAAAATTTCGTTCCATAATTTAATGATTTTGGTCGTGGTCACAATCAATAGCAAAGTTACCATTTAATGGCATTTTATGATGAACCCCTTCCCATGTTGCCGTTTGCAATTGGTTTAACGAGTGCGAGTAAGCTTGTACCAATTAATGACTCGACAGCGACAACTGCAGATAACATCAGTCTTGTGTGACTCATGATAAAGACTGAGAAGAGAGTAATCTATCAACAGATTTAGGGAAAGTTAGGCATGGGTCTCTTACCCATACTTAATGCTTAAGTAGGTACCTACAAAAAAATCTACATGAACATTTAGACGTCAAGAGGCTTTGTGTTAAAAACATCATTGCGTTGATTGGTATCGCAAAATGTTAGAAAATTCGACGGAAGTCGATCAAATGCTGTATTTGACATCGTCGTGGGTAACAAAAGTTGGATATACGGCTACGAATACGTAACTAAGAAGCAATCTGCATAGTGCCTACAAAAGTGTAGAAAAAACCAAGTCCTGAAAAAAAAATCTTCGCCCCGTTCTTCAGACGGACGGGATATTATTCAACGATTGTTCTGAAAAATAAAAGAACAATTATGCCAGACTGGTCTACAGACAAATGTTTGCCTGTTGTTTTGGAAAACTTCGAGAGCAACGCGCTCGCAGTAGAATCTTCCTTCATTATGACAACACCACTGCAGATTCAGCCACCTCTGCAGATTCAGCCGGTTTTAAAAACGCATGTCATCGGCCATAGAATCCCACCTCCTTCATTCGATTTCTATTTATTCCCAAGAATAACAGATAAATTGCGAAGACACCGGAATACAATTCCCAGACACCGGAGAAGCGGTGACTGTATGGAAAAAACCGACTGCTTCTCATAGTGATTTCATGGATATATATATTGCCACGAAAACTATTTAAAAAAAAAACAATAAATAAATTACAAATTTCCCGGTTGGTGCTATTTTTGGTAATCTATTCAAACTTTTTGCATGTTTTTTAATTGGAATACTTTGATTTAATTTATCATTTTATACATATTGTATTACGTCGCGATGAATTTAACAAGAAAAAAATTTCCTTCGATAATTTTTAATGATTTTCGTTGTAGTCTCAATTAACAACAAAGTTACCATTGATTGGCATTTTACGATGAGCCTCTTTCCGTGTTACGGTTTGTAACTGGTTTATAACAATAAATAAATTATAACTAATTAAATAACAATTTAATTAATTAATATTAGTTACGATAAAAGAGGTAACGTTCAGTGTTACCTTTTTATCGTAACTAATATTATATATTATACATAAATATCACAAAAGCGAAAACGTGTTTTGTTATTTGCTTATCACTCAATAATCTAACGACTACACTACACATTGTTGCCAAATGTTGTATGCGTGTATACCGTCCTACGGTCTAGCAGATTAAGTTTCATTACGTTAAAAGTAAACCAACAAATCAAATAAATATTTGAGGAATTACTAAAAATGATTTTTTCCATGAATGGTGACGCTACGCATTTAAATATTTACTCTCAATGTCCCACAATTAAAATAACTTTGTTATATTAATGTCATCCAAAATTTAAATTAAAAAAAGATCGTCCAAGTGCATTACGGAACGTGCGTGAAGTAGAATTTCGCAGTTGTGTAATTCTCTTGAAATTATACATATTTAATTTTAATCGAAACTGAATATAAAATGACTTGTAATATAATTATAGAGCGAGGGTGACCAATGCATACAAATTGTGAAGCTTAATATTTTGCAAATCAGAGTTAAAAGTGAAAAATACGAGGCCTCAATTTTAATTTGAAAGACCTCTCCAACAACACTGTACTGAATGAAAGCAAGAAAAATGTTTCACTCGCACTGTGATTAAAATTAATTTAATATTCTGTTACATTTTAATTACGATTCCCATTTGAAGCATCTATTTATAAAATTTTATACACGTAGGTCTAAAATCATAGAAATTGTAAAGCCGTGACAGAAAGGCGGACCAACATGACAGCTATAAATATTCATGCATATGTGCAACATGCTAAGAAAACTTAAAAATTACAAAATATTTTTTAAATAATTTATTGTTACACCTTTGATGAAAAAAAAATTGTGAGCCTTCATGGGATACCTGGCAGATGTGAAACATCTAAATTTTGGAATGATAACTTCTTAAGGCGCATTGAGCGATTTTTGGTAGGGGAAAATCTTATAGGTTCGCGTCACCGACATACTAATGTTAATAGTATGTCTGTGGCTATGAGTATGACGTGTTGCGCATGGCCAATAGTGCAATAACACGATATATATAAATATATATATATATATATATATATATATATATATATATATATATATATATATATATATATATATGTATATATATGTATATTTATATATCGTGTCTTAGCTAAAATCATCAGCGCCCAGGGTAAGAGAATTTTGTGCATCATTTAATTTGCTCAAAGATCTTTTACAGCTGGCAGAAGTCACAGGTAACGTCAATGCCTATATTGGGATAATGGGTCACTAAGCCATACTTTTCATGGCAATTAAGAAGTGCAATGTAATCTGCATTTTTTAAATCCGGCAACATTGATTTTATTTGGTGTTTGTAGCTTTCTATCTCTACAAATAAATCCTTGGCATTTAAATCATCTTTGTATTTTAATGCTCGTTCAAATGCGGATTCCTTTAGTTGTTCAGTAGAGGTTTCGAGCAAAGCAAGTCCTATTAGGAAACCAAAATCAGGAGCTACGGCAGCTAAACTATGAGATCTCCATCCCATTTGCTGAATAAGTATGTTCAGTACACAGTAAAGCCGAATTTTGAACTTTTGAAAAGGAGTCATTGTGGCCGCATCATCCTTAGCCCTATAGTCGAACACTGTTTTAACCTTTCGTTTACGATTTTCAGAAAATTCCGATTCTATCGATAACTCGTTTGCTAGTTTTTATTGCTGAATCAACATAGCTCTACTTGATTTTTCCTGAAATCATTCAAAAAATCTACAAGGCCCTGCAAATGTTTTGATGCAACCTCAATGGATACTGTTTTTGCCTGTAAAATGAGATTAATATTGTCAATACTTCTAAGAATATGATCCCATATGACCAATAAACAAATAAATTCAAAATTTATCATTTTTAAAATACTTTTACAGAATCAGCTGTATATTTCCTCCCCTCATCAGTTCCTTCTGCAATGGTATAATTGTTTTTTATTTGTAGTAGTTTTAAATGATTTTTCGACGACCATCTCGTATCAGAATGACAAAATTAATTTTAAATTGGACAAAGTTTGCCAACGTTCAATCGATACAGAAAAATGATTATAAAAATTTTGCACTGTGCAGAAAAACATAGTCATTTCTGATGTTATACAAGATGTATAAAAAACCATCTGCTCGGCTTTCCAGCCCAAAAATATTTTGTCAGTAAGATAATTATATTGATATAATTTTATATTGTTTGAAATTTAAATGTAATTTAAAAATAATTACCGTAGTCTACAGTAATCGCGCAGTTGCAGCGCCATCTCGGAAGTGGTGGGCAATACTGAACTAAGTTTACGACCATAGAATGCGGTCGGGTATCCCCGTGAAGTATTTTGTTATCTTGGTCATTTGACAGAGTACCTATGATAGATGTATTTTCTATATGAGTATGACAAAGGATTGTAGCTAGCAATATTTCTGTTCGTGATTGAAATTCTTTTGATTAAAGATTATTTTAGGTGCTATTGTAATCAAGAACAAGTAAGCATATACTCGTGTTTTGATTTTGGATAAATTCTTGTGCCCATGTCCTCGCATACCGTACACTACTGCGAGTGCGCCTCCTTGAGGTTTGCGCCCCCTTAAGGTTTGCGCCCCTGGCAATCACCCCCAACCTACCCATAGCTACGTCACTATATATATATATATATATATATATATATATATATATATATATATATATATATATGTATATATATATATATATAAAATTTAAAACAGGATTTTTTTAAGATAATTGAAAATAATATCCATAATAATTTGTCATCTTTTTCGTACACACAATACTTGCGTACATTATACAGCGCCGCTCGGGGCAATAACCCACGAACAGCTACGGAAACATCGCCCCTGCGGGTAAACCCCTGCACTCCGGGCAAGTTTTGAGTGTAAAAAAGAGTTCTGCATAATATATTTTTGCACTCAATTTGAAAAAGGACGTGTTTTATATTTTATTTCAACGACAATTTATTCCTTTATAACCAACGAATAGCGTCTTTCTTTGTCCATACAAACCCGACTGTATAATGTGCGCGTTGAACGCTTTTTGGATGGTACAATCTTGTGAGTCGCGTCACTGACATGCTATAATAGGAATATATGTAAAGCTATAAGAGTAACGTGTTGTGCAGCGTTAATGCTGCATACACCTACACAAGTAAAGTTAAATTGACTATGTGAAAAGTTTAATGTCTGTATACTGTACATTGTTTAAATTGTGTTTTAGTTTGATTATTATTTTAATTGTAGGATCATTGTGCAGTACAACAGTGAGTACTTAATATGTTAATATTTTTATATATAAACATTAATAACAAAATCAAAGCATTTATTTTCAAATATTTTCAATATTCGTATCAATATTGGCGTTCAAAAATATGATATTATTTATTTTTTATGTTTTTTAATATTTGTCCTCTGCAATACATCAAGCGATATTTCATAGTGGCTTAGAAGTTATGTTTCTAGTATGGTAAAACTTATTTCTAATTGTTCGATAATATATTTGTGGCGGATTTTAAAATTATAATTCTATAAAATTTTATAAAACCACTGTTGTTTCATAGTTTTAAGTTTTCGCTTCTGTCGGCCCTCCCCGTGACTCCCAATTGTTTTTATATGGAAATATTTTTATTTGAAAGAATTGGAAGTGAAAAACAAATATTCAGATAGTTGTTAATAATAAAAAATTAATTTTATTTTATTATTTTATTTTTATGAAATATTTTTTATGAAAAAAACACAAAAATATTTCTTAATAATCTATTGAAAATATATTTTTAATTTTATGATGCTGTTAACCGACAAGACATAAAGCCGGAAGAATTAAGTCGAAAAAACCCAACAAGACGCGAAGCTGACCGAATTAAATCGAAAAGAGCCGACAAGATGCGAAACTGGCCAAAGAGCATGTCGCGAGTTTTTAACTCCCATTCAAACGCTCTATTAGAAGTTTCGCAATATTTCAATGAATGTTTGTTTCATATATCAAAGAATGTTTGCTGTGTTTCATATATCAAAATTAGAGATAAGTTTAAATTTCCCATGAATTTGGAAATTAAAATATGCGTTATTAGAAATTATTCTTCACAAAGAAATGTTTCTATTTCTCAATGAATAAATTCGGGAGAAAAATTGAATCTCGTCATTCATTCTTAGTCCAATTCCAGCATCTAGTAACCTCACTTTAACGCTAATAATATATAAATAAATACCTCGATGTACACCCAATCGTCACAAATAATCCCCCACCACGCCCCTTCCGCCAGCAAAAAATTTTGATAATCATAATATATTTTTTAATACATATCAAAAAATTCAGCTCACATTCATGTCCCCCCATATCTTATCTTATAATTTTATAATTATTGCGTATTTATATTTTTTTCATCCAAAAGGTAAGTATTACTTTTCATTTTTAATTACTTATCAGTAATTATTGTTAAGAGACACATCATATTATTTTCAGACTGACTTTTTATTTGAAAGTGAGTTGAGTACTGGCACATTAATTTTCAGTGCCAAAGCTTATAACAATGTGGAAAAAACATAAAATTAAAGTTTATCTTATCAAATGTCTTCGAATAAATTCTACTCTAAAACTTGTAAATATGTAAACAAATGCGTCCATCAAAAAAAGTTCCATTAGTGACTGAGTGAATGCCATCTTGAAATCTAATAATTAATGATAACATGAGTATTGCCAAGTCATAACTTATTCATGGACATATGAATATTATGTTTATTGATAGGCAACAAAGTTTGTGACATTTGTTACCTCTCCCGAATATCGCGAGACCGAGATAATTTATAAAAAGTTTACTTATCAGCTGTAATGATAACGTCAGTATAAATATATATTACAATATACAAATTGTTAAAGTTGAACGTTTGAACGGAATCGTTTTGTGGTAAATATGAGCAAGAAAGTAGTCAGTGATCTAGTCCAAATATTTTCGAAATCCGTGTCGGCGGTATCGCCAAAAGAATTGATTCGAAAAAGTATTTCATATGACATTGAGGAAGAAATCTTGAAAATTAATAATGATACGTATAACCTTAAAGATAAAAAGCTATTCGTCGTTGGTACCGGCAAAGCAGTTCAACACATGGCGCGAGAAACAGAGCTGATATTTAGATCTAAAATAGCCGCTGGGGTCGTTAGCATACCTAGCGGCAGTTTGCAAAATGGACCTTCATCAAAAATAGTCTATTTAGAAGGGGCACAAAATAATTTACCTGATAAAAATGCCGAAAACACTGCCTTGAAAATTAAAAAACTAGTTGAATCATTGGATGAATCGTGTTTCTTGATTGTTTTGATATCAGGAGGAGGATCTGCATTATTACCTCTGCCAAAAGCACCCCTGATACTTAGCTACAAATTAGACCTTATAAAAATGCTCGCACATGCCGGTGCTGATATTCAAGAATTAAATACTGTACGAAAAAAATTATCGGATCTAAAGGGAGGTCGTTTGGCTATTCTTGCCCAACCAGCACAAGTTGTTTCTCTCATTTTATCTGATATTGTCGGCGATCCTCTCGACTTGATAGCGAGCGGCCCTACTGTTTGCAATACAGATTACTCATTAAAAGCAATGCAAGTTTTCTCTAAATATGGTCTAAATTGCAACCTTAAACCGGAAGCTTTGAAATTATTAACTGAAAGTGGTAGTAACGAGAAGAAATTTCCATCCAAAAATGTCCACAATTACATAATAGGCAATAATAAATTGGCTCTTGAGGAGGCTTCCAATGCTGGAAAGAATATTGGTTACAAAACAATAATATTAAGTAGTATAATAACTGGTAATATTGCAGATGTGGCAAGGGATTATTTGAGCCTCATTAAAGTTGTATGTCAACTATATTTAACAAAAATGACTGAAACACAGGCCATCAAAATATTAGAGTCCCTTCAACATCTGCCAATGGAAGAGAATGTTATACTACATGTTGCAAACTCTGCGTCCCTACTTCAGACAAGAAATATTTGCTTCATTGCTGGTGGTGAGACTACTGTATCTGTTAAAGGCAAAGGAATGGGTGGAAGAAGTCAACAGTTAGCTTTGGAATTTTCAGCTCAGTTGGATGATAGCATTGATCAAGATGACTTAGATCCTTTTGATATATTTATTTTATGTGCCGGTACCGATGGTATTGACGGTCCGACCGACGCCGCAGGTGCAATCGGCTTTAAGACGCTGACAAAACAAGCGAAGGAACAGAATATAGACCCAAATATTTACTTGTCGAATAATGATTCATACAACTTCTTTTCTCACTTCAATAATGGTGAATACCATATAAAGACTGGGCACACTTTTACTAATGTTATGGATGTTCATCTAATCACAATAACACTAAAATAATTTAATTAGATCTGCGGTACTGGGTTTAATAAATATTAAATATCATTCCACCAATGACATTTGTTGTGTGGAAGTAAATCCTCACATATATTATAAACAAGATGTTTAACATATAATATGTAAATAACTTATTTTCTGTTTTGTTTGCTCATAAAAATAATGCTCAAAGTTAGAATCATCATATCTTTGGACTATAAAGAATTGTTAAAACTATATATATTTTAGGACAAATAATTGTATAAAATATATGAATGGTTACAAAGACATTGTTATGGTATTTTGATATATATATATTTTTCTACATATTAAATTAACTGTTAAAAAATATACAAATGAATTACTTTTTTGTTTCTTTTTCTTCACTCATTTATTTTAATACCTTTATTTAAAATCTATTTTAAATTAACACAATGGGAAGTCATAGGTACTATTGCGACCAATAACAATATATAGGGAAATAAAGAAATTTGTTTGCAAGTAACATTTGAAATTTCTTCACTGTTTTTTGAATAATAATGAAAAACTCTTCAATAAATGTATAATACAGCCTAGAATTTAAAAAGAGTTTCTAACAATACTGGTGGCCAATAACTGAAAAGAGAATCATTTAATTACAACTGGATTATCACTGATTGAAATTTAAACATATTAATAATTTATTAGCTCCTTTAATTTTGTATCGGTTTTGAAATATTTAATTCTAAATATGGTAAATATAATGACAGTTAATGTTTAACCTATTATTACTATTGCCATTATTGTTGTAACACAAGTTTTGGACTAAAACTACTAGCTGTGTTGATAGTTAAATAGATGCCTTTTCCTAGAGCTATTTAAATTCATTCATCTTATTTTACTGTGAACTCATAATTGCAGATAAACTTAATTATACTGAAATATTTAAGCAAGTAGAAATTATTCTTAAGGTCCTTTTTACAATGAGAAATTCTTAACAATTCCACAATGACATGTAAACTTAAGTTTACATGTCATTGTGGAATTGTTAATAAATATTTCAGTTTTTTTATTTCAGGCTTTTCGCTATCAATACGGTAAATTATTAACTTCTAATCGAATAATTATGAATTTTATTATAAAGTCCAATATACAAAATTATACCCATTGGAATTATTATTCCACGCAATCTTAAAAGAGAAATTATTTATATTTTTAATATGTTATGTTACAATTTAATTAAGGATAAATATGTGCAAACTTCATGCTTCCCAATAATTGGAATAAATACTAATATCGTTTATAACTATTTTCCAGCTAATAATATTTTATATATAAAATATAATTATCACATAATTAATTTTTTGCCGAATGCAAAAGCATGTAATTAACCTCAATAACAAAATTGAAATTGCCGCCAAAGTATTTTGTCACCAGCGTCTTATCATATTCAGTGTAATATGGCCAATTAAAATATATCGGTGTTCTTTCGTCATATTATTAAATCCATAGATCATATACTGATTATATCTCTAGTGAATACCAGTAAAAGATGGTTACTAGTGCATAAAATCTGCTGCAAAAGTTATTTTTTTTTATAAAAAAAACAGCAAAATAAGTATTATTTTAACTAATAGCTTGATTCAGTTTCAAATTTTTCAAAATATAAATACTAGTTAGGTTTTTTTTCAGAATTATGATGTTTATTTATTTTTTTGTTAAATGTTGTCGTCTACCTGTAATGACAATTCAAAATGTATTGCCTGTAGCATCAGATTTGAATATGTGACTATATAATCAGTAAGATTGAATAAAATGGCCAATTTTTCTAAATGTTTAGGATTCAAATGTTCTGTGTATGAATTGATATGATTCCCTTTCACATTATGAAAACACGGATCTTCATCACATTTCCCTAACTGTTAGCAAAAGTTAGAAAGAAAATAAAGTAAAACAAAGAATAAGGAATGTTAGATTCTATTTTTTTACTCATAAAGGGTTAGTATCAGAACAGACTGGCAACTTTTCTCTCTTGAATCTTATTAAGTTTACTATTTAATTTATATTTCATTAATAATTATTTTCATAAGTCCAACAAATCTCAAAGTCCAATGATGATCAAATATAAAAGATTGAAGCATAATAAACCTTTATACTTTAAGCTTAAAATGGGCTCTTAAAAAAATTGGCCTTTGAATCTAAATTAATGTTAAAATAATACTACTCAACAAAATAATAATTGACGTATAAATCATTATTTGATAAATTCAAATGGTATTTTAAAATTATATAATGATATAAATCATATCATAAATTAGTACATAAATATCTTATATATAAATAATTAGTATATAATAAATTTAAACCGACCCCAAATATTTTTAGTATTCATAGTAAATAAGATGTAGTATTGTGATTTTAAGAATTGTTGTATTTTTCCTGTTTTTTCGTTGAATGTAATCGCATCCCGTAAAATAACCTTAAGACGCATACATCGCATAAAGTAACCTCAAAGTGAATTACGAATGAGTATATAACGCCCGATTTGAATATGTTCCATGTCAATTGTAAGTGTCACACATGTCATAACTGGTTAAGATAGCCAATTTTTATTGCGTTACATAGTTCTAGCTCTATATATTATGTCTGTGTGCATTTTTACGTAAAATATATAGATTAATGTAATTCCATCTCATGGCATAAAAACATACCTCCCTCACTATTCGCGTATGTTAGAGAGAAACTATAAGAAAATAAAGATAAAAAGGAGAAACAAGGAAAAATAAAGGTCCTGGCTCTTTCATTCATATATATCTAGCTTTAGTATATTATTTACGTATCTAGCACAGTTTAGCAGAATTTAAAAAAGATTAAGCCAAGGTTGTTTAGTTAGATGGCCATTTTAACTCCATACATCCGCTAAGATGAGAAATAAGCAAATAGCAAGGTTTTACTTAAAGCATTAATGTACTTTTTTATTTTTAACTCCAAAATGACTCCTTAAAAAAACATGGCGATATTATCTTGAACTACCTTAATGAGTGAAGAAAATTAATGAAAGTCATTTTAATAATATTACCAATTTGTTACTCCGAACTGCACCGTATTTGAATTATTAGAACAAGATCAAAGATCCTTTTTATAACATTTATGAAAAATATATAGAAATAAATTAATTACATGTCAAATTCACAATATTTATGGGTCATGCCGCTTTTCAAGCAAGATGGATCATTAATCCAAAAACTTAAGTTTAGAATGGGATGTGTTCTGCCTGCAAGAAATTAATTAAAAAATGTTATTATTGAATCATATAAGAAATAAATTATCCAATTGAATTTTAGAGAAATAACACTTCTGTTTAAGGTTGTAGTTAAAACATAGACAAATTAATATTTACTTATCATTTTTAAGCATGCATAAATTACGTATCAATGGTATCAAACTTCACTCTATATACGTGTCTTGTCAAATCTGACATTCGAATTTGACGGAAAATCGCAATGAAGATACTTGGCATTCATTAATTCATTAATTTAATATATTTATTGTTAATCTCATGACAAGAATATCACAACTTAGCAATGGCGTCGCTTCGTGAACGTCAAATAAGTATGATACAATAGCAAGAAGAAATATATTTTTTTGTTGATGAAATTTGAAATTAACACACTATGTTGTTTTTTCAGCTGCCTTAAAGCAGATGCTTAATTTGAACCAAATTTTAAACAAAAGTGTCGCCAGCGAACCTATTTGGAAAGTACTCGTATACGACAGAGCTGGGCAGGATATTATATCTCCCCTAATATCCGTAAAGGAACTCCGGGAACTAGGTGTTACCTTGCATGTGTAAGAAAGACAACTTGTAATTGAAAATAACTTGAATTTGAAAGTAGACATAGTTTCTGAAGTTATTTGTGGATATTGTATCAATTATTAGAAACGAATCTAATACATACATTATTAATATATTATACGTAATAATTAATATACATACATAATATATTTATCTTAATTAATCAAATACAATTTCAAAACAATGAACACTGCTCACGATTCGTAAATAGACCAGTAGCCGTTTGGACATATTTTTTGGCATATATACGATCAACTTTCCTTACATTTTCTCTACATCTTTATAAGTATTCACACATTCAAATCAGTTTCATCTATGGCAAGTTGGAGGTCTGTTTGCCAAATTGATTCAGTAGATATATACCTAAGTTTGATTGTTTCATTAGATAAATTATGGGACTTGATATATTGGGACTTGGTATATGATATATGACGGAATCTAAGAAACCCTCTTTTCCGACATATGACGGAATCTAAGAAACCCTCGATCTCCGCTCTTTTGACGGAATCTAAGAAACTAGATACATTAATCCTATATAATAGCAGCTAAAACTGATTAAGGAATTTGTTAAAGATGCTTGCAAAGATTAAGTTTCCTTAATTAAATCCTGTTTCATTAAAGTTTCCTTATTTAATTCATCTTCACCTTATTAATTACTGTAAGTATCTAGACACTGAATCTGGGGACTTTCCATCTCATTACACCTAATGTCTGTATAAATTTTTGTATATTGCGAGAAAAGTCAACCACTCCCAATGTGATGTATGAAAGAATTATTCCATAGGGTTTGAACATAGTGTTCTAGAGAGGGTTATAGGTAAGTTTTGGAACGAGCACACGGAACATATCCCATTCTAAACTTAGTTTTTAGATCAATAATCCATCTTGTTTGAAAAGTAGAATGACCCATAAACATTCTGATTTTAAATTTCGGCCGACTATTTTAGAATATGTTAAAAATTAATATTGTTCATATATTCCACAGACAGCTACATTCTGACAGGGACTCTATACCTGAAGTGCCTGCTGTTTACTTTTGCGCTCCGACGGAGGAAAATTTGGGTAGAATTAGTCAGGATTTGGAGAATGGAACATATGACCAGTTTCATTTGAATTTTGTATCGCCCATATCGAGACAAAAGTTGGAGGATTTAGCAGCCTCTGCCATTCAGTCCAATTCTGTAACAACTATTCACAAAATTTATGATCAGTATTTAAACTTTATTTGCCTGGAAGATGATCTTTTTGTACTGAAACATCAGCAATCGGATGCTCTTTCTTATTATTGTAGGTGAATTTTATTACTGTTTAATTTTAGATTAGCAGAATAAACAAATTAGTTCAACCATCACTTTATACAAAGTTTTCAAAAACAAAGCCCAAACAAAAGAAAAAAGTCCTTTTAATAAAAAACAGAGAAGAAATAAAGGAATGGTGTATTTTTTGTTATTTGCTCGTAATAAGAGTGTAATGCCAAAACCAGGTTTAAAAAATAAGTAATAACTTTTAAAGTACAGGGTTCATTATGCCTGTCTTATTAATCCAAATACAATCTTGTAAACAATTTTATGTTTAATAATCATAAATAGCATTTAGACAGTGCAATCTTTAATTTTGGATTAGTAAGAGATTCTTAACATTTATATGTATTAGATTATAGTCTACATTTAGGGCCTTTAAACTCTTACTTTTACTCTTGTGTAACATGTTTTTTCATTGAAAATTATTTTAATAAAAACAACATTATTTTATAAGAGCAGCAGCTTTTAATTACATATATGTCTCAATGTTGGCTAGCAATCCATTTTATGTTTGACAAGTTACCTGTTTCAGCTTTTGTAAGCCTTGATGGCTCATAAGCAATTTTTTTGTCAAACCCTAAAAACAAACAAAACTTTTTTTTATGCAAAGGAATATGATAAATGATAAATTGTAATATTTTTCCAGCCATAAACAGGGGTGATACAAAGGACACTGAAATGGAAGCAATAATGGATACAATCGTGGAAAGCTTGTTTTCATTATTTGTCACATTAGGTAAGAGTTACTTACATCTGTATGCACCACATTTCTTGTCAATGTTCAAACTTTGTGGATAAGTTTAATTTTTCTTTTAATTTCATACGTTTACATTTGATAAATATTACTGTTGGTATACTGGCCAATGAATTGATGACATTGTGTAATCATATTTAATCAATGAAATTATTAGAAGAAGCTAAAATAACAATAGTTAAAATGGTTAAAAAAATTTTATATATTCTGTAATCATCAAAAAATGGAAAAAACTTTTAAAATAACAATGGAGACAGTATCTAGCATAGTACGCTGCGAACAAGTCCCAATTAATTATTAATAATAAAACAAAAAATATGTTGTTAATATTCTAAAGATGGGCTGAAATGTCTCATAAGATATATCAAAGGCCAAAAGTCATGAAAACCTTTTTATATAATTAGAGGTTTATACATTTTGTTATATACATTTTTTTGTATGCTTATAATACAATGTAAATGGAGGAGGGGGGCAGATGCATTGTTCACTTTACAAAGTTAATTATATAATAAAATTATTATTAATAAAGTTAATGTTTTAGTACAAAATGTTTATTTATAATGAACATTTATAAATAACATAAATCATAGATAAGGTCAATTTGTAAGATGCATATAAGCAGATTTTATTGTCTAGCAAAATCTCCCCAATTACTGAACATGTATTTAATTCAATAACATTCAATTTTTATATTACTTTGTTTCTTATTTATAAATGAACAATTTTTTAACATTAGTAATAAAAATAATATTTTTATCATATACTTGATTTATTTAATTAATTTACTTTGTAGATTGTAATTATAATCTAGCCCACAGTTTTGCATAGCGTTATCATATAAATGGATACATGCTTCCCGCTCTCCGCACTATATTTCAAAAACACTTAACTATATAAAAAAATGCATAAAACTAAACTTATATATAATTTTATGCTCTACAAGTTTTGTTAAACCTCTAATGACAAGCAGCACTGGAAGTGAAATATTTGCAAAAAAAAAAACAATTCTTGTGACTGACCTTAGACATCTTGACTAAAGAACACAATATTTCATTAGACTTCATTTCACTCTTTGTTTCATTTCGAAATTTAATCGTTATTTGACTTACTGTTATACACTACAAAGAATGACAATAAATAATTTCTAACTTATACAGGAAATGTGCCTATAATTAGGAGTACAAAAGGAAACGCAGCTGAAATGGTTGCTAAGAAATTAGATAAGAAACTCAGAGAAAATCTCTGGGATGCAAGGAACAATCTCTTCCAAGGCAATACTGGACAGTCTGGCCCGTTCAGCTTCTCGAGACCTATACTAATAGTGCTTGATAGGAACATGGACATGGCTACACCTCTACATCATACATGGACCTACCAAGCCCTCACACATGATGTTTTGGATTTGTCTCTTAATCGGTATACGGAATTTCATTTTTTCACTAAATTATGTACATTGATAAACCTAATAAAAAATTGATGTTTGAATTGATTTAAAGTAACCAAAAAGTACTTTTAAAGTAATATTAAATTTTAAATTGCATACGTCATTCAAGCCACAAATTTTTATTGTGACAAAAATATAATCATAGTATTTTTTAATATATTATTTTAATTATTTCTGACCACTTGTTTATTGTTATTATTGCTGTATAAATTTTTTACGCATATAGAATTTGTTAACATAGGGTTTCCCAACCTTTTTTTTTGTTGAGGCACCCCGGACTATAAATTATATTTTCATGCCCCCCTTTACTTCTTTGATTTAGTAAATTAAATAAAAATGGTAACTGAAGTTTGTAAATACACAAACTTACCTTTTGACAGTGAGACACAATAATTTTACCCACTCAAACTGATTTCTCAACAAAAAATGTACACCAAAACGTCAAATTTTTCGCAAGTTTGTGGTAATAATAGTGAACATGATATTTAATTTCATTAATTTTATACATGTAAATTAAACATTACATTGTAATGTTATTTGTTAATGTTGTTTGTATATTTTTTGTTTTTTCTTTCTAAAATGCAAACACTTTCCGTCCCACTTGACATCTCTCTATGCCCCCCTGGTTGGGAACTCCTGTGTTAACATGTATAATGCCTTAGCTGTAAGCTAATTGTTTAACTTCTATGTATATAAATAAATAAATTAATACATTTTTTCTATTCAAAGTGCTGTGGTTACCGACAATAGTACATCGGCGACCGGAGCCAAAGCTAAACCGCGTGTGTGTGACTTGGATGCGCGAGACGAATTTTGGTCAGAACATAAGACAAGTCCATTCCCCACTGTCGCCGAAGCCATTCAAGAAGACTTAGAAAAATATAGGTGAGCTATTATTTTCTTTCTGAATTTACAAAGTTATAATTTTTTAAATAAAAAGCGGCAATTATTTCTTTAGTATAAGCACACAAGTGCAGCAAATATATTACAATAGTAATGTTATGTTAGAATTAACAGTGAGGTAGCCATCTGCGTGAGAATAGTTAATGAAAAAAGTTTGGTTGTAATTTATATGGTATATAAATAAAATTATTCCGTTATATATATTATTTACGTATGGAGATTTTTCTCCTTAACCCTTGGTGGTACAACTTAAAAAATATTAATGACAACAATATTTTATAAAGCAGATGGACATACATATATATCCATGTTTAAAGTATAAAGTTATGGTTATTGAAAAGTATTAATGCGGAACAGATTGTTTAGCAAAAGATGACAAGGATTTTACTGAGGAATAAAAAATTGAAGATATGAGAGCTCTTATAAAAGCTGTCAATGAAAGTGAAACTGAATCATAGATAATGCAAAAGAAGCATAAAAACATATTTCGTTCTGTAGAAATGGCAATTATTTATGGGATCAGTCTTGTCCACCCCTGGGCCTGTCTAGAATTTAGAAAATAGATTAAAAAATGATATATTCTTTTCTATCTACCTCTAAATCTGCATCCATAGAGCATCTGAAGCGGAAGTTAAGAAATTAAAAACTTCAATGGGTCTAGATGGTGAGACCGATGTGGCATTGAGTTTAGTGAGTGACAACACGCAGCGATTAACTAGTGCCGTAAATTCACTTCCACAATTAATGGAGAAAAAGAGGCTTATTGATATGCATACCACTCTTGCTACAGGTAAAGCTTTTTTAAACATGTCCTACAAACTACTAATCCCAGTTATGCACAGAAAAAGGAACCTAACTTCATTTTAGTTTAATAGCATTTTTTTTAGATATTAATTGTTCATAAGCAAGTTAGGAATGATGTTCTCGATGATTTAGTTATTTTTTCTTTGGTTTAGTCAAGTACAGGACTATACGACACCATATTGTAACGTAACAACACTTATAACAAACATTCTGTAACAATTATACTATTTACATTCTGAGGCTTTTTTGCAGATTTCATTGTAGTGTACTTGCAATATGTGTAAAAAAAATCTTATTAATGCACGTTAAAGTCTTAGTTTAAAAATAATTATTAACATGTTTAACTGCAATAAATTGGATATAAATATTTTCATCAATCAAATGCGATATTTTGTTCTAAAATTTGCAGCTAAATATGGAAACATAAATTATCTGTCAATCAGAATGCATGACATTGAAATGCAGCACACAAATCATAATGTACTAATATATGGCCAACTGCAATTAATTGCGTGCGCAAGATAGCATGATCCCAAAAATTGAATTCAATGAACAATATTTATCTGTCACTATGGAGTGACGCTGAATAAACATTCTTTAAACAACAGTTATCTGTAACTATAGATGCCTCATAGATAAATACATATATATATATATATATATATATATATATATTATAAGACTTTACTTAAATTGAAAAGCAATAGAATTTGGTATGTTATTTATAAGGTGAAGATTTGTGACGTCATATAATTTACATTTGACGTAACTAAGTATTTTGGTGCGAAGGTTATCATGACTGCAACGAAAATAAATTTTTTCACCTTAAAATACATATTTTGGGGAAAATATCACAATTACAGGTTTATCAGATATATTTTGAATCATTTTGAACACGTTTCAAAAATTTTCAACATCTTGTTCTTTCAAATCTTATTTTGATATGGTTTAATTTCTTTAGGTTAAAAATACTTCTGTAATCCAATTTTACAATAGAAAAGGGGCAGACGTTCTGTATTAATTAGCATACAGAAGGTTTTTTTGCAGATTTCTTTATGTTGTTTGCAATATCTTAAAACATTTTTTTTAATGGCTATAATGATTTAAAACTATAACTCAAAACTGTACTCGGCACACTTTGACGCTTTTACTTAGCTATTATTGTTCATTACCCACATATTCCAAAAAGGTATTATGTACCCTACATCCGTCTGGTATAATAAGTTATATGATGCTGAAATTTAGTTTACATCAATCAGATGAGCAATTTTTGTGCCAAATTCTAAAGAACTAACAAAATTAGTCTCTGTATTAAATTAGTATGATAAAAATGACAAGTAATTAAATCCTAACTAATATAATAAATTCGAAAGTGAGTTTGTATCTTTATTTGTTCTGCTCGACTACTCAATCAATCTCCATAAAATATTGCATACATATAACCTGTGTTGCGGAGATGGATACATGATAAGACATTTATCTCAAAACAGAATTCATGTTTTAACATGCATTAGTAGGTCCGCTTGTATGTAATTAAATTTGCGAAATTAAATTTCCTGCACTTCTAATTTTTATAGTTCTGAAGACTACAATAATTTCATAGAATTTAAAAAAAATTTCAGTCTTAGAAAAAGACTCAAAAAAATAATGGAACTTTTAATTTAAAATTTGTACACATGTCAAGAAACGATGACAACACAATAATTTCATGAAATTAAAAAAAATGTTTACAGTCTAAAAACAAAAATAAAAGACTAAAAAAAGTAAAAATAAATTAATAGTTTAAAAAATAAAAAAAACAGGTTTTTGCAAAATATTGCACTAAAAGGCAAAACATAATTATTGAACCTGCTTCCTCTGTTTACTCAGAAAGGACTTTAGTGTAAGCCATGTTTATTATTGAGTATTATTAGAGTATTAATACGCAAGGTGCTTTTTCTAAAAATAAGTAACTTTGCTTCTCAAATTAATATTAAGTGAATGAAAATGCTTAACATCTCAGATATCAAAATAAGGCACCCCACGCTTTTACACTCAAATATTGTACTCAATAACAAATATGGCTTACACTAAAGACCTCACTGAGCAGACAGAGAAAACTGGTTCCATAATTATTTTTTGCTTTTTAGTGCAATTTTTTATAAAAGCTTTTTTTTTAGTTTTGTAACTATATATTTATTGATATTTGAATAAAATGAATCCCTTAGGAATAAGAGTATGAACATAAGTATGTAATAATGCAACACAGCGACAAACCAGATTTAAGGCCACTGCAGAGCACAGGCTTTTTTATTTACATGCCATTTCTCCGATTCGGTGTATCTCAAACTTCTTAGCCATTTCCAATGCTAAAATCTAATTTTTTCATAACAAAATTTTTTTTTCATTTCACTACCATTTTCCCCCTTTTCCATACCACTAAAGTCATTAGGTTAAAGCTAGTCATATAATATTCTATTACGATTAATATGAGGAATACTAGCAAAAATACGAGCTGAAACTCAGGATATTTGTTGATAATTTCATTTGTATTGTGGTTTCATTTGTCCCATTTGCCTCCAAAACAATATTTTTTAAACCATGAACTATATTTTCAGCGATACTTGAGAGTATCAAAACGCGTAGATTAGATTCATTTTTTGAGCTAGAGGAGAAGTTAATGAGTCGAGCAACTGGCATAGAGGGAAAATCGGTGCTGGACCTCATCAATGATCCGAGCGCTGGAACGCCAGAGGACAAGATGAGATTGTTTATGATATATTATATATGCACACCGCAGATACCAGACTCTGAAATAGAGAAACTTGAAGCTGCACTCGTTTCGGCCGAATGTGATATGCAACCGATGGCTTATATAAAGAGATGGAAGTATGTTGATTTTTTTTATTTGACCTTATTTTTATATGTAGTGTTATTTTTCTTAGTATAAACTAAGCCAATACCTATTACTGTAGTATCTAATATAATTACTATAGTTACGTATAAATGCCTGAATTTTTTTTAATAATTAATACGATTTGTTATAATAAAATCGATAGTCGTATAGATTAAAATGAAAAAAAATTTTATTATAATTTAAGATTGGTTGAATATTTTAATTTTTAAGTTATGTGGCCTGGATAATAAATAAAAAAAACAATAAAAAAAGGTGATTTTTAAAATTTTTCAAATCAAAAACTATTATTGATTAAAAATTATTAGTTAGAACATCATTGCATAAAATAAGATGTAGAAAAATATAAACATTACCTTTATGCATTATAATTCGAAAAAAAATTTAGTTTCAAAGTTTGTAAATATTATTGTACTTTATAATTAAAAATGTTTTTTTTATTATGTGTTGTGTATATGAAGGCCAAGGCCATAAATAAGATATATAAAGGTAAATGGACAGTTTTAAGAATGTTACTGTAGTCTATTCATTATTATACATATGAATATGTTTTTTTATTAAAGGGGCTACACAAAGATGTCGAGCCAGTATGAAGGTGGAGGCACGAAAACAGTTTCCATGTTTTCAAAGTTAGTTTCGCAAGGCTCGTCATTCGTAATGGAAGGAGTGAAAAATTTAGTTGTTAAAAAACATGTACGTCATTTTCTTTATACATTCTATAAGTTAATTTTAATCTTCCTAATTGCATGATTGATATAATTCAGCTTTTTTAAACTGTGCGCCTGGTGAAAATTTTAAAACCATGCGAAATTTGCATGTTCGAGGCACAGAATTTGTACGTTCTGTACAGAGGCAAGTAGTTTTATAATCCTATTTAGAAATGCAAAAAATAGTGTATATGCTTGTTAGGTATCTTCTGGTTTTCCCAAGTCAGCAAATATTTTTTGTGTAAAAGATGCAGTAAACCATTATTTTGCTTTTAAGTGACGAGATGATCAGTCATGTGCAAAATCCAAATATTTCGAAAGAAGCTGTTCTTTGATTGATTTTTAAAAATAAATTAAAACTGAAATAAAGCATAAACAATCAATATTAAAAACTAAATGAAGCGTTAACTTTACTATGTCGTACTTCTGGTCGAGTCAGGAGATCCAGGCAAACTTTAAGACATTCTTGTTTAAGTGCACCTAATACAAGCTAAAGAAGACAGGAAATTAAGAGGTCAAGTATAAAGACTTCCTTTCATTTCTTTATAGTTGGACTTTCATCTTTATAGTTGGACTTCCAACTATAATGAGTATTAATTTGCTTTTGTTTTTCATTTCTGATATTGTAACGTCAAACTTATTTTGATATGGTTTAATTTCTTAATATTGATGATCTCAGGAAAAATGATATCGAGTCAGTATTTCAAGGAAATTTGAGCAAAAACCTACATTTTAATGTGAAAAAATGTACTATTGATGCATCTCGGAAGGACGCCCATTTATCAAGATCGCCTATTGTTACCATCGCTGATAAACTACCCTTCTAGACTTATAATGAAATAATAAAATATCCTCTACCTGTAACATGGAATGAACATAGATTAAGGACACCAAACTAGAAAAATAGCATTTTATAAAAAGTTCCTTGGTTTATATGTTTGTAACTCAAAATAATTCTCCACTGTTTCTAATCACTTCCTTTCCCTATCATACATCCGTAGTAAATGTTCCCAACAGTAATTAAAATTTTAAAATACAGAGGTTAAAATCATATTTGTTATTAAAAACAAACTCATCTTTTTCATATAAGAAAAACTATAGAGTATTGTTTTTATATTTTTATGATACACCATAAAAGTACTCTGTACATATGAGTATACATGAGTACTTCATTGTTCGCCAGTGCTGGGTTTTTCTTTCTTTAATACTTCTTTTCGAGTACTATTGTACTATTGTGTTATATATGGTTGAAGTATATGGCTTGTGAAAATAGGTAGTAATTCTTCCAATTGTAGGATACATGGCACATATTCAGCTCTTTCTCAAGTGTGTTACATAAGAAATCAAAGAAAAAGTCACAAAAACTTGAGGAAAAACAAATGTTTTATTAGATTTTTTTTATTTTCATAAATTGAAAAATTATACACAATAACTTACAGTCTACAAGAAGATTGTCTACATTGTTATAAAGAAAATTAATTTTGTGGTTTACTTTTCTAAAACACAAATTACATTAGTGATACTTATATTTTTCTCGGTAAATTTTAAGAAATAGTTATTCTAGTCTTCTTATTGAGCCTTGGACTCAATGCTTATTTACTTTAAGTCTGTTGCTAAAAAGTACCCTACATTTTATATATTATTGGTTTCTTTATTACTTATAAAATTGATTGAAAAAAAAAAGTTGTCAGCCTGTATCTTTAATAGAATCTGGTAAAATAAATCAAGAATTGGCTATGCTTTTCAAAGACTCTGGTTTCAGGTAATTGAAGAGTAAGTAGACGAAGAGGATAGTACAATCGCAATATAGCAGACAATTTTTTTTTCATTTTTGGTTTTTTGAGCTGAATGCTAATTTTTTTTAATACCTAACTGTAATTTACGCAATTTGTAATATTTGACATGATGTATTTGGCATCATAGTTTTACAATTAAAAAAATATTTTGATGCAATATTCTTCAAATAGTGATTTTGTTATTTATCCATTCTATATACTCACATTTTCAATTTTACATCTAAAACTCGTGTAATTTTTTGGTTTTATGTACAGAAAACATGTTAGTGACAATAATAGGGTATTAACAGCAATTGAACTCAGTTATGCACTACTGGAATTTGGGTAAAATACAGTAAATACCAAAACATGTACTACTCTAAAATGTATACACCTTTACGATGCACTTGAAAAGAAATTCTGAGACCTTGTTGGCATTCTCCACACAAAAACTCTATTGATATGTAATTAATAAAAAACCTGTTATGTACGAACAGAATTCGCACTATAAGGGTTTCATAAATTCTTGGATGGTTATGTACATATTTTCATAAATATTTAAGGATATATGATATCTGTGTTTAACTATTTACAAATATTAATATTATCACCATAAAATATAGTATATCCTTACAGGTGTAAAATCTCACGAATTTCGTCAAAAAGTATGAGATTTAAAATAATCACTATATTTTTCTGAAAAATGTAGATAAATCTCTTATAACAATGTTTTTTTTATAATTTTGACTATAGTAGTTTCGAATATAAGAGACGATCAATTTTTGCAAAATCTCTAAAACTATCTCAGTTTAACCACTATAATATTTCCATGTAAAGATTCTGTGTTACCTGTTGAGATATTTGAGGCTTAATATAGTTTATAACTATGGATTAAGACGGTTCATAAATTTAAAAAAAAGAGAAAAATATCTGTGAGAGCAACTGGATAGATATTAATGATCTTATATTCTGTTTTTTTCATTTAACAATTCCACATCCTAAAAATGAGATGATTAGCTCTCTCTAGCCCCTATAAGCTTAAGACTCTTCTGTAATGTGAACATAGTCTATTCATTTTAATTCTTATTGTCAACACGAATAGAGCAAAAAAATGGCAGTTTATCAGTACACAATTTTTTGTTTGTTACTAAAAATTAAATTTTCATGGACATTTTTTAAATATTAGTTATTTTTTATAATTTGATGTTAAGTATAAGAGTAAAAAGAAAATTGTAATTTTTAATAGATATAATAATGTATGAAATCTAAGCCTTAATTTTTTTCTTGAATTTTTCATACTTAGAAAATCTTTGATAAGAACTGTAAACATTTACATTATATTAGCTCTTTAGGGCTTGCTTAGTGTCTGATTAAGCTTCTTCAAAAACAATGTTGTCATTGTGAACAAAATTGAGATCACGGCCATTGACACTATACTTGAACACCGTGTACAATGTGTTCTAAGTCTATGTCTATTAAGTATGATTTAACAATGACTCGTCAATTTAAAAACTATATACATTTACTGTCATGTCAATTATAAACTACAGTTCACTTGTTAAGTTTTAATTTTAAATGATGAACAATTACATTAACACCTAGGTTGACTTCTATCTCAAAACAAAACTGCTTTAGGGCTGTCACCAGTGTTTACAATAATTGATCTCTATGTGTAATTAAACTTTTTGAATATAATTTTAGATTACTTTCCTCATAATAATTGTATGCAAGGTTTTAGAAAATAAACCTCAAAGATGGAGTGGAATATCCACTTGGAAAGAAAATTATTTTTCCTAGATCTTTTACATTACTAGTTTCTATTATCTTGTTATCTTGAGTTTTTCAAAATGTCACTATGGTATTTTTGGTAACTGTGGTTTATTCAAACATACTGAAATGTCTATGTAAATGGTCTTTTTGGAAATCGTCTTAATTATGATCTGTATTCAGATAATATTAATTTATTCTTCTGTTTAATGGATAAACAGATTTCAAAGACACACTAATTTTTTTAGATGACCTATAATGAGGATTATTTGATAGTTATTCTACAAACTGGAATGTAGTTTTAACAGAACATTTTAATACTCTCAGAATTATGTACAATGTTAAAAATATGGCTAATATTATTTAATCCTACTGTCAACCAATATTTTGAAATATATACTTTTCATTGGTTGAAGAAATATTCCCTGCAACTTTTGACTATCGAGAATTTAGTTAATATAAATAACAACAATCTGTTCTTTATTTACCATAGAAGCTACCAGTGACGCGCTTAGTTGATGCAGCGATGGGTGGTTCTACTTCAGCAAGTGCAGCAAGTGAACTCACCTGGTTAGACCCCCGGATTGCACGCCCAACAGACTCGGGAGCACCACGCAATGCTACTCCCGCGCATGAGGCTGTCGTATTTATTGTGGGTGGAGGGAATTATGTGGAGTACCATAACTTGGTAGATTATGCTAAGGTTGGTTGTCCAAGTTTGAAATTTATACGTTAGTAGATATTTTACATTCGTGTGCAGATTTGATCTTCTAATATTTGCATTAATACATATGTGATCAAGTATCAGTAGTTAAATCTACATATTCAACACTTTTTCTGATGTCTTAAATAACTCTGACTAATGCCGCAGGGATTTCCATCTTCTCTATCAATTTAAAAAAGTTTTAATTTAGTAAGACAAGGGATAATGGTGTGTGAACACCCTTATTACTGCTTACTAAAATTATACCTAAAAACTTTTAAATATACATAAATATATATATTTAAAATATACTTTGGTTATTATCATGTTATTAAAACGTTTTAATAAAAAATTAGTAACTTATTAATTACTGCAAAAATTAGTATTTTTTCGGGTTCGGTAAAAAACTAATAGTATGTTGCCCTATAAATATTGCTAAGACTTATTAAAAATGATATTACTTTTACGATCTCAATCTTTTAATAAATCACTTGTTATTATAGAAAATAGCATAGAAAAAATATTAGGCACAAGCGTAAAATTAACTGACTAATTTTATTAATTTACATTTTACAGCAACAAGCTACAAGTGGAAATACCAAGAGAATTATATATGGCTCGTCCACATTGCCAAATGCTACTCAGTTTTTGAAGCAGTTATCTTTGCTTGGCCAAGAAATACAATAAAGTTTAATTTAATTATTGTTTATAGTTGTTTTTTTTTATATCTCTTCCATCTTCCACTGAGATTACCCAAACTGTGTTGATATACAACCGACGCACTTGTAATATACATTTTTACTTACTTCTAATTCTGATATATATATATATCCTAAATTTAATTACCCCCTATTTCCTTGCCTTATTATTGTTTTTCAAGTTTTATTTATATATTCACTTGCACAAGTTTAGAAAATATTCTTTAACCGTTTGAGTGCCGACGAGCGTGTGCGTGTGCGTACTAACTAAATTTGCCACGAGCGCGATGGCGCCCGCGAAATCAGTTACTGTTTAGTGTACGGTAGGGGAGGTCGCTCGCACGCATCGCTAATTTTTTACCTTTTTACGTATATTTTTAGTAATTACAATATAACGTATATTTTTAGTAATTACAATATAAATAGGACCCAGGAAAAGAAGATTTTTAACCTGTAATGTCGGAATATGAAAATAATTCCGAGTGAAAATGATCGTTTTTCAAGTTGTGAACAAAGTGATAGTGGGAGTGACATTGCGGTGCGCTCACAATTTGGCGTAATGCAAATTTTGAGTGATAGTGATAATAGTGACGATAACAATTATTTTGCTAATATGGATGATGTGACCTTGATTTCAGTTTTTGTTCACAATATATATTTCCATAATTTTCTTTGTATTTTATTATCCTTGTACAAGTTTTTATTACGAAAACACCAAAAAAATTATTAAAATTGGATAATTTTTGGAAGAGATAGTTTTTTTTCGAGACAAGGGTATGACATCAAAAATAAAAGATTTCTTTGGCATTTTTAAGTATACATGAGTAAAAAACAATGGCACTAAAACGGTTAAACAAAATTTTACCTACTAATCCTACGAATAAAATCACAATAACTGTAATAATATATAGGTATTATGTACTATAACCGTAATAATATATATTTGACCTAAGCATCAACTTTACATTTGTAGTCAGTTTTAATAAAAGGATTTTAATATTTTACTTTAGTAAACGAACTGACCAGTATTCACATTTGCATAATTCTCAACAACACGGCAGACATTCTACATTTCTAATTGCATAGCGCCCATGATATGTGACATAATATCGACAAACTGTCAAGTGTATCTATCTGCAGGCAATTTGATACCAATAGCATTGATAAGACTTTAATATGTAAATGATAATGATTTATATGAAGTGATAATGATTTACGCCTTACTTTAGCTTGAATAAGATTATTGAGGGTGTATTTAATCTTATAGAGGAATTTTGACTTTTTAGATGAGTTATTAATTAGGATAAATTGTAGATATCAACAAGCAAGTTTTTATTAAATGTAAATAATATTGAAATAAAAAACATAAAAACCTGTTTTTTTAATTTTGGAAATATGTCATTTTAGAAATTGTCATTGGTAGAGAATTCTTGAACTTTATTTGTCAATATACTCACCCATGTTTGATCCAATGTAGATGTACAGACACATTTAAAGACAGACAAGCGACTAAACATCCTAAAGGTCATGTTACAAACTATTCAAAACGCGTTCAGTATATTAATTTTTCGTTAACTGATAAATGATAGACATCAGCAAGCAAGTTTTTATTAAATGTAAATAACATTGAAATAAAAATTATACAAATGTATTTTTTTAATTCTGGAAATATTTGTCTTTTTATAAATTGTCTTTGATAGAGAATTCCTAAACTTTATTTGTCAATATACTTACCCATGTTTGCCTCTTCAAAATAATTTTATCGTGAATCCAATGTAGATGTACAGACACATTTAAAGACGGACAAGCGACTAAACATTCATCTTAAGGTTGTGTTACAAACTACTCAAAACAATTTAAAAAATATTTAGAAAGTTTATTCACTTGCATACGTTATATATTTATGTGCAAGTATGGTTAAAATATAACAAGTATTATAAATACATTTTTTTCATATTTTTTGTGATCGACAAGAAGACCACATTTAACACGCACACTTGTATCGCCTTTGTGAGATGAAAGATTTTTATATGAATTGTTAACATTAATAAAAATGCATCGCATTAATAAAAGTGCATATAAATTTTCAACAAGTGGCATGCTTTATTTACACAGACATTTAAAATATGGCTAAAATCTACAGTTTTAAGGATAAATGTTGATAATTATTTTTTTTTGACAATGCCTTAAACACTATAAAACAGAGGGGAAGTAAGTATAAAATCTAAATTACACCAATAATATTAACATTTTATTAGATAGGTAGATCCTTGAAGAGTACATCAAAGCGGCTAATTTTTTCATCCCATACATATTAGAGAACAATATAAATAAGCTGTATCACGTTTTAACAAGTCTAGCTTATATTCATTTCAGACACCTATATAAAATTGCTTATTATATGTATTCCATTACGCTATTAATTTTTATATTACTGAAATTGAACAACAATCAGTGCAAATTATATTTTTGTAATAGTGTTACTCGTAGATCACATCACAATGTAGAGATTTATGAATAATTCGACAGGAAGTGTTTATATTAAGGAGGCTACATCATAATTCTACATGATTGTATTCATTGGATTATTTTATGTAAAATAACAACACAGGATCGCTACATTTAATTTTTTTTATCATTTTATCTGTTTTCTGGTTAATTTTATTTTAAATGAGCATAAATTAATAAATACTAAGTATTCACACTCATATAAAAAATTACAAAATAATATTTTTATTGTGAAAAACAATGAGAGAACAAAAACAAATAATTTCAATAAATGTCGCAAGATGAAAAAACACAGACAATCTAAGCTTGATTGATATAGTTTTAATAAAGAATTGTAATTGATTGAACTTGACTGCTGAATGGAATACCCAATGAAAAATTAAAATAATTTAGACAGTTAAAGGATAGAAAGTAACCAAACTTTCTTTATTTTTGAAAAACAATTTTCCATCAGTTATCTTTAATTTTTCTTACTTCCCTTCTCGAGCGTAGAACACATAATTTCACCATTATATATTTTAATTACATTTCATCAAACACACACATCAATTCTTAGTATTCGAGGTTAGAATAATTTCATTACAAGGCAAACCTTATAAAAGTGAATCCAAATATATGATTTGAATCTCCTGCTTTCTTTTATATCCTCCTTGCAAATTTTATAAATCTTCTTTATAATTGTCTTCACTTTAAAATTACTTAAGAGAACCTTAAAACTTCTGTGCTATATAAAGAAAGAGAATCCAACCGGAGATCAAATATAAAATTATGTATCATATTGTCTCGAATAGGCACACCTCAGCTGTTACATTACTACATTTCCTTACTATATTTTTGCCAAATTTTTCTCTTAATATACTGAAAGAGCGAAGTTTGAAAACTCTTTCTGGATTATTTCATTCAAATTTAAATATATATATATATATATTTTTTTTTTTAATGCCGCCTATCTCATTTGCAGACATAGACTACAAACTTCTTATAATTAATATCTAATAATTCTTATTCACATTTATGTAAAGAATCGATTATATTTGTATATCTAAAATTATGGCAACACAGATTGTAGGTCAAAAGAAATTTTTAATGACGGAATACACATGTAATATTGTAGTTACTTTTGCAAACGTAGAAGTTAGTCAAGGTATTTTTTCCAACATTATCTATGTTTATTTACGATTTGCTTAAAGTTAACATATTACTTATAAAAGCGCACCGTTGCTTTCTGATATGAACGGAAGCGGATGAAGCAACAATTAGCTTTCGTTGTCAAAAAATGGCATTTGTAATAATTTATAAATCCGTTATATTGATTGACTTAAATGACTTTATCTTTAACTTCTACCTCATCCTAAATCACCTTTGTTTATTTTATAACATTGCAATGGATTCGACTTTAATTTTTTTAAATTAATTTCCTAACTGCCTTCTTTTTCTTTAGTCATACTGACCTTAATTATAATAAAGATATATATTTGAAGGAGACAATCATTTTTATAGATAGAACACATTACTGCAGTCTTTTCTATTTCTCAAATCCACATTCATTAAGTTAGTTTCAAAATAAAGTTTGTTTTTGTAGACAAATTATAAACAGCCGTCTTTAAAAAAATAACAATTACCAAATTATAAATTGGAGAAATATTTTTAACAAATAATTAAATATACCCTAAGGATATTTTACCTCTCTTCTTAATTTTAAATTGAATTCATGAAAATATATTAGCAACTAGACAAATTACCTAAACTAAGCCTTACAACAATGGCATACAATGTTAAATACTTTGAATATATTTTTACATTTAAAATTAACAGCTGGTAACATTATGCTCATGAAAGTAAATAGTGTCCACTATCTATATGTCATAATTGATTTATAACATTTTTTCACATACAAATAATGATTAAGATTAAAAAATTATTAAGAGAAATATAGTCAATGTGGAATAGTTAACTGATGTTAATATTATAAATAACAGTTTGTGTAATTTTAAAAAGAAATAGTTTTTTTTTCAGAATTATGGCAACAGAGAGAGCTGTCATCCACTCTCTATAATTACAGTGTGATACATATATATTAATGTCATACTTTTAAGAGTTTCAAGTTAAAGATTCATGTAAGAGTACTTAAACATTACTACTATGTGAATACAAACTTAAAAACAAATTAGAACACATAAAAAGATTAAAATAATTTTTAAATTTTAACAATAATAAACTCAACAATCAGATCTGCCTTCCTGGCTTCATATTTTTTTATATATATTTACATTTATTTTTTGCTATACGTTACGTTGACATCTGGCTTTCAATCCCAATAATCTATTCGTTTATATGATAAATATTTTTCATCATTCTGTTATTATGTAATCAGTTTTATAATAAGGTTCACTTGACGCCAAAAGATAAAAAATTTATACGAATTAATGTTGAGTGTACATTACAATAATGGAATAACATTCCTCACAACATTGATAACAATCATCTTATATCCTAAGACATAGTGCAAGAATGTAAATAACAGAAAATTATATAATACACAGATGTTTACTAAAATATCAACGATATGCATCCAGAAGTTATTAGTAAAGACGTTGAAACTGTCATGATATAACGTCAATAAAAACACATTAATATCGCTATCAAAAGGTCACAGAGATAGGCAATTTTGGTTTTTTAAATGCATATTCTAGGTGAAATTGTCAAAATGAACCCAGAGAGAATACAATAAATGCACTTACAACAATGAAGAACTTAATAATAAACCTTTTTGATAACAAACCAGGTCTAAAAAAACACTAGACCTCATAATGCCCTCTAATTCAGATCTATATCTACAACTATAATTCTTCTTTCACATATATTGATCCCATCAACTTTAAATAGTTTTCAACAAGATTAATTCCAACAGATCAGCGTAACATACATATTTAATATAACA
Organism: Druceiella hillmani; assembly: GCA_039881145.1. Classification (NCBI taxonomy): domain Eukaryota; kingdom Metazoa; phylum Arthropoda; class Insecta; order Lepidoptera; family Hepialidae; genus Druceiella; species Druceiella hillmani. Next base: position 19,362,248 of record JAYKKI010000014.1, read on the forward strand.
TACATGTCCAAACTCATTTCAAAACCCTGAAAGAATTGTATGAGATCCCAATTTTTTTTAGATTCACACAAGTCTCATATATTTTAAATTCATTAAAAGTTCTTCGTAAATACAAGTATGACATAGTAAGAACGAACTGAATGAAGACAATAAATTGCAAACATACTTATTTCAAATGCAAATTGTGAAAATATATTTTTTTACCCAAATAATAATCTTGACTAGCCTAACCACAAAATAATGAAATTTAATTAAATGAAATTATTATATTTTATTTATATACGTATAAAATTTAGCAAAATATATTAATAATAAAGACATTAACAATACAAATAAATGACTTCCCTGAAGTTAAAATGATTTGAAGCCGTGCAAAATGGATAAGTCTAATTTGTAATATTATTTAAAATAACAATTATGTTAATGAATCAGTTTCAATACTTAATAAGAGACAAAAAACTGCCATGTATACAAGAAAATAAAAAAAACTAATGTAAAATAATCTTATGTGCATAAAATAATCTTATATTTCTTAAATTGGTTTCCTTACTTGTAGAATAAAATACACAAAATTAAAATTTTATAACATGTTAAATTACAATTTTATAACATGTTAATAATCATTCTAAAGTACTATAATAATAGAAATAATATAATAAAATATGATTTTCTTATTTATTCTAGTTCAATATTCAAAATGTTAACTATAATGATTATATTAGAAAACTTTTAGGAATGTTGTTATAATATAAATGTTTGTAGCAAAAGGAATGGCATTTGGTTAGTGTATGAATATAAGTCTACAATAAACGAAGATTAATAACATGAAATGCGATCATCCTGAAGCACATTTCAATGGTTCTCTTTATTGATGTTTTAGATTATTTTACGTGATGATACGTTATCTGATATTTTCAATTTTAATCCCATATTCGTATCCATTAAAAGAAATGTGCAAATATTCTTCCCTTAGTTAATTTCGTAACGGAACCTATAAAAGAGGTTATAAAATAGTAAAAGAACTATAAACACGTCAAATTAATGAGAAACCTTCAGCTCAGAAAAGGAATAAAACAAAGTGTGCAACGATGGAAGAAGGTGTGCCTTTGAGCATGTGCCTTTCAAAATAAAAATCAAACAATGTAGTTTATGGTTGACTGTCAGATTAAAAATGTAATAGGAAAAAACTACACAATATATCGGAGAAATGTTATGTCAAATCTATACCATTATGTCCATTAATTTATAGTTCTACTTAAGCACTGTGAGATAGTATAGATATTGAAAGCGATCATTTATTTATGACAATGAAAGCTATCTACTTGTCCCAATTATATAGAGGGACATATATAAATAAGTCATCACGTTTATAGGTTTACACATAGTACAAAATAAATTTATGAAAATTCATATCTCCCTATTATACATGTTTATCAGATATTATAAATATAAGTTTATTGTTCCAAACATGACGTTGAGAAGTCAAGGAGTTTCTTTGAGTACTGAAATATTACACATTAATGCTATAACAATGGACAAAAGAAAATATATCAAGCGTTCAGTATATGGTTATTGGTTTGTGTAATCAAAATTTGTTCCATTTTTCGTTAACTGATAACGTACAGCGTAACACTGTATAATGTACATAGAAGTTTGATGCAACAAAAACTATATGGCTATTGTATTTTTTCAGTATATTATAGCGAAAGAGAGGATACTTATTAAAAATTATTTTGGACTAATATTACAAATATTTGTAAGATGAAGGATTTCTTTTTAATTTACCTAAAGCAAGTAGACTTAAATACATTTTAAAATAGATAATTATACTAGTAAACAGTTTAAAATGAATACTTTACACACACTAAATTATAACAACACGTATAAAAAATTACTTACTTAGTAAAACTGCATTGTATGGAAATAACATTCTGTGCACTAATAAATTTATTTAAAGCGTATTTGAAATAAATTTAGATGCGGACGGAAGAACAAGTATGTCTGTTTAAAAATTTTCACTTGCTACACAGAGATATGGCTTAACTGACATTACATAATATCTATTGTGTTAAATCAATTTCATTGTGCAAATTGTTTATTAACATTACATGTCATAAAATCACTCAAGTACATAATAAGATAAGAGAAAGTACCAAGTGATCATAGGAATAAAACGAAAAATAAACGCAACAAGACGGAATGTAAATTAATAACAAAAGTAAAAGTGTATAAAGAACAAAAAGATAAAAAATATATAGATGAGATTACAATCCGAAATTACAAACAAATTATTGCACTACTTTTCAATAACATATTAGGCCGTCCAGACATTAAGTCTAGACATAAATAGGAATTTACATACATATATATAAAGACACAGATCTGTCATGGTACAAGAGTATTTTACAATACAATTCTATTAAAAATATACAACTTACTAATATATTCACAAGATATAGTAGAAAGTCTTAAAGACGGGAAGAATTTAGTTAAAAGTTTGATTTACTAATAAATATTTAGTTTCAATAAATATAATAACAGTTATAATATAAAATGTTATAATTACAGGTCAATAAACACTTCTGAACCCATCTAAAACTCATTTGCAGCAAGTGTTTATTGACCTGCCTTATGAGTTTTCAACAATTTCACAATCAAAACTCATTAAAGCAAAATGACCATGATAAACATGACAAAGTATATATATATATATATATATATATATATTTATATATATAAGTATAAGAGATAATAACAAACTTTGTAATAACACGGTTTAAAATATTAATATTTGCCTTAAGTACCAATATTTACTAACTTTCAATTTCTTTTCTCTAACATCTTCCGTAGCTGACTATGGTGAGTTTCGTCAGTGTCTCAAAAGTTGATGGGCTATTGAACCATTTATATGTGGTAACGTTTTATGTACGCAACACAATATTTGACACACAATCTACTTATGTAAACTATAATTTATAGTACAAGTTATAAATCAAACAAAAGAGTACTCCAATAGTGATATGAAATTAATTTAAAAAGTAATTTCTTGTTTTTGTGTTATCAAAATTATTTATTTATTTTTTAACCAAGGTTTATTACAGTGCACTACGCACTTCAAAATAACAAGCTTGATAGCTAGGAGAGGAAACAAATAATAAATAACAAGGAAATGAAATAAAACGATAATTCTCAACATAATGACCTTCCACATTTATCATGTATAAAGAGATAAAGCCTTCATTGAATATTGTTAATTGAACATGTCGTAAGTTGCCAAGCTCTTGTTTCCTTTGTATCTGATTAGCAAATTTCTTATTCAAAGCATGTATCCCGTAACATTTGTCCATTACCTGTAATCTTATCTTTCCTAAAGACTGCTTACATATTAATCCCTTTTAAATTTAAAATTGAGTTTTTTTCTTGAAGCTATTATTATGATACTACAAAAATATTTAAGAAAAACCATAATGGAGAAAATGTGAATACTGATAAGTTCACTTTTTATAAGTGATATAAAACATACAACTTTTAAACATTCCACATTCTCGTTATCATTAAGTGGTACTTAATATTTAACAATAGGAACAAAATAATTGCATTTATATATGCGGATGACATACATTAAATATGCTCCCGTCTCCTACATTCGGCGTCTAATTGGATGCCGTCATCGATGATTCAAATCTACGGCTGTTCATATTAATTGATGGTACAACAAGTGAAACAGGCAAATCGATGCAAAGACGACGCCTACAATTATCATTGCAACATCAAGGGCAAAGACACCAATTTACGCACCTACATAAAATGGTTCAATAATATATTGTTAATAGAAAACAATAGACAATTTACTTTCGCGTGGCTAGCTATTGCTGATGGGCAGATCGCTGGGTGGCAGAGTTGCGACTTGAGCTGCCGCTGCTAAGAGCCATGCGCTGCATCTGACGGATGACAGCAGTAGCATGATAGGCTTGCTTCCACCGAGACTTGGCAAAGTTCTTCCTCAATTGCTCCGATACAGTACTATGGATGTTTTTGTTGCTGGCCGCATTGCCTGATATCCAAGGATGAGCGAGTGCTTGTCTGGAAATTGAAAATGTCTTAATTTTGTTATGATAATAGAAAGTTAAGCAATTTCTATTGCTTATCTAGATAGATATTAATCGTATTCCTTCAGTATTCTAACACTTTGTATCGCTTATTTTTTAAAAATTTTGCAAAAATTAAAGACTAAGAAAATTTTCAAAGCAAAAAGTATAATAAAATCCTCGCAGCTAACTTACAGTTAAAAGTTATCAACAATGTTATCTAAAACAAAAAACACAGTAGCAATCTATAAAGAACCCACGGAGCATGACAATCTGTTTTCACCGCTATATTATCAAGTAGGAGTTATAACAAGTTTTATCGTTAAAATTCTTGTTTTCATATAACACGTGTATCATAATAAAAGTAAATATTTGTTTAATATTTAAAATTACATCATATTTTTGTTATTGTACACATATTTACATATAGTATTTATTACCGTAAAGTATTAAAGATAGAAAAATATTACAAGTTAATAAATTATATAACTTGGTAAATGACATTATTTTTATTTGAGATAAGTAACAAAGCTGTTTGACAATTAAGGCAGATATAATAGAACACTAATTCTCAAGACTATTAGCAATCTCTGACTAAATAACATCTTATGCTATCATTGTATCTTATTTTCCCATTATTTATAAAAAATCTTATTTTATTTCACTTTCATTCTTGCTATATTTCCATAAAAAAATTTTCTTATATATTTATCTTATTTTAGATTTTAAAAGAGTTGGGATGGTGGTAACGTAAGATTTAGCATTTACATTACAATCTACATCAGCTGACATAATATTAAGACTTAGTAAAAAAATTTTTAAATTCTAAAAAATTCTAATTTAGGAGTATTTTGGTTTATTTTTAGACTTGATTTGAAAGCAAAATAAAAAAAATAATAACAGTTTTAAATAGCTTCTTATAGTTCTAATATAAGAAAACTAGTCTATATTTAAAAGCTATTGTAATTAAATACAATACCTTTTAAATGTCGTAAAAAATACAATACAATACCTTTTAAATGTTATAAAACATCTTAACAAATAACTTTGAAGCATTGAAATCGGCATTTATCCACATACATTTCAAGAATTCTCTCTCTAAAATTAGTATACCATATGTAAATTAATAAAACTGTGTTTCAACATTGTAATTTAAATTTCGACCCGTGGAACCGATTAGCCGCTTTGTATGACAATAATTTATGTTTTTTCTTATTGATTTCGTAAGTACCATTTACATGAACGAAACAAAAAGCAATTGCATGAAGAATAAATGTTCTTCCAATATATCGCGTATCCGAAAAGATACTCATTGACGTGTTACATTGCAAACTAAAAATAATAAAAAAAATTACGTACATGTGTAATATACCAACAATGTTTATATATAATCATAGCATGGAAACTCACATCAGTTTTTGCTAGAGAGTGGAATAACAAAGTTGATAAAACAATCTTAAACTTCAGAAATGACGTCAAGATTAATGATTGACCTAACAAGTGTAACGGGGCAAAACGTTATAATTATAGCGGATTGTATAAGGATACATATACCATTAGTAATGTTTATTCCTAAGCTGATTACGTTTTTGATTACAATCGAGTTTTCAGTAAATAGTTTTAAAGTACATTTGTGATTGTGATATTGAAACATAAGGTATTGGTTACGTACCTTTGTCAAACATAATACAATAAAAACCTTTTCATGTGTAAATATGCATACATACAAAACGCATAAATTTTTTTAAATGGATTCTCTGCTGGTGGTCTTGAATGTCTTTGCTGATAGTCCAACCAAAATAACTGTCATTTACAATTTAAATAATTTTAAATAAGTAAATAATGAATATTGAATATATTTGGGCTTAATTTTGTAGAAATTCATTATTCCCAATTAAATGAAACTACTATTATACGTGATGTAGTATTATTTCTACTTTCTTTAAGTTCTTTACCACGACCTAGGTTTCATTGTATTACATCTTCAGGTGAGCTATTAGCTTTTTATCTTTGCGAATAGCCCACCTGAAGATGTTGTAATACAACGAAACCTAAGTTGTGGTAAAGAACTTAAAGAAAGTAGAAATAATATAACATCACATAGTTTCATTTAATTATGAATAAGTAAATAAAATAAGTGGCAAATTATGTTGTCAATTCACGGCATATTCCATTAAATTTTTGGAATAAAAGCATGAAAGGACTTTTAATTAACTTAGTAGAAAGCATTGTATATCTAGACATGTACATAGCAATATATTTCTGTAATAAAGAGGCAATTACTTATATGAAGCGATTTGAAGTGACTGTGGCCCAGTTAAAAGCAAGATCAAAACAGATCTGGTAAATTATGCGCACGTAAAAAAGCAACAGCTGAAGAATACAAAACTAACTAACAAATTGACTATTTTTCTACGACACATAGTAATACATATTTGAGATATTGGGCAAGAGCAATTTTTTCTAAATTATGTTCATTAGAATACTAAACGTCAAGGATGTTTTATACGATTCTCTAAAATATTTGAATAAACAATATTTGATGCAAAGTAATATTAAAATAAAAATGAATATTTTATTTCATTTGCAATATTGAAACATAATTTAATTCAAATATTATTAAGGTTAGATGATATGTATAATAATACAATATAATCACCAGGACATATAATTCAATTTTTTGGCAAATTTTGCCCATAACCCAAATAACATTGTGACACAATTTTAACATCAAAGTCTTAAAGACTAAATAGAACCTCATCATTGTTAGTGTTCTCTGCTCATTTCGGACAGGATGTCATTTAGTGTGTCGAGAACTGTGAAGCTAGTAATACATGTTAAAGCAGGAAATTGTTACTACACGCACAATTATCGTTAGTGCTAAAAAATGGTAGACAGACCTGTTTTTAAAAATAATCTTTGTCTAGCAAGTTTAGAACACTTTCAATAGCTTTATATTGAAATAAAAATGAAGTAAGAATAATGACAGAAGTATGAAAAATATAAGTTTTTAAAAAAATGTTCCATTTTATTCAAACTAGAAAATGAACCAAATTTTTAAGTGAAATATCTCAAGAGCCATTGATTTTTAGGGTTCTATACCTTAAAAATGGAAGCTTTGTAAATGCGATCTTAAGAGTGACATTCCATCTGTCATAGCCATTTTTCTCAGAAACCACTTGACTTAAAAAGTTGACATTAGTAATAAAGTCCAATAACTAACATTCAATTATATTTATATGAAAATTTTAGGGGACCAAATCAAACACCTAAAGGAAAAAATTTTTTTTGGAATTCCATATGTTGTGTAGGACATCATTTGAAAGCGCCATTGTAGGAGTTTCAAAAATATCAAGGATATACTGACAACAAAAAAATATGTTCTTTCCCCTTATTTCCGAAACGTCTAATCCTAAAGTTATGAAAAAAATGGGGTTTTTGGAGGCCTATTAAAGGAAAATTACAACGATGATGTTCATGATAAAGTATATGTCCCCCTGTTTAATTATATTAAGTATTATTACTTATTTATCACACTAGAAAGTTCATATTAGTGATGACTTATGATAAATAAATTCATTTCAAACAAGATATCAAACCCTCGATGCGTGAGCCAGTCTCCCAGTTGGTCAGTTTTTTATTTATAACTCTATCTTATTTACATGCGTTAATTGTGTTATATTATACATGAACACAAAATTAATTTACTTTCAATTGGAACATAAGTTCCTGTCTAAATTCTAAATGAGTCCGTATCTTAAATTTTTTCCATTGGCATGCGACAATGACAATATACATACTCTAATATTTCCTCTTTGATAAATAAATTCATTTCAAACAAGATATCAAACCCTCGATGCGTGAGCCAGTCTCCCAGTTGGTCAGTATTTTATTTATAACTCTATCTTAATTACATGTGTTATATTGTACATGAATCCAAAATTAATTTACTTTCAATTGTATCATCAGAGTTCCTGTCTAAATTCTAAATGAGTCCCTATCTTAAATTTTTTTCATTGGCATGCGGCAATGACAATATACATACTCTAATATTTCCTCTTTCTCTTAAACGAGTCTATAGTACCCCCTATCATTTCAATTTGATTTACTAATGACTATACATTCCACATATATATTTCAATAATATATATTTTAAACTAAACCGACACTACCTCGATTAAAACCATCCTGCTATCAAGCAGTTATATTAAACATTTAAAATGTATCAGTAAAGCACAGAAGCGTCTTTCCATTCTTTCTTAAAATATATTTAATTAGGGTGTTTGTATCAATTTTATATTTTACTCGTATTATCAAGTTGCCAAACAACATAATATATAACATAATAGCTTGTAGACGATATCAACATTCAGTTTGTCAATTTAACATTAGCATACGAAACAGGTTTCAATAAGCCAGTTGTATTTCACACTAAGAATTTTGTTATGAAATTGGAAAAGGTAATTTACATGTATTTGAAATTAATTTATATATTGCAATAATTTAGATAGTGGAAATAACTTCTTTTGATATGCAAGTTCTCATACATGTATCTTAAACTGAAATATGATGACTTGTTGTATCCAAAAATAAATAATCAATGATATGATGAACAAAATTATTGGTCATTATTTGTCGTATTAAAGTGAATACGTTAACAGAAATACAAAACTAAAAGAACTTTTTTTCATACACTAAACATGTTAAACCTGTTTGATCAGATTTCAAGACAACAAATTTGGGGGAAATGTCATTAGACGAAGAAAACCTTGTTCAACAATATTATTTCTTTTCAAATAACGTAACGTATTTTTTGAAGAGACTTCATCATAAATTCTACTTTACACTCAGGGATGGATTTACTATAACATGTTAATTTCTAAGAGTAACTTTATTATTATCTAAATACAGAAATTTTTAGCTTATTTTCCAATTAAAAACTTGCAAACTTGTGAAATTAATTAAAATCATTTGACCATAACATACCTGCGTGATGTTCAACAAATTGAACATCATGTAGGGTTCCATAGCTAACTTTATGAATTATAAAAACAAGTCTATTATTGCTTAAATATAGAAATTTTTAGCTTTTCCAATTAAAAACTTGTAAACTTCAACATAAAAAGTGATATTTGTTATTTGGATTGAATTTGGAGTGAAATTAATTTTAAAAATTTGACCATAATATGTTGAAACATGCACGCGTGATGTTCAACAATAATGTAGAGTTCCACAGCTATCTATATCTATTGAATCAATTGATACAAATTGGTCAAAAGTATTTTAAAAGAAAATTTTAATTAAATATCAGTGCCTTAACTTGAAATTTATAAAAAAATGCCAGTTTTTCAAACTTTCCAAATCCACAGTTCCAATATTAGAGACATAAATGTTATTTTAAAGCTTAATATTTCGAAAAATGGAGCATAAAAATTTTAAATTTTAAAAAGAACCTCAATTTCACTTTAAAATACATCCAATGACTATTATGATGACAAGCGTGAAAAAAATGTTGCCTTCGTTTTACAGGTATTGGGGGGGTACATAAAAAAACAAATTTTTTGCTTCATATTAATTGCGACTCTATCTGAAGAAACCACTTACAAAATTTGATACAGATGCAAGGCTGTGATGATGGAAGGACAGATGAATGAGTATGAAGGAATTATAAGGGTTCTCTGATTGGTGAACCCTTAATGATATTTATGTAAATAAATTAATTCACATATCATTACTTTTACGACAATTGTTCAAAAAAGTGTAGCTTTTGACATTGATAGGTAGCCCAACTTCTTAATGTCTGGTGGATAGTAAAGATGCTGATAGTAAAGAGCGTGCCATCCAATTGAAAACCCTGATGTTATCTCATTAATTTTTATTAAGCCATGAAAATTATTTTCTTCTCATACATTTCCAGGCTATAATTCAATGTATTATTGAATGAAAAGATTAAAAGAATTTGAATTATTGCAAAATGATAATTGTAGAATAGATCAGCAATGGCATTAGGAATTAATGTTTAATTTCTTTATTGTAAAATTATTTTATGTTCAGTTATAGTATCATATGCACCAATAAACTATTTTACAATTCTTATAGCTACAGTTAAAATTCTAGTATTCCACTATTTTTGCTTAATAAATTGTTATGAAACATAAAGCTTGGGTTTCTTCCAACAGTAAACAGGTACCTATTGTGTATTAATAATACTTCATTCTCTTTATTTCCTTTCAGAAATTTTAGTTTAAATTAGTCAAAGCTTTAACATCCTGACAGTCAGCGGTTAATGATTATGTAAATTAGAATGGTATAGATCATAGTCACAGATCATTATGTAAATTTTTATCATATATCATTCTTGTAGACTCAAGGTATTTTCCCAACATTTGAAATTGAAATATATATTTTTATCTTCATTTGAAAGATTATACAATCTGTACAATATGTACTACTTATATATATTTTTATAATATACTTTTGAAAGATTATACCATCTGTACAATATGTATTGCATTAATTAACTAGTTTTTTTGCATTAATATTCATCTACTTTAATTAATAATGTTGAAAAGTGTAGCATTATATATGAAATTATTTTTATTGTATTTATATATTTCCATCATTTATTTAGAGCAATTTTGAATTTTGGTACTTGTATAAGTGGAGAAAACTAATTTGGAATAATTATTTTATTTTTAAGTTTTCTTTACTATGTTATTATCGGTATTCTTAAAGATGAAATCCCCTTGAATGGACAAGAAGATTTAGAGAAGTTAACAGTTTACTTACCTGCAAGTATATCTTTTGTCAACGTCGACACACATCAAGTGTCGAATGAAGTCCTTGGCTGAATCACTTATTTCATCCCAATATGGAGAATCAAATTCAAAATCACCTTTCAGAATCTGAGCGAATAGATTGGCATCATTCTCATCATAAAACGGAGGGTATCCACATAATAAAATGTAAGATATAACACCTATGCTCCAAACATCAACTGCTTTACCATATGGTTTCTGCGCCAGCACCTCAGGTGCAACATAGCCAGGTGTTCCACAAGCAGTTGCCATTATGCCAGAATCTTCAATTTTAGATAAACCAAAATCACTTATCATAATCTTACTATCCTCAGCAGCACTATAATAAAGTAAATTCTCAGGTTTCAGATCTCTGTGCACGACACCTTGCTCATGCATATAATCAACTGCTTCTAAAACTTGTCTAATAAGGTTAGATGCGTCTTTTTCAGTATAAGATCCTTTTTCCACAATTCGATCGAAAAGTTCTCCCCCAGTTACCAATTCCATAACTAAGTATACTTTGAATTTATCTTCGTATGTTTCTAAAAGTTGTACAATATTTGGGTGGGAAAACATCTGCCTCTCGCCCGTTTCTGTTCCAGTTTGCCTGGCTTGTTCACTGAATCGTTTCAATACGCGAATTTCATTCTCAAGAGAATCTTCCTTGCCTTTTAGAGCTTTTTTATCTATTATTTTCACAGCAAACATCTGCCCAGGAACTTCCTTACTTTCAATAAGTCTTACTTCTGAGAATGCGCCTGTGCCAAGCAAATCTTTTAAGATATACTTGTCTTCAATCGACGCCTGTTTGTCAGAATCTCTGCCATCTTTTTTTGATTTTCTGCTGGAATCTTTTTTCCCAAATAGAGGCATTTCCGCGCCCCGAGTCTACTCTAACTGCACAGTATGTTGCGCAGGGCGCCCAAGGTCACAAATGCCAAGTGTCAAACGATCAACAATTTTTTCATACCATAATCAAAAGACCATAGACAACACGCCATAATTTACGAGTGTATTGCTTTATGGCTCTCTTTTAAAATTGCTTTAAAAAAAAAGATAACATTTAAAAGTAAGTTCTTCATTACAAACAGTTTTTTCAATTACATCCATTGCTATAGTTATATTTAAAATGATAAATACTGAAATACACATAATATAAAAATAAATATTTAAGTAAATATTGTCATACTCAAACTCAATACGAGTTTTCATTAGAAAACATGACGTATTATTATTTAACAAAAATAATCCTCCTCCTCCAAATTCTTTAAAAATATAGAATGTATGGTCCATATATCATAAGTTAATATAAGATTTTGTTTAGTGATTGAATTATATTTCATATAAAAAACTTACATCTATCATTTATCAGTTAAAACTTTCTGATTCAATAAATCAAGTAACATACGTTTAATTTGGAGAAATCGGAATCTATTGTCGTTCTCGCATGGATTCCTAGTCACTGTAACATAGTAAGTAATAAAATAGTCGATACAAAAGCTCGGTTTGCCGCCATGAACGGGGATCCATGTTTCATTATTCATTTCATTGAAGATTTTCTTCCCCTGATTCGTTCCTGGATAGCATATAACTGGTAGAGCGCGTGAGAAAAATCATTCCAGATCACGGGTGCGGGGTATTTCCAGATCAAATCTTCTATACCTTCAAAACTTTGGTGCCATATAGTTTTTCTAAACTATATGGTAACTCGCATGAGTTTGGGTCATCGTTTTATTTCTGCTGTATATTAGAAAATTTCTAATCTGCGACTGTGAGTTTGGAGAAGGTGATCTAAATAATTTCCTTCGTTTATTTGTAAATTATTAAAATATAAAATTTAATTGCCCACTAACATAAGATCACTTTTATCTGTTGCCAACAAACCCAATCTAGAATTAATCATTCTGTACATAAGAAAGAATGACGTCAAAATATAACATCTTTCAAATTCATATTCGTGTATATCTTCTTTTTTTATTTTTGTATATGCTTATTTTGTACTCCCCTGTATATTGTAATTTTTTTTCCTTTTATGTAATTGTAGTCTACTTCTTACTTAATTTTTGTTTTGCTAAATAATTAATTTTTTGTTAACTGTAACAATGACAAGTATCCGAAATATAATCATTGTTTAATCATTGTTGCGTACCCATCTTTTCCACATTGATAGTAGCACAGGTTCTCTACGCCATATATTGAAAGATAAAGATAATTTTGACATATTTTCTCTATGTGTTTGTTGTGTTTGCAATTGTCAAACGTGCATTTGCATTATTTTTTTTTTGTAATGCTGTTATAGTTATGTTTATTGTTAAAAAAGAGCTTACAAAATGAATTTGGAATTATTGGGTAATTATCATTTATAACTAAAACAACTGAGACGCATTTAATTTAATTATTTTTATATTAACCATACTTTTTCTATTACAGAATCTTTTGGACAGAATTATCCCGAGGTGAGATTATTAAAAAAAAAGTGTTTTTGTAACGTATTGAAAACAATTAGGTTTAACAGATATGTTAGTTAATAGCTATATACTATGTTATAATAATAATATATTGGTAAAATTTTTACTCAAATGCCTACTTAGCTTCCTAATTTTGGGGTTATTTTTCATAAATAATTCTAATCGTGCTTGTAATAGCGGCAATATTATATCCAGAAATGTCTTAAATATTTTATGCAATTTCAGGAATTTGATGGAACTTTAGACTCTATATCACTAGCTGCAACATGCGCCTTTAACAAAAGGGGGACACTTTTGGCAGTAGGATGTAACGATGGAAGAATATTCATATGGGATTTTTTAACTCGCGGTATTGCTAAATCTATTTCAGCACACGTGCACCCTGTGTGCAGCTTGAGTTGGTCGCGGAACTGTCATAAGGTATTTAAAAATATAATATACACGAATTAAGGAATAATACACATAATAATGATACTATTTTGATTTAAAAAACAACAGTTAAAAAAACATATAAAAAACAACTGACTAATTTATAGTCTGGACCAAGTAATTCTATTAATTAGTTTGATTTTTAAAATTCATCCGTAAACTGCAAAATACAATAAGCGTTTTGTTTTTACTAAATGGATTAGACAGTCATTGTGATTACTAATTTGCCGATATAATTTTCGGATGTTGCAGGAGTGTTGAGATAGTTTCTTAAAGTGATATATGTAATTCTAACAAAGTTTTATTTTAATTCTCCTTTGGTTGGCCAGATTTTTTTACTGGATTTGTATCAGTTAACAGAGGGAGTGAACCAAATATTTTTATCTTTCTTTGTCTGGTGCAAACTATTTCAGTGTAGATCCAGATAGGCAAGAATCCTTTATATTTGGTTTTCTCTATTGTTTCTGATTAATATTAGTGAAGATTACCAAAGAACAAATTGCCAAAATCTTTGATGCAATCGCAATCCATTTTTAAACTTTAGTAAACCATATTATAATATCTTGGAGTGACTAATGAAAGTACATTACACACTCCATGCAAGAAAAAGGAGATTTGTTAAAGAAGGTAAGACATGGAATTATGTACGTATAAAATATGACATGTTTGTACGTCCAATGAAACCATTTTTGCAGGTCTTCTGGTTTCAAAAGTTTGACTATTATGTTTTTCCTATTGCAGCTAGCTAAAAACGACTTTTAGTCTTTATTTTATTATAGGATTATTTTTTGTTTCTATGGTTGATTTATTTTATACTTGCTGCAATGTATGTAGGATGCTCATCTAAACAGCCATGTCTCAAAACAGCCATGGTTTCTTTCAAATATTTTTGATTTTCACATTTATATTCCTTTGAAACTAAAAATGACATTTTCATACTGCATAATTCATTTTTAGTTTTTAAGGAATCATGCACAAGAATTTTGGTTCAATTGTATACAGACTTATTTTAATTTGAAATTGAAAAAAAAGTAATACACTAAAAGTGAAAAGATTTTCTCAGTATAATGTTTCATAAATAACTGTGATACTGTCTTATTTGCCTGGAGTCAGGTTTAAATTCAAAGTATCCACCTATATTTTCATGATCAATTGCAGTCCTTTCAACTACAGATGTCTTTTCGTTTTACGCGAATTATTGAGTACAAGTATTATTATATTCAATAATTCGCGTAAAACGAAAAGACATCTGTATATACATGAATTATTGAATACAGAGTACTCTGAGATTGATTTCTTTGAGTGTCCTCAGATTCCTGCAAAAAATGTCAAATAAAGCATGTACTGGAAGTGCAGAATACTTTTTAGTGCCTTAATTAAAGTACTAGATTAATAATTTTCAACTGTCGGCTCTGTGGAAGCAGATGAGAGAGTGATATGATTTTTTATATTTCTTACATTAGTGAAATCAGAAAATTGTCGAACTGGTCATGAAGAGTAGAAAAAATGTTTATTATCATTTTGATCTTCAACTCAGGTTTCAGAACTTTGCTTAAAACTGCGCCAATAGTAAACTTGTAAATTTAGCATTGAAATATGTTGTTTGAGATACGGAACTGTATGTAACATAGAATTAAACAAAAACAATAATCCTGTGTATGTGGAAAAATATGTGAAGTTTGACTCATTGATATTTGTCAAACACTATGAAAATTTTTGGTACCCTTTGCATGTTAACTTGTGTACAAATGGAAATGCAAAAAGTCTCCAATTCATTCTTTAATAATGCTTAGATCTTGTCTATCTACCACATTTTGTAACCTTCCAGTGCCAATATCTTGATTTTTTCTATTTTTTCATTGGTAACAGCTATCTTCATATGATCGCTTTCAAAGACTCTAATGGAACAATTGTGTCCAACATTTCATGGTAGCAGATGATGACCCAGAGATCCCATAAATTGCAGATACTATTACAAAAATTTTCTTCGTTTTTTAATGAGGAATTTTTTTATGGTACAGTGTACCATTCTTTTTTAAATGTGGCGATGACTCAAACATTGTTATGTTCACATATCAATTACCAAAACTGTAATGGAAATATTGACCTCAGGCTTCCCTTATATACTTTAGGTGTTGCTCAATTAGTAGCTTGTTATCTAGTATATAGTAGGCATATTGTAGATATCCACATCCATCATCATGTGACTTTCGAATTAGTTTAAGCATTCTCATCTGCATCCGCATCTGCAATAAATGAATGCAAAGCTTCCATGGATGCAGATGTGCGCAAGTCGCGACAAGAAATTATGAAGTCTTGGCGAGGCTAGCGGGCGACCGAGACATCTGCTGCACGGGCATTGTTTACCGGTAGTAAGTTCACTGATAACCAATAAGAATCATGATTTCGGTCCATCACTCACCGCGTTCGCAATCTGACAAGTGCAAACAAGTTTTTATTTATGTGAAGTATTCTGAAGCATTGTTAATTATAAAGTAAACATGATTGTGTACAGGTATATTTAGGTTTAGTTAGATTATAGTTTTAGATGGATTATAAGTGTCTGTTTTAAGTTACAATATTGTTTGAGTGTTTTGCTATTGATTGATAATAAATATAAATAAATAAATCTACATAACAACAATATCACCACTGGCGTAAAGGGCAATTTGGTCTTATTTTAAACATGATCGAGATTAAATCCATTGTAATAATATGCATAAAACATAGTCTTGCAAGGTCCATACAATCATCTCATTGAAGAATCAACTGAAATCAATGCAAGCTGGATGAGTTTAGCCTGTTTAATTTTGCTAATAACGAAAAACAATTATAGGAAAAAAAAGAACAAGGTAAGTTTACTAGTCTTCCTGATTCAAAAATTTCTTTTTACATTTATCCCTCACTACTATTACTAGCTATGCCAGTAAAGTTGTGGTACTTTTCCAACAGCCAATGATAGAATTAAATTAAGTTTGTTATTTTTCTTTCATAAATTGGTTCTCAAGTAATTTCTTCTGAAAAATAATTCGAATTCTAGTGGAGCTTTTACTGTAACTGCTGTGATGGGATAACACTGAATTTGAAAGCGTTAATAAAAATGACAATCCAATACAGTTTCTGTTAGCTTTTTTTAAGTCTAAAAATATATAAAATATCTTACAATAAATTATCTACAATATTATTTACTTTCTTTTACTATATATTACGTATTCTTTTCCAGATAAAGTCACCACTCCACCGTAAGAAGTAAAAGACAACTTCTTTCAATGAATGGATTCAGAAAAAAAAAGTGGGATAATAATAGCCCGCATTCGAAAAAACATTGACAACCTCAAGGAATTGGATTTCGTTATTGGAGTTCTGATGTAAGAAATAGGATTGAAACTTTTATACTAATTTTGTTTGCAATGAACTATATGGAAAAGTGGCTAAAAAAGTTAACGAATCTATGATTAGAAACAATTTGTTTACATGTCTTGTACTATAGACATTTCGTCAGATTCGAGCTCCAATACATCTTTGCTTAGCCTGATTTGCCACAGAATTGTAGAAAACTTTTATCAATCATCATTTGAGTGTGAACATTTTGCTTATCGTAACACGGGTGATATAATTGCAGAAAAATTTGACACAATGCTCATTGAATGGTATATTTCAAAGTGTATTGCATGATTCGAGATGAAGGTTCCAACATGAAAAGAACTATGCGATTACCAGTATTAAATGGCTTGGATTGTACAGTCGACAAGATGCAGCTTGCTATTCGACGTTGTTTGCAGTCATAAACAATTGCTCAAAAACAACTGAAAAAGTTTAGGACATACTTTATCAACTGCATCTCAAAGTGTTCCAAGATTGCGTAACACGATAGAACAGTAATTTTTAGATGTTTGAATGATATTTAAGGGTGAAAAATGTGTTAAGTCTTCACATTAACGATAGTGACATGGACCCAATTTTACCAGAAGAATGGAAAATCATAGAATGCTGTGTTGAGCTATTACAATCTTTTGAAGAAGCGCCTCGGGAACTGCACAGCTCTTAGACTCTTATATCATCTTTGATTCTAATAATTAAATAGCTAATGAAAAAACTGGATTTAAGACGAGCACAGGTTTCTGATCCAATTCGGCCAGAGTCACCACTCTGAAAACTGAAGTTTCTGCCAAATTTTCTGCTTTGGAAGAGAACAGTTTATTTGCCATATCCACCTATTTAAGTTTATTTTTAAAAATTTGTGCTTATAGCGAAAGCACAAATTTTTCAACCCCATGATTGAAGAAGAAATTAAAGATGAAATATTGAAAACGAAAAACATTCATTATGATATTGTTGATGTTGCTGGTTCTCCAAATTTTGATTTAGTTAAAAGAATGAGAATGGGAAATTCCTCAGAAAAAACTAAATAACAACCAGAGACGTCTGGTATGGCTAGTAAGCCAGGTTTGAAAAGTGATCTTGCCATGTTGCTACTCTTCAAGTGAAGATGAAAGTCAAGAGGTAACATTGACTATACTAGCCCTAGTGCTATTCTTAATTATCCGTTGACTATACTAGCCCCAGTGCTGTTCTTAATGTATCCGACAGTCCTCTTAAGGGGGGGAGCATTAATACAAAGGAGTTGAAAATGTTATCTATTATAGCACGCAAATACATTTGTCGCCTCCTCCTGCCAGTGTTCCAAGTGAACTATTATTTAGTGCTATGGGATTAATCTACGAACTTCTGCAGAACAGACTCGAACCTGAAAAGACAGCAAAATTGCTCTTAATAAATATAATTCATAAATTTTTAAATTTAACTACTGAAATTTTGATTCACTGATTGATTTCATAACTATGCAATTAAAGACTAATTCCTACTACTAGATACACTGTTTTCTCATTAACCTGTTTTTATACCTAAGTCTGTATTATATCTTCCCTGAAACTTCTCTGAAAACAATTTCTTCTAATAATTACACAAAAATTGTTATGTTTAAACTGTCTGGCATATCCGGTTTTATTTGGGATTGTTTTCAATAGCAGTGTTATGTAAGCAATCGTTACAAAAATTAGAATAACAAAATTTGTAAATTTGTCATAATAGTATCTAAAAATGTACAGGTTTCGACATTTTTTAATAAAATGCTTATATCATAGAAACAAAATGAAACAAAATGCATAGATTTTTTTATATTATATATCTGGGTAGTCATAAACTGGCATTCACCTGTACCCCACTTGATGTTGAATTTTGGAAAATGCTTAATACGCTGTAATGTACTTTCAAGTGTTATTGTTCATCCAAAAATCTTCTTAATTAAGTTATTGCAGGTTTTTTTAATTTCATTACTTCACATCATAAAGGCATTATTATTTGTTATATCTATTCTATATTAGGTTAGATTTCAGAGTTAAAATTTTTTTTCCTTCTGCATTTTTTCCATTCTTTTTCATATTTTCTTTTATAATTTCGTCCATATTTGTTCTGATTTATACGATAATAGTATTTCATTTCTTAATATTTTAATCTTTCTTTCATCATTTCTAGTTAGAGGTGTTTTTAAAATCAACATATTCAAAGAATTAGACTGCATGTATGAAATCCAGTTTCATTAAAAGACAAGGACGAAATTTATGAATTTTCATAGTTTTAAATACTCTGTAATGTTTTCTGTGCCTAAATAATAACACATACTGTAATTGATAAGGTTAGTGTCATTTTTGGATACAATTATGTGTACTACAATTAAGACCTCTGTCAAATTCTTTAATATTGATTATCATACTTATATCACATTTAGAACTTTAATTTTATTTCGTCTACTTGTAATAAACGAGTAGGTAGTTTTACAATGATTTATTCACACTTAACAAAACTTTTTCAAACTCTGCTAATTACTTGTAAATTTAAACACGAAAATATTAATTTAACGTTCTCATACTACATATATTAAGCAATATAACATAATAAATCTTATAATAAAATAGTGCTCTGATAAATAGAATACCATTATATTATGTTTTTAGAAAAAGGTAGCTTAATTTGGACCCGTCTTAAACGCCGTAACTAAAATTAGTTTAGAACTAAATTAAAATTTTGTCATGTGAATTTTCTTTTTTGACTTGATTATTGTTTTTTTTCTTCTCAGCTTCTCTCAGCGTCAACTGACCACAATGTCTGCATTTGGGATGTACTGACAGGAGATTGTGAACAACGGTACAGATTTCCAACCCCCATTCATCGGGTACAATTTGACCCCCGGAAGGATAAACGCTTTTTAGTCTGCCCCATGCGGCACGCTGCATTATTGGTCGATACAGAAGGAGAACATAAAATTATTCCTATTGACGAAGACGTAAGTTTAAATGAATTTCTTATTAAGTTCGATATAACATTGTATAATATTAACATTTTGACCGCCAAGCGTTTGTCTTTACGCCGTGCTGCCAGCGTCGAGGCAAAAATCAGTGATTTCTGTTGAACAAAAAACTAGTGATATGCTTCGTAGTATGGGTAAAAATGTAAAATATATATTCAATTTCGTTTGATAAAAAAAAATTATAATAAACAGTTGTTTTGAAAAGTATGCAACAGTAGACACAAATTTCGTAAAGACTTGAATCAAAGATATGTTGAAGATAAAATTCTCTATGTTAATAGATATGTATAACTTCTAATCTTGCTTTACATTACAACCAGTTAATGTCACGAACTGCATAGTATTCTGTTGCACTTTGACATTTTAAAATTAGTTTTTTTTGTATTCTTTTTCTATTTTGAGACTTAATATCCGGATTTGGCCTTCTATTGAAATATTTTTTGCGCACCGATTGAACGTTATAGACAAAGTTAAAGCTGATTTTCTAATATTTGAACAAAATTATATATTAAGCAGGGGAGTAATTAGAGTTTTTTTCAAATGTTTGCATTAAAGTTAAGTCAAGAGCCAAAAAACTCTATAAAGTGTGAAATGTCATTTATCCCCAATTCTCACAGAATTTCTACATGACCGCCATTAGTCGTTGAAATGTTGGAATAAACGTGTAGTTGAGTCATAAAGTAGCGCATCCTACTCATATACTTGGGAACAATTTTTTCGTTAAATACAAAGTTCTAAAAACAAGTAGAGTTCTGTTAATATAAATTATATTATAAGAAAATTATAGTTTACAGAAATCTATTTATTTATAGAACATTTACAGAAATCTATTTATTTTTAGAAGTTTATATTTATCGACAAAATTATTTCCAAGTATACGAGCAGGAATCGCTACTTTATGAGTGAATTACACATTCATTGGTGACAAGTTTGTTAAAGGGCAACGGTTAAAATATTATACGAGTGAGATATTGAAATAATCTGTTCATTTCCATCCACACATATTTGTTAATATCAATATAATTACAATAAAAGACTTACTATCACATTTTACAGAACTCTATTTATTTTTAGAACTTTGTATTTATGGAAAAAATTATTGCCAAGTATATGAGCAGGATGCGCTACTTTATGACTCAATTACACATTCATTGGGGACAGGTTTGTTAAAGGGCAACGGGTAAAATATTATACGAGTGAGATATTGAAATAATCTGTTCATTTCCATCCACACATATTTGTTAATATCAATATAATTACAATAAAAGACTTGCTATCACATTTTACAGAACTCTATTTATTTTTAGAACTTTGTATTTATGGAAAAAATTATTGCCAAGTATATGAGCAGGATGCGCTACTTTATGACTCAAATACACATTCATTGGGGACAAGTTTGTTAAAGGGCAGTGGTTAAAATATTATACGAGTGAGATATTGAAATAATCTATTAATTTCCATCCATACATATTTGTTAATATCAATATAATTACAAAATTACAATCAAAGATTTACTATCATATTTTTTATAATATGATGCTGTTAATGCTCTTATAGTTATAATTTTATATAAACCCAAATAGGTATTTTACTTTATGGTCGTCAATGTGTATTCCATATATAAATACAAATATAATTACTAAAAGTATTTGTCTTCGTGTAGGTAACGTAAATGTGACACTCTGTCTATAACTACTACTGTCTGTGCTCATTTCCAATATATTCTGAATAAATAACAACAAACCGAAGAGTATAATACGTCTTACAGGACTATACTCTGTGTCTAAAATATGCCATAGATTTCCATCAGTTACAGAGAAAATAAAAAACGATATAAAAAATGTCAAAAAATTTAAGTAATAAATAAATGAAATGTAAAATTGAAATAATACACGCGAAACGTCACAACCTTTTAACCACTTCCAACAAGGCTCTAAGCCCTTATGTTGTGTTTATAAGACACAAAATTATCTTCCATTTATTTTAACTTAATGCAAATAAACGGCATAAATAAACTTTAATAATGTATTGCATTCATCATTATTACATAAAAACATTGGCTTGTTGCATGTAAAATATGTACAAGTAAATTAATAGAAAAAAATTTGCTTACATACATAGTACCTATTAAATGCCAGTACATAGTATTAATTAGACGCCATATACAATTTAAATATATCCAAAGACATTGGTTGTTATTATTTTATGTCTTTCTATAATTAAATGTATACTTAAAAACATTATCCAAAGACATTAGTTCTTATTATTTTATGTCTTTCTATAATTAAATGTATAGAAAAACTTAAAAACATTAAGAATGGACGTTTTTGGCATCAGTGGTTTTTAGTCACAATTATAAGTTAATACAATTTATAATTTTCACTGAAAACGAAAGTGCTGAAATATTTAATTTATGTTAAAATTTTTGTATTCGAAACCATTTTCGAATTAAGCGTACGAACAAAGACATTAGTATTTATTATTGATTTATAGATAAGTTTGAAGTAAGAAATAATTACTAACATCTTTATCAGCGACTACCAAAATTGTGACACAGACCTTCCAAAATGCAATGCAAATTAGTAGTTTTCTAGTAGCCTCAATGCACTAGAAAAAATACCCAACAGTAGCACTAGAAAAAATAACAACATACTAAGGAAGCGAATCTATGTCACATGAGTCATTAAAAAATATTGCCCATTTACTATAAAAATCGTTGTCAGAATTTTAAAAAACTTATCTAAATCAAATTCACATATAATTAAATTTTGTATATCAACACTTGACAAACATATAAATAATTTTCATTTGACTTATAGCCGATCGTCATCGATTGAGCCCCACCCCTATTGTCACATATATGTGATGTCATTTATTACGATGAAAATAAAATATTATTTGTGTTAAATATATACCTTTATGCTCAAAACTTGTGTTTAAACCATATATCGGTCTTAGAAAATAAATAAATGCAAATAAACTTTTCTGAACGCTCAAAAGAATAACAATACTGTAAAATTGTCAAGTCTTTTTTTTTCATAAATGCAACTATGGCGAAATGAACTCAAATTTCATTGTCGCATATATGCAACTGCGGCGGCCAAAGACATATTACAAAATCACTGGTATTCATTTTTACAGTATATGTATATATAGATATATGATGGAGTACATTTGTTATGGACTATGGTTAACTTGTTTTGTAAAGTAGAAGGACTATAAAATCAGTTGTACTATAGAAATTTTATTAATAAAGCATATTTCCAATCTCCTTATGCTTTCCTATCATATATATGGAGGGTTTTGATAGATATTCAATCATTGTCTTTGTCACCGAATACATAAACAATATTTCAGTACTGGATAATTAACAATAAATAAAAAACATTTTCAAAATTTGCACGCTCTTCATTCTGTAGAATTTTTTTCTATATGCCGTCTATTTTAATACTGTTGCTACATGTTTTTTCTCTTTGTACAATGCTGTACAATTTATGACAAAATTATCATTACTGTAAGATTAATTTATAATAATTAATCAGTGTTGTGTATGAATATGCTCAGGGTCAAATGGATACACGAGTAACTCAGTAGTGGGTAATTTGTTTTATAATTAATAATTATTAGGCAGGAGTTTTCTGTTAACAATAAAACACATCTGTATACATCAGTCACATCAAATGGAACTGAAGAATAAATTATGTAGTTTGTGATGGACATTATCACTGCGCTTAATATTAAGCCATACTATCTGCAGAAAATATCTTAATTCATTTAAATTAGTGTACTTGATACAAATAAGGCCTATGTTCTAATAAGGCCTACACACCCAAAAATTAAGAAGACTAAACACAACTTCAAAAATACTTTACACACACAGATATAAGTGCCGTATAACCCGACAGTGTGCGCGAGTGCATGTATAAAAGTATTTTTGAAATTGGGTTTGTTTTTCTTAATTTTTGGATGTATTTTTATTAGAACATAGGCCTTATTTATACCAAGTACCTAGTACCTTATAATATAACTTATTTTAAGGTATTATTTGGCAGTTATCACTTTGTTCCTACACATAAACACCTGACTTTTCTTATAGGGTGACGTCAATATCATTGCATCGTTCGATCGGCGTGGTGACCATGTTTATACAGGCAATTCGAAAGGAAGAATTTTAATTTTAGATTCACAAACGTTAGAATTAAGAGCAAGTTTTAAAATTACAATTGGACAGTCAAGTACGACAGGGATAAAAAGTATTGAATTTGCGAGACGCGGAGAGTAAGTACAGCAATCTGTGAATGATACCTAATATGTGAATGATACTCATATCATAATTATTTTTTGACACCTATTGCACGGTGATGTATATGTGAAGACTTGACTAATTGTAAACTTGTTCAAAGTTAAAATGAAATTCATAGACAATAAAATTGATTGAAGACTATGCTAAAGTGGATGTAAATTCGATTGTATTAAATTATAGGTGTTTTCTTGTGAACACTTCGGATAGAGTCATTAGGGTATATGATACAAAAAGTGTCTTGAAGTGTGGCATCAATGGCGAACCTGAACCTATACAGAAATTGCAAGATCTAGTTAACAAGTAAGTGCATATGTCAAAATGTGTATATTAATTTTTATGAATTAATTTTAAATTATTTACGATTATATCTTCACTGTGTAAAAACTCTAGTTCAAATTTTATCTAAAAGACAAAAAAATATTTTCAGTTTTACTCAGGAATATTAGATAATAATTCTTAATATAAAATTCATTGTACCCTTACCAATATACAACAGTTTTTACGGCTGTATGAAGTCAGTGTAAAACTTGAAATCTTGTTGTCATCAAAGATTACCAGTCACATTGGAGTTACTAATAGGAGTGATACCACAAAAAGTGATACATAAAATAAGAAACAGAAAGGACATAGATAAAAAAGAAATAATGTCAAAATAGGGAAATCTAAATGCTCTCTATATTTTATTCATGATGTACATTTATTTGATGAAATTAGATCACTTTTCTGATTATTAGCTTCTCTAGTCTGTGTTGTTTGAAAGATGATAGATTTAGCAAACATATTCATTCAGAGTAGAGGTGAGTAGAGCAATAGCGCTGTGTGTGAAACTATGCAAAAAGAATTTATGAGGGTCTGAAATAATTTATGAGATGCATCAGAATATAGAATACATATCTTTATATGTATAAAATATACATATAAAAATATATTGTCAATTTTGGTTATAGAGATGTAAAAATTTTATTTCTTTCAGAGCATGTAAAAACTAAAGTAAGCATCTAATATAAGTATTGTCTTCTCCAACTCCACTGGTATTAATAAATTTATTGAAATTTGAAACGTATAAATCTTTACTACTAAAATAAATGATTACATTTTTGGAATATAAATATTCCATTAATCTTTTATAAATATTGTTGTTATTTAAATTATAGTACAGTGGCAGATTTCAATGTTTGAAAAATTGTAAAAAAAAAACTACACCTCTAATACAAAGTAGGTTTATTTTAACTTTATAACAACAAATGCGGATTTCATTTTTTAAAAACCACGTTTTCCAAATGGCGGCCATCGAGTCTGACACACTCTTCGAGTCTAGCATGCATGTTTTCAAAAACGCGTTTGCAGAGCGACTGGGGTATCCTACTGACTTCGGCTCGAATATTTTCTTTAAGTTGTGTCACAGTGCTCGGATTTGTTTTGTAACCAACAGATTTTAAGTATCCCCATAAGAAAAAGTCACATGGGCTTAAATCGGGTGACCTAGGTGGCCACGGTACGGTACCGTTTCGGGATATGTTTTTTTCTGGAAATGCCTCATTGCATTCATGGACACATTAGCAATGTGAGCTGTGGCCCCGTCCTGCTGGAACCATGTGTTTTGGTTGAAGGATGGACTATTCTGTAGTTCTACTCTGAAAAAGTCATTTAACATCTGGGCATATCTCTCCGAATTCAGTTACAGTTTGGCCACGTTGATTTTCAAAGAAATAAGGCCCTATGACTGCAGATGCAGACATGGCAAACCAGACTGTTACTTTAGGCTTATGTAAAGGCTCTTGATGCATTTGTCTTGGGTTGTGGACATCCCAGTAACGAAAGTTCTGCTTATTCACATATCCTCCAATGTGAAAGTGAGCTTCGTCACTAAAGAATATGTTGCCCATCCGGGTAGCAGTACGAAATCTCAACAACATCACCTCCGCATAAGTTTTTCTTAATTCTAAGTCAGAATCGTGTAAATCTTGAACAATTTGAATTTTACATGGATGGAACTTGAGCTTTTTTCGCATTATTACCTGTAAAGTTGATTTCGGAATTCCCAATATTGATGAACGTGTACGCAGTGATAAACGGGGATTTTCAACGACAGAAACCATAACACGCTCGACATTTTCATCCGTGGCTACCAATGGTGTAGGTCCTGGCCTGGGCCTATTTAATGTTGATCCTGTAGCTCTGAACCTTGCTACCCATGACTGAATGAGGTTGATCGATGGTCCATCACGTAATCGACGAATACTGTAACGATTGTTAAATCGACGGCATGCTACAGACAGCGAAAATCCAGTCGAAATGTACGCCTCGATGGCAAAAGAGCGGTGCTCTCCACTCCACTGTTCCATGGCTACTAAAACATCCGCACCGCTTGCGCTTCTAACGACGCCCCCCGCGCCCCTCTTATGTGTTGCATTCAGAAACTATGTTCAAATTTTGAAATCTGCCACTGGACACCCTGTATTTGGAGTAGATTTGTTCCAGAAAACAAGGGAAATAGCTTATAAATTTAAAGGCTGGAGTCGAAGCTATAATTATACATTCATTTTCTTAGACTCCAGACAGCTTGTGGATAAATATATTGTTTTAGTTAAAAATATATATGGTAAGAAATTACATAGACCTCTGTTTGTTATATAATAGGACAACATGGAAAAAATGCTGCTTCTCAGGTGATGGTGAGTATATATGTGCCGGCTCAGCCAGACAACATGCGCTGTATATATGGGAGAAGTCAATAGGCAACTTAGTTAAAATCTTGCACGGCACTAAGGGAGAACTACTCCTCGATGTCGTATGGCATCCTGTTCGGCCTATAATCGCTAGTATTAGCTCAGGTAAGGTAAATTCTTTTGCATATTTCTATCTTTATAGTCTTTCTGTTTGTTATCTTTATAGTCTTTCTGTTAGCAATGTTGCAAACTATCTTTTACACATTATTTATTTCGGAGAAAATTAATTTATTTAGGGTTTGTTTTTTTAGAGGACTACAATTTTGTAGAGGACTACAATATTCTTCAAAATCCTTTTCAGTGACTGTGGTCTGCACATCTTTTCATGAAGACCAGAAATCATTTTTTTTATTAGACTAAAACAAAAAAGGGAAGATATGGTATGCTGTAACGGTGCGTGTTCCGCGTAAACCAGGTCCAATGGACCTCGTTGTGTTTTGTTAAATTTAGTCATAGACCGGCGGTTCGCATAGACATGAGGTTCTTGAAATTAAAATTGCCAATAATTCCAGTGAAATCAATCCAAAAATGCCTTCCAGTGTTTTTATCACATGCATTCACAAAACAAAAATAGGACACATGGAGTTACGTTTCATACGTAATTATATAATAATGTTATAAGTTTTCAAAAAAATATTTTGTTTCATTACCGTCATGTTGGAATAACAGCAGCATACAACAGCGCCTCACCGTGAGAAGCTACGGTACTAGCAGTGCATTCGGTGCCAATTGTCAATTGCTGTAATACCTTGATTCACTCGCGCTACAATCACGATGCATCGCTTTGTCTCTTTCAGTTAATTTTACATGTAGGCAATTTGTGATTGCAGCTGGGAGAGTATGTGTTCGTGTAGTAGTACCTATGTCCGTTTTCTTTTTAAATAAAATAAGATTGCAATATAAGCATAAAAATAATTTAAGCATTTTTTCAATATCTTCAAAATTAAGTTTATTCGAATATGAAATAAATAAATAAGCGTTTTTAAAATAAAGCGAGAATATAGCAGTATTTGTGGATAAAATTAATTTAACTTTTTAACACCAAGTGATTATATCGATGGCAAGCCCCCTCACCATCAATTAGACTGCATTTTAAATAAACCATCAATAACATGGACCAATCAAAAATATTACTATAACTAACTATTTCGATCAAATGCAATATGATCCAATTGCGAGGCATTTGTTACAAAACAAATAAACGGTACAAAACTATTGCCATCCTATTCACGCAATATAATATAGTTTTGCCATGTTGCTCGCACTCTGACTCTATTGTAATATATGCTGCCACATACCTACATAAAAATTACTATTTCATATATGAAAATTTACAGAATAATATGCCTAATAATTTAATAAAGATATTTATTTGACGTTTATGCTAGTGTTAAGTATATGATAATTTTATCTATGAAAGTAATTTGGCTTAGTACTGTTGAATACAATTTTATACCAATAGAAATTTAAGCATTGCTCTTTTCACAGCTTCGTAGTAATCTAGGAGCCTGAAAATTTCATTATGTCCGTCTGTCTTCTCTACATATATAACAGTGTAATAGCTATGTCATTTTTAAATATGTTGCAGGTTTATGAGTTTAGTCAACTCAAAGACAAGATTATTTTTATTGAGGTACCCTCCTATATAGGGAACTTGAGATAAATTTTTTTCGTATACCCCATTCAAAGGGGGTATCAGTTTATATTTTCAATTATATTTTATTTGATTTGAATCGGGTTTTTTCGCGGTAATTATATATTTAATGAGTAAACCTAGATATTATATACTAAGTACTCACTATGTCCCGACGTTTCTGACTGGTTGCACAGCCTGTGGTCACGGGAAGACTGACTGATTTTTAATTAGTGTCATTATTCCTCCGCATTCCCAACACTACCTTTTTTTACATTTTAAAAATGTGAATAAAGTCATAACAACATACTTAACAGTTACTCCAAATACTTTGTGGAATAAGCTTTAAAAAAAATATTAAACAAATAAATTAATTCAAATTAAATTTAATATAATTAATGTTATCAATTTTTTTAAACTTAACAAATCATAAAAAATTTATATTAAATTGAATTTATTTCTAAAAAAAACTAAATATTTTTAAAAACTATTAACATAACATTCCAAATTAATTATTTGTAATAATTATGCTTCATTATTTAAATCAATTAATTAACCTTTAAATTTGAGAATATTTACATTGAAAATATTTATTTATTAAAGTCTTATGTACAAGATGCAATAAATTAAAGTTGCTCTAAATAACATTTAAATTGTTTAAAATTTTTTATAAAGTTCTTATTAATTTCTTTTCATAAATGTTTTGTTTTAAAATATTGTAACTATTAATATTAAAATTAGTCTTGTAATAAAATAAATAAATGTTTTTTCTTCAAATTATTTGATTTAACAATTTCTCAGTGTAATTGAAATACTTAAATAGAGATTTAATTTGTCTTTGATCTAATTTAACTTTATTTCATTTTGAAATATTTAACTATTACTATGGTTGAAAATTGTTTTGTATATTTGCAAAGGAAAAGTTTTAAAAATAGGATCTGTTAAAAATACGCAAAATTTATCGACATCCTCAATGATGTTTAAGACTTAATCGTAATCATTACATTTTTTGCACATTGATAAATCTGTATTTTGTTACTGAAACAGATTAATGATCAAAAGTAAAATTTTAAAAATTTATGCAAGTATAATTTCTTAGTGTGCCAATGGTCACTAAGAAATTATACTTATATATATTATACTAAGTGCTTTTTATTATTTTTATAAGGTGTTTTAAAATAATTGATGTTTCAAATAACATAACAATAGTCTTTGTTCATTAATATTAACAATACTCATTTATAATTACTGGAAGCTTTGTCTGCCAACCCTCACAATGTCATTAAGTGACAAAACTTGCTACTGGTTTTTCTCAAAAATATCAAATAATAATAATCTACTAATAACATTTGATTTGAGTCTTTATTACTGAAAAATAAATATATTTTAATAAAATTATTTTTTATTTTCAACCTTTTTTCGATCATAAAATTGTTTATTGCCACAAAATGAACCTCTATTAAAAACTTGAAAAATTCTGAATTACTGGTATAATTGAAGTCTTACTGAGAAATAATTCTTGTATTCCAATCCCAATAAGGGATTCGTCACGTTGTGTCATATCACACTGATGGTGTCCCATGGCGCCCAGAATAGGGTGTACTACAAACCTTTAACTCTTGTGTAAATGAAATAGTGTGATGAATGGGATGAGGTACAAAAAAGTTTTATTGGTGATAATTATCTTATTTTTAACTAGGAACCCATAGAAGCTATCTCCCTACATCAATTGAGCAATTTCTGTTTATTGAATTTGTGAAATTGGCAAATTAACACTAAAAGTGGTATGTGTGGCCAAGATTTTTTTGTATGGCATCGGTAGATTTAGAGCTGTCATCATTGTTTGTTGAGAGATCTTATAACATCTTAGAAAAATATGAAAGTCTCAGTAGCATTTTTACAAAATTTTACACCAGTGGTTACCAGTGGCATTTGTCCTATTGTTTTCAAGTGACATTGTGGTGTTACCAGACTGCACAGTATTTATTTTTTCATGACTTGAAAAATTAAGAAAAAATAAAGCAAATTACAATTTTACGTATTATACCTATATATTTACATAAATAAAGACTATATGTCTTTCCATTTAAAAAAACTTTCACTAGGATTTTTTATTATTATGAAGTAGTACAAAATTGAAAACAGGTTAAACAGTAACATTTTTCCCATTTTTTTTTTCAAATAAATTTTCTGTAATTGGGGAAATGCTAAAAACTCACATAGTGGTATTTAAAATTGTTATGTATTAATTTTTGTAAAGGTGATCCAAAAAAAATTTACTGTTTCCCTTCCCTTGTATTGAAAGACAACAGTTGTTCTTTTTTGAAGAATTTTTCTTAATTCCACATTTTTTTAAATAGACTTAAATATTAAAATACATCTTTTCACTGTAAGAAAGAATATCTATGCAAAAAAGTGATTAACATGTTAGTTAAATATTTTCAGAATCACAAACAATATGTTTTGAAACATTTTTTATGTATATTATGATCGTATATGTATTGTAAATAGTTATATATCTCATGTATCACTGAAGAGCTATAGGTAACACTAGCAAGCCATTCCTGTACAACATATATATGGATATCAAGTTGTTTAAAATTGTATATCTTTGTAGGTGTGGTTTCAATATGGGCACAAAATCAAGTGGAAAATTGGTCAGCCTTTGCGCCTGATTTTAAAGAACTTGATGAGAATGTAGAATACGAAGAAAGAGAGAGTGAATTTGACGTAGAAGATGAAGATAGATCGGTTGATCAGACAGGGGAAAGTCGGGATGATGAGGAGATTGAGGTAACTCTTTAATCTTGAATAATTACACGAGAGTCTAAATATATCTTTTGCCATAGCAGAATGGTATTACTGAATCAATTTTCTAAAATACAGCATGCCCTTTATATTGGTAAATACTATTGAATCCACTATATATGAATATTTTCAAATACTTTATGAACATACCCAACACACGGTTTTGTTTTGGGTTGATCACAAGGCATATTGCTTTTGACGAAGCGGCGTGCCTCAAGAACCTCGGTTCGATTTTCGGCCGCTCGTCAAGCGGGAGAGACTGCTCTTATAGCAATAAGTCCACCCTATGTATCAATTAGATAATATTATATTGATTATATAATAATTTTATTGCTTGTAATTTGCTTGCTTGCTTGTAATTACCATATAAATGTTTATTCTAATCAAATTTCTTTTTTTTTAAATACATCACGTTGCATACTAATGAAAGTATATAACTATTAACGGGAAGTAATTAAATCAAATAATTTGATAGGTTGATGTGACTACTTGTGAACCTGTGGCAGCGTTCTGCAGTTCTGATGAGGATGGCGAAGATGAGAACATGCTTTTATTTCTCCCAATTGCGCCAGAGATTGAGGATCCCGAGGTTAGTGTTAATTTACTTATATATAACTTTTGATTGGTAATATTTACCTACTCGGATTCTATTTTTGAAGTGAGTCGTGATATTGTATTTCTAAATGTAAAGTTCAATATAACTGTTAGAAGTAATGTAAAGGCTTGGCTGACTTATTGAGTAAATATCTATACTAACAATTTACTTAAACTTTATGGTTTAACTACCCAAATCTTTTAACCTCCTTAAAATATAGAAAAAATAAAATTACGTTTCCTATCTCCTAAAACATTACTTTGGTTTTTACACAAACATACAAAGTTTTATGGGTAAATAAGAAAAGCAACATATTATGTGTATATACAGATAAGTAAATGGTTTAAATTTTCTTTGAATATTGACATAAGCAATTTCTTTCAACAGTTTTAAGCTTATGGGGCAAAAGAAGGCCGGTAACACTCTTTGAAAATCATCTATGTTTAGGAACACATGCCTCGTCAATCGTTTAATGCTTTGTGATCATGTTTTAATTTTTTTTCAGCCCAAATTTTATCAAAAGTTTTATTCTTATGATTAAAAAGCTTGATAAATCATGTTTTTCGTCACATAGGTACACAATATTCTAATTCCTATTACCAAATTTGTTTTTTTAAATACTTTTGCATTAAATGGAGCATCTTTTGATCGAATTATTTTTTGATCTTATGAATGAACTTTGATCTTTTCACTAAAATTGTTAAAAATAAAAATTTGAACCAATGTTATCACTGTATCAAATTAGGGAATCAAAAATTTTTTTAAACTTCCTTAATAATTAGTTATTAGGTATACAAATAAGTTTCCGCCATTTTTAATGAAAAATTAAGTATTTAGCTGTTTAGATTATTATAGTGGTTCCATTTTTCATTACCACTGACTATGCAGTACAGAAAACCTTTTCGTCTATGCCTGGCAAGCAGCATTTCACATGTGCATAATTGGCACTCAATGTATCTCGGCGTCAGTTCATATGGAATCCAATTTCCTTGCTTTTGAATCATTACCAATGATTTTAATCTATGTGAAATTGCTTGTTGAGTCACTCCTAATGTGCGCACGTAGTGCAAGTTCTTCTTGCGTTTGATACAAATTTTGATCCAATAATGCTTCTGATTCCGTGTCTTCGTACAGTACACTTTTGCCTTTCCACTACATTTTTTATCTTCGTTATCAAATTTGCCATTTTTAAACTTTGGATACCACTCACGACAACTTGTCTCACTTAAGGCATCACCACCATATGCTCTACAAGCAATCGATGCGCCTCAGCTGCCGATTTCTTCAAATTGAAGAAGTAAATCAGAAGTTCCCGCAAATTAAACTTATTCACCTCAAAACTCAACATTTTGGCGCACAAAAGAATGTACTATACTGATAAAGCATCACTAATATTTTAAGGTTATTTTGTTGACAAATGTAGACTCTGTTGTTGACAAATGTCAACCTTACGATAATACGTTTTACATCACCAGTTTTAACCATAACTTATTGGTGGCGCCTATTTTTTGTCAAACGGCGGAAACTTATTTGTACACCTAATATTAATTATTTATTTATTTATCTACTTTAATGTATCTAATTGATATGTATGGTGGGCTTATTGCTACGAGAACAATCTCTAATAGTCAACCATAACACCAGTCCAGCCCCGTTCGACTAAAGGCCGGGAATCAAATCAATCAACGGGTCCCCGCGGTGCACCGCACATCAAAGGCCGTATGCCTTGTGATCAACCCAACATACCAGGCGATGATGAATTATAAGAATAAAATCTGTATAATGAATTATAAGAATAGTATCTTCGATTTAAGCAGCTCTTGAAAAATGTCATGGCAAACAAATGGACAATTTGAAAAGATATTTTCAAGTACTTCTTTGCTTCCCCTTCAAAAATTTCCATATAAATATTTTTGAGGGTAAACTATTAAGATATATGGAGGTTAATATGCTTTATCGCTGTGCAAATGTAAAATTACTACATCAATAGGTTTCTGGAAAAAACAGCTTTGATAGACAGAGTTATCTGATAAGCGTTCCATTTTTGCTTTTGAATACCTTCCCTAAAGAACGCTATAGTTTGATGTGACATGCACATACATGTGAACTGTAATAGTTTGAACTTTATGTACACTCTGACCCAACAAATTCATGTATGAATATACATTAATTAATAAAAGAACCAAATCTGCAACTGAATATGATTTCTAGTTCTGGTTGTAAACTTTCCTCTTTAGTGTGTCGGAAAAAATATCCTAAAATATACTTTTTCTACGTACAATGCAAAATGGAATAATTTATGATAAAAGAAATGCAAAATTGAAATTATGAATTTATCCCAAGGATGAAATTAACTTACTGCTATGTTGTAAGCATCACACACTTGTCGCAACAAAAATGGAAAACAGTTCAAAAAATGTTCCTTATAAAACAATAAAAATAGTGAATTTTATTACAATCTAACTAGTGTTAAGAAGGCTTTTTGCTGTAACATATTTATTGAAAGAAAGTGTTACAAGGATATTTCCTATAGAAACTAAGAACTAACAAAGACACTCAGAGTTCATTTAAACATTTCTTAATAACAAAGTAAACAGTTTGACCGATAATATTTAAATATGGAATTCATTTTTATGACATAGGGGCGAAATATAGACCAGTGTGACTATTTGTGAAATGGAAATTAAATTATTGGAAATTTCTCATGGTTAGTCAATCTGTTTAATGAAAATGTTGAAAGCTTCACTTAAAACCTATGACCAACTTGTGAAATATTAACTTTTAAAATATTACAAACATTTTTTTTTCATCATCAAATTTATATGGTAGTTTTAAAGATATTAAAAATCAAAACCTGGTTTTCTCCAAAAGACTATGTCTACGGTAACATTACAATTCTAATATGGGAAACGGCTGTTGCTCAAAGACAAATTACGTTATCGTTTTAACGTCCCTTAAAAACTTTTGAGTGCTTCTAATAAAGGAACTACATATAGTAAATTTAAATGTAAGCAAACACTTTCATCACATTAATTGATTTTTTAATTGTAGAACGAGTGGATAATTTTATTTTAGTTATGGGATATGTTTGGGAGAAAATTGCAATTTCTCCTGCGAAAAATGACAATTGAAAATAATTTTATTGCATAAAGAAATTGTAAAAAGATAAATAAAGGCTAATAATTGTTAAAAGATAAATAAAGGCTATAAGAAAAATAAATTCGGTAAATTTTTAATTGTTTTTTAGTAAATTTTTAATTGTTTTTTCATACTACAACTCACTGATCCATTAGTGTCAGTGTGTTGTAGTATGTTTGAAATGACGCAAAATATTAAGGAAATTGTATCATTGATACATTAGTTTTAAAATTGTGTAGAAAAAAAAAACAAGGTAAAATTCTAAATATAATCGTCGTCGTAGTGTGTTGAAGGTTACATCCTAAATGTAGTCGTCTTTGTGGTGTGTTGGTTTGATCACAAGGCATCAAAGACCGTATCTTTGACAACGTGGCGTACCGTGGGGATCCAGGTTAGATTCTGGTTGGTTGTAAGAGATTGTGCTCATAGCAAGAAGTCTGCTATATGCATAAACTGTCATCTAATGATTCATTAAGAAGAGACAGACTCAAGCCGTGTTAGATGGAAGCGCTGAGACTGTAGATACGGGATACTATTAGGGAGACCTTTGAAAGTCCCCTTTTTTATGAGGTGGATCATTACGGGTCTCAGGAGGGGTCTAAGACAACCCGGGGGGGGGGGGGGAGGTGGTAATAGTGTATATATTAAACTACATAAATAAATAAATTTACACATTACTTTCAGAGTTCAAAATGAAAAATTTATTTGTAAAGTTACCTAATATTTGTTTTATTATTAGGATGGCTGGGCAGCAACCCAGGACAATATTACTCCCAACGAAACTCCAGAGAAGACCTCGCCATTGGCCAAACGACCAAAGAATAAAACCTATGATATTTCTTTAAAAATACCTCCACCAGGTATGTTTTGATTTTGTCTTATTATTATTCAGTTAATTTTTATTATTCTGTTATGACTTATCTCGTGAATTTATTTCGAATTACAGATAAATTGAATAAAAATCAACAACATTAAATCCTCGCGACTATTGTTAAAATTTTGTATCTGTTAAAAATCTGTAATGATTGTTAATTTTCAGCGTGCACTACAATGTGTATGAAATAAATTTCTTTTTGTCTTATATCCACATACATTGTTCTTGAAATAATGATAAAAATCTGTTCTCATCAATATATTTCAGTTAGTCGTTAATATCCACTAGAATAATTGTTTTGTTTATTAATTTTCGTTAGAGAAAACAATTGGGTATTTGACTAATTTTTTTTATTTCATTAATCATAATTTCAAGGTACAAGCTGATGAAGAGCGAAAATTTTTTTTAATAATCTTAAAAATTGACCGAGTTGTAAAAGTTTAAATTTAACCTTAAGAGAAGGACGGCAATACTGTGTTGTGAGGTCATTTTTAATATTGCACATTATATTCTATGAGAGGAAAAGAGACAGTGATATACCCAACTCTATCCGTATCTTTAAATTTAGAAGCCCACAACTGGCTTATTTTGCAATCAATTTTTGAATTTTTTTCAAGACTGGTTTGCAATTAACTTATATTTCACAATATTGTACCAAAAATATCAAAATTTAGAATGAGTCAACTACCGTATTAATGTGGATTTAGAATTTTTTTTCAATATTTATCGTTGAATGTAAATTTTTTCAATTGCATAAAAATATAATCACATTTATATTTAATTCTTTGATTATTTCAGAACAAACAATGTCAGTGAGTGGTAAAAATAAGGACAAACCCTCTGGAAACAAAAAGAATGCTGGCCGTCCTAGAAAATAATATACCTGTAAGTATAATTTTAACTTTTTATTTTAAAAATCTTTGCTGCATATGATATTGAAGACTATAAAATTACCAAAGAGAAATTTACCTTAGAGCCTAAAAGCTTTTTAAATCTTATAATAATTACCAAATATTTTTCTTGAAAGTTCATTTTCAGATGATGGAGTCATCTTTGGATATAGAAATAGCCAAGAGGGGCCCTAAGTTGGGGAAATATTTATTCATTGCAATATGAAGCTTTCAGTTTCATGCTCATACTGAATTTATGAATAAAAAAAAGCGATGTATTTTAATAAAGTATTTTCAATCATGTAATTTTTTTCTTCTTATTTCTCATACCATGTCATTATTTTTTATTTTGTCTACATTATACAAATGAAATAAATATGACTGAAAAGCATAGTTCAATGGCATATCAAAAGCATAGATTATTATATAGACCACCTCAGTTTCAAATTCCTTGTAACCTAAATTGAATTGTTTGAATGTGGGTAAAATTAGTGTTAGTTTAATGATGTTTATTAATATTATATAAGTATGTCGATAACCTTTGTTTAGTTTTAACAGAATCTATTTTTAAAACTTATATTATGTAAATATAACTAAACCAAACAATTTTCAAAATAATAAATAAAATAATTTAATGTGTCCTTATAAATAATACTATAGGTATTCAAATTTTTCCATATTGTTTTAGTTAAATTATATAAATGATTATTTTTATTTTAATAGATATCAATAATCTTTTATTTATTTACAAAATGTATAAAATGCGACGTCTTCCCATTTGTTTTCTTATAACTCTACTTGAACTCGACTTGAAGATACTCATTTTCTAGAAAAATACCTGCAAAATAGGACATATTTTGGCTTATAATGTATAAACTATTGAATATAGAATGAATTGTCAGAATTACAGCTCTTATGTAGTTTTACAAAAGAATTTGCAATACCTAATTATGACTTTTTGTAACTAATATACCAATTATTACTTTTTCTATCAAGTAGAACTATCAATCTTTATTGTCTATATGTATATCTACAAATAATCAATTAGTTCCTGTTAATGAGGGTCAGAATGTGCATTTTACACTATATTTACTGTTCACTAAAATTACCCCCACACATTTACACTATACTTACTGTACACTAAAATTATCCCCACACATTTACACTATACTTACTGTACACTAAAATTACCCCCACCCATTTACACTATACTTACTGTACACTAAAATTATCCCCACACATTTACACTATACTTACTGTACACTAAAATTATCCCCACACATTTACACTATACTTACTGTACACTAAAATTACCCCCACACATTTACACTATACTTACTGTACACTAAAATTACCCCCACACATTTACACTATACTTACTGTACACGAAAATGACATCTTCAACATAATCCCTTATGATATAATAAGTGTTTGAAATAACCATGTGTTTAATATGCATTTTAAATTTCACTATGGGATGATTCATTATATCCTCTTAAAAAAGCGGCCACCATTACCCAGGAGAGACTTATTAGTAATCTAAATTTAGGATTATGAATTTTATTTCTTGTATTAAGATATAAAATTCATATATCAGACTCTTTAATAAAAGAAATTAAATTCTTTTAACCATACAATAGGTTTTCATTAATATACAACCACAGCAAGGTCAGAATATTTGCTTCTTTAAATAGATCTTATGGCTCGGACTGCTCCCTTTTGCAGAATAAATATACTTTTAATATCTGCAGCATCCCCCCACACCATAATACCATATGACACAATGCTGTGGAAATAAGCAAAATAAAATAACCTGGTCATCGCTACATCAGTCGTCTGCCTAATTTTTCTAACTGCAAACGCAGCTAAGCGTAACTTATTAGCTAGAGAATGTATATGAACAGCCCATTGTAACTTATGATCTAGAGTTATACCCAGGAAAAAGGCAGTGGTTACTTATTCTAGTGCTGGTAAAATTTAATATATTTTATTTTCTCAGCATTTACAGACAAGTTATTGACTGAAAACCATTTATGTATTTTATTTAGAGTGTCATTAATATTTGTTAGGTCTGTTCTTTTCCTATCCACTTTGAAAATTAAGGAGGTGTCATCGGCAAAAAGAGTAATATCACACATATCTCTTAGCATGAATGGTAAGTCACTAATATAGACAAGGAAAAAATATGAACTCAATATAGAGCTCTGAGGCACTCCTAATTTTCCAGTATTCAGTAATTTTAATTCAATAATCCCTGTCAAAAACTTTTCTGACTTTGTTCTTATCAATGTGAAACATCTAATGGCGCTTTTGGATGGGAGTTAAAACATTCTGATGGCACGTCGCAATATGCCACTCGGCCAGCTTCGCGTCTTTCGGCTCTTTCCGACTTAATTCGGTTAACTTTGCATCTTGTTAGCTAAATTATAAAATATATTTTCCATAGATTGTTGGTAAATATTCCTGTTATAAATTAATTCACAAAATAAAATAAAATTAATATTTTATTATTAACAACTATTTCAATATTTTTTTTTAATTCGTTCAAATAAAAATATTTCAATATAAAAAAATTTGATGTTTCACATCTGCCAGGTGTTCCATGACATCACAATGCTCGATTTTTTTCTTCATTGTCTTTGTAGGCTTTAAGAATGTAAAGATATTTTTATGAATATTTTTCAGCTATATAAAATGAATTTATCAAAAAATATTCAATATTTTATCTAAACTAAACTTCTTGCTGCATTCTACTTCAATAAATACTTTGATATGTTGACCACTTACCATAAATTTAGTACGTGTTCTGTTTTCATAACCCATGATAGGTTGTGAGGGACTGCATATATGGAATTGGCTGAAGACTATATTCTTTCTCTTACTATTGTCTCTTAAATGGAAACCAAACACTTTGTGGAATGTATTCATTATTAAAGACTACTCTTGCCCTTGTTTATAAAATTTTACTAATTAATACAAACCTTTTACTCATATATGATTGAGCGGGTATCTGCGAAAATATAGCCATCCCCCTTAAATGAGTGGCATGGCGATCAACATATTGTAAAGATATTCGTGAATATAAAAAACTACAATGAAAAAATCAACACGAACACTACAATAAGCACGAGCAAAACTAATAACTTTAAAAATGAAATGCCGAATTCTTGAACAGGTTTTTTATTACACAATGACCATAAAAAATCATTATATCAAACACTCAAGTATTCTTGGTCACTTATGGTGCTAAATATAATTCATTCAAGAAAAATTAGTTTATCAGTTTGATTCATGTGTACATGTAACAATAAAAGGTAGCACATTTTTTTGATATGGCAGGGTTGGAACTGCTAATATTATAATTTTAATATTTAGTCACTCGACTAATTACAATAGACTATTGTCGCATATTAAGACGAAGCTAAATTTTAATTTTCATCTTTGATGTATTTAAATTTCATATCAAAAAAATATTTTTGAGAAAATAATTGTTTTGATAGGTGGTACTATTAAGTACCGATTAATAAACTAGTGTTAAAATGTAAATTTACTCCTAACTGCAAATAACGTTACTTAAAATACGCAAACTGTTTACTTTTTGTTTCGCTTTTTCTGTTTTCGTTTATTTGTTGTTTTCTTGACAGACTTAGTAAGTTTAGCAATTTTTCGGCGATGAAGCCAAGTTGGATATGAACCGTTTTGATCTTTTAGTGTTTTTGTGCTGAAAATGCGTTTCTTCCCGTTTTCGGCATCAACCGTAATTTTCTCGTCGTCTGAACTCATTTCAGCGTCTTCCGTATCTTCAATCTCCGTTTTGTTCTTTTTATTTTTCCTCTTATTTTGTTTCTTCTTAACTTCGTTTGCATCAAGAAATATCACATTTTCCGACGCTGCAGCTGGTTCTATCGGGTCTGTGGCCATAGCATTCGGATCGTCGTCGGTAATGCCCAACGTTTTTTTAAGTCTAGCCAATTCTTTGACTGCGTATCTTTCACGTTTTATAGCTCTGCATTTCCGCTTCCATTTGCTTCGAATTGATTTAGCCATGGCCTAGTATTTATTTCAAGATGTTTTGAAAACGTCAAACGCGTTTGACAATTCGATGAAAAAGAATGACAGTTCAAATAGTTTCTCAATGCAGCCATGTGGTGAACATAGATTTATTATCTATGGTATAAATGTATTTGTTGTCATAAACAAAAATGTTAACTGACCTAACGTAAAATAACAAATGTATAAATTTAGATAAATTCAGGGCTGGCCATGTGCTTAGCAAGCCATTTTGGAAATTTAAGTAGAATGATATAGTGATGATTTAATTTTAAATAAACCTATATTTAAATATCTTTGGCAACTCAGATCTTTCGTGACCATAAAAATAATTATTTGTGAAATAAAAATTAAATAGAAAAAGTTCAGATAAGACGGCCATTCAGCAAAGAATAAGATGTCATTAGTTTTGCCATTTCTTGGATTTTCTTCTAATTGTGCTGCTGTGTATTAGACACATATGAATTAAGGAGCCAAAATATAATATTCCTTTGGATACTTTTATTCAAAAGGAGTTGGAAAAGAGGCACAATAAGCGGCCATGTTTTCATATCGGAAAATTCCATTCGTTTTCATACCAGAATGTTCCATTCGTATACAAGTCGATTCCTACAAGAATTACAGGATTCTGACTTTGATTAAGAAAAACTTATGCGGAGATGATGTTGTTGAGATTTCGTACCGCTACTTGGATGGGTAACATATTCTTTAGTGACGATCCGAGAACTGTGACACAACTTAAAGAAAATATTCAAGCTGCAGTAAGCAGGATTCTTCAGTCGCTCTGTAAACGCGTTTATGAAAACATGTGTTCTAGACTCGAAGAGTGGGTAAAGCCCGATTGTCTCCATTTGGCGAATGTGGTTTAAAAACAAATTAAATCCGCATTTGTTGTTTTTAAATTCAAATAAACATACTTTGTATTAGAGGTGTAGTTTTTTTTTAATTTTTCAAACATTGAAACCTGCCACTGGACATTTGTATTTTGATCGACCTAACCATATTACCCTGAATTAATCACTAACAAAATATTCACGCATGTGATATGATAATATGTGATATGTGTTTATAATATGACACATTTTACATGATAGCGAAAAACACACATTCACAATATGTACAAACATTTTATAGGTGCAATTGCCTTTCTAAAATAAAATATTTGTACATATTATTGCGATAAGCTAAACAAATTAGCGATATTTCTATTCTTTTTGGACCAAATTATAA
This sequence comes from Druceiella hillmani, assembly GCA_039881145.1. Lineage (NCBI taxonomy): Eukaryota > Metazoa > Arthropoda > Insecta > Lepidoptera > Hepialidae > Druceiella > Druceiella hillmani. The sequence continues at coordinate 19,404,650 of JAYKKI010000014.1, forward strand.
ATAATGCTGGCGGTGAATCAAAAGATGCATTCTTTATAATTAAAACTTAAATGGACTAGAGTGTGAGCTAAATTCAATATACCCGTAAGCTAAACTCGGTAACACACTTTATGAATCAAAAAGTACATTAAAACCTAATATTGAATGTACAACCAGCACCATAAACCTCTAAAGTAGAAAGACAGCACTGAAGTGAATTAAATTAGTGAACCATTATATTCAAAAGAGAAAAACTTCTTATCGCACAAAATTATATAACTCAAAACGTCGCAATATTTTTCAAATTCTTCTCATGAGTAATGTCCCCTGGCAAAAGATTTATTGTTGATAAAAAACACAGTTCGCAAAGCAACCATGAATACTATTAGGTATTTTCATGAAGGCAAATGTTTTACAACTGTTTAAAAAATATGGAGATGCAAGTAACAATACTTAATGTACAAAATAGTAGGATTATAAACTCGAACTGTGCATCATGTATTAATTTCGCAACATGACGCTAGGGAATCATCGTTATAAATAGATAATGTTTAATGACGATATCTAGTAATTTTGTTAATTATAAAATCATTGAAATGTTTTGTCCTAAGGTGTATTATCTCCAATTTTTTCATGTATTCTTAATTTTTATTTATTCATTTGTTTGTTTTTGATACTTAAAATTTATTTCAACACAGATAAGATTTCGCTTGATTACGCTGTAGCCATATTGTTTGCTTTGAATAGGATTGATTGCTTTAAGAAAAAAGATGAGCTGACCGATTTTTTTAAACTGTCAAATGTCAAACTTCAAATTGTAAACAAAGTAATCATCCGTTTCAAATAACCCATTAGAGGATTGTTTTAGTTCTATTATAATAAAGAGAAATGTAAAGCTTACGAAATTTAGGCAAAATGTCGTTTAATATTAATGAAATTTGTAGAGTGTGTTTAATACCAACTACCAATAGGAACCATGCAAATTTATTTTTTCCGCCTGGACGCTCAAATCAATTGAGGACTAAAATCATGGCATGCGCCTGGGTGCAGGTATGTAGTGTTATAAAATATTAGTTATATACATACAAAGTTATGTACACTTAAGATTCACATGGACGTTGTTTTCCGAAATTCTTATTTTTTTAAATATAGTTCCAATAGGAACAAGTAGACTTTAGCAAAAGTAAATTTTTCAGCATTTGTCTTTATTTAATTGAAAGAAAATTTATGACAAACCTAGTTTTGGGTAGTTGTAAATACCGTTCACTGTTTATTTTATAAATAAAAAAAAATTGAATATTTCTCATTCAAATTGTATTTCCCATGAAAATTGTATGTCACAGTATTACATGCTTAAAATGCAAATACGAATTGATAAAACATTAATAAAGATAAAAATCTATAAAATGTAAGAAAGTGAAATAAGTAAAGTTAGCAATAGTGTAAAACTACGTTTGAAATTTTAAATCCGCTTCCACTTTAAATGCTCTTTCCAAGGTTGCTTATGTCAAAAGGAAAAGAACTCTTAAGAGATCCACAAAAGTTTTTTCTTAAGAAAATTTCCTTGAGGAAACTTTAAGACGGAAAATAATTTTTATTTTAAATTCCTTATATGTTTGGGATATTAATTGAAAGAGCAACTTATAATGATTCTATAACTATATTTTTTAGAATTGTATCCTAGCTCTATCGGTGTTATTAAAATTCTCAGAAATTTTTTGACATCGAAGTTTTAAATAATAATAAGCATGGTATAATGATAAAGCATATTAATCAGCATATGCTTTAATTATTAACGCTTAAAGGTAGTCATATGGAAGTAATTTTTTTATAATCTCATGTAAGATAGTTATAGAAACACTTTGAACTTGTGAAATTTTCATTTTTCAGTATTTCGCTCCGATTGGTATTGCTGAAACGCTGTTGTTTGATGTACTTTCCATTACAAAAAAATTACTATTCTTGTTTTAACATTTATTTAATTGTTATTACATATTATATACATATGTATGTTTTTAAAAGTACATATACTTATTAGAATTTACCTTACATGGAAGTTATTTCTTTTAAGGTTTTTGAAGGTGATGGATTACCATGTCAGTTATGCAGTAAGTGTTGTGACAAATTGGACATTGCATATGAATTTAAACAGCAATGTGAAACCGCTGACACACAATTGAGGCAATTTTTAGGCCGAGATGTATCGGCCAAGGCACCTCAACATAATATTGAAATTGATCAGGTTCGTTTTCATGTGTCAATTTTAATATTGAAAAAGTTAGGAGTGAATAAAATGAGATGTTGTTAAAATTTTAGAAATGTTAAATAATTTATTTGAGATGTTGTTTCAGGTATTACAATTAAATATACACATTTTAATGAAGAGATTATTAATATGACTTGTTTAATATAGTTTTTGTTATAGTGCTCATTTCACAACTGTGGAGGCAATAATTAAAGTTTTATCTTTGTTAATTTTGAATATATTTGGCGTTAATTTTGTAGAAATTCATTATTCACAATTAAATGAAACTATGTGATGTAGTATTATTTCTACTTTCTTTACCACGACCTAGGTTTCGTTGTATTACAACATCTTCAGGTGGGATATTAGCAAAGATCTTTGCTAATATCCCACCTGAAGATGTTGTAATACAACGAAACCTAGGTCGTGGTAAAGAAATTAAAGAAAGTAGAAATAATACTACATCACGTAGTTTCATTTAATTTTGTTAATTTTGAGAAAATTCAATAAGTCCCACAATTGTACGATTTGAGGAAATTATGAGTAAATATTAACAGCTCTTAAATCATCTGGCTTTCTTGATAGAAATTAATATTAGCCAAGATATACCAAAAATTATTGTACAAGTATATGAAATGAACTGTGAAACTAATAGTGCATATTTAAATTTTGTTTTATTAAGTAGATGGTGTTTTTAGTTTCCAGAAAAATGCAACTATTTAAATACTTCTATTATGATTAGTTATTAATTACAATACTGTAATACTTCTTTATATAACAACTCTCTTGTTGAAAATATTCATATAAAAGTATTTTAAAATTTGATGCTTGATGGTGATGAATTTTGTTCATATTACTTATAAGAATATGATCAAAGCACATTAGTGAGTATCATTAGCGTTTTATTTTAATTTAAAAAATTCATACAATAAATTTTGTAATGAAAAGTGTTTTTCATATGAAGAGAGCAAATACAAAGCTGCAAAGTCTTCCAAAAATTTCAAGACCTGTACTTACTTATACAGGATATAGTCCAAGAGCTATAAAATGGCATTCGGTAATGAGATGTTGTGTTCATAAATTTGTTTACATTATAATTATTGACAATCAATTGTTTTCTTATTTGATTTTGATTTCAGGAACAACGGGAGTGTTTATTAGATTGTAAGCCAATAAATTTTAACATATCTAATGAAAGAGTGGAACTACCTCAGTGTGATTTGACTCTGAGCGCACTTCGTTTGTTGAACCAAGATTTGCCATTTATACAAAACATTGATTTACGAATCGCTGATGACTTCTTATGCACTGCCAAACAAGAACCAGATTTCTCACTTAGTACAAATGTAAGAAAGTTTATTGCAATTTATATCACTTAATAGTTTATAGGGTGTCAAAACTCATTACAAACATTTAATCCAATCATTTAAAAAAAACTTAACTTTGGTCACTTGTGCATATATTAATTCATTTCATTTATTTTTTAAACTTTATTGTTATGATCTTCTATTCCATTAAAAATCCTAGTTCTTGGAGTTTGAGCTTTATTCCAATTTATACATAAATTAAAGGAATGTAAACATTAAATAATGTGAAACTTAGCAGTAAGTAATTTCTTTGTGAAGTTTTATTTTTGATTATATTTACTGCTCCACAGATATTATCAAATGTTACAAATAAGAATGATGCAAATAATTTAAATTTCAAATGCGAGTCACTGGCTGAAGGCATATTTAATAACATTCAGTCAAAGATATTAGAAGCTGTCACTGAAACAATACCTGTTGCATCTTCCTGCTTCGAGAATCCAGATGACAAAATGATTGTTTGGGACTTGCAAAATAAACAGCCGACACTATTTAATATACCTGAGAAGACAATTGATGAAATAACCAAGACAATTCCCATTGAACCAGATAAAGCGTTGATGAAAGGAGTTGAAAGGGATAATACTTCTCTATCATTTCTGGATGATGAGGACAGACTGACACCTTTAGATGATAATGTAAATAGTGCCTTTTTACAAAGTCAATTTGAAAATGTTAATTGTAACAAAGTAGTTTGTTTGAAAGTACAAACACCACCTGCATTAGGAAATATAGATATTGGTAAAGGTACCCCTCTTGAGTGTACCACAGAAGAAACAAAACAAGTAGAGACTAAATCTGAATCAAGACCGACCAAAGACAAATGCAAAATAAAGAAAGTTAATAAGATTGAAGTTAATGAGCAATGTGAATTATGTGGTAGGTATATTTTATTGTGAAAAATGTGTATTCATTTTAAACAAGTATGGCTATATTCGATTTGTAAAATCCTTCATTTATTCACTTTTCATATAGTATTTACCATACTATAAGGAAAGTTATATTTTATACCTTTTCAAAAGTAACAGGGTGAAATGGCCAAATTTTATATATGTACTTTCAAATTAACTAATGGAGAATTGTATCAGCCTTTGAAACAGGTTGCCAGTATTTATTTAAAAAAGAAACAAAATATGACTATTTACAGGTAAAATATTTAAATATAGAGGCTATATGCAGCAACATTTAAGAACTCATACGGACCAAAAACCTTTTAAATGTGAAATATGTAATCAAACATTTTCAATGCACCATTCACTAGTGACACATAGGCGTTCACATTCGGGCAAGTATCAGAAAAACTATTATTAATATTTAATTACACTCAAATCTTTTAATAAGAAACTTATATTTCAATAAAAACTATATATTTTAAAACTAACTTATCTGCCATTTGTTAACTTTAAATGTGTCTCTATTACAGTAAATAAAGGATAGAAAGTTAATTAATAGTTAAAAAAAATGAAAATGATCAATAACATGAAAAGGATTTTTATATTTATATTTTATTTTCCTGGACGGTTTTTCCTGTAGCGGATTTATAACTTTTATCTAATTTTAATTATGCCTAGTACAGAATATAAATTATAATTACAAAGAATAAGATAAAGAATAAATAATTACGTTACAAAAAACAAAAACTACACCTGCGTTAAAAGTTTGAGTGGTATTCATTATATGATTATAAAATTCATTATTTTTAGCTACATTTTTAAAATAAAACTTTTTTTTTATGGCAACATATCATAAGAGGTTATAATCCATATTGGGAAAACTTATTTCTTATAAATTAATCAGGAATGATGCACATATGCCCTCACATATTTCTGTTGGTAGTGCTACTACAATGGTTAATTACCTGATGAACATTGCTCATTGATTTTTAGGCTTTTGTAAGTATTTTATTTACATCAATTTATTCTTGGGCAACACTGACTAATATTTCTAGTAGCTATGTAAACCACCATTGGCAGTTAAGCTAATGGAGTTTATGAGACACAATGTTGTGTGTCTGATTTAAATTGTTAACTAAGAAATTTATAAGTATATTGTTTTATTCTGTTTTTGTGCAGGCGATAAACCCTTTATATGTGCACAATGCGGCAAAGGATTTACTCAGTCTTCAGGTAACTCTAATTTTTACCCAAGTTTGATTTAGATTATTCTACATTGTTTTTGTTAAATAAATATTTATATATTCCTTGGAATTTGCAGGACTCAAATCTCACATGAGATTGCATAGCGGAGAACGTCCATACAAATGTGATTTGTGTTTAAAAAGCTTTGCTCAGAGCAGTAATCTCATATCACATAAGCTAACACATAGTGGTGAAAGGCAACATGTTTGCAAAATATGTAAGAAAGCATTTAAATGCCATAAGCATTTGCAAGGGTAAGTTACATTTAATACAGTAAAATAAAGAAGAGTGAAATACAGCGTAAACTCTTTAAAAATGACACTTTATAATGGAAAGCTCTATACCGTAAACACTGCTTGATCTTGCTTGGTTTGCCTTCTAACCTATACACTGTTTCACCCTTTGTAACAAACCTGCCATATTCTATTACGAACGAGAAGACGTTGTTTAGGCAGCAGAAATTGTTTACTGGTTATTGTCACGAAGTACATATTTATTACGAATAGGCTTATTTAGACTCGGAAATTATCTTTACGAATACTGACAATTCTAAGAATGAATAGAGATAGTTTTATTGTTGTTATTGTGTACAGTCATTCTGCTGTTTTTATTAGGCATATGTGTTACAGGGTAAAGTACGAATATATTACTGAAAATACAAAATACCTATTGGAATAGTAAACAAATTCAATCAAAGTTGGCGGATTATTGTAAAATTTTTTTTAAAATATAAGCCATAAGAATAAGGGAACTGATTAAATATCTTTGTAAATAAAACCGAATAAACAACTTAAATAAAAAAGGTGATATTTTGAAGTGGAAATTTGAAAATTTATTCCTAAAATTTTTTCCATATTTCAGGCATCAAAAGTTGCATTCCGAACAAAAGGAGTTCAAATGCTCTGTATGTCCGAAGAGTTTTTATAGGTAAGGTTCGTTGTAGTTTTGATACGTAATAAAGTAAGCTAATATTTTAATCCAAGCGAATAATATCAATTTCTCTTCTTTTTATTAGGAAAAGTTATTTGAAAACACATCTTAGTATACATAGTGGTTTAAAGAAATTTAAATGTGAAGAATGTGGACACGTTTTTGGTAGTTCCAGTAATTTAAATACTCACATGCGAGTACACAATGGCGTCAAACCATTCACTTGTCAGGTAAGACGTAGATTTTAAGCCTTTTATTGAGCTGGCTTATACGTTTATTGGCTTTTTTCTTACAGCTTCAATTTGGTTTATCCAGTCATTAGTGTCTTAGTATTAAAAATACTTACCCTTTCATATAGTTTTTCCAGTCATTAGTGTCTTAGGCTTAGTAGTGTGTTGGTTTGTATACAGTGGTTAATTATAGATTCATTAAAAGGCTAATTTTCCGAGATTATATCAAAATACCAGAAAAACTTACTAAAACTGGAGTTGTTCTCACACTTTAAAAAATTAACATTAAAAAGTTGTTCATGTAAATTTCCTCAAGAGTTTTTACATGATGTGAGTATGAGCAAAAGAATGTAGTTCCAATGTTCAATTTCTTGTTAGCAATTTAATTTACACTTCTCCAAACTCACGTTTTATGTAGCAACCATTTTACATTTATTGATTTCTAATATTGAATATATTTGGTGTTAATTTGTTTGTGATGTAGCATTGTTTCTATTTTATTTAAATTCTTTACCACAACTTAGGTTTCGTTGTATTACAGCATCTTCAGGTGAGCAAATAGCAAAGATTTCTTCTTGGAAAAGATCTTTGCTAATTGCCCACCTGAAGATGTTTTACTAGAAAGAAACCTAGGTCGTGGTAAAGAATTTTAGTAAAGTGGAAAAAAAGCTACATCACGTAGTTTCATTTAATTGTGAATTGTGATCTACTGTTTTATTATATGTGTCTTCTCCTTTGTGTTGTTCTTGACTGAGCGGTCGTGGTCAGCATGTAGTATTGGTATGGATGGCAGCTGTTACTAGCTTCATGATGCCGCTCGATATCGCCCTATTTGTCATCGCCTTGTTACACTCATACAGGAGACCGATTATATGTGTAGAGATCACTAAAATATTTGTTGCTGTTTTACAGTAACCAACTATTATAATTAGGCATTGCAATTTAGTATTATAATAAATGTTGTGGTTATTTTATTTTCTCCGACTGAAATAAAATGGTTCATGTATTTAAAAATTAAATTCTATAAGTTGTAAAGTTTACCATTTTATTTTCAAATATCTACCAGAACGTTCATAAATTATTATATTTTGATCATTTTTAAATCACTTTTTTCATCATGCATAATAGTGGGAATGGTACATTTATATTTATCAGTACATAATTATTTTCATAAATTTAGTAATGATTTTTTTAACAAATAAATTTTTTGTGTTATTCGCCTAGTTAAGAAGACCAAAATGAAATTCCATTCTATTCCTTCAAGACAAAAAAATCGAAGACAAAAAAATCGAGCCTCGTACAAATGTTCGCATTTTATTCTAGTTAATTTTCAGATGAAAGCAGAGAGTAATGGTGTGATCATTGTCATTCAACAATTAACTACAGATTTTTGTTCAAATTTCAATATTGATGCGGTTTTAAAATATGTAAAAGTTTTCTTGCGATTCTTTTGTAACTGAGATAAAACAAAGTGTATGTTGTAGGTGTTAATAGCCTCTATGGACCTGTCTAGAATCATAATAGTAAGGTTTTGTTTAGGAGTTACATCATTTTTGCATTCAACTGTTTAAGGACACATCTCTTACAATGCTGGAAGTGTTTTCAGGTAGTTTTGATTAGTTCTCATGTAGTCTCATAGTAAAAGAAGAAAGTAATAAAGAAATCAGCAATCTAGTAATCTGTATGAGGTATTGTAGAGTATCTTTTATGTTGTAAATTTTTATGATATGTACTGACATTTTACAATATTGCTTTTCAGATTTGCAAGAAAAATTTTACTAAGTCTAACGCTTTGACCCGACATGTGCAGCAACAACATAATATAATATGAACATGCCACGTATCAAAATGGTTAGACCATTAAGGCCATTTTACAAGAAGAATGTTTTGAAAAGCGAGTACCGTGCGTAACGTAGAATATTACCAAGAAGATACGAGCAATAAAAATGAATTTTATCAACTTGACTGCTTTTAAGTAATGCTGGTGAATGAAAGAAGAAGGAGCCTGAACATGCTGTTGATAATGCATGCAACAGGTCTTGCCCCTTCGATTATAGACTCTGTAAAACGAGTGCAAAGAAGTCGAAACTCGAGAAGTCAGATTTTGGATGATGTAGCACAACAACATATAACCTATCTATAACTAACCTCAGTTTAACTGGCTGATTATCTGCGGCTATTATATGTTCAAGGACATGTTAAGGGAGGGAAGACGTTGCCTGATTTTGTTAACATAATTCTTGTTTAAAAATGATTATAACACATTTTTTTTTCAGTAGATCCAATTAAGGCTATGGTTAGTGTCTAGTGTAAAGTTTTAATTTGTTGGTCAATTATTGTTGCCAAAGTAATGACATTACTAGTTAGTTACTTTACTAACATATGGTGCCCTTTGTTCTACTTCAAACCATTCGTAGAGAGAACTTGAAGGAAAGATTGTTTTTTACTTTCAAATAGTTTTAATGGAAAACTTCGACTAAAAGTAATGTAAAAATGAATAAGTACTGTTTATAAGTTATATTAAGGGATAATATAAGTTATATTTAGGAAAATAAAACATTGTTATTATTCTTCTCAACCTTAACAATTTGAAGGGTAAGTATTTTTAAAATTTTAAGGTTTCATACCTCAAAAGGAAATACAGACCTTTATAAGAGTACTTATGTGTCTGTCCATCAATTCATCATAGCTGTTTTTCTCAGAAATTGCTTGCCATGGAAATTCGAATTTTGGTATCATAATAAAACATATGAATTCATAGTTAAAACTCAAAAATAATCATTTTGAAATTTATAAGTGGGCAAATTAAATATGGAAATTTTTTAAAATTTTATATAGTGTGGGGTATTGTTTGAAAGGGCTAGTTATAATTTTAGGTATTATACCTTCAGAGGAATACAAAAAAATATAGATAAATATATATTCCCCCTTATTTCAGGAACTGCTCCATCTAAAAAAATAGGGAATTTTTAAAAGCCTACACAAAGGTTGTAGGAAAACTGTAGTTATAATTCTGGATATCGTATTTTTAAAACATGCACCAAATTTTTACACCTATGAATTTTTTCCATATTCGCAGTAAATTTTTGCAGATACCATGCAATCTAGAAACTTAAATTTGATCTTGTAATGTATCTTATTAACCAACATATTAAAAATATTCATAAAAGAATTAATGGGGAGGGTGAATAAAGGTTATATAAAATGTTAACAATATTTTATATATTATGTGGGGTATTATTTCAAAGAGCTTTATTTAATTTAAAAAAAAGCCTGATCAAAAGCAATTCTCGTCGGGGTTGAAACGAATTGCATCTGACCATACCCATTATAAAATTTGGAGGGAGTAAATAGGATAATACCCATATATTTTGTCATACAAAAACCTATTGAACATTTTTAATTTTCTCCAGAATGAGAATATAAGTAGCTTCAAATGGGGACTAGATGAGTATATTAGTTTTAAGAATACTATGGTCTAACGAGTTGAATGAAGTCATGATTAGGGCTCCCATTCCATAATTATGTCATTTCACAATTACATAATTTATTCACAATTATGTAATATATAATTCCAAATTTATTTCAAACTTTTTGTAAATCTGTAACTCGAAGGTAAGATTCCGTAATTACGGAAGTATGAATTTTAACTTAAACAAAAAAATAACATAGTGATAATACATGTTAAAAACGCGTTAAATACATACCAATGAAGGTTGTAATGTAAAATATTTGAAAATAGCTAGTTACATTGAGGTAATTACTAACTAGTTGCGTTGCGGTAATTCCCTGTGATTTATTTTTGACTGATAGTTTACATATGACATGGTGAATATTGAGCGGGTATTAGTTGTTTCAAATAAAGAATAATCTCAATATTCTAATGACCCAACTTAAGGGAATGCAAATGCTATGCAAGGGGGAAAGTCAGATTGAGGAAGTCCGTGAGTACTGCTTTAAAAATTAGAAGAAAGTTTTATTCTTTGCTCGATTGTCAGTCATCTAATTTACATTAACCCAATCAATCTGCTCTAGGTCAGTTAAAGATTGTGATTTGTAATGGTGAAGTTACTGGCCATTGTTGCGAAATTATAAATAAATTAAGACTGAACTACATGTTCGACTCTTCATTTAGATCATAAATTATACACACGTGATGCAACCATTTTGTTTACCGACTTAGTAACTTGTTTACTTTATGCAGTAATTTCATAAGTGCCAACCAAAGAAATTAATAAATTTATACCTATAGAAGTTACATTTGTTTGATTGTAGTGATAAAATAAAGTGGAATAGAGATCATTTTTTTTATAACTTTGAATTTAAGTAAGTTTATTTGAGAATGGAATACAGCTTTTGGTGATTAATGTAGTGTATAAAACCGAGAAAACTTGTCTGCAATCTGAACCCTATCTCGAAGATACCGATGCTGAAGAAGAAAATAAAGAAATTGATGATGGATTATTTATAGATGAACCTAGATTTTCAGAGTTAGACTTTTTATACAAAGGTGTTATTAAAAAAGTAAGAGAAGTGGTTAAATATTTTCATAAGTCACCATTCAAAAATGACTTTAGAAGAGTATGTAAAAACCTGGATCTGATGATAGACTGTAAAATGAGGGTCAGATATTGTTGACCAATTTTTTAAACTATGCTAAACATGTGTTATAAAGGCGATACTAGATTAAAAATTCAACGTGAAATTTAAAACGGATAAAGAAACTGAACTTTTATAACATTCATTGTAGTGTAGCTGTAATAAAAAAAAAAATGTGATGTCTTTCGGGTCCCCATGATTCAAGTTTATTAAAACTGGACGCGGCATTACGGTTTATTCTATCAAACGAACTCGGTGAACGACTTGTTGATGTCTTAGAAAGAGAATAAGAGAAAGATGTACAATGGCATGTGGTGTTTTACAATATTTACATAACAATTAAGAATTTTTCACAAACGAAGCTATGCAAACATTCAAAAAACTATCAGGTGAAATCAGAAAATTTATTGTATAATTATTAAAAAGGTGGAAATTTAAGCTAACATAAAGGAGTTTACGATGACGTCACTAACAACTCCACCAAAAGTGTGATTATGATGAGAAGTTAATCATCGCACAGCAGTTGGTAAAAGAGAAACACAAAGCTACGAAAAGAAACAAAGATTCAAGAAACAAAGATCTAGAATCTATTAATCTTATTAATTTCATAAATGTTACTTGTTATTTTAATAAAAATACAAATATAGTTTAATATTATAATCTGATTTTTAGTCACAATATACTGATGTCATGAAAATCATGGGACTGCCATATGACAAGTCCTAGTACGATGAATAGAGAGCAGTGCCTATGTAATTGTAATTATAGTGGGCAATTATTTGAATATATAATTGATAATTTAGTTGAATATAATTTTAGGGAATTCCCCAATATGAATGATGACGATGACCAAGCAGCAATTCTTTTCTGTTAAAAAAGGAAACTATTTTAACTTCCATCAAGTATGCAAATATGTGGAAATAATGAAAAGGGACAAACATAAGGCCAAGATAAACAGTTAAAGATTTACTTATAAAATACATATTGCATAGTGAACCTTATATGGGACATTCAATCCCTATTTTGGTGCAGTGTAAGGAAACAACTGAATGATATTTCGTTTCTCCATTGGTCTCCCTATGAAACTCCCTTATCTCCCGTCTTAGAGTGGAGCCATAACGAAGTGTTCCTAAAGACTATTTTTAACTCATGACTATTTAAAAATCATGAGTAAAGATTTTTTATGAAAAATTGAGGAAAGTAATTATTACTGAAGTATTTTTTGTTAGGAAGCATAAATTACAAAAACCTTTTATATAGGCATCATTAGGTTTGCACAAACACTACGTTATTGTTCTTTAGATGGGAACTTTAACATCTCATTTTTTTTATAGATAAATTACTTACAAAAAGGCAGGCGGTCTTTGCATTTTCCTTCTCATCCTGAGAAAAGTCGAATATCTCTTAATTCTGAGAAAAGTCAGATATCTTTCATAGCCATAAAATAAGGATGCCGGTTGAACATTTCTACAGGATGATACGTGAGTCACACACTGTACACTGAAAGAACTTTCTATTGGTAAATCCATAGTGGTACGGAGAGGATTTTTGTCATTTTGCTTGTATATCAAGTTGAAGCACCACAAATTTGAAATGAAATTTTATGTTCAGATAGAATCAGGTGACCTTATCCATAGATTTCATGTCTCTATAAGGATTATCAACCTGGTTATTGGTAGGATTGTGCACTCATTTGGTTTATAATATATTTATTGAATATATTTGGCGTTCATTTTGTAGAAATTCATTATTCACAATTAAATGAAACTACGTGATGTAGTATTATTTCTACTATCTTTAATTTCTTTACCACGACCTAGGTTTCGTTGTATTACAACATCTTCAGGTGGGATATTAGCAAAGATGTGATATGAGATATCTTTGCTAATATCCCACCTGAAGATGTTGTAATACAACGAAACCTAGGTCGTGGTAAAGAAATTAAAGATAGTAGAAATAATACTACATCACGTAGTTTCATTTAATTGTGAATATATTTATTCATAGGCCTATTTATTACACTGTAATATGGAAGCTGTTGTTTGAAGTCAATTTACTACAAGAGTCTACATGAAGATAGATGAGAGAATTCACTTGCAATATTGGGTGCTTACCTAAGTCTGATCTAGGCATATGAGTCATCAAATAGAAAGATAAGAAGATGTCCTGATGATTCCTTCAATATGTTTTGGTGATGTTCAAAGATTTGGTAAATAGGGAGACTCAAAATATAACAGAATCCTAATGTGGACGAAATGGGAATATAGGAACGTCGGGAGTTTATTGCTTTGAGCAATATATAGCATAAAAAAGAGCCTAATGTTCTGAAATGGTATAAAAATTGCACTACACATAATTGAATCTACTACATAAAAAGTATAGAACTTCTCAATTTTGTGGTATAAATATTACAAAGTGGTAATTTGTTATTTATGTATCAGGATTCCTTCTTTCCCTCTACTAGCAGCATCAGACCCGATGTATTGGTAATATGTACTAATGTAAGAGATGCCATCTGTGTTAAGCAATGGGCGATGCCATCTGTGTTAAGCAATGGAATAGTAGTACGCTCCTTTGATTGTATTGAGCAATGGGAATTATGTCTAGAGTGGCCCAGACAAGCCCAAGTAATTCTACAACCTCTTGATGATATATTGTGAGCAATCTACACTCATTATAGTGCAGATGTTGTTTCTAATATTGTGAAATATTTGTATAATATATTATATTTTTTATAAAGCATATATAGCGTATAAGCATATCACATTATTATTCTTTTTATATAATACAAATTTATATTCAGATTATATAATTACTGATTTTTTTTGCACTGTATTTTAATGGTTTCTTTTTTTTTAAGTATTTATTCTTTGCTATGCTGTTTCATAAAACATTCAGCAAATGGTCATGTATATATTTTTGACTTGGAGGGTATCCATCCAGTAACGCATTCCCTAATAAAATTTATCTGTTATGGGTCTTCAGGGGCTTTTCTTTTCAATCGTGTGAATTTAGAGTCAATATCCTTTTTTTGTAGGTTTTTCTAGAGTGTTGTGTCGTGTGTGTATAGATTTGTAATTTCTTCTCCCTGTCTCACACAGAAGAGTCTTTCCGAGAGGTAAGATAGGAAAATGAAATAGTTGGTTGGTAGCTGGGTTCGTATCTTATGCAATAGGCCTTCGTGCCACATGTGATCGAACGCTTGGGATGTGTCAAGGAAGATAGCGCAACATATTTCTTGTTTTTGAAGCTCCTGTAGATTCTACAAATCTATGGACCTGTTCGATGGTGCTATGTTTTTCTTTGAATCCAAATTGACCATCAGGAATTATTTGGAATTCCTCTATAACGGAATTCAAGCATTGAAAAGGGGATTTCTATAACTTTCGATACTACAGGCAGCAGACTAATAGGTCGATATGATGACATTGTTCAAGTGGTTTTCCGGGCTTAAGTATTTTTAATATCTGGGCCACTTTCCACTGTTGCGGGAAGATGATTCTTGTCAGTATGCAGTTGAACAATTGGGTCAAAAATGTAATCGCTACTTCGAGGAGTTCGCGTACAATCTTGGCCATATCTTGGGGCTTTCTTATTGCTGCTAGACCTCATTTTTTGTGAACTTTTTAATAGGCAGATCGAGTTGGAATGGTTCTTCTTCTGGAAGACTTCATCAAGTTGTCAAGCATAAGTTTTACTCTTCTCTGTGTCTAGTGTCATCCTTCTTATGAATCGGTGGATTGGACCTGGTCGGCCTTTTTAATTGTTTTGAGGCTTTCCAGAGTGTTCAATTGTTATTATTTACTTTTTTTCCACTATGTCCATTCTAAATTTGCAGTTAGATACTACACATTCAACAATTGTATAATAAAATAACATTTAAATATGAGAAAATTGGTAATTTATAAGGTATTGGTAAATTAAACGGTCAAATATTGTGATGTCTATCTTACTTAATATCAACAAAAACACTTAACTCTGCCAACCTTAAAAATTTAATGTTAAATTTTCAATTTTATATTTTTTTTAAATATGAATCAGTGTTTAGTGTGTAAATTTTTCTCTGTAAAATTCACATTTTTGTCAATTGAACTCACCAAAAGTTATAATACCGACAAATTTTTTTTTATATTTTCTTCCAAACTTGACATTGATAGTCTTAAAAGTGAACCTGCAGCTTTTTCACAGTAATGTGTTACACAGTAAGTAATGCTTACTGATTAACATATAAGAGTTGGTACACATCAGAATATTTTCCGAAATGTTGTATATGTAACTGACATAAGTGACTGACAGAAAGGGTTGTTTTTTTCTCTGCTAAATTTCATAGTTTATAGTAGCAAAATAATGGTGCAATATTAATATTTTAACATTATTTAGAGTAATAATTTATTAAGTTTTGCGAGCGAGTTTTGCAAAGCATTTGTGAATAATCGTCGACTGATTGAATATGTATTTTTGCCAACCAAACTTTAAGTGTGAAGTTGGCTTGTTGGTAAACATTCTCTTTTGGAATTTAATGGTGTTGAAGTGCTGCTTGCAACAGTTCACCTCTTCAAGGTCAAGAGAGACTAATTTCCATAAAAATACAATTTAAAAAAAATTAGGAACCTTAGGGTATGCAAAGCCTTTTGAATATGAAAGATAAAGTTAAGGAATTGGTTGATGTGCTAGAATCATCCTGTCAAAAAGGAATGTATTTTTTAAGCATTCAAGATATGAGAGAAACTCCTTCTACTCTAACATTTTTTCTGGAATTATAAGATCCTAAAAAAAAGTGTGACAAAAAAGAAGCTTTGGAATAAAGTGTAATTTTACAATGATTTTAAATCATATATTTTAAATCAAACCTTAGAAGTAATTCCTATTAATTTGACTAGTATGCACTAATTCAAATAAGTTGTTTGTAAACATTGGTGTCAGGCAGATAAGTTCACAGTCATTCCTAGAATAAAATTATTTATACCACTGATCCATAAGTCACTGAAAATTCTATAATCTATTATTTAATAACATGTTTTCTTTAAAGAATTATTGATTTATGCGTATACTCTAATATGTTTTATGTTTATGCAAAGAAAATGGTGTGAGGTATCAAATGATTATTGACTTCCATATGAATTAACTGTTAATGACTATTTCTTTTGCATTATTTTCCAAAATTTAGATAAAAAGAAAACAAAGAAGAATCAATTTTAAGCTTAGTTTAACAGGATCATTGGGCGCTTTTCGCTTACTTTTTGAAAAGTTTGTATTAAATACAAAAAATACATAATCATTTTGTGTGAGATGGGAAAGATGAATGCATGGTTTGCTTTAAGCACTTTTCGATTAAGCCTGAAGTCAGAAAATACCATAAAAAATTCATAAAAATGTTATTTATTAAAAAGTTATTTTTTAAAATGTTATTTATTGAAAAGACAATTTACAGGTTTTATTCACAAATACTGATTGTAGTTTTCTGTACGATTATTCCACCTTTTGAAGTTAATAATCTTTAACTTTTGAAAAATCCTTCTGAGCCACAAAACATCAGAATCACTGACTGGTGTATTGTTTAGGAAGATGTTGGTAGGAGCGGCGTTAAAGAGCATCACTATAACAAACAAGTCTTACTACTGACATTTTTGTTTCTTTGTTTAGAAGTGCATAAAATTGAAGTGTAAAACATTACATTTTTCTAAGTTTTATCTTATGGTTTTTCACACCTCTATTACACCATCAGTTGCTTTATTAAAATGTTGCCTTTTATGCCTCTGTAGTGAAGATGACTGGTTAAATCTTGCATCACAAATTTTGCAATCAAATGGTTTTTCTCCTGTGTGAATTCTGAAATAAGTCCATTTTATAAATATATCAAAAATTTAGATTTCTTTTATAGCAGATGATGTTTGCGATTGACACTTGTTGGATGTTTGGATTAGTCATTAGAAAATCTTTTATGAGAATTTTTTATTTAAATTTTATTTTTCTTTTTTAATATTTTCCGTTAAAAAAAATAAGAGATGTTGAACAGAAATGTGAGCTACTCCTGCATTCTACATTTGCACTGTGTCTCCCTTTTTATAATAGTTTTGTTGACAATCGAGTCGAGACAAGAGGCATTTCATATTTACAATGTGTACATTGTTGCGAATAAAATTTTGACAACAAATGAGTGGAAAATCTTTCTAAAATATTTCTCTGTGGAGTGATGCAGAATATTGTTATCTTCTAAAATGAAAATCTACACAAGCTTTCTTGTTAAATGGAAAAATTATTTTGCCTATAGTGTCTTTTTGATTGGGCTGTGTTATTTAAAGCAAAATGGTAATACAAAAGTACATCTTGTAATCATATATGTAATAAGGTGCTTTCTTTGTAATTTTTGGCTATCCTTAAACTGGACAGTATATAGGTAAAATAGAAAAATGATTGGAAATTGGAAAAAATGTGTATGTTTGAAAAAATGAATCTTACTGCATGTATGTTTGCTTATAATTCAAGAACTACCTCTTTTATTGGATATATTTGGCGTTAATTTTGTAGAAATTCATTATTCACAATTAAATGAAACTATGTGATGTATTATTTCTACTGTCTTTAAGTTCTATACCAAGAGCTAGGTTTCGTTGTATTACAACATCTTCAGGTGGGCTATTAGTAAAGAATCTTCAACAAAGAATTTTTGACAATAGCCTACCTGAAGATGTTATAGTACAACGAAACCTACCTCGTGGTAAAGAAATGAAAGAAAGTAGCAATAATACTACATCACGTAGTTTCATTTCATTGTGAACTATCTCTTCAACTTTAACAACATTTTCTACTACATTAATTTAGAAACTTTACATTGCACTAAGTCTATATAAACTATTATCGTAAATTGTTTGTGGGTTGATAGGGAGAAAATATATAGGATGTCGAATTCATGAGTAAAAGCTAGTAAATAAAGATATTTTGTAGAATGGAAGGCTATTAAAATTTTCAATTAATTCTTGGACTTTCTTATTAATGATAAATCGGCTTTTCTTACTAATGAAATGTGAACAAACCTGCGGTGGCATATTAAATTGGAGGAACTAAAGAATAATTTTCCACAATCGCTGCACGAAAATCTTTTTTCCTTCTGATGAACGGTTCTTACATGGATGTTGAGGTATATTTTCTTTTGAAAATCCTTACTGCATATGTTACAAATGTGACTTTTTATACCTGAAATATTTGGAAATGGTAATTATGATTTGTTCGTGAAAAATTTTTCCAATATTAAAACATTTGTGTTACAATATTTGTGTTAAATTTTGTGCAGGTTTCAGAATAATAAAACTTTTTATATGGTCTAAAATCAAAATAGATTGTGGAACATTTTGATGATATTGACATCTATAGGAATTATAACTGGTAATAATTGTTACAAATTGTTTGGTAATAATTGTTACAATTGAGTTCATTGTTCATTTAATTTCATTGTTAAGCTGAAGCAGAATATATTGGGGAAATTTCTTTTACTGTCTATAAAGGTTTTTTCAAGTATCATAATTACAAGTATCATAATTACATAAACATATTTCTGAATACTTATTAAGAAGCAAAATTCTTAAATAAATGTTTATATAGAGTGAAGTGCATTACTTTCAAAAATAGGAATTGGCTTGTATATCAATTTAAAATGGTTTCTACTTACTTTATTTAAATTTGTTTGCGTTAATTAGCATAATAGTTAATAGTATGTAAACATAGTTTATTTTTTACATGCATCGTGTTAATGCTTGGTGTTTTGTGGACAATAATGTATACATTCATTGTCACATTCTCGCAATGATAAAGTTAATATTATGTGTGAAAAACACATATAATTCATTTGTTTACACACTAATTTCACGGCTTCTGAATATATTGACATGGTTTTGATATGGGGAATGTTATGGAAATGTAACTGAAGTTATACAAACATATTGAGAGAGATATGAAAATAGCCGTATATATCCTTCCAATCCCCACACTGCATGTGATTCAGCGATCGCGTGACGTTGTCATTTTACTAAGGTTAGTTACTTAAACATTACACATAGTTTTGTTTATAATAAAATGTTATTTAATTTGTATGAACAGTTTTTTTTATTCTTGGTGTAATTGTTTATTTCGCTACTTTAAAGTATTTATGATAACTAGCATGACAGGGTTTTAATGTGGAACGGTCAAGTCCACATTGTATACATGTTACTGCTAGAAGCGAAGTGTGGCTATACCTAGGGCCAGCTGAGTAGAATTAGGTATAGCTAATCATAATCGGCTAAGACAAGGTGTAGCCTTTTTTTAATGGCTACTACTAAATATAGACAATTTCTGTTTTTTATATCTAAGTATAGCACCTTAGCTTTGCTTAATGTTAAAGACGAGGTTCTATGAGCCTGCACTGTCTATTCCACACATAGTATGTTTCAATCCTTTTCAATAGTTTTAAAAACTGGAATAATTAGTTGAATACATAATAAGTGACAAAAACACTCTTGTTTTCAAATTTGAATTTGCTAGATTTTAGGTTTATTTTTTTATAATGTTGTATATAAAAATATAAAAAAAAATTATTTATTGGCATAGCATACTTCTCAACAATGTACTCGTTAATAAATAGCTTTATTAGTAAAAACTTATCTGAACTCTGAACAACCATTTCCAATAATAAAAAATTTTAATTCACATACAATGAATTGATTCGCAGAAAATATTTCCATATTGATTACATAGCTTGTACAATCCATTGTCAGTGTTATTCTATTACTGCAATTAAGATACCGGGCAAAACGGCTCTATTTCTGTGAAGTTACAAATTTTGACTCGAACTGAATCACCAATATTGCCCGGCTATTTATTTGATTAAGCTGTCACTTTTCTACTTGCATTGTTAATGAGTTGCACATTTTCTATTTCTTTCATATATACTGTATACTGATCTCGGAATCTATCCCAATAAGACTCTTTAATGTTTTCAAATGTAATATAGGCGATCAGCCCGGACGAGGATCCTGGGTACCTGTTAGGACCAAAATTTCCTTTGAATCTTTTGAATCATTGTTTGGCTGTGTCATAGGAGAGTACACCTTCATCCATTTATTGTGCATTGC
This sequence comes from Druceiella hillmani, assembly GCA_039881145.1. Lineage (NCBI taxonomy): Eukaryota > Metazoa > Arthropoda > Insecta > Lepidoptera > Hepialidae > Druceiella > Druceiella hillmani. The sequence goes on from JAYKKI010000014.1 coordinate 19,425,245, forward strand.
TTTGCTAGCTTTTTGTTTTAAACGTAATTCATAAAAAAAGCACGAGCGCTCGAAGTTTTTTGTGCTTTCATATTTCGTTTGGTCTTTACTCACGGAAAATTAGTTTATCTGGATAGGATATTGAACACAGTGCCCTTTATATATCCTACCAATAAGGCTCGAGAAGTTTCTATAACTTTCTAGAAATTGCAAAAAAAGTGGTTCTATAACTTTCTAGGAATTAAAAGATATAATCGCCAACATAATAAATTACAAACCTGTATGGGTTTCCATATGACTAGACAGACTGCTGGCCAGTTTAAATGTTTGTTTACAAACAGAACATTCATATTGTTGACCATCTCCATGTACTTTCAAATGTGAATTTAGATGACTAGATGTCTTAAACCGTTTACTGAAAAAATATCATTGAAGAAATTAATCAGTATTATTTAATACTTTCAAAACAAATTTATTAAATTTATTATAGGTTTTAATAGTACCTGCAAATTTCACACTGGAATTTCTTCTCCCCTGAATGAATTCTTCGATGTAAAATAAGGTTTCCTTGTTGAGTAAACTTTTTCGAGCAAAACTGTAATACAAAATGTAGACATATGAAATTGTTACCTTTAAGCCAGTCTTTAGAATGTGATGGGTCAAAAATGATTTTTTTTCATAAATTTTTGTAATGAGAAATTTCAAGATTACGTCCATCGAAAATTATACAAAAATGAGAAAATAGCAATCTTCTGGAGTAGATAAATCACTATTTCCAGAATTCGGGGTTTTCCAATTTATTTTTTAATTCTTAGGATGGTAAATTGTTTCTAAATCAATTTCTAATGGCAGTATATGTATTGAAATAGCACTGAATTCATTAATAATTACCTAGTTGATGTCTATGTTTGACTCAATAATAATACTGGATGCTGTACAAGGCTTTTAATTATAATATTGAGTGCAGCCCTAAATTTGTAATTATTAATGATAGTATTTGTAATTTTTGGGCTGCTTGGGTATAAAAATTTTTCTCACTTCTGAAAAATATTGCTCTGAACAAAATTTCATAAGAGAGATTCAGTAGTGTCTATAAAACTTGAAGTCGTATGCAAATAATAAGAACAATGGTTCAACGTAATTTAGTAGTGCAAAAATTTTTAGTTTAGATAAATAAAACACTCAATTAAAATCTTAATTCTCTGTTTCTAAACAATTTTTTGAGATGATATGTAGGAAATCTGAAAACTAATGGTCTGATGATGTCTATTTGTCAAAATTTTTGTAATCACTCACAAATCACATTAGCCAAATGTTAGCCCCAATAGAATTTTTTTGAAATTTTGTCTTTTTTAGGGCTTTCAAGTTTATAACAGTAATGCACATTATAAAAAATTGTAAGCAGAATATTTAAATGCAAAATATACACAGTTCATAGAAAATAAACATATTTTATATATTGGAAGCTGCTTCCTTTAAGATACCATTGCCATGAAAAAATTCCTTTGTTTATTAAAAAATTAATTTAATTGAATATAGACTACTTTTCAACAAATTTAAAAACTTGATACTTTCATAAAAACAAGTAACCATTTTATCAAAAAATATACCTGCAAGTATGAGTACATCTTGCACCATGAGAATTGAATGCACATTTAGGCATATAAAAATATTTAAGACGCAACCCACACATACGACTTTCATAGCACACACATGTACGACACAATGAAGTCGGTTTCGATGACAGGTATCCATACTAATTTGTAGATGACGACATTTTTGTCGGTTTTATATCATTGAAAAGTCACACGTGTGAGTTGCGCCTAAAAGTACATACGTAGTATAAGGTATATACGTAGTACATTTCTATTCAAACTATTTGCAAATATTAATACTATTTTTATAAATATTTTTATATTTTCACCATAGATATATTTCACCAGTATATTGCCTTGTATATTTTTCACTACTAATAACTTTTGATTATAATATATTTAGTTCTTTTTAGTATTCGTTTTTTAAATACAAGATATTAGATCTGAATTATGGACTTTTATGTAACGGTATTTTTGAGACAGACCTGGTAACAAAAGGGGTTTAAAAATGGTAATTTTACTGGTCTGTCAAATTGTTACTTTTCAGTAAGAATTTAAGGAAATACTCTATTTAAAATGTAAATATGTACTCTAGTATAATCTATGTGAAGTACTTTATTTAAAGAGATCTTTTCAACAATACCCCAAATATCTGCAAAAATATTTTTTTCAGTCAACGCATTCAACGACCGTACAAGGCAGTATGTTCTATTAGTTTACTAAAATTTCGTAGAAAATTGAGTATTTTGCGCCCTGTTTGTTAAGTGTTTAACAGTTCATGGGTCACAACCGCTCATGCACCCCCTGCAAGAGAATTTTTCAGTGGAAATCTCCATTATGCTAATCTGATGAAAACGTTTCAGGAATCTCCGCTATCACAATCATAGTAAATATTATTCTTTTAATAAAAATTTATCAGTTTGTTATTTTAATAAACTATTAGTTACCTCACACTCGTAAGGTTTTTCTCCAGAATGAATTCTAAGATGCGCCTGCAGATAACTACTGTGCTTAAACACTTTTCCACATTCTGAGCATTGCTGGTGAGGTTTTATTTTCTTCTCCTTGCGGCTTTTGCAACTAAATTTGGACAGATTAATAAAATAAATTGAAAATGTGTACTTTATAAGGAATATTTTCTTTGTTTAAGGGATATATTTTCCTTGCAAAAGTCAAAGGTCTTGATTGAATTTTAAACATAACCTTGAATATACCCTGAATGTAAACTTTAATAAAGGCATAGGTATAATCAACTGATTGTAATATGTAAATGAATTAAATAGAAATGTAATCAATTAAATTGAAAGTTTGTCATTTCACACAATAATCACTATTAAATCAAATTTTATTGATGGCTAAAATATTACATCCATACAACAATTTTTTTATATTCTATTAGGTATTAAGATTACTAAGTAAACATTTAACAACAACAAAATGGTGGTGCTATTTGTTTATTTATTTGCTAGTAAAGCAGAATGGGTTCCTTGACTTTATTTTTAGATAAATTGGAGAAGGAAGGAAGAAAACTGGGGTGTTTCATTTGACAAAATTATGAGAATTAAATTGCCACAACACTTCTTTCTACGTTTATTGTACCAAATGTCTCACCTGCTTGTGTCAGGTACCACATCTGATGAAGTAATAAACAAGTCAGGATCTTTAGATACAAAATTTTGATCAGGTACATAAATATCCGAGTTACATTCTTGAGATACTATTGCTTGTAAATCTGTAACAATTTATTGTTGGCTTACTTTGGGTATATAGTAAAAACAATGAAATAATTTGAATAAATACTAATAAGATGTTTACTTATATTGTCTGCTGAAGGATCGAGAATTTCGCAGACCTCATAAATATCAACATTTTTGTCACCAACTTGTTCATAATCGGGTTGTTGCTGTGTTGAAAATTTTAACATACTATTTGTGTCATATTCAAATTGTATACTATGTGTGTCAGTCTCTTCTTCTTCGTCAGTTTGGGATACATAGATGTCTTTCCTGTAATTACTATTAAATAATTTCCATCAATATACCATTAAACTATATGTTTCATGTAGAAAAAGTAGCTAGAATTATTAGTCTTAAACCTAAAAAAAGCTCTGGTTGCCTAAATTTCTTCATGACGAAGTTAAATCAGGGTTGCCGTTCGTCAGATATAACATCATAATTAATAGTGGTATACTGAAATCCTGATGAGCTATAAAATGTCCTGACAAAGCAGAGTTCGGACATGATCGGGAACTTGAGATGAGGGAGGAAAAGCACGCAGCCACCCTAGCCGCCCAACTGCTAGCTATTGTTTTGCACGTATATGTTTCATTTATATTGTGATTTAAAAAATTATATAAGAAAATTTGAAGGTTCCGGAATTGTTTAATATTGCAGAGAGCATTTTATATTTGAAGCAAATTGGGGCAGCCATCAATGGCGACGACTGTTTTACTGAATTTATTCACTTGAAGGACATTATTAAAAGAAACATAGAAAGGGAAGAATGGAAAAGAAAAAACTTCAGTGAAACATGGGTGAAACATTTAAAGACTGACACACGAGTTTCATCAATTCAAGAAAACTTGTTGATAAGTTAATATTTCTAACCATAATGTAACTGTAGAGTGCATGTTTTCATAGATGTCTGCACAGTGAATGGTGTAACGAAACAGCTGGAGTCAACACTGCGGAAATTATTCTACAGTTTAAATTTAATTTGCATAACATGAGTTGTCAAGAATTCATAAATTCGTGAAAGGAAATTGACAATTATTATTACAGGTGAAATCATCTGACGAATATAAAAAAGAATAATTAGGTATATGTATTTTATTACCAACATATAATTTGTAACGATAAAATTGTTTATATGTAATTGTCATGATTATTATTACTTTTCAATTGCAAACCTACATTATTCCAAAATATATAAAAAATAATATTACGTTGCTGTTTAGCACCATGTACTGAAACGAATATGCAGCCATTGGTTGCAATAGATATTTGATTATACTCCCATACTGCATTGTTCTTTGCATACACTGCAGAGAGCATTATTAAGTATCAGATTATTTTGATCGATAATCTTCTGCTTTAATTTTACTTCAGCGCTATTAATAAAACATGCTTATTAAAACAAGCTATACAGCTTATTTTTAAATTAGCCAAATAGGTTCTGTTTGTGTCATCTACATTGGTATGTGGCGCCTTTAATAAACTTCGATAAACGTGAATGTACATTGGTGTTATGCACTCCATCTAGTTTGTTCGGCTAATGTTTCTCTCTGGCTCCTCAAGCCAGGTTTACTTGAAAGTGTTCACTTCAGAGCCCTACAATCAGACTAATTTACTTCCTAGAAACCGTCTGTGCGGTGTACCTATAGAAGTTTTCACTTCATCACTTCAAGCATATTTCAATCCAAATAGCAGTTTTTGGTTGATATTATCCGTGAAAAATCACTCTTCAGTGTCCTTGACCAAAGCAAAGCATAGTAACATTTACTGTGTAGAGAAGCGAATCTCACCTCCCCCTGCCAGTTTAAAATCACCTGCAGATAACGAGTATGATAAGAGTACGCAATCCCAGGTTGCTGTTTGTTGTGTGAGCATGTTATTTCTTTGATTTTGCGATATTTGGTTGAGTTTAACTTCTCTAATTTAGTCTTAATTGATAAATATTTATAATAATTCAACATAACGGTCTGTTATTACGCTGTGTACAATTTCTTAGAAAGTAATAAAATCAATAAGGATAGGAGACTGTTTTGTCTCCCTTTTTTTGTTTGTTGTAAATAATTTTGTTTTGTATCACCAATTTATTTTGGTAGTACATATTATTTTATGTCTACAAACATGTCACCGAGCAGTTTTAAAATACAAACTGTTCTTAAAGGTCAATGTTTTGTTCGAATGCGATGTGGTTGAAAAACGTATCCTTGTAGTGTCTGCCATAGGCTTTTTATATTGTTTGTTAAGAGTCAAAAGTATAATGAAGACCTTATTCCAGTATATTATATTTATAACATTTATATTTATTGAAAATTTTATCTCGGTTTTAGGATCCAACCCAAGTACCTTTTTTCAAATTCCATCTTAATATTATTATTATCAAATTTCACTTTCACACAATTAAATGTATAGCATAAAATATTTATTTACATAATTTGATATTTACAATTTGGTAATAATAAAGATGTGCGCACCAGTACAAAGTTACTGCACCAGCGTGCTATCGAGACAGTCATTGGATCGACACTATTGGTTAGAAAGAGAAACGGCTATGTTGCTGATATATAGCGTCAACTCGTCTATCTACAAGATTGCCCACAATTATTGGGACCGACAGTAGTAATAGTGATCATTCATTATCTGCACGCTGCTGACAGCCCTACATTAATTTACGTACACACCCATACGGATACGGATAGGCGAGTACATATGCAATAGTGTAGGCAATTAAATCTGTTTGCTAGTATGGAATGTCGGGGGTATGGCCAAAGTGTCCACACAGGGTCTCATGAAAATGTTGCAACCTGAGTTGAATGTATTGAACATTTTTCTTTAATACCTGATATACTTAGCAACATAATAAAAGGGGGTTTTGTATAATTTAATTCATGATGATTATTTTTGAGCACAATGATTTTTAGGGTGTGCACACTTTTATTCTGTAGTTATATATCTAAATTTTCTCAGAAATAGGTTCAATTCTTAAAAAAAGATACTGAAACTGATTAACTATTCTGATTGAATAAAATTTAGACAAACGGTTGTTCGTCTTGTATAGCAAAGACTAATATCTGTTTAAACTACAATAAGAGTTATCTAAAGGAGGTTATACAACAAAAGTTATAATCTCTCAAGTCAAAGTTATAATCTCTTTTTAATACAGAATAAACTAGTATTTTGGAACTCTCTATTATTATTTCTCACAGAGATAGGTTTTTTCTTTCTTTTTTTCCTAAATTTGTGGCTTTTAAGACCGTTTTGCCAGATTCTCTGCAATATTAGACTAGATTATGGTATTTTCTTCCATAACTACTTATTTATGCATTCCATGAATACAAATGTTCTTTAGACAACACTTCTAGTTCTACGAATGGATTAATTCATAATACACTCACTCAGTTTTATCCTCACAATTTCTGTCGACTGAACTTAAAAATTGTTTCAATTGTAAATCAGTTGTTTCACATTGTTGCTTAAAGTTATATGCTACATTTAAATTTTTGAGACATTCATTGCAGATCATGGATGGTAAACCATCATTTTCGTTAATCTGTAAACATTTGAAATTGATTATACGTTTATGTTTGTATATGTTTTGTGGTTCATAATTGTTTGGCTTTTCTCAAAATTTGATTTCACTTTGATTATTCTATTAAGTATCGACCATTTTGCTTTATTAATTAATATGGAATATCGAATTAAATAATTATATCTCTTTTTTTCACATAAGTGTTGCTTTAGGGCAATAGCAATTTTTTTTTAAATTTAAAAACTTAAGCAAACCTGCACAGACGAGCAACTCATAATCATTAAATATGTTGGAAAGTGGTCTGTTCCGAAAATAGATTCCGACGCATCGTCTTCTAGGCATATTCTACATAAGTTTTCCTGAGCCAAATTCATTATATTTATTGACTAACAACATTAACGACTGAAGGAAAATTGATACAACAGCTTTATAAACTTATTTGTTTACATTTTATCCTTCAAGACGGATACTTGACATTATGATCAATGTTGCCAACTGAACAGCAGTTGTATTCTTTTGCATCATTTTTGCTCATCAAACCTGGAACCGCGTAAAAAAATGAAAATATTGTATGCAAAAGTGCAAAAAAAGGGACATATGATATACTATTAACACGCTTTTTCAAGCATCAGCTAAGCTTTCTATACGTGTTCAATATAATTGGTAGGTGAAATGGTGTTGCTCAGTTATTCTCGACTATCGATAATATTTTCAATACATTACTGTTAACTTGTCTTCACTGGCTTGTAGTGTACGTAATAAGTTAAGTGAAGTTAATGTAATGGCTCCGGATTGAATTCCTGTCACATTTAATTAGTGAATTAATGGCGAATGATTTATTATAATCTGCATCTGGATTTTGGCAACAACATTCGTGAGGTTCGCAATAAAACACGTTAGGTCTCAAATAAACTTGCGTTTGTGAGGGCAACGTATGTCCCAATTTTATTTTGAATGTAGATATAGTTTTTTCATGCACTTTTAAATTTAAATGTTATTTTTTAAATTTTGAGTTTAAAATTTTATTTTAAGAAAGACGTTAATAAATACTTATACATATTAATATAAATAAGTGCAACTATTTTCAAATCCTGGTTTTTATATAACTATTTTACTACCTTTATGGAATCATAAAATTCAAAACGTCCTTAATTCCAAAATATTATTGTTGAAAACAATCATCGCATCAAAGCATTGAAACAAAAACAAATAGTTTTCTATTTTAAGATTGAATATATTATATATATATATATATATATATATATATATATATATATATATATATATATATATATATATATATATATATGTGTGTGTGTGTGTGTATGTGTATGTGTATGTGTATGTGTATGTGTATGTGCTTACGACCCGCTCCTCGGGTCGTGCCGAAGTTTTTTCAGGGAACCCTTCTCTTTATACATGAGGGAATTTCATGACACAATTTTACTTTATGACAATAAACGAAACACTTTTTGCATTATTCAATATCACATTTCTTTCTCTTTAGAAAAGACCTCTTTCGTAACTTATGGACTATCGGTCTATGGCAACTAAAGTAACTAACATATGTCATTGTTGCGGGATTCATATTGGGCACAAAGGTAAGATCTATTGCTGATCATTCGTGAAGAGTTGTCGGTCTGCATGGAAATAGGGATAAGTTGTAGTCCGCTTCCAATTGAGAAACGTTCGAAATGAAATGATTCGTTCACTATTCACTATTGTTATACGAGTCGAAGACGATGTCACACCACTTGTACTGGGGCGTGGCTCTAAATTTTCATCGTTGGACACCAATTTCGAAGGCCAAATTAGCTGGGTTCTCGTTGTCTAATTTCGATTATTTTTGGCTTAATCGAAGCCTCTTAACCTCCTCTTTGTGTCTTATTTGTGTCTATTGAATTGAATTTTGGAGGCATCCCGCTTCACATTCTTTGGTTTTGTGCACGCCATTGCTGCTTACCAAATTTCAGCGGCACGTAATTTCCAAAGATAACGAAATGTTTATGAATTGTTTCTATCAAAATATTCACTATTTCAGGTACTTTCTATCGACGCCTTACTCAGAATTGTATCATAATTTGTTGTAAAGTTATAAGCGTCTAAATTTTTTTTCGAAAGAAATTTTTGTCCAAAAAATACTCAAACGCGATAACTCCAAAAAAATACTCATCACTTCAATTTTGCATTAAGTGATTGTGATTGTTTCAAAGGAAATTGGTAATTAAATTGCATATTAATACGAAACACTTGTTACGATTTTATTCCGACATTTTAAAAAAAAACTACGGGGCAGACCTGGATTGCACCTTTTGGTGTTTTTGGCTTTTTAATTTTCGTATTCGAAATTTCCAAACACGCATATATGATTATATTGTTTGTCAAAGTTTTCACTTCTAAAGTGTGATTTTAAGCACACCAATTTTTTTTGTTTCTCTTTCTCACACCATCCTCTATCTGTCTCTGGCTCCTTCATTAAATTCATCCTCATCTTTCTCCCTTTATACACGGTTCGCTTTCCCCGCTATCGAATATTTCACTTTTCACTAGAGACTGATTGAAAGACCCACTTCATTTTCGGGGTCGCTCGTGGTCAGAGTCTTTTCACTAGAGACTGATTGAAAGACTCCCATTGAAAGACGCACTGCAAACATATTTATTGGGCGTGGAAAACCCAAATGTAAGCGAACGCCATTTCTAGGGAGATTCGCAATTAAATTGCATATTAATTTGAAATACTTTTTATGATTTTATCCCGACATTTGAAAAGAAACTACGGGGCAGACCTGAATTGCACCTTTTGGTGTTTTTGGCTTTTTAATTTTTGTATTCGAAATTTCCAAACACGCATATACGATTATATTGTTTGCCAAAGTTCTTACTTCTAAAGTGTGATCTTAAGCACACCAATTTTTTGTGTTTCTCTTTCTCACACCATCCTCTATCTGTCTCTCGCTCCTTCATTAAATTCATCCTCATCTTTCTCCCTTTATCCACGGTTCGCTTTCCCCGCTATCAAATATTTCACTTTTCACTAGAGACTGATTTCTCAACATACTACCTTATAATATATGCACAATTGGAGTTTCCCTTCAAAAGAATTTGGACCATTAAGTCTTTTAACCTTTTCAAGTATCTAAAACGTTAAATACCCTTATAAAGATCGCTTCTTGCTTAAAGAAAAATGAACTTGACTTAAGCATAAACATTATGTTCAAGGTTGCTTTCAATTGTTTCAACCTTTTATAATCGTCGGAATATGCTTTTTAGAACAGTACAAACGTATTGTGGTCATACGTTGGAAACTGTACGATTTTTATTTGGTTAATTTTTTTACTTTGCTGTTAAGGCGCTTATAGGGTGGTGAAAGACAAACTTAGAATCTAATTGATATTGAAACTCATTACACATTTATTATAAACTTTAGGGGATTGAAGGTACAGTGCAGTAAGGATTTTTTTATTTACATCATTTGGAAAAAAACCAGTGACTCAATTGCTTACTAAGAGTCGTATAATTGTACAAAAGTAATAGCTATAATCATTCAGCAAAATCACTTTGCTGCTTATTTTGGTGCTAGTCATTGGGCGCGATTTTCACGTATTATTTTCAATGTCTACATTTATGCCGGATCAGTTGAGAGACCAATCACAAAATATATCACATGCTCCCTTATTATGACAAAGTTGGAGGTTTGCAATTATTTATTATCGTGAAATATTTTGATTATCATGTGATGTAATGTGATGAAGAAAATAAAAAAAAATTATCAAATGAAAGAGTATTATTTGATAAATGTGTAAATTGTGCGTACGATGCTAATGAAGTACACATACTGACTCTATGTCTTCTTTTTGGTGATTCTTAAATTGTGTGTATACTGTACGTAGAAATACTAATCTATGTCTTCTTTTCGGTGATTCTTCATCCATAATGATAGGATAAAAATTACCATAGCTATCTGAGACGAGTAGTCTCGTTGCCGAAGTATTCGCATATAATTTTCAATAATAAATGCTAAATGCTGTATGTAAACCACTTAATCATTTATTAATATTTTTGGACTTGGCATAGAGGCTTATCAGTTTGATCATCTTATATTTTAGAATATCTGGGTAATGAGCATTAACGGTTTAAGTGAATGAAGTCAAAGCCGATCGTATATTAGAGTGGAGAGAAGAACATTTTTCTTTATTATCGTGATGTGTTTCCTAATAAAAGTCATTTTAGAGACTCATTTAATAGCTGAAAAAAATAATGTTTGTCTTTCTTTATATTTAAAGGTATTTTTAATGTCATATAATGCTCCAGGTGTTGCACATCAATAATATTGTAATTACGAAAGTTTGGATGCTTCTTATCTAATAATTATGCAACCAAGTAACGAATCACTATCAAATTTGGCTTGCGTATATTTCTTGTAAGGGAGCAATACATAGGTTATATATTATCCATGACTTTGTACACGTGGAATATTAACACCATAAAAAGTATGTTTGTATGTATATTACTAAATTGCCCCTAAATAGACAGACACATATATAGTTCATGATACAAACTATCATACTGGTCATAAGAAGATCTAAATATCAAGGTTTAATATTATTTACTGATAGATGTCGTGATGATATCATTGGATTAGAGACAAAATCCCACCATTTTAATCGAAAATCCATTCGAATGGTGCCGGAATATTTTTCTGTTATTATTTAGGTCCAAAAGTTTTTTTTTAACTATCATTGTAGAAAAAAATTATTTTTAAGTTCACCCTAGTGTATATGCTTGAATTAAATTTTATAATCATTAGATCTATATTAAAATAATGTATTTCGAATTCCGGGATTTATTTATTTAATTATTTGCAGACGTAAATTGAGAATGGGAATTTACGGAAGATGATGTTCTCTAGGAATGAGGAGTGTGTCAACTTTATAACCATTAGATCTAAATTAAAATAACGTATTTTGAATTCCGAGATTTATTTATTTCATTATTTGCAGATGTAAATTGAGAATGGGAATTTACAAAAGATGATTTTCTCTAGGAATGACGAGTATGTCTACTTTATAACCATTAGATATATATTAAAGTAGACTGATTGAAAGACCCACTTCATTTTCGGGGTCGCTCGTGGTCAGAGTCTTTTCACTAGAGACTGATTGAAAGACTCCCATTGAAAGACGCACTGCAAACATATTTATTGGGCGTGGAAAACCCAAATGTAAGCGAACGCCATTTCTAGGGAGATTCGCAATTAAATTGCATATTAATTTGAAATACTTTTTATGATTTTATCCCGACATTTGAAAAGAAACTACGGGGCAGACCTGAATTGCACCTTTTGGTGTTTTTGGCTTTTTAATTTTTGTATTCGAAATTTCCAAACACGCATATACGATTATATTGTTTGCCAAAGTTCTTACTTCTAAAGTGTGATCTTAAGCACACCAATTTTTTGTGTTTCTCTTTCTCACACCATCCTCTATCTGTCTCTCGCTCCTTCATTAAATTCATCCTCATCTTTCTCCCTTTATCCACGGTTCGCTTTCCCCGCTATCAAATATTTCACTTTTCACTAGAGACTGATTTCTCAACATACTACCTTATAATATATGCACAATTGGAGTTTCCCTTCAAAAGAATTTGGACCATTAAGTCTTTTAACCTTTTCAAGTATCTAAAACGTTAAATACCCTTATAAAGATCGCTTCTTGCTTAAAGAAAAATGAACTTGACTTAAGCATAAACATTATGTTCAAGGTTGCTTTCAATTGTTTCAACCTTTTATAATCGTCGGAATATGCTTTTTAGAACAGTACAAACGTATTGTGGTCATACGTTGGAAACTGTACGATTTTTATTTGGTTAATTTTTTTACTTTGCTGTTAAGGCGCTTATAGGGTGGTGAAAGACAAACTTAGAATCTAATTGATATTGAAACTCATTACACATTTATTATAAACTTTAGGGGATTGAAGGTACAGTGCAGTAAGGATTTTTTTATTTACATCATTTGGAAAAAAACCAGTGACTCAATTGCTTACTAAGAGTCGTATAATTGTACAAAAGTAATAGCTATAATCATTCAGCAAAATCACTTTGCTGCTTATTTTGGTGCTAGTCATTGGGCGCGATTTTCACGTATTATTTTCAATGTCTACATTTATGCCGGATCAGTTGAGAGACCAATCACAAAATATATCACATGCTCCCTTATTATGACAAAGTTGGAGGTTTGCAATTATTTATTATCGTGAAATATTTTGATTATCATGTGATGTAATGTGATGAAGAAAATAAAAAAAAATTATCAAATGAAAGAGTATTATTTGATAAATGTGTAAATTGTGCGTACGATGCTAATGAAGTACACATACTGACTCTATGTCTTCTTTTTGGTGATTCTTAAATTGTGTGTATACTGTACGTAGAAATACTAATCTATGTCTTCTTTTCGGTGATTCTTCATCCATAATGATAGGATAAAAATTACCATAGCTATCTGAGACGAGTAGTCTCGTTGCCGAAGTATTCGCATATAATTTTCAATAATAAATGCTAAATGCTGTATGTAAACCACTTAATCATTTATTAATATTTTTGGACTTGGCATAGAGGCTTATCAGTTTGATCATCTTATATTTTAGAATATCTGGGTAATGAGCATTAACGGTTTAAGTGAATGAAGTCAAAGCCGATCGTATATTAGAGTGGAGAGAAGAACATTTTTCTTTATTATCGTGATGTGTTTCCTAATAAAAGTCATTTTAGAGACTCATTTAATAGCTGAAAAAAATAATGTTTGTCTTTCTTTATATTTAAAGGTATTTTTAATGTCATATAATGCTCCAGGTGTTGCACATCAATAATATTGTAATTACGAAAGTTTGGATGCTTCTTATCTAATAATTATGCAACCAAGTAACGAATCACTATCAAATTTGGCTTGCGTATATTTCTTGTAAGGGAGCAATACATAGGTTATATATTATCCATGACTTTGTACACGTGGAATATTAACACCATAAAAAGTATGTTTGTATGTATATTACTAAATTGCCCCTAAATAGACAGACACATATATAGTTCATGATACAAACTATCATACTGGTCATAAGAAGATCTAAATATCAAGGTTTAATATTATTTACTGATAGATGTCGTGATGATATCATTGGATTAGAGACAAAATCCCACCATTTTAATCGAAAATCCATTCGAATGGTGCCGGAATATTTTTCTGTTATTATTTAGGTCCAAAAGTTTTTTTTTAACTATCATTGTAGAAAAAAATTATTTTTAAGTTCACCCTAGTGTATATGCTTGAATTAAATTTTATAATCATTAGATCTATATTAAAATAATGTATTTCGAATTCCGGGATTTATTTATTTAATTATTTGCAGACGTAAATTGAGAATGGGAATTTACGGAAGATGATGTTCTCTAGGAATGAGGAGTGTGTCAACTTTATAACCATTAGATCTAAATTAAAATAACGTATTTTGAATTCCGAGATTTATTTATTTCATTATTTGCAGATGTAAATTGAGAATGGGAATTTACAAAAGATGATTTTCTCTAGGAATGACGAGTATGTCTACTTTATAACCATTAGATATATATTAAAGTAACGTATTTCGAATTCCGGGATTTATTTATTTCATTATTTGCAGATGTAAATTGAGAATGGAAATTTACGAAAGATGATATTTTCTAGGAATGAGGAGTAATTCAATTTTTGAACGACGACCCAGGCTGTGTATAAATAAGTTTGAAGATCTGGAGTCGAAGTAAGATTTACGAATAGGTTAGTTAAAATAATATAAAGTAGAAAAATAAAATAAGAAATTGATCAGGAATAGTAGACACATTGTTATTTTTGAAGCGTAACTTCTTTTGTATTCGTAGATGAAAGGCTGATGTTCATACTTACTGGTAGATGATATTTCTCTAGTGTCATCTATCGGTCACTTTATACAAGTATTGACATCAATATTTTCGAAGTTCGAACATTATCATACACGACACAATTTGGACGTCAAAATTAATAACGATAAATTGTGGTAGTTTTTGAAATATTATGCGACTATAAAATATGTCAAATTAAGAATGAAATTAGATAAATAATCATGCGCCCTCATTAAAATTGTGGTTATAATATCTTTATTTAAGTTAATTAATTGGATGATAAGGCTGTACTGATGATACTGCAAAAGCAGTCTTGTAACAATACTTATCATTATCTTACATCACTACTATCATTACAGCACTTGTAACGTATTTTATTACGTGTAGTTATGACACATGCTTAATGAATAATGTTCGCGTTACGATGTTTTTGAAATAAATTTAAATTAATCTAATTAAGCTGCAAAAGAAATGCATATTTATTTAAGGGTAATTAAAAAAAAAAACTCTAAGTAGTAAGCATACGTCGTTGTGTGTAATGGAATAAAATATAATATATTCGACTAAAATGGTATTGAAAACGTTGTGATAGGAAAAAAATAAGAAAATCTTAAGTTGCATTATATATTTAAATATTTTCTATATCCTTATTTGAAAATTGATTTAAAATGATTTTGAAAGACTCCTAAAAAGGCGGTAAGAGTCAACGGTGAATGTATGTGAAAAAATTGTAGTAAATTAAAATATTAATAACTGAATTAGATTGAGACAAATTTGAAACAAGGAAATGAAACGAAATCATAAAAAGAACAGCATGTACAAAATCAAACACAAAAGTAAATCAGGCAACAATAATATACCGTCTGCTTATCCTGTCAATGTTGGCAATGATGTGAAATAATAGCAGGAGATACTTTGTGTTATTACTTTACATTTCGGTATTCTGTGTTCACATCATTTTTATACATGCTCGATAATAAACGTCACTACATTTCATGTTTATTAAAATTGTTATTAAATATTCATGTCAGCTACGGTAGAACCTAGCGCATATTAATGATCATACAATTGGAATTTAATCGAATATGAAATTAATTGAATTTATAAAGTTTAATATATTCATATCTACATAATTGATATCGAAAAATAGCCTAGCGGTATGCAAGTTAAAGTTTAGTAATTATTGACGAGGTTTCTGGATTAAAAAACATTTATGGGGTTTAATAGTTCCTAAAGTTGTCATGGCGTATCGCCATATTAAAAAAAAAACTGCATTTGAATACATTTGCGTTTTTATATGATTAATTTATTTGAAAACGGAACATAGAACGAGAAATGAAAAATATGACATTTAAATTCATTACAATTAGTGCGTTTTCTCCCTAACTATAGTCCATTCAAATTGAAGATGGAATGTTTGTAAACAATAGAATTTGACAGTTAAAATATGGTTGGCACAAATATAATATTCATACAGCTGACAACTATTTATAAAATTCATTGCATTATTCCCGGAGTATTATTAAAGTATATACATAATCAAAATATTAACTTCAGAAAGTTTCACTATGAAAAATGTTATAAATACAAGTATTATACCATTATTTTATTGATACGAATTCTAAAATTTTACACGGAAAAATTGGCAACCCTCCATTTTTTTTGCGAAATAGTCAGGCGTTTCAAACATTTTGGGAAAATAATCAAAATCTCGACGCTAAAAGACTCTAGACCATATATGCTATTCATTAATTTTATAAGGCGTTAGAGTGAGATAGCTACAATGTGTCAGCTTACGCTGCTATATTTCTAGATTTGATTACCTTATATGCAGATATAGTTATGGTATATTTGGCGTATAGATAATTAAACAAACATTGTGACAAGTTATTTTCTTTTCAAATAAATGTTGGTACTAAAATATTTTTCAATGTAGTCTACAAAGTATTTATGCAATTTAGGATAATGTTTTTTTAAAAGCTTTAATGTTAAAATCCGTTAGAAATTTGCCGCTCATTTAAGGATAAAATGGCCATATAATTTCTGACTCATTTTTCCTCTCCCTTTGCCTTTTCCGTTACTTTTTACGTTTTTCTCGTGCAAGTTTTTCTTTTCCGTTTCTTGTTTCTTCATTTTCTTGCCACAAGAATTACAATAATTGTTGAATAGAGTGCAATTTACATGCGGCCATAATTTACAAACAATTCATAGCAGCTAATCTTTTATTTTTTCAGTTTCGTAGTAATTTTCATCGCATTCCACGCATCATATATATTATTTTCGGGACCGCAATTTTCACCGGCTAATTCTATCGTTTATTCTTCCTCAGAAAATGAAATTATCATTTTTTGCTTTTCAATATTAAGATTTTTCTTCATAATATTTTTATTTTTACTTTCTCTTTTTTTCTCTAATGTAATCTTGGGATGCGAGTACCTTTGCTACTTGCTTGCACATGTTTCCGAATGCTATTAAGCAGTTCTACAACTGGGTACATATCAGTCAGATACTCTGAAGGCGAGTCTTTTTGTAAGCATCCTCATTAGATCTTTATGTTAAAGGCCCGGTTGGTGGTAGTTCTATTTGAACCCGTTCAGACGTAGGATCCTCAAGTATTATTGAAATCTCTTCAATATTTCTGTCATTTTTAAGATTATCAGATATGTAAGCATAATCTGGAAAGATCTGGAATCTAAATTTAGCACCATTTATGAATTTGTTATTCAATTTGAAGTTATGTTATCGACAGGTTATTATGTTCAACGAAAAAACAGTAAAAACATAATAAATGTTAAAAATATTAACATTGCAACATCAAATATCAACGTGCTAAAAAAAAATCTCAGGTAAATACTTTGAAGTTTAAATATACTTTTTAATTTTTTTTTCCAATAAAAAAATGTATACAGCGACGTACACGTTCGAGAAGCAATTGCTCGCCAATCTTAGCTCACAACATATAGAGCAGCAGTAAAATTTGTTGGTTGGTCGTTTCATCGAACAGGCCATATAATATCAATTACCCTACGCTAATACCCGGGAACTCGGCCTCGATTGTATTTATATATATTATAGTGCATTCGCAGTGATTCCTTATGACGCATTTTAATAGTCGTACAAAGAGAAAACGCATTATGAGCTTCATAGTGTACTAAGCAGAAAATAATATAATAATTGAAATATTATTCTGAAAAGAAAACATGTATCTACGTTTGTGTTTCGTACAAGTAGTTTGAAAAATAATATATTTATGTTAATGGCTGCGGAAAATGTAATATTTACCTCATCTCAAATCTTCGACAAATAATTAAATATTTATTTCATACTGACATACCTATATTCATTTTTATAATACTCGAATAATCTGAAAAATATTTGAATATATATTAGAAAGAGAAAAATGTAATACCCATTTTTATGGTCAATACACCTTGAGACTTAGTTAATACTATTATTTTCACACCGTACTTTCAAAAAATCATCAGAAAAATGCCGATTTGTGCTTATGAATTTTGCCGGACAATAAACTTTATATGTACATCTGGTAAAACTAACTTATTACTCTTTGGTTTGAGGACAACCAATGCGGGGTTGTATAATTATCTATCTGTCCGTATGTTGCACAAACACGAAACCTAACAATTCTATTGAAGTGGCCATATATAAATTTACGTAGGACCAAAAAATCTTAAATAAACCGAGCGCATAGCTAGTATAATTATTTGCGACATTCATTATTTATACGTTCACAAATGACATACTTCTTATCCAAAGGCATTAGATTCAGGAGATCAATTATATTTTTTTGTTTACTGTATGCCCACGTATGGCAACTTATTTATACAACGTATATTCAATGCTTGCTTGCAACACTTATCAACGTAATGGCGGGAGACGTCCGTACTCTCGTTTTCCAATATTGCTCTCTAAATTTTTGGTGTTTCAAAAAAATATTTTGTATTATATTAAGTTTAATATATTATTATGTGTTTAATAATGTTAAATTCGTTGTGTTAAATGTGTGATATTTTTAAGTACGAGTGTAATTAAAATGGTGAATGTTCTTCTAAGGACCGTACCTATACAGCTGTCATATCACTGTAAGATAAACAGAATCAAAATGATCTGGACACAAAAGAAATTATATGTGGCGAAAAAACACTACTTTTAAATTAAACGATGTCAAAAGATTTCTACTTGGTGCAATGTTATTTAATTAAGCCCCGCGGCATGGCTGAACGAACATTGTTATCGTTGATATACGATGTAATTACTGTTGATATACGATGTAATAGATAGATTTATGATGAATAAATTTTGCTAATATATTGTATAATAGATATTATATGTTCTGTAATACTATTTCTCAGTGATATCAGCAAAAGGCCGGCCTCGCCGGCACTAGCATTAGGCACAACCATCTTTGGATATCGGTGTGAAACCCAAATGCATTGTGATGTAATTGTATACGTATGCAGTGTATTTTGTCTGTGAAATGTTATTGTATTTCGTGTATTTTTATACATTAGTTCGTTTAAAAAAAATATTTTAATGAATACTCAAAAATTAAGTATTTGCAGTTACTTTGTAATAATGTTCTGTATTACTTAACATTTAATTAAACAACTATTTCTATCGAAATTTTTGGTATTATTTTATTATATGTCTTTTTTATGTAATACTTTTAACAATTAAATGAAACTACGTGATGTAGTATTATTTCTACTTTCTTTAATTTCTTTATATGTATAATAATGAATTTCTACTAATTTAACGCCAAATATATTCAATAATACTTTTAAATTGTTCGAAACACATCACCTTACTTATCTGAATTTCTCATAAATATAATCTATATAATATAAGCTACGTGAACATCACATCACATGTAAGCTACATGCACAGCAATCTATGTACAGTGTAAATACGCACACTAATTAAAAAAAATATTTTTCAATCACAAATAGCAAATAAATCCACCGTAAATTACTAACGTGAATGTAAGAAAAAGGTTTGCAATACCTGAACTGTCAAAAGTTATTGTTTACAAACATTCCATCTTCAATTTGAATGGACTATAGTACGTTATAATATTATTATTTTGAACATTAATTATGAGTTATATTAAATTTAAAATCTTTGAGGAGGTTTACTTTTTATTTTATTATTTTAACTATAAAAACGTATTTAATTTAAATGAAGAAAGTAGTGAGAAATTGTCTATTGCAGTATAAACACGTGAAAATTCGAGACTGCAGAAGTGATGGCGATGTAGGATTCACTTTTTACTTTTAAACATATTGAGAAACTTAACATGAATTTGGTGAGTTTATTTATATTATATTAGTGTCGTGGATAGGATTTCAAGCAATATAAAATGGCGAATTGCAAAAACAGCACAATGTTAGAATGAAATGGCGGGTAATTTCTTTTTTTTCTAATGGCGTCTCATATACGGTATTTCTTTATAATTTTCCTTTATTTTTATTTCAATTGTTTCTATCTAAAGTAATCAATGAATTAAAACTTGGAACAAGTTCGGTTTAGCAAAAATGCGATTTTTTTGATTTTTTGTTTTAAATGAAACAATATAGGTAAAGAATGAAGTTAGGGCTTGGTCGCGATTATTTTAATAAAAAAAAGTAATTTGAAAAATTTCCTATGTAAAAGTATACTTTGTCAAGAAAGTATAAGTTATAAGTTTTTCGACTTAATTACCATTTCCATAAATCCTAACAATAAATTTGCAAATATAAACAGGAATTGATATAAAAAAAAAACAAACCCAAAAAATCAAAAGATTGAAATGGATCGCGCAAAGTGAGGTTATAAAATATTTTTTTGACTAGCATATTTCAAATAACTTTTTTTTGTAATGAAATAATCGAGTCCGAGTCCTAGTTTTTTAAATACGGCGTTTCTTACGTATATTATTTCATTTAAACAAAAAAAAACGGGGAATTCGAAAACCAGGCTTATACCGAAAACACTTATTAGTATATAAGTTTAATTTTTTTAATCAATAAAAGCGGTCAAGTGCGAGCGGGACTTGCGCGATACCCGTACCCGATTCAAAACAAGATTGGACAATTCAAATTAATTGGATACATGCGTTGCTACTAATTTTCCTTATGACGCATTTTTGGCTTATTTCCTTGGTATTTTTTAAGTTTTTCTTGTAATTGATTTAACATATACAGGTTTGATACATAAATGTTCATACGTTTTTTGAGTTTCAATTTTATCAGGTTCTATCTGATATCTCACACTACCGGGTTGAAACATTTTGTCGCTTAGAGACTAATCACACTTCAGCATTAATTCGCGACATAACAATAGACACCCGACATTTTCTATGACGATGCGTCGATCTGTTCATCTGTTCGCATCAATTCGGCCTTCATACCAAATGGAGTTAAAATACACAGTTACACATGTACCCATCTTTTAGGATGCTTATGGATGTTGAAGCATGCTTATGCAAGCAAGATTATGTTAACGCAGCTGATCGTTATTTTTAGCATACGTATCGCGCTTAATCCCGCCTCCTAGCGATAGCACGCTAATGCATGCTATCGAATATTGCTATAGCCGATAGCACTCGTTTCAATGTTTAGGCAGCTGAACGCAATTATGGTTAGAACGGTTAGGCAACTTTTATTAATCCCTTATTTGATCTTTAAATTTACTCCTGAATCCACAATTAAATGAAACTACATGATGTAGTATTATTTCTACTTTCTTCAATCGAATACAACGTTCGTAATATAACGAAGCCTAGGTCGTGGTAAAGAACTTAAAGAAAGTAGAAATAATACTACATCACGTAGTTTCATTTAATTGTGAATAATGAATTTCTACAAAATTAACGCCAAATATATTCAATGTCACTCCTGAAATTAAAAGTTCACGTTTTTATAATTGTAAGCTGTCCTTATGCTACATACATCATAGATATTACAGACAGGCCGACACTGGAAAGATGGACGAACATTTACAGATATAATTTCATAACTGTTCAATGTTTCCATTTTTTGACACCAAATATAATAAATGCTTTCATATTATTAATTTCTTAATAAATGCTGCTACCAAGTTTTACCAGATTTTACCAGATTCCTTCAAGTTACGTCTCTCGACATGGTGCGTATACAAAGTAGATCACTGATGTCGACGTGTTGTCGACAAACAAAGTTCTCTCCGAAAAGACAAAATTACAAGAAAAATAATTAAAACTAAGACGAATGAAGGCAGTGGGAGAAGACAATTTAATCAACCTCTTTTCCTTCAGTGATGGTGTAGCGTAGCATATTTAAAATCACCTGCTGTTCTAAAAGACCTGGTTAATTTATATGTGAAAGTAAAATTTGAAGATGCGTTTATTGTATTTGTTTATTCCAAATATAATTATATTATTGAAACCTTCATTTTTGCAATAAAACATTTAGTGATAGTTATATAATTCAGATAACTTAGGTAATCTATTATGTAACTTATCGTATCTATAAAATGCTCAACCTTCAAATTTATCGATTAAATTCAAGAAGGCAATTATGAGATCCATTAATTTTGTCCTGGTGAAGGCAATTGGGGCGGTTGTGTTTGAAGATGTTTGAAAGGAATTTTTTTTAATTTATTATCATTTGTGGACGACAATGAGTGGATTTTGAATTATTAAATTGTAACTTATTAAAGTTAGAAACGATATGCAAAATATTTTTTTTAATATTTTACTCAGCATAAACATTTCAAGAAAATATTTTGAAATTTTTATGCTGAAAATAAAAAGTGGAATTGGTGAAACGTTATGCGTGACGAAACATTAAGTGACGTATATAATGGTGTGATTTTAGAGTAGGCTGTAGATTTTAATGTGTAAGACCATGAAAATTGCGAGCAGGAGCGACTGCTTGAACAATTGCTTCACACATGTTGAAACTTGAGGTGAGCACGAAGTGAAGGCCTAGTGCATATATACCATATTTATATCTTTATGTTTCAAATATAGTTAAAATAATAGTTAAAATATAATTAGTTAAATATTTAATTAACCGGAATAGCTATGTAGAGAAAGTTCTTCTCAGGACACACCTTTTTTCCGATTCCAGTTGAATTTGAAACCTCTTAATAGAGGGTATATTAAAAGTCTTAATGTTTTTACCACTCTACTACGACAATAAGCATATGTAAAATAAATACTTCTAAAATAAATAATGAAAAAGAAATAGTTAACGGAGAAGAGACAAGAAGAACCGTACCAAACCGAGACCGAGAACAGTCACCGAGAATGAAAAAAATAGCTTTTGTGCCGTTGGGAGCATAGTTAAAGACTAAAAAGAAGGCATTGAAAATGGGGTGAGAGGAAAAAATTAAGATAAAAATCCTTTTTTTGCTAATAGCCCACCTGAAGATGTGGTAACACAACGAAACCTAGGTCGTGGTAAAGAACTTAAAGAAAGTAGAAATAATACTATATCACGTAGTTTCATTTAATTGTGTATAATGAATTTCTACAAAATTAACGCTAAATATATTCAATAATATAAAAATCTCAAGTTTCATTGTATATTTAAATACTTTCTATGTCCTGATATGAAAATTTATTTTCAAATCGTTTTGGAAGACTGCTAAAAAGGAGGAGAGAATCAGCGGCGAATATGAGTGAAAAAATATAGAAAATGTTAATAGTAGAATTAGATTGAGAAAATTTTGAAATGAGGCAATGAAAGAAAATCATATAACGAATAGCATGTACAAAGTCAAATACGAAAGTAAATCAGGCAACAATAAAATGTCATCTGCTTATTCTGTCAATGTTGGTAATGACGTGAAGGATCTAATAGCAGACGATTTTCCTTGTTATTACTTCACATCATTTGTATATATACTCAATATTGTATAGTATGTTTAAATACTCACCAAAATCGATCAACTATTAAGGACCCCTAGCATGATTCCATAAGTACATGCGTACATACCAACGAGTGGAGACGTATGTCATTTTTGAAAAACAAATTTAGATCACAATAAATATTAAAAAGAAAAAAAAGAAAAAATTTTATTATTTTTTTTACAGGAAAATCTCCTTTTCCCGAAAAGTATAATAAAAGTCGACTATTTGTAGAATTACCAGAGTTATAATTACTTTCATCGCCAAAATTCGAGCCTGGTTCGCTAGTAGGTAATAACCTACCTAGACGTTATTTTCCATGGAAAAAAGACAATATCGGAGTTTGGAAACTCGAAAGAGCACAATTTCAAGATAATATTTCGAATATGATATGGAACTTTTCCACGTTTGTACGAACGGTTAGGGCGGTATTGCTGTAACAAATTTTCCTCTTTTTCCTAAATATATGGATAAAATTAAAACGACACTTACCTATAAAAATATACATAATGCAAATTTTAAGCTCATGAATGGGTAGCCACCCTCCAAGGTTCTCAAAGCGTGTCGTTTATGCTTCATCGCGTTCTACAGAAGACTGTTTCTCGCTCGCCAGAGCGAATAAAGCGATCGGTTTTGCGATAAAAATGTGACGTCAGGGACTTTCATTGAGACGCGACCGCGGCTCTTATTAGGCGTGGGGGCTCAGAGGGCGTCTACTCTCACTTTGACCCACCTTTCTTATCGAGTACCGCCTTTTCAGAAGCATTCAAATAAAGGTTAAAAGGCCACCATACACGAAGGTGTTTCATGAGACTTAATAAGCATAGACGGTATTGTATAAAATTTGTTTCGATAATTTAAATACGAAAATGTTTTTGGATCTAACACTAATTAAGTGTTAATGGTTATAACTGTTCTTGAAATGATAATAATTAACAGGACCCAATAAAATTAAACATTAAAAAGTAACGATAATGCAGTTTGCAAATAATCTTCTTAGTGAGTAATTAAATAGTGAAAGGATTCATTTGAGATATATAATTTAACTGTAGTCGAACAACTGAGTCAACAAAGTTAACTTCTAATCACTTTGCAGACTCAATTGAGTGTTTATAGTTCATCGAATGGAATATACATAAAAAAATTTTGTAAGTAAACACACATATAAAATTGAAACATTTGCTTATTGTTATTAAATTATTTTTAATATTCGTTATTTTTTAACATACATATTGCTTAGTTTATGTTCCAAAGGCGCAAAATTCAGTAAGACGGTGATCTACATACGACCACGAGATTCATTGGTATTCGTTTTCACACAGGGGGCTATATATATATAAATATATATATATATATATATATATATATATATATCCCCCTGTGTGAAAACGTCTATATATATTAGTTTAGTAAGTAATAGTTTGTAATTACAAAAATTTGAAGATGCGTTTGTTGTATTTGTTGTAAGATGAATATAATTTGAAACATGCCGCGCTGCTTTGCCACCTGCGTCTGCGAAGAATATGGGATAACAATATTTGCCCTTTACTTTCAAAGTTGACGCGAAGTCACAGATTTACTTTTCTTGTCATTATTGACTAGACGTTGAGAATATTTCAAAATTAATAGTACGTTACGTTATACTTATGAATGTATATATATATACATCAATATATATATATATATATATATATATATATATATATATATATATATAACAAGAACGATAACTTAGATGTACCATTTACTAGAACGTTCTAGTAAAATAATAAATCTTATAGATCTTAAATCTTAGAGAACAATATCGATAGCTATTGCACAGTTTGTAATTAAGTATTCACATCAAGTACTGTGTAACGCAGTGCATACTAATGACAATAAATCGAATTATAATTGAGATTGAATTGAATATGAAAGGAATTGAATTACAAAACTTCAATAGTAGAACTGACGTTATTGTACAATTAATATTTGTAGTTATACAATTGATTTCGGACAATGGTGGTTGGGGTTTGAATCAAAGTTTGCCTATATTAACGGTTGAGTGATTTGTTGTTTCATTAATTTTTTAAGCCGCGGAAACACAGATAAGTACTGCATATAAGACGAACGTTAGTTTCAACTTTCAAATGACGAAGTTGAAACAAAAATTAGTCTTATATTCATTTCTTTATTTGTGACTCCGCATCTTAAGAAATACACGAAAGAACAAATCGCTCAACCGTTAATATAGGCAAACTTTGATTCAAATTACAACCACCATTGTTCGACATCAATTGCTTAGCTACCAATATATATTGTATAATAACATTAGTTGTACTATTGCAGCTTGGTAATTCAATTGAGCATATTATTGCTTGAATATGGGAATATGAAGATATTAGGTATTACTGTATCTAGGATAGAAGGATTTTCTTCGTGATTTTGAGATAAATTCCTAATAGGGTTTTGTATTTCTTGTGGTATGTTTATAGTCGCTGCAAGTTGAAAATGTAATGAAAAAATATCAGGATTAATTGGTCGAAGATCAGTATTTCTAAATTTATGACATTTATTTTGTAAAGTTACTGTTTTTTCATAAGTCTCATTAAAATGTCAGTGACTTGTATATGTGTTTTAGCACACGCCTGCGGCGTTTTCAAGTGTTTTGATAATTCTGCAGTCCGCTGTTTTTGCATTCGATATAGCGCACAGCGACCGGAAGCGATACGTTTTTAGTGTTTAGCCAAAAACACAAATGATTAGATCTGATACTGCATCTAATGGAACGAAATTTTACATAATTATGATTCCGTCCCTCAAAATAAAAAGGGCAACTTTATAGGATTACTTAGTTGTCCGTCCGTCCATCAGTTTGTTAAAGCAATTTTGATCGGAAACGGCTTGAGATATCTAAAATTAATATCCTATACTGAGGCATATGGTATCACATTGCTGTAGAAATCAAATTATTCATTTACGTGAAAAAAGATATAACCCGTATGAATATTACTCAGCCATTACCAAAACACCTACATAGGGTACTTCCCTTTTTTTATTTTTTCGACCTTAGGGGGAACACTGAAACTCCTATCTAAATATACTTAGTAGTTTTTACGTAATTTGAATATAAAGAAGCAAGAAAAGATACATTATTCTCAACTGATATTGCACAGCAATGAATCATAACTCATTTGTATCTTTTTGTAAGTTGTCAAAAGACACAACAGTGAAATATATTTAATTTTGTATTGAAACGATAATATGATAGGCTTACAAAGAAACATATACACACCTATACAAATGGATGGAAATAAAAAAGGTTTATTTTTATATAACCTACTTATAGTCTCTCAAATTTCCTTTTTAGGTTTGCAACGACAGTTAGGTATAAATGAAAAAAATGGAACCTTAATATTTTTGCTATGACTTTCTGACGGTCCATATACTGCCGCAACACAAATCTTTCAATTTAAGTCCTATCGCAAAGAAATTTGACTAGAATACGTATATCTATTACGCTAATACGTAGAAAAAAATTATTAGTTTTCATTTGTTTTAAGATCTTCCTTTTCTTACCCGTCTAATTCATGCTTGTTGTTTCACTTTTTAACTAATTCAACATTTTCGATGACTAAAGTTGAAAAGTATTCTGCATAGGCACATATATTATTGCAAACCGTGTTAAATTGTGAATCAAACAAACACATCGATTATAACTACATTCACGCTTTAAATTGGAATGTTATGAATTATTTCTCTATACATCCTGCTATAATGTTTTTTTACCAGAATTTGTCAAATTACTCAGATCGGAACCGATGCAGTTTAACACAAGTGAAAATTATGAAAGTAATTTAATTTAGCAAGAACGATTGCTTAAAACAAATATTATAAATCTGTTGTTCGATGACTTTCACTATACTAAAAGCATTTTTCTAATCAATATTTTTTTATTAAGTATGTTGTTTTTTATTAATATTTTTTCATTTATAAAAAGAAAAAAGTAAAATTATCGTCAAGGTCGGCCCGACATTTTATTCAAAATACATATTCCAGTTATAACCGCAAATATTAATTGGGTATGAAAATGGCGTACACTACATTTAATAACACGTAATTAAAGTATATAATTTTAAAATTGACTTCGGTCTACCATTCAGAATTATATTATTATTTACTGACAAAATTTAATACATGCACATTTATAAAATGGAAAACTAGATATTTTTATAAAAAGTAATTTTATTTAAGTTTGGGCTCATATTTGACAGTTGCCAGATATTTACACAATGATCCTGTGTGTGTGCGTAAGCGACACACTAATATACACACACAAACGCGCAAGCGCACGTGAGCGCGAGCGTGCGCGTGTGTGCGTGTGTGTGCGTGTTGTTTCACCCCGAATGTAATAAAATACAGGCTATTTTACTCTAAATATAACCAAATGAAGCTAGCAATTTGAAGTTTATTTTTTCCTTATACATTAGTGTTTGACGTAATCAATTTTAGTGGCTTATATAAAACTTTTACAACGCGATGTTCCATGTAATTTGATAGGCATGAAGTTTGTTCGTTTCATCTATTACACACACTCTTGCAGCGTTCGGTGTGTGCGTTCGGGCTAGATCGTATAAAACTATTAAAGGGTAGATCAGTAAAAATAGTAAAAATATCAAAAATGTTAAATTATGACTTCGCTTGAATACCATAAGTTAAATATGTTTAAATATTCATACATGATGATAACATGATGTAAATATCGTAAAATTATTTTTATTACTATGTCTTCTTCGCGAAATGTGACTCTCTAAAATGTCAAACAGTGGCCTTACTCTGAAAAAAATACAATAACGGCATTTAAGAAACCCAACTTTTAGTAAACACTATTTTCTTTGGGTAATTAGGGTTAATAAATTAAAGACACATGTGACACATGTGTTTTCTCAAGTCATTTTTCTTCCGATATCAGACAAATATATACCAGATATTTATGTAGTCAGTATATTTATATAGTCAAAAATAAAATTATTTTTTTAATAGTAATAGTAACTGTTTAATATTAATACTACGTACCCTTAATTTTTTGAATATTTGTATGTACCTATGTGTATAGGACACCCACGTGGTGTGAATTCTACTCATAACTGACAGGTTTTTTCCTTTGAAAATTTTCGGTGTTAAGAATTTTTTACCATTGAACCATAATATTATGCGGGTTACCCTTTTTTACACGTCAATATTTTGTATGGAAATTAGTCTTGACGGTAAGTCCTCTCTGATCTGTATTCGAAATGCCAATATCTCAAGTTCAACATTTAACTGACGCTGGATAGATGTGGGAGTACAATTTGTTCTGTCAATCACCTCTTCTAGGAGAATCTATTAAACTTAACAACAACTCTTGAACGCTTATTTACTAAAAGAGATTCGAGGAAATTACGATTTTGTGCCGCGCCCAAAGAGTGACGGGAATTATTCTGGGATTGACATGAATTAATTCCCGAGATAAAAAATTATTAACGTGTAAACGAAATCGATATCGTGACAACATTTTTGAACTTTTGAAATACTATATGTGAAATATGTAGTATATTATAGATATACTATATAGATATTATTTAGCGGTAATGGAATTAGTCACACAACTATATTTAGCTACCCCTATACGTGACGAGCTAAAAATAACTTTCAAAAATTTTCGTGAAAAATTAATTGAGTTTAAATTAGTGTAAGTATATTTTTGGGAACATATGCTTAATTTCAATAACGATTCTATTTAATCCTCACACAGTATAAAACAAAGTCGCTTCCCGCGTCTGTCTGTCTCTCTCTAAGCTTAGATCTTTTAAACTATGCAACAGATTTTGATGCGGTTTTCACTATAATTGTAGATATTTTTTCCGGAAGGGTATATACATGCATGTTATATTTACAGTAAACATAAAAAAGTCAATATTTCGTAAGAAAATAGAATTACAGGCGTTTTCATTGACGCGCTTTCGCTAACGCTGACTAAACTTTACGAGATATGTCAAAATGTTATACTGTAGAATTATGTATTTTAAAAATATCTACAAAAAAGTCTGCAATGTCATATATCTATACCCTACGGATAACCCACAGTGACCATTTTCATTAAATTTTTTGTGGGTTATATTTTCGAAGCGATTTCGGTCAATATTACATTACACTTTATTGAATTAAATATATTGGTTTCATTGGGCGTTTAATGTAGATAAAATTTACTCTTCACAGCAAAACCATTATCTTTAATATTTTAGAGGATATCACAGGTTTAAAATTACCAAAAATTAGTACTCGCGATGCCGATGCCGTCTACGAACGGCGGCGGGCGGCGGGCGGCGGCGGCGCGTGAATGACAGTAATATTATTAATTGCTCCACAATTACACCACATTAGCATCTAGATTGTACCCGTGCGAAGCCGGGGCGGGTCGCTAGTTCAATAAAAATTGATTGAGTACGAAATAAATTAAATAAACCTATCGGGTATGAACAGAGGTCGCAATGTGTATTGAACCTAGTAGGTAGCCGTACACACTTCGGTTGATATAAAACTTTGAACTTTTAAGGAAACATAGTGTTTTTATCGAACTATTTATTTATAACTCATATAATTTTACTTCACTTGAATACTAATTCAGTCTAGAATATCTTTCACAGATACAAGGCAAATAGCTTGATCGCCTGTATCACATTAATTTAATTATTAATATTGAATATATTTGGCGTTAATTTTGTAGAAATTCATTATTCACGATTAAATGAAACTACGTGATGTAGTATTATTTCTACTTTCTTTAAGTTCTTTACCACGTCCTAGGTTTCGTTGTATTACAACATCTTCAGGTGGGCTGTTAGCAAAGAACGCTATTAGAAAAGAAGAATCTTTAATATATTTTGCGTTAATTTTGCAGAAATTCATTATTCACAATTAAATGAGACTACGTGATGTAGTATTATTTCTACTTTCTTTAATTTCTTTACCACGACCTAGGTTTAGTTGTATTACAATATCTTCAGGTGAGCTATTAACAAAGAACGCTATTAGAAAAGAAGAATCTTTGCTAACAGCCCACCTGAAGATGTTGTAATACAACGAAACCTAGGTTGTGGTAAAGAACTTAAAGAAAGTAGAAATAATGCTACATCACGTAGTTTCATTTAATTGTGATTAATTATTAATGCAAGTTGATCGAAGTGATTTTACATTGAAGTACTTAATATCTGATTTTTTCAGATTGTTCACAAATGTAATTAGAAAATTAACTTTATTCAATAATATAATAAGTTAATTGTTTTTAATCGCGAGAGTCTTTGTTGTCTTGTAAATCGTGAAAGGAATCGAAAAATATTTCTTGGCATTTTGGACTACCGATTTCAGAAGACCGATATGACTTAATTATGAGGAATAATTATAAGGACTGAAGAATCCTAAAAAAAGGTCTGTATTGATTTTAAGTAAGAAATTTAATTTCGTCTAATGGCGCGTTTAATGTTGTGTTTTATTTGAATAATTTTGGTTATTTTTACATTATTATCTGTGGGACAAAATTTATAAAGTTGGCGTTTCTGTATTTTATTTATACTTACTTTTTGTTAAAATTTTTGGTTTAGAAGAGTTTGCAAGCCTTTATTTCAAGCTTACGCACTAATAATTTTATACTGAAGAATTGAACATGAAAATTTATTTTCCTGAACAATCTCGTGATATCGACATCAATACTATATTTTTCAGTTCAAAAAATCGTTGTGAATTGGTGAATATAAAATATATTGACGTTTTTTAAAGTCATAAAATTTCATAAAAGAAGTTTGACAAGTGATGTTTCTATCTCAATTACCGGCGTTGCGTTTCTCAAAACTTTCTTAAAACATTTTTTTATTAATGTATAATATAAACGTTCATATAGTTTATTGTCTTATTATTTTGTTTGTCATTGTAACAAATGTTGCATGTGAAATAACACAGTATGTTAAAAATAGCTGATAAAAAAAGTCACTAAATAAGATATTTGTTACTTATCGCGGTATATATATATATATATATATATATATAAATATATATATATATATATATATATATATATATATATATGTATATATATATATATATATATATATATATATATATATATACATTTGGCCAAAATGTCGAGATTCAAATACTTTGAAATTTTGTCGAAATACTCGTATAGAGTTTCTTAAGTCGCTTTCTCTGAACTAAATTCGCATCTCGATTATTCTGTAATTCTCGTAATCCCGTCACACTGTTATAGCATAAACTTATTCAAATTATTATTTCTAAATTTTCCGACAAGTATGCCGTTGCATAATATAAAAAAGTTCATGCGTTAATGAAACTTCTTAATAAAAAACTGAACCGACTTAAATAAAAAGTTTATTTATGTTAGGAAACTTTATTTCACTATTGTTTAGCTCTGCCTAAACAACATTTTGTTTATGTAATCTTTTCTGTTGTAAATAAGTTCTCGTATTTAGTGTTTCTTGTTTTCGAGATTGCTTACTTCTTACTTTACCTTTCTTTTTCTAAGTAAGGGAAATCGCTCCAAACATTTGTTTAGCTTCATTTAAAAACATTTATTTCGGTATTCATTTTTGTGTTTGTTTTTTAATTAAATTTAGTTTGATTTTCTCTTAGCATTTGTAAGCCAAGTAAAGCAGCAGCTTGCTATATAAAGAATATAGATAATTACAAAACGAGACAGAAAAATAATTTCGGCTGAGTAAAAAGTCAGCGTGTAATTCAGTCTCGTTGTGAATCTCGGTACATTGGAAATGAAAGAATATGATCGGTTTCGCCTAAGGAACAAATCTGTATAAAAAATATATATTGATATAGATCGATTTAATCTGAGTCTAATACAAGTAATCTAGACTTAGCATAATATACTAACTCCTAGGCAACGAAATGTTAGAAGTACGTGCCCAAAGACTTTCGGTGCTTTTGTGTGTACCTGCACAAATATATCTACGTACTTACTCGGTCCTTTTTTTGCTTTATCAATATAAGTCAAACGACCCCAAGGTTCATTAACCTATCCTTCACCATTAAGGAGTTCCTGTGTTCATCTACCGGCTCTATCAAGATACATTGGGCGCCTCTTGTAACCGAAAGACTCATTAAAAACCAAATGAGTACAAACATGATGAACTAATACTCACCATTGAAAAGTACCTATCACTACTCTCTGGCGCCATCATCAGACCCTGGTTGTTATCTGTGACGAAAGTACTTATAAAGACATATCAAATGAGTTCATACTTACCACCAATTTTCTCAAAAGGTCCTTGTACCCTTATCTGTTGCAGAGTTCCTTAGGATATATTAGGAGTTCATTATCAGGTTCTGACTATATTTATATGGATCTATTTATCTTCAAACAAAAAATAATAGTGAAAATTGATGGATGTATTTTCGAGTTACAGTCGGTTCGAGTCGGTCGGTCGTCAACCCTCGCCTTTAACGACGCAGCGCACCGCAATGACCCGGGTTCGACTCCAGGTCACTCGTCGAGCGGAGCTGGACTGGTCTTCCGGCTGACTGTAAGAGATTGCTCTGGTAAAAAAAAGTCCACCAAATTTATCAATTGTAAGCATTAAAGAATGAAAAAAATAAAAATAGGTGTAAAACGTTTAGCGTTTGCATTTTCCTACTTGTGTATAAGATTTACTTTTTGGGTCTTTTCGGTTCTTTCAGTTTTAATGAAGTTTTTCTCCATGTTTTGTCAGTGAAATGTGAAATGTGTATATAAAATTAGGGTGGAAAATTAAGCCTATAATTTCACTTTAAGCAAAATGATAGAGCCACGTTATATTGCACTTAAGTATCGACGTATGAGTGAGTATAGACAGTGACCGATCCCTCTTCCTTGCTGCTGAGCTATTTCCAATTTTCTGAAACTAAACGTCTTTTTTCTTTCCATTACTTTGGTAGAGGTTATGTTGAATCGTGTTAAATCTAGGGGTTCGCAGTTTTTTTTTCTGCCTATTGTAGAGAAGAGCCCATGTTTTCAAATGTCTCATTTCATAATCTTAAAAGCGTGGTTCAAGGTTACATATTTTGCAAGTTTTATATGCACACATATACGAATACACTTTATTCTCTTCAGTTTTTGTTCTTAATGTAACAATCGATATAGCGACCAAATCTAAAAACTTTTTCTAACCAGAAAAAAAGTTACTTATTTATGATATTATCGAGTGATTAGGCCATTTAAAATTAACTCAGTGGTGGCATCTTTACTTTTTAGACTTTCTCCATATTTTTTTGCGGAAACGTTTTTAACTAAAACTTTTCATTCAAAAAGCCAAGAAATGAGAAAGAATTTATTAAAGCCTCTAAATAAATAATTAGGAAAATTTTAAACCAGTCTCATCATCGATTTAAACAATTTTTATTGCTCGAGTAGTGATGTAACTACCTTAAAATATTTGTAATTAGAATTAATGATTATTTTTAAAACGAAAGTAGTAATGTAAATATATGTGACTGAATTAAAATTAAATTGTCACCGTTGAACGAAAAAAAGGCAGCCCCGAATTCATAAATGCCGCTGTGGCGTACGTCAGCTGCCTGGAACGTGAACATTTTTAAACTTACACAAATCCCTACGCGTCGCACGATGAACTGAACGAAATAAACTCGTTTTGCCAACTGGACTGTAAAATGAGCGAATGAATGGGCCCGAAAGTGTCTCTCTCGCAGCACGCCGGCTGTGCTACTTCACACCCTTTCTCGGTCCGCTGACTCCGCTTAATTCCTGGCGCGTATTTTGGAATAACAATAGCACAATTTATTTCGGTCATTAAGCGGATTCTCTAATATTTAGGGGGATACTATTCCTGCAAATGTTAATTTCTAAGTTTATTGGGTCGCTCCTGCCCCTAGGTAAGCGCGCTTTCCGCGCCGTGCGACTTTTGAGGGTGGCAAGGTAATTTTGCTTGTCGAATTTGGGTCAAATGAAAAAGGGTGCCGAGACGAATGGAATTTTATAAATCTTTTAATCCGAATAATTCAGTTAACTTTGTTTAAAAATATATATTTCTCTTACATTTTTCATTAACATTTGTGAGGTCACATTTCTATCAATTTTTAAAGTTAAAAGTTCTATATAATTAGAACACAATGCGAATAAAACGGGTAAAAACTATTACCAAGATTAATCGAAAATTGTTTAACAAAATTACCAATTTAAATATTCATCTTGTCTTACTTTTACCAGTGGCTAAAATATAAATGTATGACTATTAAATACTGAAAGTTTTGTAATTCATAAAACTTTTATGTAAAACGATACAAGAAAATATGTATATTATATACTGACCTTTATTCGAATACTTCCGTCGACGGGCGGCACTCGACAACGAAGGCGAGTCAGAGGGGAAACGTTTTCTAAGTTCCTGTGCTACGTACATATCGAGGGACGCGGCCACATCTCATTGACGTCATGATTTTTATCGTCAAACTGATTGCTTTATTCGCCCTAGAAAGCAAAAAAATGGTCTTCGTTGGAACGCGATGGATACGCTTTGAAAGTATTGATTAGAAATATCATTGATGGAAGCATAGCATGCGAGAATTAAAACTGCTTTCCTTAAATTAATAATAAAGTGTGAAATTTTATTATGTAACATTTCAGATTTTTAGGGTCCCGTCCTTCAGTATGGGAAAACGGAACCTTTATAGGATAATTTCAATGTTCGTTCGCACTTGAGATATCAATTTGAATTTAATATCGTATACTGAGCTTTATTAGTTTTTGGTTCACGCGACAAAATTATATGTATTATTTCTTTATTAATATCGCCGCCTTAGTGCGTTCGGTTGATCTCAAGGGGTAAGGCCGTTGGCGGCGCGACGCACTGCGGGAACCACCAACACTACGGGAACAAATTCCAGTCCCGGCCACTCGTCAAGCGGGGCTGAACTGTGTTTGTTCTGTTTGGCTATAAGACATTGCTCTCGTACCAATAATTCAGCCATATGTGACAATTAGATACATTAAAGTGGATATATAAATAAAATCTATAGTTTCCTTCCGGTCTTGAAAATTGGCGTAATGCGAGATCTTTTAGCACAAGTAAAGGGACTGATTTATCCATAAATATTTAAATTAGTTTAATTATTTTATAATTAATAAATACTTGGTTCATTGTTAGAGAGTATTAGGGAGTTTTGGTTTGAATGTCCACTACATTTGAATTTGCTTTAGGGGTTAAGTTTTCAAACAGTTGGCGACACTAATTTTGTATACTCGCTAAGCAAAGGCGGCAATACATGAAACTTGAGACCGGGCGCCGCGACAGGGACGGACGATTAAAGAGCGAGATGGCGTACACTCGGCAGCCCCGCGCACCGCACCGCTGGCTGAACAAAAAGACGCCACTGATGGCGCGCTTCCCTTTTCGCCGTCGACAACCGAAGCATACAGAGCTCTCCGCGCACCGTACTTGATGGCTCCACTGCTCGTGCCATGCTCGAAGCGAAGCGTTGCGATGCGCGAGGTTGCAGACCTTTCCTTACCGCGTACTAAATTCATA
Organism: Druceiella hillmani; assembly: GCA_039881145.1. Classification (NCBI taxonomy): domain Eukaryota; kingdom Metazoa; phylum Arthropoda; class Insecta; order Lepidoptera; family Hepialidae; genus Druceiella; species Druceiella hillmani. The sequence goes on from JAYKKI010000014.1 coordinate 19,461,442, forward strand.
TTATTTGGGATTTGTATTACGTTTTGTTATTTGGAATTTTCTTCTGAGCTTTAACAATATTTAGACATGGCCGTTTGGTACGTGAGATGAGTGCGGTTGCAGTGCTCACACTCAAGCGAAACGCACCGATAGCGGGATTGTACGCTCAAAGCGCGTTGTCTTGAGTGGGGAGGCAGGTGATGTGTTTGGTAATTTAATATTTGATTTGTGAATGTACTGTGATGGATGAACCTTGTCCTCGTTGAGTATGTAGACGGGTTTTAGGTGGTCGATTGAGATAGTTGCTTGTCTGTTTAGTAGTTGCACTGTTTGCCATATCATTTTAACACTCTGTAGGGGTCATCATATGGTGCTTCGTGTCCATACTTCTCCGATATATATGGACGAATGTGCTGGTCGACACACAAAATAATTTGCATTCGGTTTCGGGTAAGTTGACTTGTTTAAGCGATAAGTTGCTTTGTTGGGCTAGCAATTGTATCTCTCGGTCCGTAACCTTGCCTCAGCTATGTTGGCAAAACTCGGGCGTTAATGAGTCGGCGTGAGTATTGCATATGAGCCTTGTCTGCTGATATGGCGTATGGCGGTAGTAGATTCGAAGAAGAACAGCTGCTGTCTCGTCCACCGCGGTTTTTCAGTGAATGATGTTGGTTGGTTAAAGACGTAAGTGAGCGGCTTGTGGTCGGTGCAAACAATAATTCGCGCGTTTGATCAACTTTCTAAAGTATTTAATCGCTATGTATGCCGCCAACAGTTTTCTATCGTAGGTACTGTATTTCTGTAGGGCGGACGAACATTTTTAAGAGAAGTAGCCGAGCAGTTGCCACTTACCGACGACGTATTATTGCAGTACGGCGCAGGCTAACAGGTTGGATGCGCTGTTGAATAATGGAATGCATGCATTATGCAACGGGTGGGTGAGTAAGGCTGCGTGTTTAACGTTTCGAACACTCGATCCGCTAATGGGGTCCAGACGACGGACGTTTTATCTCGCTTCTTTATATTGTGAAAGTACATATTCAGCGTCGTTGAATGGATGCGGTATCGGGTATATTTTCTCGGTGTAATGATTGTTTGAATTGGAAATAAAAAGGAAACTATTCAAAGGTTTCTTTTTGGGCGACATCAGGTGAAGTGATTAAAACCAGTTAAGTGTTGCCGTGTCCGGATACCCGCCAAGAGTAGTTATCGATAGTAGTTACCTACATAAAAGTTAACTAAAGTAATTTCCTTTCAAATTTCTAATTAAATGCTAGTGCCCAGATTTTTCAGATTTTCGAATTCGTTTTTGAAAAACGAGAGGAAGATAGGATACTTTGCACACAAATTTGAAATTTAATATTACCCAAACGGTGTTTAAAAATTAAAAATAATAAATAGAACACCAATTCAATCTGAAATTAAATTGAGATTCTATTTATAATTAAATTACCGCCAACTTTACATCTTTTTAATATTTTGCTAAATATTAATTGAGATCGCCACACGGAGAATCATGACAGACGTAACGAAATTATAAGGATCGCTTTGTTTTCTGACAAACTTTGACAAGATGAAAGGGATTTATGTTTATTGATTACATCTGTCTGTGTTAATGTTCTGTATTGTTTTTATAAAATTATTAAATTAAGTGCGAAAATTAAACAAGTAGATACAGCCGTAATATATATAAACAAGTAGATACAGCCGAATTATATATAAACAAGTAGATACAGCCGTAATATATATAAACAAGTAGATACAGCCGTAATATATATAAACAAGTAGATACAGCCGTAATATATAATAAGCCTATTTGGTAATTACGTTAGCCATATATTTACAATATGATATAACATTTTCCGTTTGATTCCTTATTAGTTACAGATGAAAAACTTGAAAACAACTGGGCCACTTTTATTACAACTTTCATCAATTAATTATTTGTTTCTCTGAGATTTTGTGTCAGAAGCATGACGATATTATTCTAACTGTAACAGATGCAAGAACGTAATTTTGGAAAGCTGTGGTTCTTTTCGATAGTCTCATAAAAAAAGTTGTAGATATGATAAGGCATATATGCAGCGAATATTACCGTCAATATTTAGAGTCCCATATACGAAGACATACTTCTCTGCAACTTCTAAAACAATAAATGCTATGTCGAAATAATTTGCTCAATTTATGTAAAATAATAATTTAAAGTGACAGTAGAATTCAAATTTGAAAAAAAATGTTTAAGGGTCAGGTAGGGTGACGCAAATTTATTAACACAAAAGTTTAATGTACATATGGATGGGATTATTTGTTGAAAAATTTATGTAAAATGATAATTCAAAGTGACAGCAGAATTCAAATTTGAAAAAAATGTTTAAGGATCAGGTAGGGTGACGCAAATTTATTAACACAAAATTTTAATGTACATATGGATGGGATCATTTGTTGAAAAATTTATATAAAATGATAATTCAAAGTGACAGTAGAATTCAAATTTGAAAAAAAATGTTTAAGGGTCAGGTAGGGTGACGCAAATTTATTAACATAAAATTTTAATGTACATATGGATGGGATTATTTGTTGAAAAGAGTTTTGGCAAGCCGAGCTGGATAACTTTTTTTTAAGTTTTTATGTTTCAATTACAGCTTGTTTTATGTAAAAGGATGTACAAATAGAGAGTCTTCTAACGTAAATGGAATAAAAATCTGAAAACATCCTCGTAATTAGTTCGTTTTAGGTTTAATAAGGACGAACAAGTTTTGTTTTGACATTTTCTCAGGAGAAATCTTCTTTCTTCAGTTTCTTTCTCACGCCTATTTAAGATATACTAGGTAATTTATTTATATGAAGGAAAATACTAGTTTTTATTATTTCTAAATAATTTTATAGAAATACTAAGTACTCTTAAATGTTTGAACTATTTTGTGTATCTAATCGCGAATGGGACTCTTGTACTGTGAGTTCTACTTGTTAAAGGATCACATGTGAAACAAGAAAACATAGGTCAGATTGGAGGTTTTTTATAATTATAACAAAAAAACGTTTGGCAACTTATACCTTATTGACAGACCTGATTAATCTTTAAGTTGCAGGCGTAGTGTAATAGCATTAGTTAGTGATTATTTTGATTTTAATAAAAATGTACTCATGCATAAAAAATATGGTTTTAAGAAGATAAATAGTTCTTCAAAAATTTCTTTCAGTGTAATACTTGTATGTGTGTGTATATATATATATATGTATGTATATATATATATATATATATATATATATATGTATATACACATACAGTGATATATGCACGTATATCCTGTATGTACGTGTCCTGTGTCCTGTATCCTGTATAACAGTCTGGTGTGCCATGTCTGCATCTGCAATCATAGGGCCTTATTTCTTTGAAAATCAACGTGGCCAAATTGTAACTTTGAATTCGGAGAGATATCCCCAGATGTTAAATGACTTTTTCAGAGTAGAACTACAGGATAGTCCATCCTCCAACCAAAACACATGGTGCAGGACGGGGCCACAGCTCACACTGCTAATGTGTCCATGAATGCAGTGCGGCAGTTATTTCCAGAAAAAAACATATCCCGAAACGGTACCGTACCGTGGCTACCTAGGTCACCCGATAAGAAAAAGCCCATGTGACTTTTTCTTATGGGGATACTTAAAATCCGTTGTTTACAAAACAAATCCGAGCACTGTGACACAACTTAAAGAAAATATTCGAGCCGAAGTCAGTAGGATACCCCAGTCGCTCTGCAAACGCTTTTTTGGAAACATGCGTGCTAGACTCGAAGAGTGTGTCAGACTCGATGGCCGCCATTTGGAAAACGTGGTTTTTAAGAAATGAAATCCGCAAAAAAATTAAAAAATGAAATCAAACATTGAAATCTGCCACTGGACATATACATATATATATATATATATATATATATATATATATATATATATATATGTATATAAATATTTTATATATATATATATATATATATATATATATATACACACATACAGTAATATAAGAAATAATATTTTAACTATGAGTCTGATATTAAAAAAGCAATATCTGAAAAAAGCAAAAAGAAATCATTATCGATATTAATAGATGAATGAATTAAAAAAATACAAAGTTTTTTTATTCAGTTTATATAATGACATGTAAAAACATAATACAATAAATCGAATAATATTTAAAATACTGCTTTTATGAAAATCAGAATAGGTTATAAGTATCACGTTTTTATAACGCACTGTTTTAAAAAATATTTCGACATTTATGTGTAATGTTTATAGATATTAAGTAAGCCATTTAATATAAACTTCTGTAGAACTTAAAGACGGCACGATTAAGTAGCGTTTTGAATTGATAGAGTCAACAAAAGTTTGAAAGGAACAAAAAAATTAAATAGGAAATGAGACGCTCGGGCGTGTGCCAAACTTGAAATCGTTTTAAAAAACCAAGTGACGTCGATTTATTTCACGAATAACTTAAAGTAAAAAATAAAAAGTTTCCGAAGAGACATCTAAAAATTTAATGAATATCGAAACTCTGAAAGTAGCAATGAATAAATTAATTTAGATCAAAGAATTTTACAGAAAATTTAGTCGTTTTTCCACGTATTTTTTTAGGTCATATTGTCACTATTCATTAAAATTCTATATTATTATTTTTTCTATATTATTTTGATTACGATGGCATATAAAGAATGTTATTATTTAAAATACGGCTAGACATTACCTACGTTGCCCTTTCTCGATGTGTGCATGATATTTGTTCAACACGATTTTTTCTAAATTAGTAAACAAATATATTTTTATATGCATTTGGTTTTCCTACAATTTCCTTTTTTCCGATGTGTCTATAAGTATGTATTTCTGTTTACATAATATACTGGCGTTAAAATTATATTCGATCCAGTTATTTTAATGTAATTGCCTTTTCTGTGAAAGCAAGCCATTGCAGAAAATGACACCAATTTTATTTTTTATCATAAATCCGTTATCGTAAGAGACATGATGCCATTAAAGTTAGTCAAAAAGACGCTGTTAAAGTTAGTAAAGAGCGAGTGTGGCTTGCGTGCCGAGGGTTCCCTATGTCATTTGACTTCATAACAATTTATCACTATAGTATGGACTTCGTAGCGAAATAAATATTTAATAATATCTAACATTATTAGTCTCGAACTGTTGTTATTTGTCCAATGTTTCAGAGGAATTAAGACTTTGGCTACAATCTCCATAGCTCAGAATGAATATCATAATGATCTATGAATTTAAATAGATTTTATCTGTATTCCTTAAAACCTTTTTAGATTTAATAGAATATGTTAATAAATCCGTCGATAAGTTGCTGTTTATAGGTGTATAAGAAGCTAAATAATTTATTGTTCTATTTTATGATTTTTGTATTGCACTACATATTAGGATTTTTGTAATAACCGATTTTGTTTTCAAGTTTGGTGATGCTATCGAGGAATGAACGCTAGCCACATCGGTCCGCAATTTAGTTCCGTAATGAATCGGTCGGATATGTTTTATTTACTATGGGTGTGGTAGATTTGCTTAAATACAGACTCTAACTGAAGCCACAAAATTGTGTTTATGTTGTCCTTTCTCGGTTAAGATATTTTATAGTTACGGTAAATGGGAATTCATATACTCTCAAATTTCTTCTTGTATTTATAAATACTGGGCATAGTTGTACTGTTATTATACAGATTAAATTGTATTTTTATTAGTATTATAAATGATTTTTTTTTATTTGTTAACTAGTAATATAGAATCCATGTTAATTAATCATTACCAAATATTGCAGATGTACAGATCCAAAAATCGAGCAGTTTCTTAGAGAATTCTCGGAAATCGTTTTTCTTTCTATTATTCCGTCCATTTTTACGTCTAAAGTTCAATTGTTTTATCATTCAAAGTGTTTTCAATGTTTAGTAGATGCAAAGGTTTTTTTAGAAATAATGTTCACTAAAATATCTGTTTAAATAAATTATCGCGATAGAAATTTAAAAGGTTTTATGTCATTGTGTGAGGCAGATTTAATTAAATGATTTATTTAAAATACTTAGTGTAGTTATGATGTTCAAATGAAATATTATATACTCTATATATTATCTTATATGAACATCATAATATCATCATGGTAAATATATATATATATATATATATATATATATATATATATATATATATATATATATATAAACTTAACCTCTCTCTTCTGCCTTTACGCGTATAACTTGAGTTCTATTGTGTGATGAATTAGGTGGGGCATTCACTTTCATCGATGGTATTTATCCGGAAATGTTTTTATTTACAAATATTTATACGGATGTTCAGGTTACAAAGCTATGTAAAAGTTTATGAGACGTATTTTTGAACGCATGACGATGGTAGACGACATGGCGAGAAATCATTTCGCAAGAGACATATTAAATTTTAACCAGCAATCTCGGAAGTCGTTAACATTACGACATCTAGTTGAGGAAAAAACCTATATGTAGGTACATGATTAAGTTAAAGATGAGTTTATATTTATAGCCACTATTAAGAAATGTTATAAGTTTTTTCTTCTTCAGGTGGAGTGAAATATGAAGTGAATATGTTTTTCACATATTCAGCAGGCGTCCATAAATCTGATTTGTCTCTAACGAAGCCGCGTCTAGCTGGTATTACATTTAATTCCAAATAAAGTTTTGTCATTCTTTTTGACACTTGTGCTGTTGTTTAACTTCTATTATTAAAAAAATAGGAAAAATATATTTGTTCCAAAATGTGTGTTAGGTTGAAACCGAAGCAAAATGTTTCAGATCCCTAGATCTGTTTCACGTCGCCGAGCTTCGTATTAGACATTATTTCATTGTTTTGTTTACATTAGTAGTAAACAATATGCATAATGAAATACAAATTTAATTTTAATTTTACTATTGTACTTTCATACGTACTCGAAATATCAAAGTGATTATTTACTTCCATTATATTTTTATATACAATCAATTAATAAAATTCTTAGTCAGATGTAATAAAAGGTTACTAAAGTTAGGTAGAGCATTTCCGAAATTTTTTAGAATAGTTTTGAAGTTGAGGCAACGTAGCATACTAATTTTTTTTATGATCCAGTCGGAGTCATTTTTAAATAACCTTTTAAGTATTATCTAGAACACAGTCCATATAAGTATATATATTTATATATATATATATATATATATATATATATATATATATATATAACTATTGACATATATTTCAAAGGATGAAAAATATTGTGAATTTTTCAGAAATTGTGAGATGTATTATTATTATTGCTGCTGTTTTGCCGTAAACTTTACGTAATTTTAGTAACGGGGATGGAGTGGGGGTCGGGAGAGGTGGGGTTATAGTGTTTGTGACAATGACGATGTGTGTTTTATATAATATTCAGAAAATAGTTTTGGAATCTTTATAATTTGCCCTTTCAATCGATTCGCCACGTAATAAATAAATGGAAATTAAAAAAATGTTAAACTTCATTTGAGCCATATAATATTTCCCTAGAAATATTTTTGATTGAAATAAGACATCATATGAAAGTTAATATAGTTTAAAGTTATGTCAAATTTAAAGTTGTACATCGAACGGTTTCGGAGAAAAACGGCTAAAATAGACGCATGAGTGATTTTACAAAGGTTGCTTTTTACATAAAACAAGAAAGCGTCATATTTTTTGGATAAAAATGTAAATTTGATGAAGGCCTTATTTTATTGTTATAGATTTTTATGAAAAATGATCTTTTCTATTCGAATAAACTAACTATTTTATACTACGTTTTACTGGAATAGACGAATAGCTCTATGCTGAAGTAAAATAATTTCGGCAACCTGGAAAGTACATTTGGGTACTTGTAATCGAAGGTCACTCGGGTAAAACGTCTGATGTAATATAAAATACGAAGGCTGACACAATAAAGCAAATTTATCAATCGGGTGAATGAAGCGACGAGCTTCAACAACGTCATCTACGTAATATATAGCAGCATAAGTACACATGCCGCCATCACAGTATTCAGCAGCGTTCACCATCGAGAACATTAAGCCCACGTGGTCCACCGTAGCGGCCGTCCGTCAATGCTATTATAAAATTTTCAATTAAAAAAGCACAGCCAAAAATAAAAGCTTATTACGATTTATGACCAGAACGTATAAAATTCACGAGAGCATTATGACTCGCCCGTATTAATGTAATGGCGGGCACGACCTCAACTTTTGTCGGCTCCAAGCCAATATCCGCTCACTATTTACTTTGGTTGGCAAATAAACCTTTCCGCTCTTAAAAGGTTGCTTTTTGTTAAAATGAATATTCATGTAGATACGTAGATAGATCCACCGCTGAGGCGGCCGTTGTATGCACTAGAATACCTGCGCCCTTTAGTCGCTCGTTACATTCGCAGAGTAACGAGTAGTTGTTTAAGCTTTTTCGGTAAGTGGATTCGTTTGGTAGGTAATGTGCGAAGGATTGCGATTTATATTTGCCGAGATTTTTATTTCCTTGCGCAATGTATCGAAAACGTATTCTTCGATTGAGAGTTTCCCTTTTTTCCTCACGTTGTTTCTTCGACGAGGAAAATTTTGTGTTGACGTATATTGTGGATGTAGCACTTGGTAAGGAGCGTCTGCTTAATAGATTCCTTGCGGTATGTGAAGAAATATATATCAAATCGAATAATAGTAAAGGGAAATCGAACTTTTTGTGTAAAAACAAAAACAACAGATTTTCCATTAAGATTTGATGCAGAATAAAACTAGGGGGATGATATTTCTGAACTTAAGTATTTTATTAAGTAGTCTCCCTCTTTCATTATCTTAAGTGGCGGATGAATATTGAAAAATGTATGCTGGATATCAAAAAATGTGAAAAGAGAATAAAGTGTGATCTTAGTCCTTCCCTTGAACCATAAGTCGTACGATTTTAATGTATACTTGAACCTTTGATGAATAAATACGTGAAGGAACAAACGAGGATATACGAAGAATGATTACTTCAGGAGATAAAAAGAGTGGTACCGATATTATCGAGTTTGGCAAAATAATAAAATGTTTAATTAACATGATTAGTGATGTAAAATAATTATCGATGAGGGTAAGAATGGAAAAAGCAAGATGAATATAATAGTAAATAGATCTTTGACGAAGGTATGCATATCTATGTATATAGGTGAAAAGGTTTAAGGCTTAAACCTTGCTCGCTTAAACTTTAAGCGATTATATATAAGTAATATCGGAATTAATAAGGAGAAAGAAAGCATAATTCTATAAATATTGAAAGATTTTTATATTAAGGGATACATGGCTATTATTTCTACCGACATTCTACTAATTTCATTTTAGGTATGATCGGTTGTAACTTTTTCGCCATGTCACGCTAGGACAAAAAGACATGTACGGATACCCATGTTATTTCCCAATGAAAGCAATTTTAACGCTATCTGTTGGCTATAATATCAAACAACTAGCACAAATACACGTCGAGTGTACCCTGAAGGATAAGCATTTTACCCCATTAACAAATAACTCATGAAGAAAAGCGAACTGTAAAAAAATACACTTGCAACATGCGGATACATTGTATTACTGCACGCCATGTTTTTTCTTTATATATGAGTACTGTTCCAGATTTTTTGGTTTTTGGGCGGCTGATGATTTGTTCTAATATATTATTATGGAATTTGCTATCTTCATTGTGTTATTGACTTCTTTTCTGTTGATTATTGATCAAAAATTGTATGTAGCACAAACTTGTTCAAAGTTAAAAATTTGAAAGGTTTGTGCTGTTTGTTAAAATTTAAATGAATTAATATATTAATAACAAATCAATGTCTTTTGTCGTTTTTGAGTAATTTTTTAAGCAAAAGTACGCTGGAAGATTTATTAGAAAAATTCTTTCTCGTTGCTGTTAATTTAGTAATTGTCATAACATGGTAATGTTTAGAAAGTTCAAGCCTAGATTAGGGTACGCTTATAAAATTTATTACAATGATGGCAAAACAATTTTTTTTTCGTTTAATGTATCTCGACCCAGTCAGTAAAAGTTTAATGATACAGGCAGATAAGAGCTTAAGTGTAACCTACGTTCGGAAAATCGACGTCGAGGCAATCTATTGCTTTTTAAGTTACTTGAAAAAAACTGAAAGAATTTTAGAAGTACTTTAAAGATATTATAAAGGTCCACGTTTAGTTACAGTTGCGGTTTATTTGAGTAATCTACGGTTCTTAGAATTACATTTTTTGTATCTCTAAAGCTCTTTATCATTGTAACTCTCATATGTTTGAAGTGTCGACCGTCGAAAGTAAAGCTTTCATTACACCCGCCTGGGGCACACATTTTGAGCAATTTTATTTTAAGATTCATAACTTCAAAAATCATGACGGGCATAAAAACCAGTCTATTAAACATTTACGAGTATGCTGGGACCTTCAATTTGTGAATGCCCTCAGAGCGTCTTGTCATGTTGTGACCATGCTTTGTGATCGTCTAAATGGAATAGTGTCGCTTAATGTCAAATGTATTAGCGATATCATATTTAATGTCAGCGCTACAAATATATTTGATTTTAATAGACACTTATCATGTACTTAATTTAAGGAATATTGTACGAGCTAAATAAATTGTGAATTATCTGTGAATTATGTAAAGAAAACATTTGTGACTTAGTACGATTGTGTATGTTGTAAACAATTTCAGAACAAGGTATTTAAAATGAGCGAAAAAATATAGATAGACGCGGCACTAAAGACGTTTCTTTCGATTTAATGTAGATTGATTATTCAAATATTTTTAAATATACTTTGAAAAATGTTTCATATCTGACGAAGAATTTTTCAGTTCTCGGTAATTGGGACCAAGAAATTTAATATTTTTTTAAAAAGAACAAAACTAACTAAGCAATTAGTATGTATTAATATATTATCTTCATACATTTTTTATGAATAAGTTTAGTGAACTAAATCTCTAACTCTTACTGATATAGTATAACCAACAAAAACTTAAATTTTATAATTCATTAAATTGTGTAATAAAGTAAATTTGTTATTTTTACATTTAAACTTATTCACGTTTCAGTGTTAGTTATTTACGTTTGTAACAAAAATTAATTAAATTAATTTAGAGATTAATACGACTTATTTTATAGATGGAGCTTAATTAATCCTTTTACTGGATGACTAGATGTAAAAAGGAGTTTATTTTTTATATACTTCAAAATAGAGAGACACTTAAAGGAAAGACGTTTATATTTCTTAGGTTTTACTATAAGAATGTAGTCTTAAATTACTCAGCAATTAACGAGGAAGATTCCTTTAATTTTTCATTATAATGCGTGTAGTAGCAGGCGGAAAAAACAATATTAATTTTAAAATAATCGCACCTTTTTAAATATTCCTGCACGTGTATACTGATTATTAAAATAAAATATTTTTCTAAAGACCTTCCCATTCAATTTAAAATTGTGACTAGTTTTGCAGTTAAACATGTAATTAAAGCAATTATATTTTTAAGCATCAAATGTAAGTTTGTTTTGTTATTAAAAAAAAATTATTTAGTATTTATTTCTTGGAAACTAAGAAATTTTCAAGATTTTTTCTGCTTTTAGACATGTTTTTTTTATTTATACTTTAAATAAATCCTTCGCTGTCCAAGTTGTAAAATTTTGGAATCAACTGGATGCAGACACCGGGAACTCGCCCTCCATGAATGTTTTTAAAGTCTGTTTAAAAAAGTCCTACTTCTCATAGTTCTACCCTTCCTTAATTCCATTTTGTTCTCCTGTCCTTGTTATCAACCATGCTATGTCAATATATGTAATTAATAATAAAGTTTTTTGTTTTTTATGTTTTGTATAGTTTTCGATCATTTATTTTTTATGACATCTGGTTCGTTGTTTTTCATTTTAATTTGTAAATGTTATAATGGAGTGGAATATGAACATCTTTTGTAGTCTACATTATTAAATTCTCACCTTTAACCATCATGATTGACTGAAAGATATTATTCGTGTAACAATAAGTCTGCCAACGTATATATTTCACGTATACATTAAAGTTTGAAATACATAAATAAATTAATTCGAAAAATTAACACTTTTTAATAGATATGTTTTAAGTTTGGTTTTCTTGGCATGATTGGATATTACAGTTACTAAAAATTATGTTATGTACGAGTTTATATATTTAAAATTACAGCATGTGCCGAAGTTTTTGTAGTTTTAACTTTTTATCTGTTAAGTAAAATAGGACTTACAAAATTAAAAACATTTAGACGACCTGCAGATAAAAGATAAAATTATAATTTCATTACAAACATCGTTTTAGAAAATGTTTCATATTTCGTTTTAACGAGCATGCTTAATACTTCCAAACAAATGTCCCAATTTAAACAGAGCGCGTGGTCACACCTGCTCAACGAAGTCTTTGGCGCTGTATGACAGGTGAAAGTTTTAAAAGGGAAGGGACGCAAACTTGCGTCATAAATTATATTAGCACATCTATTTCATTTTCACTTTGGATTGAATTTCATACGATAATTTATAAGTAGGAAAGAATTGGTGAGTAAGTTTCGTCTATATATCTCTCGTGGACCTTTGTTAGGCTACGCTCAAATGGAAGTTATTCGTCATCATGATTAAAAACTCTACCTTTTGTGAATTATGGAAGATTAATTGTATTAAATTACGTTTTCCTTTATGGGTTATTTCCACTGGAAGCTTTGTCCAATCTTTCTCACAATATAGTTTTAAACCGTGAGAGATGCTGTTCAATCAATATAGCAGCATCGACTCACGGCTTCACTCACATGAAAAAGGGAAAAGTGGCGTGTGATTTTTGAAAAATATTTTTAAAATGAAAACGATGTTATACAATTACCATACAAAGTGTATGTAGACTTTGTATGGTAATTGTATAACATCGTTTAAACATATAATTAAAAAAAAATTGTAATGTTATACTAGCTTTGACTCGCGTGGTAAAGGGGAAAAATGGTGCTAAAATTTAAAATTATTTGGAAGGTAACTACTGTGTAAGTAAACACACATACCGATATTTATGTTTGATGTGATATTTTTAATTAAAAACCAAAAAAATATTTCTATGGCGTGTTATACGCATTTATACGGGTTACACTTATACGGGCTATACACAAAATATCACGGAGCTCAATTGCAGATGGGTTAGGTAGGATAATAGTGAGGAATTGTTTCATTATGCCATAATTTTAGTGTATAGTGAAATATTTTTCGTCAGAGTTGTGTTAAAATAAGTGAAAATAAACCAGACGGTGATTCAAACTAAACAAGCGAGACGTATAAGAAAATCGATCCATTCAATAATATCTATTATTTTTTTTCCTGAAATGAAGCACTTTTTTTTTCTAAATATAAACTGATAAGTTTTTGAATCCTATTTTTTTTTGTTGCTAATTTTAAATGGAAATTAAAGAAATTTTGACTACAAATATATTTCTAGTTATATAGACCGTAACTTAGATTGCAATAAAGAAAAATTTGAACAAGATCAAAATTTTACTCAAAATAAAATTATTGCAATTAAAAAGTTTCTAAATCTAATAATAATCTATGTCGGATTTAGGAAGTTTTCAATACTTAAAAGTTTCTAAATAATAATCTATGTCGGATTTAGGAAGTTTTCAATACTTAAAAGTTTCTAAATAATAATCTATGTCGGATTTAGGAAGTTTTCAATACTTAAAATTTGATTTCGTTTCCTATTTCTCTAATCAAAATTAGAGAAATTAGGTAATCTATGGAAAGATCTAATAATTAAAAAAATACACACAATACACGTAAATGCACTAAACCATATTATATCTTTGTTAGCATAGACAAATAACAGCCGGCGCAAAGGTGCGTGGAGTTATGCGGAACGCAAACTATCAATACGATAATCAGTCCAATAAAAATGGCGAAAACAGAACATATGTTATCTATTACAAAAATCGGTCCTACAAAAATATTGGCGTAGGTGGTTTATTTTTGCCGATCCGAATATTATATATTAAACCCCCTAACGGAGAACAGTACAGAACATAGGATTGAACGCGCGTTGACAGTGACGGGTGATGTTCAGTTGACCTAGTTAGACGGCGTTCGCCTCTTGATGTATCCACTGAGTTGATGAAAAGTCGGCAGTTGTCGTCATAGATATATAAGAAAAACTGCAGACAAAAGTTGACAGTTTTTCTTACATATCTACGACGTTTCTTATTCATGCATGTTATTCCATATATTTCTTTTTTGGGGTTCTGTACCTCAAAAGGAAAAAAGGAATCTTTACAAGATCACTCATGTGTTCGTCTATCCGTCTGTCCCAATCGTTTTCTTAGAAATCGCTTGATACAGAAATTTGAAATGTTACATATCAATAAAGTATATTACCTCAATATCTCAACACTGAAATATATTTATATGAAAATTTTAGGCAGCGGGGTAAATTAGTCAAAAAAAGAATTTAAATTTGTTGTATAGTCTGGAGTTAGTTAAAAGGGCTAGTTACAGAGGTCTTAAAATTATGTTTTTCTTCTTCATATTTTAGGTAATGTTTCTTCACACATGTTCTGAAAAATATGCTAAATCCTCCCTTATTCCGAAACTACTTAACCAAAAATAAGAAATAAAGGGGTTTTCAGAAGAACGCGCAATGGTTGTGGGAAAGGTAATGATGATTCTAAATGTCATAGTTTTTGAGATATTCACAATAATATACGTCCCCTCCTACTTAATTATATTATACTATTAAATAGTTATTGCGCTAGGAAGTTCATATTAATGATGACTTATGATAAATAAAACAATTTCACTTTCAACCCTCAATGCGCGAGTAGAATCCTAAATACGGAGACACACACGTCGGCGGTTTTTACATATTAATTTTAAATAATATTGATAAGGTAATATTATATTATTTATTTAAATTTATATGTACTGTACTGTTATTATTTCTTAGCAAATCAAGGTGTTCTTTTATGTATTGCTTTTAACATTACATACATATTACTTACCAGCAATAATTTTTCTTGCTGTGAAATGTTCCATTTTAGTTGTTATATTTAGTACAATTTTAAGATAATTAATGTTTATTTTTAATACCAAAACTCTTAATGTTATTAAAAATTACGAAATACAGTATAGATCATATTTAAAACATTGATTATCACATAGCTTACGAAATAAACTGAAGCAGCAGTGTTGCGTAAGTTTACTCCTTTTCCAGTCATTAATTCCAAAATTTTGATACAATATTATTGCCACTTAATGATAACATAATTTGATGATTAATTTCCGTTATTAGATTTGGCTGGCATGAATTTCGGTTTTGACTGATAGCCGTTGGACAAAAGAATTTAGCGAACAGTGAGTTTTATGTTTCATAAGTAAATAAATAAAAAACCTTTTTATTCGGTAACTAAAAATTCATCTAAACTACAAAGTTAGGAAAAAATAGAAAATTTTTGGATGTAGTTAAGACCCCAGTCTTCTTCCAACACTCACGGTCTGTTGCGAGGATCTTCCAGTTCTTTGTTTCTGCTCACATTCTATCTCGTCCGACAAGCGTGTGTATGGTCTGCTTTGCCTTCTTTTGCCTATTGCTTTCTTCCATAGTGTCGCTATTTTTAAACATTTGGCTTCGTGCATCCAAGCAACGTGCCTGCCCATTGCCATTTATGTTTCATGCACTTTTCTAGTGCATCTATTACTTTTGTCTTCTCTCTTATTTTCATATGTCTAGTATTATCCATATGTTTCACCTTGAGAATACTCCTCTCTATGGCTCTCTGGCACTTAGTTATTTTGTTTACTATACATTAGCGTTGGGGAAGACAAGAGTTTATTATCATCCTTTTTTTTTCTGACTTAAAATTTTCTTTCACAATATTATAGGTGGGACTCTATAAGTTATATACTTAGGCAATGACCACCCATTCTAAACACGTTTGCCGAGGTCAAACCTTAATGTTGTATCTAACTACGAAGGATCCTGAAAAGGACAGTTATGTTAATACAGAATTATTTTGCAATACTGAAATTCACGCAGGCGAAAGCACCGGAAGAAACTAGTCTTCAGTAAAAAAAATATTCGGTCTAAATATAATTAAAGTACAGGTGCATCCATTGGTGGGTGAATAAAATCATATATATATATATATATATATATATATATATATATATATATATATATATATATATTTATATTGTTGTAGAACGTGAATGTTATCTCACGTCACACATTATCCATCTCCAGCGAGCAAGAAATGTTATAGAAAATACGTTTGAAAATTGTTTTCAAAATTAAGAGGAGCGAATATTTCTCAAACATACAATCATCTTTTATGAAAAGTCCTCAGTTTTAGCAATAAACTGGATTCTGACAACAGAAACTCATTCCCTATAAACGTTTTCAAACACCCTCTGAAAAAGTTATTCCTAAAGATAAAACCTTAGATATACCCTATCTTCATTCCATCTTACTTCCCATCATGCATCTTAAGATTTATTATTAATAATTATTTTTTTATCGTCATCTCGTTCTTTCCTTTTTTCCATATAACGTTTTTTTCCGATTTTTCTTTGAATAGTATATATTTTAATTTCAAAATATTTTAGTAGAATAGATTTGTGATTATCTTTCGCTGTCTTTCACGTTACTAAATTTTCACATTTAATCATTGTGGTTGGCTGAAGCAGATTACTTATGTAGCAATAGCTCCATCAAATGTGTATATCATTTTAATTTTGCATTAAAGTTTCAAATAAATAAATATTTCAAAAATCCTACTTAACATAAATGTAAGTTTTGCTATTTAACCACTCGTACATAACGTTTCATAGTCCACTAATAATCTAATTATAAGTTTATGTGGAGTAAGTAATCTATTTTAGTAAGTAAAATTCTTGTCAGTATAAACAATTTGCTATTTCATCATTCAATGAAGGATTATCAGAAAAATGGTCTATTTAAGTTATAAATATTTTGTTTTTAGATATCAGTAATCGCAATATAAAATAGGGTAGAACAGTCAATAAATAGAATTTTATGTAAAATTTTCACTTCGATTGTTTTATGTCGTTTTTTTAATGTTTAGAACATTTTTAAGTTTAGTGTTACTATCTATTAGATAAACTAAGCCAATCATGGATAAAAATTTAGAGATTGATGATAATATCCAATTGTTTCATGCATAAAACATTTCTTTTAATTCATTACCTTAGATTATAAGTACCTTTTGAAGTGTGTCAAGACAAAAATGAAAATATTCTAAATATGATATGCTCACTTGTATTGTACTTTTTTAAAATTTTAGCTAAGAATATTTCATATTAACGTTTTTTTCTAATAAAAGAAAAAAGTGATGTATATTTATAAAAGGATGGGTTTTGTAATCAATAAATTCCGTGTTACTAAGTGGTATTCGTTCGTTTATTTATCTGTGGACATACTTTTATACTATTTAGTCTTAGTTTACGAGAAGTCTTTATATCCTACCGACCGGTGCCTAGTAAATGCGAAATGAGCAGTGGTTACAAGGATAACAGACGAATAAAAAGTACGAGCTCGGGTCTAGGAGCACCTTTGTTCGCTGTAGGTGACGTCTACGCCATCGTGTTATTAAGTGACTTTAGCACCTAACTTTTTTACAACCGGACCGTTAGTTGTTTAAGTCTTCGCCCGAGGCGGGCCGGGACGGGGCAGTTTGTCAATTTAACTTTGCGCACTTTTTAATATTTAATTTGCGGTTTGTTTCGTTAGCTTCCCCAAATTTATTTCGATTTGCGAGGACACCCTTGTTTATGCTCCTCCTCGTTCGTGCCTTTAGAGTTTAGCTGTTCGTGTATCTTTGAGTGTCAAGGGTGCCGTAAATACGACTTATAGATTTTATTCTAAGTTGTAAAAAGAAGAGAAATTTGAATGACTTTGTACTTTTGTTTAGGTATCTACAATTTCAGGTCACTGTCCAGGAAGTCGGAGAAGGTATTGGGAGTCCCAATTTGAGTATATAATAATTGCGAAATATGTTAAGGTTTAGCTGTAAAATTAAGTTTATATCACTTCCTTCAAAAACATAATTCATTTTCTTTTACATTGAATTCCGAAATGCAGACAGTAGTATTTTAATGCGCTTATTGAGGCTTTATATTAGGCAAAAAGAGGTCCCTGCCTCCATTTTCCTGCAGGTTCAAGCGTGTTTGCCTATCGGTGTTGTGGAGGTTTTGTTTAATTTTCTACGTACCATTTTCATCACCATAACTTTGGCGTCATTTGGGATCTCACTATATTGGTCTTAGGGTTACTTTCTATAATCTATGTACATTTCATGCAAATAGCTGCAGTATACAGACATATGCAAACAGTAAAAGTATTTAAAAGTTGAAGGTTGGAAAATAGTAGGTAGACACTTCAATTTGATTTATATGTATAAGTGTATAGATTTGTAACCATCTGCGATATCGGTTGCTTGGTCTTCATAAAAAATTATTGTGTATTTTCACTTCATGTATAATGGAGTTGTATTTTATTTCTTTTTTTACAGTAGTTACATATTTAAGATTTTTATTTTTGTTTAATTATTATTTACAAGTGATTCTTTTGCATGGATATTTTTTAAGTTGACTATACCAAATTTATCTTTTACTTCTTTCAGTAATTTGTCTTTTGGAAGATGATTAGTTTACATAAATATTTTTATATCTATGTCCTGTTTGTAATTCATAACATTTTTACATCTCCGCAGTGCACAATGTCTAAATGAAGTAAAATCATTATGTTTTTAGAGTCGGTTAAATTAAAATTCTTTTGCCGTTGTAAAAAAATATTATCGCCACGTTTCATTAAATGGCTGATGTCTAACTTTTGTTTTAGTATTAGTTTATTATGACTGCTGTCTTTAGATAGCAGTCATAATAAAAAAATGATTTAAATACATTTTGAAAGATTGAAACTCTGTTTTTGGAAGAAATAGGTTTGCCCATAATAAAGTTTTAAAAACAATATTAAAGCTATTTTAGGTACCGTAACACAATGAACTCTTATTTTGTTGCTTTTATCTATACCTTATTCCTAATTTCAATTTAAATAATTATGTTGCATGTTAGAAATAAATTGACAATATTTCAAGAGAGCTGTTAAGAGATAAAGAGCTGTCAAAAACTTGTGTTAAATTCCTATATAATTTTAACACCTAGAACTTTTCTTGATTAATTCGTTGCACGCAAAAGTTTCCATCTTTTGTCAATAGGAAATCATGACTCTTGAGTTTGTTTTTCACGATTGTTCACGAGTCAGGTCAAAGTGATAGATCAGAAGAGGTTATGCTCTTTGACCTGGCCTCTGGCTGGGCAAAATGGTTGTAATATAGATAAGTATATTCATTGACGATGAATTCGACATACTTTATTACCCCAAAATTTCATCTTGATACTTTTCCAGTCGTTGGGGGAAAATTTGTATATGTGACCTCCAAATGGAGAGTTTTATGACTTCATTAAGCAGTATCCTAAAAAGTGTTAATTTTATCTTTGTTGCAGTGCTTGGGTGCACAAGTGCCAGGTCAGGTTTTAACGTATACCCAACGTATGATAAAAAGGTTGAGGGTAAATCAATTGCATGAAGTAGGTTGTCATCTAGGGAATCTTCAATTTTCTTATAAAGAACATTAAACCTTTAGATAGATAAAGGAGCATTGAAATCCGTGTCTATAATCGTGTTTTCTTAAATGATGTTAATATGGTTCAATTAGGGTAGTTGCTACATTATAAGGGGATTTTATAGACCACGAATTGAGAACTTATTTATGCGTTTCCACATATTTACGCTTTGCTCAATTTCGTGTTGAATATGGCTCTTGGTTACAACTCTATCACTAATGTCATACATAATTCCAAAAATTATTTGTCTTGCTCTAGACTTAGCAGTGTTGCTGAAACCCACGACAAAAACTTCTCTGGAATCAATTGCACTGTAAGAGAGTAGATAGAGGCTGAGTACCGCCAAGCTGCTGTGGGAGAAAATGGCGTCAGCTCCACTCTAAGACCAATGAAACCGATCTGCCCCATCCTGTCGCTTTTCCTAACTTCCGCACTCTCACTCGACACGACTATTTGGCGTTCCGCCTGTAAAGAATGAAATACTCCCTTTGCCCTCTTATAATTTGTGCGGATAAACAATCACAGACGCAGCCCACCTATTTAGCTGCCCTAGATTCTCCGATATCAAAGATATTAGATGGGTTAGGACTCTTGGGTTGGACCCTACCTACTAGACTATGTTTACTGGTCAGCACTGGACCTAATAGCAAAAATATAAAAGGATTGTCGGATAAAAAAAATACATACAAACTTTAATGCGATATGACAGTTAATATTTATGAACGAGTTTCAGAAATAGCTTAGGTATCTTGAATAAATTTAAAAGCTTTAGGATAACATTTTTATTTTTATTGCCAAGGTGACAATCAAATGATGGAAATACATTTAAAGTTAGAAGCGAGGTAGACAATGAGCTAGATAGACATTATTTAAAAGAGAAAAGGTTCGAATCTCTGAACGGAAAAATATAATAACGTTCGCCCGCCGTAGTACCACCCTGCATTACGAGAGCTAACAGTCGCGTCGGGGATGATGATATATTTCACGGAAGTCGCAGATTCGGCGTTTCTCGGCGAAAATTAAAAAAGTTTTCGACTTTTTGACAGCACAGCTTTCACGAGTTTGTCAAAGGGCGTTTAAGTTTTTATCTGCTTGGCGATGGGGAGATATCCTGTTAGTAAATATTAATAACTAAAGTAGCGACAGAAGTTTGGAGTTCAGCCAGAATGGCACATCTTCGATTTCGACGGTCGTCGAAAAGTTTGACCGAAGATGTGTTACTTGAGTGTTGAAAATGAATTCAATGAATTTTTTATAAATAATGGCTTTAACAAATTTACATCTTTGTTCAGAAAGGATTTTTTAACGATGTCATCTCATTATAATGAAACTTTACGATTTTGTTTCGTCTGGACTTTTTGTTAAACTTTTCGTTCATACATAAAGATTAAGGTACTATCCAAATATTTCTGCAAAGGTTTTTCGACTAAATGTTTATTATTATAATGATAAAATTACTGTGAATTTTTATTATTTAGCGTTATAACAATTTTTATAATATCTAATAATGAAAATATGTAACAAATTGAAATATTGGCTTCCAAGATTTCTCAATGAAATAAGAAAATTAATTTACTATTTACTTTTGTGCTGTAGTGCTAAATATTTTTGACTAATAAACAACACAAAATTCTAGTAATTAGCAGACATTATGTAAGAATACTTAATGAGTGTCTAGTGAGGAATTTTATATTATAAGTAAATGTTCCATCTTAGGTAGTCCGTTAAGAAAATCCGTGTCGAGTATTAAATACTACGTGTAATATTTTGATTAGGCGGTGACATCACTAAAATAACTTTGTCTGTTTATGATGTTATAAATTTATTAAGTTAATTAGAATGAAGAAATATTCGTTAGGAAAATCAGGTGATGAATTTTAACAGGGAATATATTAATTAAATAAATTGGAGATGTTAGGAAAAATATTATTTTAATTTAATATTATTATTTAGAGGAATGAATAATTATTTAAATTTCATTAGTTGTAAAGAAATCAGCAATCCAAATTCAGGGTAATTTTTGTTTTAACATATAGAAACACCAGCCGCTTGTTACAGTTTTTCCACCTAGGTTTAAAAACAATTTAGTTTTATAATATTGTATTATATTCAGATTAATAAATATTTTATTACATTTTGTAATCAAACTTTTGTTTCACTAAATATGCACTCTTGAAATTATTGCAATGTTAAGATGTGAAAAAATAAATTGTTGATAAGAGATGTAGATGAGAGAAAAAGTAATTAATATACGTGCACATAAACATGTGTATATATATATATATATATATATATATATATATATATATATATATATATATATATATATGTGTGGATGTACAGCAACTATTTAACAGATATTCATCATTGTATAATTTGAAACAGTAGTACATTGCGTAACTTCTCACTTGCTATTACAAAAAGGGTTAAATCATTGTTTCATAAATTACACATTTCCAACTGTTTCATTTTTATACGTATTTAATACGTCTTCATTTCTTACATAATTGTATATTTTAACAGATATTCATCATTATATAATTTGTAACAGTAGTACATTGCGTAAGTTCTCATTTGCTATTACAAAAAGGGTTAAATCATTGTTTCATAAATTACACATTTCCAACTGTTTCATTTTTATACGTATTTGATACATCTTCATTTCTTACATAATTGCATATTTTTCCACCTGAAAGATTATTACGGTTTTATCGCAAGTTACAATCAACAATGAAATTAACATAATTTGTCATTTATTTGTATCGTAAAGGAAATTGCTTATTTAGGCTAATACATGGGGAAAGTTTTAAATGTATATACATAAAAATAAATAAGAAGTAACTATGTTAACCATTTTCGTGTGTTGTTTATTTTGGGTTTATATTTGTCCACGTAATTGTGTTATCATATATAGGATATTTATCGGCTTGGTATATTTATATATATATATATATATATATATATTATGTATATATATATATATATATAAATATATATATATATATATATATAAATATATATATATATATATATATATATATATATATATATATATATATATAGGTAAAAGGTAGTTACACGAATGATAAAACTGATTTCGCTATAACATGAAAAAAATTCACGCGAACTATAAATCTAATTCGGGATAAGACGAATGCATCAAAGCTATATGCATCACCTGACATTGCTACTTCTCAACAAACCGTTACCTCAGCAAAAGCATTTTCCGTAAATTGGCCGATGGGATGTGTATTTGTTTAAGTCATTCTCAAATACCCCTGCAACGCTTATCTATGTGTAACCCTTGTTGTTATCTTCCGATGAAGGGTTGTCTTTGAAGGAGTTCTGAACAGTTTTCCGGTGAGTAATTAGAGCAACACTGTCTTACGCAAATATGTGCCCAAGATCTTTACCCTTGATAATGTGGGTGCAACAGGCTTTTCTGCGACTGGAACTGCGTGCGGCCGAGTGTGATTAGTGATAAGTGTTTCATACAATGTTGAGCGGTAAAAATCATTTGGTTATTGGTATTTTCATGATAATAATATACAATTTTTGCATTGATTCAAAGAATTTTTTGTGTAGTAAATATAATGCCATCTTTCACTAATATATATTTCACAGGTGAAATCTAAGATCCAGGATAATCGCTATAATTTTTTTGTAATCTTCTAGTTAGAATCTACAGACCGTGTCTTTTCATAATTTTTGGTTTGTTCCTTCCGGAAATAAAGAGGGAGAGGAGTGGGGGTGCACATTTTCTTGCCTATTTCTTTAAAATTCTGAAGAATATTTTTGAATCTCTTATAACTAGCCGTTTCAAAGGACACACAATATATAATACTAAAAAAAGACTGTAGTATCTAATTTGCCTCCTTTAAAATTATAATGTAAATATTTTAAACCATTTGCGACTGAAAAATATTACTATGCCAAATCTGAAAGTTTTTCCGTAAAAGCTTTTTTGTAAAGATCGACAGTGACAGACCGATACGTAAGTGATACTGTATGGCTCAATAAACTATTTATATAAACTGTTTTTCACTAATAATTAATGTATTCATAGTGATATAGATAAGTTTTGACGAAATCAGTTACAAATTGAAGATTTTGAGAGCCACTATATTTCGCTAAGTAATACATGTTATAACTTAATATTTCTTTCTTTGTTGTTTTCTGTTACTACAGATCTTAGTTGCTTAATAATATAGCCATTTCTTTTGTTAGCAAGAATCAGCCATAAATCGTATGCCCAGAAGTAGCCAGGTTATTGTATTTTAGTATATTTATACGTTTGACTAGTTGATAGTTTTAGGTTTAGGAAAATATATAGGGAACTCAATATATGCGATATTAATAAGAATATGATACAATTTCTTTTAAAGTAGAAAGGACATATATATATATATATATATATATATATATATATATATATATATATATGTATATGTATATATGGTAGTGGTATGTGGTAGTTGTAAGATAAATGTGGAAGTACATAATTTGATAAGGGTTACATTTAGTAAAAATTAATTATTCCAAATAAGGTATTTAATACTTAGTTTTAAATATCATAACTATGTATAAGAATTAATAATAATTCATTATTGAAATGTCAGTTTTTATACCTTCTATTAGAAAAAGTTTTTTTTCTTCGCGTAAAGTAACACATGAACTAAGTTAAGTAAATATTTCAACTCGAGGTAGGTTCTCATTACACTCTTATAAATTTTGTTCGTTGCAAGTGAAGCCTCTAGCTATAGGTCGTAAGCTAATAAATTTGGCGAACTTATAATTACGCGAATAACCTGTTCAAATCAATATACATATCATATATTAAATATATTTTATATAGTGGAAATCTGCAATAGATTAAGTGAAAATAAAAAAAATATATTATTTGATTTCACAAGAATGTAGATAAAGAACGGAACAGGGGAGAAAAAGAAATGAAAGAAAACAGAAGAAAATTGAAATAGGGAAATTACAATACAATATACAATTATTAGCAGCTGGTTATAAATTAGCTGACACTATCGACAAACAAATGAAACAAAACAGAAGAAAATTGAAATAGGGAAATTACAATACAATATACGATTATTAGCAGCTGGTTATAAATTAGCTGACACTATCGACAAACAAATGAAACAAAACAGAAGAAAATTGAAATAGGGAAATTACAATACAATATACGATTATTAGCAGCTGGTTATAAATTAGCTGACACTATCGACAAACAAATGAAACAAAACAGAATAAAATTGAAATAGGGAAATTACAATACAATATACGATTATTAGCAGCTGGTTATAAATTAGCTGACACTATCGACAAACAAATGAAACAAAACAGAAGAAAATTGAAATAGGGAAATTACAATACAATATACAATTATTAGCAGCTGGTTATAAATTAGCTGACACTATCGACTTCTTGGATTGTTTTCAGTAACCACTTTACAATTTTGCAATTCACAATTCCACTTCAATTTGGAACGGGCCCGATCTGGAGCGGGATATGCGGGAAAGTAATCAGCGGCAATCAGCGCCCCGCTAATGGCCACCGAAGTGAAACACGCCGTCAGTAATTGGCCTAACGATTGGGCCGGTAATGTCTCGAGTCCGCTTCGCGCTCCATTAACGACTTGATTTGTTCACAGAACAATACCACCCGACTTACAGTTATTGCGCGGGTCGAGATTAATTGTAATACAAATAACTTGCGGCCGTTACGTCGTGGGCGAGGGCGGACGATCGCTTTCATCGTCTAGGGCGGCGTGAATGTTGAATTTGTCGGAGGCGAAATGTGAACTTGTGATGATAGTTTGATAGTATAATCTACTGTATGCTTTATTAGGTTAGGTTTTATTTATCTTATTATGTATATATGTATTTAAATATTTTATATTTTATCAGAAGAAAATATACATTTATTGCGTCTTCGTCATGTATTTTTCATAATAACGATAATTGAAGGGAGTCAAGGTACCTTGACAACATCATGCCTCTCATATTACAAAGGTTGATGATTTAATTTTTATGACTCGTGGTTACGAATTAGTTATTTAATTCGATTATTGTTCGTATCAATTACAATATAAAGCTAAACTTGTGTAGTTTCATAAGCAAAGGGTTCAAAGAGATTCGTGCTAATCTTATTATGGTTATCTGTGAATTCAGTTAATTTTTGCAAGATTGGACATGTGTGGCCTGAGTTTTAAAATATTTTCTGTTGAAACGTGGTTCCAGCTACTCTTTTTTGACATATCTTTTTTCGAAAATGTGCAGTCACCTTGATTTTTTTATTAAAATCCTATCATAATAATTCAATGAGATTTGATCCTGTGATTGTAGTGGGCGTAGCATAATATCTAAAATTTCTGTATTTGCTTTTCCTAAAAGAGATCTTAGTGTAATTTTGAAAATGTATTATGTACATAATCATTTAAATTAAGGCCAGAAGGAATATAATTATATTCTAAAATATTTCTCTTCCTTTTGTTTTTTTAATTCCATTAATCATTTTTATATCAACTATGACTTTGCTAGAGAAGCAAACATGGGACAAAATACAAACATCGTCATGTTTCGCTGTTGGCACTATGAGCATGCAGGTCTACAACATGTTTTCTTCACTAATTCTTTGAACGTGTGAATATTTTAAACCAAAGAGTTTAAACTCGCATTCGTCAGTCGCAGAACACTTTTTCATAATTTAATTTGACGAATTACTACAGTTTAAAGTCATGGTCATAGTTTAAACCATTTTTCTATATTTCATGATCGAAATAGTGTTTTTTAAACAGCAACAAGTCTAACTAAATTGGAATTTCGTTAATTTATCTTCATTGTAAATAACGAAACACATTTTGAATCGGTTCCATTAAATTTTAAATGACTAACGAATGAGAGTAGCTATGCCTGAGTGTATTTTGACACTCATTTCGCATACGTCTTCCATATGTTAACATGGGAACGCGCATTTATTAAAAAGATCCTGAACTGACACTGAAAATGAATAATTTATCTACAAAAATTAAAAGAACTTGCAAGAAATTTTCATTAAAACTAAAGAAAAATACGTTTTATGCTTAATACATTAAACATAATAGCGATATTCTTGGTTTTATACAGTGAAATTTACGCAAACATAAAAGGAGGTTCCGTTTTACCATTTTCAACAAACATCAATTTTAGACGAATCGTACAGAAACAATTATATGAAAATGCTATCTGAATTGTCTCATATACATTTATCAGTTGTTTTAATTTTTACGTAGACTACTTTTGACTCGCGTAAAAAAAGGAACGGTATGGCGGTATAATATAAAAATAGTGGATAATTAAAATAACGGATCTCAATATTAAAAATGCCTAAGTAATTTATTATGCACAAACTCATTTATAATATTATTATGAGGATTTTAATAAAACAATTCTATTATAATTTTATTCGTGTTATTATTTTGAAGCTAAATAAACATTTGCGAATCGGACATTTGAAATTCTGTTATACGAATTTTGCAAATAGGAAATTAAAAAATACAATATTCAATTTAACACGACGATTTACTTTAATACTGATTAATGGCCAACCGTTCTGGATGGGAGCTTGGAATCGACTGACTGGGGCGCTTGGCGTCGCGAGCAGATCGCGAGCGCCTCAAGCAGCAGTAGAATAATTAGGGTTAGGTTAGCTATATCCTTTACATGGCAGGTGTATAACAGTTTGGTAGAATTGAAGTACGATTGCAAGTATAATTAATATTTAAATGGAATTATTTTACTCTTTGATCTTAAGCAATTAATATTTAGACCAAAAGTATTTTAAAAAGTCAAATAATTTTTTTTATGCCGAATTCGGCGCGAATAAAGTCGTGCCGGTACAGCTAGTAATAAATAAAATAAATTCAGCAGGTTAGGTGCTTTTTTTGTAGAAACATGTACCATAGTTTCATCTTAAGAAATTTATGATCATTCATTATATATTTTAAAGAAAACTTAAACGTATGTACGTTTAAGTTTTGTTTAAAACATCGGTCCACCCATGAAAAGTTACGCGGTAGTTAATTCGCAAAGTAATTCTACGCGGCAAGGAAATACAAATAGTGCAATTACGTAGAGAATGGGACATCTCGAAAGTTCGGTCCGGGCTTTGGGTAATTGAGCGTGTCTCAAACGTTGCGGGTCAGCCGCGGTCGCAAACAGTATCGGTCTCAAATGTTTAGAGGGGTTTAATGTATTCAACGAAGATAACTTCACGAACGCGTGGAGCCATCTTCGTGCCGTTAGTGATTACTTAGTTTTAGAGCTTTTCAATTTTTTTGAGATAAAGCATCTGTTAGAGGTAGCCAGTTAATTTTTTTGGTGAGAAAATATTTGTCACATAAGAAAAGTATTAGTTAGATTTTGATATTTTAGTTTAACTCTTAGCTCACTTAAATTATGCTATTTATGTATAAACATAATATGTCATTTGACAGTAACCTAATAATAATAATATTTTTTTTATTTATGTGTTTTTATTTCTCAACTAGTTAAAAAATCAAGCGTAGATGAAATAGAAAATTAAAATATTGCTGAGGGTTTACGGAAATAGCTGTAACAAAATTGGTGTAGGCGAAAATCACATTGGTAAATGATAAGCAGAAAAATAGAAAAAATTATCACGTAATAAAAGGATTGATCAATAAAAACAATAAAAACAAATAAACTTTATAGTTTATTTAATAAATATGTCACAAAAATAATTTGGTTTCACTTAGAGTGTTTATGTATATTTCTGTTTTCTGTTTTAATTTACAGTTTTATAACAAAATTGCGAGCAAAATCGTTTTTAAGGGTTCCTTTACTAATAAATCGAAAGGCATGATAATGACGTCACTTAGGTATGCGTTTGCTACAGACAAATATTTTTCAATGTACTACAAGAATTTTAACGAAATATTTAATTTAGTTTGTATTACGGTATTTGTAATGTAATAAAACTAGTAAATTTGATATGAAAATTGAAGGAAATAAAGATTTCTTTTGATATTTTATTGAATATTGTTTTAAAGAGATTTATGAAGACTTATAGAAATATGTAATGTAAATCCTTAAGTTTTCTTAGCAACAATTTCGTTGAAAGATTCGAATACCCTGTGAAGCACGAGTAAAACTCACAAAAAGAGGGTTTCGGTATTAAAAATATGTAATAGTTTATATTATTTCTAATTGAACTATATACAAATATTATTTTTTCACAACGCAAAACCCGCTGTATCTTTCACAGGCGTAAAGACAAATTAATTATAAAAAATATATAATTCCAGGTAAAGTCGGATCTCACTGACTTTTGGATTTTTTCTTTTACTTGTAATATAAAACCTCCCATTATGTCCACTTTCAGGATTATAGGTCGACTGGAAGTACATTATAGGTTTTAGTGATCAATGATTCAGACTATTGTCTGAATAAACAAAATATGTTTTAAAGAGCCATATGTTTTTGTTGCATGAAGAAAACTGGAATTTTTACAATTTAACTTGGCATCTTAAGCCGTTTCTGAGAAAAAAGGGTTTTAAAACGCGGGCGGTGATCCTACAAGGGTTTCGTTTTTTTTCATTTTGAGGATCGTATCCTATAAAAACAGTTCTGCCATGCTCTTTATCTTTTATTTAATACATGGATAAGAAAGAAAAAAGAAAAAGAAGAAACATAGCAAAAACAAAGAAAAGATTAAATGTAGCAATTAAACTTTTAAATGTAACAATTATATTATAATTTTAGTAAATATATAACTCGGGTTCTATTTTATATAAGGTCTTACGATTTAACAAAAATCTTATAATAAATCGCCTAAAAATACTACAACAGAAAATAGTTGTGTGTATCTAAGTTGTAACTTCAATTCAACCTTGGCTAGCTTAAGGTGATTCACATTTACGAGCTAGTTGGGGTTGTTATTTCTATATTTGTAATTAAAAAAAATAAATTAAGTATTGCATTTTTGAAATGAAATAACAAGTGGGAGAAACCAAGTAAAATAATACCGCCGTCGAATGGTAATTTTCTTAACCTTTTCGATAAATTTAACAGAAATATTTCTATCGCGGAGAATTCGATTTTTGCATTTCGATGTGATTTCATTATACCTTAATCGATCATAGTTCTCAGATACTATAACTAGTGTTAACAAATATTTTGTATTAAAAAAACTTGAACAACATTTTTACATGGTTTTACAAAGACCGTATTATAGCTTGGTAATATATTCTTTGTTAAGTAGTGATGGCATTCGTGAGGTTAATGTGATTAGGCTATTTATGATTTTTTCAGTCACATTTTTGACAAGATTGGTACAAATTAAGAATTTTAAGTTGTAGAAACATTTTGTTGGTAACAATGTTGTAAAATAAAATAATTATTTTTTTCTAAAACGTTGTGGAAAATTTCATATTTAAAACCAATCGTATTTTAACAATAATTGTCGAGGAAGAAATGCATAGCTGTTTTGGTATATTACTTTTATCATAGTTATACACAGTCTTATCGGCTTGGTAGCGAATAAATTTTATCAATTTTGCCACAGAAAATAAACTTATTACAAAAACTCTACCTCTAACCGGAATTTTGAGTCACTTCAAAGACAGTTTTCTTACTTGCAAGTTATTCAAAATATTAACAAACGTTATGTCTCCGCTTGTCTCTTATTTGACGACATTTCGGAGAAGCTGAACAAAGGCAAGAAGTTTTTGCTGACAAAGTTTGCGGCTGTTGAAAGTACATCGCTGGCTTTTGACACAAGCTGTAATTGCACGAAGTCTTCAAATAAGATTATATTTGTCCCTTAAAATTGATTATGGTTGATATCGAGTTGATTTAAATGTAATATACATTTAAATCAACTCGATACTATATTTGTAAAGTATCATGCAAAATTTTTCTCCTTGGCATCCTTAATCGGTCACAGGTTATAGTTTGTTAACTAAATTAATTAGAAAAAAAAGAATTGTAAAACTTGATCGTGAAGAATTTTCCTTTAATCGTTTTATGAAATGGCAAAGTATAAGCCAAATGTTTGGAATATTTCAAAGAAAATTTTAGTTATGTTTATTAGAATTTTGTTGACATTATATACTTCAAGGGTTATAAATGAGCTTTTGATAACCATTTGACTCCAAATTCAAATAGTTGTTTAAGACAAGTATCAGTTAATTTTTAATACAATATATATATATATATATATATATATATATATATATATATATATACACAGCAATTTTGTTTATAAATTATCTTTCAGTAAATTGTACCATTATAGAGTATTTATTTCCACGGAATAAGATTTAATACTAAATATATCCACGAATAAAATTATGCTACCCGATATATGTCAAAATTTATTACATTTATTACGATTAAATCATTTTATGAAGTTGTCTTTTATTTTGTGAAATTAATCACATATTGGAAGGAAATATTACAATTTTGGTATTTCGTAAATTAATAGTAAAACAGAAAAAAAATGTGGTCATTTTGGTACTTCATTTAATTTTTATCTTGAAGTTTTATTTTATTTGCAGTTAGGTAAATTATATATTTCTTGGTGTATTCGCTAATCTCTGTTATCTGATACTCATATATAGAGAGATTGAAAAGTAATCTGTCGTCTTGGAGATTTAGCCGTATTATATTTATAATAACATTCCATACTTTATGTCTTTCATTTGGTTTCATATTATATCGCCTAAATTTTATTAAAATTTGTTTGGAAGTTTAGCCGTGAAAATGTAACGAATAGAGAGACATACAAAGTTATTTTCATATTTATAATATTAGTTTAGATGCGATTTGTGAGTTGTGAAATCAAATGAGATAAACAATTTGTATATTTTTTTATAAATACACTTCATATTAATAAATACCGCGTGGAGAGTCTTACTTCTGGTTATTTTATACACGAAAGCAAGCTGTTTAGAAGATTGCAAACAAACCCGTGTTGTTCGTGGTTACAGATATTTTAAAAATTCTACTAAACTTAAACTACGGTAAAATAAAAAATACGAATAAAAGACTGGGAAAATGACTCTATTCGTAAATTAAAGTAAGTTTTTTTTAAGCAAACTGTCCGCAATTGTAAAAATGACGTTAACATATCTGACAATATTTTAGCATTTATTTAAAATTCTCACATTTGTATATCCAAAAAATGCAAGCAGATATGATTTTAAGATGGAGAGAAATAAGGGATTTGAAAAGATGGAACATGACGTATTATCCAGATGCCAAGAAAGTCTGGATAATGCGTCTTGCATTGTCCATTACTGTGCATCGCTTCAAATGCAAAGAAGAGTACTACAGAAGGAAGAATACAGTTTGACAGCCGTTGCAAAACTAACTTATGAAGAAAATTATTTAAAAATCATTCATCTCATGAAACAATTATGTAAAAAAAATATGCCTAATGTGGAGTATTATTGAAATGGCAAAATATACGTGATGTCGAAGTATTGTGAACTCTTCAGTCTACAAAATGGCCAATCAAATGTTTGTTCAATCAAATCAATTTGGTATTTCTGGGCATACCGCAAAGTTATGCTATCTAGCGTGCTTTTCTTCTCGACAGGATAAAATGAAAAAGGATAGGTAACTCAAAAGTAAATGATCGTTTTCATTGCTTCTCGTGGGTCACTACGCATAAATTAGCATTATGTGTATATGTATGCTATAGCTATATGTATGCTATATGTATGCTATAGCTATGTTCAAATTATAATCGTTCAGATTGCTAATTTTGCCGTAAAGATCTACCTATAGCAACAATTTGTAACATTTTGGCATTGAGAACATTTTAATTAATAATAACATTTCCACTATAAAATAATGTAATTTTTAATTAAGAAAACTTCCAACACTATACATTAATTTAGCAACAAGTTTTGAATTTTTCTCTTTAGGGTTTTTACTTAGACGTCATGCCCCAGAAAATAGTCTTTTATATTACGTTTAGATATTTACGTTATCTTTATTTCTAATTTCATGTACAAGATGTTTTTAGTGGCCAAATGATAAATTAGTTTGCTGATTGTTTGCTTACTACCTACATACGATTTCGACATTGAAATGTCTCTGAAAACAGATTATTGTAAGTCATACTTTATTAATAATTTGACTTTAGTGAGAAAAGTAGTATACAGAGCAAAGACGTTTAATAATAGAATTATGTGTCTGATGCTGGAATGAAATGATGTGGATTATTTTTTTTTATTCCTTTTGAATTGTTGGATAATTTTAAAAATTGATTATCTTTGATATGAACATATGTTATTTTGAAATATATTTCGACGTTTGAAAAGTAATCACAGTAACGTGTAATTCAGATTTGTAAGTGTTTTTGGAAATACGATACGTTGCGAAATGTCTGTAAATTTAAAATGTCATTGACGAATTGTTCGTTCACAATTAAAAGAAAATACGTGATATAGTATTCTTCATACTTTCCTTAAGTTCTCTACCACGACCTTGGTTTCGTTGTTTTACAACATCTTCAGGTAGGCTATTAGCAAAGATTATACGATAAACATTTCAAAATCAACACTTAATAATAAAGAAATAGAACTTTTAAATAAAGGATTTAAATATAATATTCCTACCGCATCCTCACGAAAAAACATAGAATCACTAATTGCAGATGCCACGATTGCATTCAGTAACCAGGAAGCACTTACTAAATACAAAACTGCTGATATAATATGTAAACGATACTCTAAACCTAAAACACACATTAATGAGGAAATTTTGACACTACGTAATTTACAAAATAAAATTAATAAACTCATCCTAGCTAAAACAGATAAAGGCAACACTATAGTTATCCTAGACCAAAGTGAATATACAAATAAAGTATACATTTTCCTTAAATCAGAAGACTTCAGAAATCTACAAAAAGACCCCACCCACAACATTTGCAGATAAAGTAAAACAAACAATCAAAACTTGTAATATCATATATCCTAACGAATTCGCCAAACGTAAAGTTACAGAAATGAACCCTAGACCCTCGATACTCTATGGACAACCTAAAATTAATAAAAAAATATACCCATACGACCCGTAGTATCATACATGAATACACCCTCAAAAAAATTAGCCATTCACCTTAATCCAAGATCTTTCAAAATAAAATCGGATTTGTGCCTAAATATTAAAACCATAAACTCCCTTGATCTCTGTAACAAAATCCAAAATTTACACCTAACACTCAATTGTAAATTGGTATCACTTAACGTAGTAAACTTATTTTCTAATGGACCAACAAAATATTGCCTATATAATATTTCATATATTTTAGAAAAGAAACGGTTAAACCCCATTGAAATATCAGAAATTATAGAACTGTTTAAATTATGCATGTACCAAAATAATTTCTTATTCGATAATAATTTTTTTCAATAAGTCAATGGCCTTGCAATGAGCTC
Organism: Druceiella hillmani; assembly: GCA_039881145.1. Taxonomy (NCBI): domain Eukaryota; kingdom Metazoa; phylum Arthropoda; class Insecta; order Lepidoptera; family Hepialidae; genus Druceiella; species Druceiella hillmani. The sequence continues at coordinate 19,495,581 of JAYKKI010000014.1, forward strand.
CCCTCTCAGTCTTCTGTTAGCTGAGTTATTCATGAACAATCTAGAAACCAGCCTCTTAAACAGTAAATTAACGACCAATGTAGTGTATTATTATAAATACATAGACGACATATCTATCTGCTGGAAAGGTACACAGCGTCAGTTAGACCAGTTTGTTAATTTTGCCAAGTCCCCACATAACAATATAAAATTCACTTTAGAAGTAGAATACGAAAATAAACTAATTTTTTTAGATATCACATTAGAAACCCAAAACAATAAACATAAATTCAGTATATTTAGAAAAGACACATTTGCCAACTCCATAATTAATGGTCATTTACAACACCCTTGATCCCATAAGTTAGCAACCTTCCATTCGATGATTCATAGAGCGTTAACCATCCTACTAGAAAAACACAAAACGGTACCAGAACAAGATTAGGAAAAATACTAATCCAAGAAATATACGTGGTCGTATCAAATAATAATAAAATTTACTATAAATCTATCCCATACAATAATGGTAATGTTTCAATTAAACTAGGAAAACTCTTAACTAAAAATAATATCACATGTGCTCTAAAAAAGAAACAAACAAAATTTTCCTCTTTATTACGTTAGCGTAACAAACATTATACAACATGATCAATAATGACATGTTGAAAACCTATATTGCATTGTAAGATGGAATATTTGTATGAGTCAATGAATGCAGGTAACAACAGGAGTGAATTTGTAACTGGTTAACCAGATATGTGAATGATAGCAAAAAGAGTCTGGTAAAAATGGGTCTGATGTAACATAAACTTTATTCAGTTTATAAAACAAACTCATATCTTTCAGAATAAATCACACATGAAGTAAATCACACAAGTACCCATAATCACTCATAATTAATAATGAGTGATTACGGCTATTTGTGTGATTTACTTGTCTGCTTATACATGCTGTTCGATAAAAGTTTTATCCGCGTTATTTTTCCGCTCAATAAACACGTAAACAAATTGTCGATTGTTGAAACGCATTAATTCGTTATAGACCATCGTTGCATTGATTCCTTACAGATTCATCGTCGTGATTGTATGAGGCTTTCTCCACATACTAGGAAATAATTCACAGGGCGTCTATTGAGATGCAAACACGCAATAAATTCATACACTTTGCACTTACTCACACCTACGGGCACGCACAAAGTGGATATTATATAATATGTAAATATATTCTTCAATTTAGGCTGGATAATTCAGAATCAGTTTTAAAAAATAAGGCTATTTTGGGAAATAGTAGAAGCTTAATATTCGAAGGAGAAAATCGGTTGAAATAGAAAACAGAACACATTATGAAGTCTTATATACAGATTTAATTGCTTTATCTAATCTTATATCTATCTTGGTTCGCATTAATGGTGTGTATATTGTCGTTTTTGGGATCCGTAATAACCCGCCTCATGAAAAAAGGGGACCTTCGAATTTAAATCTATCTAGCCGGGTTAAAGACTCTGCATTTGCAATGAATTTAAGATCTCCATTTGTTCATAAACACATTTTTTGAACACTGTGAATAACTTAGAGATAGGTCCACTCTCAAACAAGTTGGAACGACTGAAGAAATTACGGCCTTGAAGAACATGGCTACTATTTTGGCGACTGCTCTTCATTGTAACTTTATGCGATGGTTGTGCTTACTGCAGTGAAACAAAATGTGCTTAACGCCCTGCATTTTGTAACCACCGGCACAGACAACGCACATAGTTCGGTCTTAATTCTAACCTATGTAAACTTGCACGTAAGACACCGCGTCCTGTAAGAAATTACGGCTTATAAGTGTCGGGTTTGAGACAGATTTCTCAAATCGCCGGGAACACGCGAGAAGAATAATCCAGTGGTTTAGCCTTTACAAATTGGCGAGAACCTAGTGAATACGGATGATCTGAAAAATGCCTCTCTTTTTGGTACGATTCTGCATATACCACCTAAATTGTCCCAAACCTGTATCATATACAAGATCTTCGAAAACCCCTAATCGAGTTTTGTATCTATTCTATTAAACGCTTCATGTAATAAAGTGTACAGTAAATGAAACAATATATAACATAATCTAGCGACAATGAATACATTATGTTTTTGCTACATTTATATAATCACATTCGTCATACGATGACTAAAAGCTACCCTCGAATCAAATTGTAACAGAAACCAATGATTGTCATACACGCTTTAGTCGACGAAGGGATTGAATATACGTAACAACCGTATGTAATCTGGCGTATTTTTGGTAAAAAAAATAGTTTCATATCGACAGTGAACCAAATTTGTTTATGAAATCTAATTGAAATTTAGAAAGCGAAGTACATAGATAGCGGACATATTGCTGCAGGAGCAGTCAATCACAATGCAATAGGGGAAAAATAATAGAGCAGTGGTAGATTGTAACGATTAATTTTGACAACGAAAAATAAACAAATAAAAAATGCTAGCGTAAACGAAAAGAAATTAAAATGAATTATTTAAACACAGATAAAATTCAGAGGTACAAAAAACATTATTTTGTAGTTAAATAAAAACACAAAAACACAACAGGGATAGGGAGGTAATGAAGGACGAGATATTCCATCTTCAAATTATTTTAGGTAATGCAATTTTAGACGAGGTTTTAAAACCGACACTGACTCTTCACTTATTCCATAATTTTGTGGCGTATACAGTAAATAATTCTCTGTAAAATGCAATTTTGAGCTAAGGTATTAGAGTGATTGGGGGGGGGGAGTGTCTTCTTATCTTTAGAAAGAAGTACAAAACTATCAGCTGAAAAGCTGTTGGAATTTGGATAGGAGATATAAAGAGATGAGAGGGTCGTTAAGGATATTGTTTAAAAGGAAAACAATTGGCAGATCTTGCAGGCTGCTAATCTCAACTGTGATTGATACCAGAAATAGGGTAGTGTTTTATGAGGACGACGATAAACCAAATACGCAAGTTTTGAAGTCGTGTAATAATTGACAGCGATCCTGTCTCATAGTGTTGCCAATATTAACGTTAAAAACGTTCGTGGGGACGTTTTGCGTGATTAAGTAATCATCTTATTTAGGCACCTCGTGTTAAGCTTAGAATTCGAATTTTTTTTGCTGAAGATCATATTACTTTTTTGCTTTTTGTTAGATAACTGGCAGGAGATTTCAACTATTTTTTCAAGAGATTCAAACATTTATTTATATATACAGTTACAAAAAATATTACACTGATATTTTATACGTTTCAATAAACAACTAGTCATATGATGGGTGCACAAAACATTTAAAAATTATATGACATTATATTTTGTATAACGACGATATACACCTAGGAATTTATTTTTGCTTATCACAAACAAACCGTGTTTTGTAGTAACCATGATCAATGTTCGAAAGTAGAGTGGAGAGGTAGTTGAGACTTTGTTATAGTACTTTGTTTTAATACTGATACCCTGAAACAATTACGAGTACAAGATAACAGGATAAGTACCTGAGGAACTTCGTGACAAAAGTATGAAGAGCGAAAGTATTTTCTATAACGTAAGGTACGAAATAATTCCGTTTAATATTTGAAAAATAAATTTCGAAAGTGAAATATATTTTTTTTGCTTTAAAGAATAGAAACATAGAGCGCCTTGGAGAACATAAGAATATATAGGAAACAGAAGGGATTCCCCCTTCTATTTCCTTTGAATATGCCGTCTATGCACAAATATCTATAATTGCACCGCCTCATGTAAAATGTCAAAGAAACGTTTCGTGGAAAAATCCAGTCGTCAGAATGGTCCGTCTTGGTTCAATTACTAAAGTAATGTAAAGGACTCGAGTAATTAATTACAAGGACTAAAGCACAATCATTTATGATGAAAGTCGAGTTTGATTACAAAATATATGAAAATAGCTCGACATTGTAGACTTGAATTTAGGCCTCGTGAGACGAAATATTCAATACTTAAACAAATAAGCAGTCAAGGAATCTATATTATATACATTTAATGTAAGGACAGCAATTTCCTAATTCGCATACTCTAATCAAATATTTAATTAGATTTAATAAGATAGCATTGAACTGTTAGACACTTAGCACCCTTTTTAGGGCGGCGAGTTTGGGCGGCGTCCCAGACGCGAGGGAGATCCGCCGAGTTAAATTCAAACTTATATTAACGCAGACAACAAAGTTACAAAGTTATTTCAATTAACGTAATTGAAACTCACGCACCATGTATTTATCTTTAAATTAATGAATCTTAAACCGTACTATATGGGATTACATTAAATTAAGTTATATACTGTTCTAAGGGCTGAGGGACACTATGGAATCTGGTAGGGAGAATGTTAGTAAATATATGCAGGGTTCGTAAGAAGGGTGGAATGCATATTATTTTCATACTTTAACACAGGCTGCGGTTGAGAGATATATTTCAGTCCGTTTGTTTTTAGGTTTGAATTTCAATGCGATGTGGAGAATTATGGAGGTGTTGCCAATAAAACATTTTAAATTTTTATGAATATGTGTTCTTTGAACATATTTGTGTTTTTGAAATGTAGTGACATCCAAATAAATTGTATATCTGTCTTGTTTCAATTTAATCTTCAATCATGATATATTATTTTGTGTGGCATATTATTCCTTCGTCAAATATTCACAAAGCTGTAAAATTGCTCCAATAAATCTATATACTACTAAATATTAAGGATGGCGGATAATTTGGACTTTTTCCTTTATTTTGTGTTTGTATTAATGACTGAAAATTTCTCTACGGGACATTTTAATTTTCCAGAAGAAAATTTGTGCAAAAAAATAATTGTTGCACATTTCAAAAATACTATAATTTTACCTTATATTGGTAGATTTATTCTAAGTTATTATGCTTTTAGAAAAACATTAAAAAGTAATTAAGTTTAAATACTATTTATTCATTTATTTCGGTGTAACATCGTAGCACAACTGTTTAATTCACATTCGATTATTTCCGTTTGATAAATTTTCTTCAATCAATGGCAAGTATCGTAGGCTTGTGAGACCATATGAAATACTATTCAATCCTGATCACGGTACAGGCCGCCTTCTAATCCACCTACGCGTCTGTATCCTTTACATATACCTACATGCGACAGTTGATAACGATCTTCATACAACGAGACTATATTCCTGTTGAGACTCAAAATCCTGGTCTGAATAATATAGGACAACACAGCTTTTGATGTTTGATTCGTGTAACTTCAAGGGGCGCTAATTCAGCGGCGCTTACATCGGTGTTTAGTGACGATCAAGCGCAATCCCTCAATTGAGGGCGAGGCCGGATATCTTCTATTTGCTCCGTGAGTGACACGAGCTTACGTTCGTGTTGAATTTTTATCTCTATAAGAACACGTTTACTCGAAAATAGGTTTCTATGTGATATAGGAGGACATGTGGGCGTGGATGATTTTATTCGTAAATATTATGTAGTTACATACTTTGCAGTGTTTTGGTCAAATACATTAGATATACTTAATAGAATATGAAAACAAACTGCAAAAAAAATATGTCAATACTTTATATGTTAAGTATAAATTTGGAATCAATAAAAGAACACATTGTGAATGGTCGAAATATTATGTTTCTATACATTTAAGAATCAATTTCTCCTTTTTCTTAAAGGACTCTTCTCTGACTAGTGTATGATGATTGTTATATTTAGTTATTACGCAATATAAGTTGAAGCAAAAATAATGTTTGGTTTTTAAAGTTTTACAATTTGGAGATTGGCGTTCAATAAATAAAAAAATTAGTTTTTTTTTCTTTATTTTTCCTAAGTCACAATGGTAAAGTTTATAAAGCATGCAAAGAAGTACTGAAACAAGCTTTACGTAAGCTATACATTAGTACATACTAATTAAACATATATTTTACATTTAGATTTAAAAATAATCTTTTAGCATAGAAATGTTCGTAGCATATTGCATATATTGTAGTAAAGTATATTGCATATATTGTCATGAAAGTTCACAAAGTTTTATACGTATGTTGTTACTTAGGGAAGTGTCTTGTTTATTTAGGGAACAGACAGAAAAATATTTTGGAAAGGTACTTATGATTATGTGTAAGTTGAACTATATTTAGAACGACAGTACTAATTCAATTAAAAATAAATTAACACGACTGACATTGTACCTTATGTGAATTTCGAAAATAGTAACGACTGTAACACAGGACCTAAGATCATGAGAAATAATAGTTTAATCAAGCAAAGAATTTTTTTATTCCTATAATTTTTGTATTACGTCGAAATACCAATGAAATTATCATCAAACTGCGGTTCCACGAAGCGAGCCGCGTGACATGTTCGACATAAAAGGTATTTGTGTTTTAATGAAGTGATATGGTTGGCTAACTCGCACTATGAGCACGGGTAGATCTCGCACTAATGAGAGTTTCGTATGCATTTAGACACTAACAAATATATGAGGTTATAGTATTTGCATTAATATTTCACAAAACGTAAAATATTTTGCCTATTATATCCTACATAGGTGTCAAAACATGGTCCTAATTTTAAAAAATTATAAAATCTAGGATAATCGTTGTAGTTTTTTTACAAACTTTGCCTAGGATATTAAAAACCTTATTTGTTATAATTTTAGGTTGAGTAGTTTGAGGGATAGGGGGAGGGGTCCCCCTATTCCTGAAACAAGGTATTTTTTGCATATTTTTCATTATATTTCTGAAGATATACTACTTAAAATTATGAAACAAATATTTTAGAGACCCTTATTACTGGTTCTCTCAAACAATACTCATACATAATTTTCTATGCCTAAATTCAGAATTTAAGGCGTTAATATATTTTATTACTATCCACTTGGCTACTTGGCAGGTTAATATGTCTTATTGCTCCGCCAAATTTCAAATTTCTATTTCAAGCGGTTTAAGAGAAAAATGACTGTGATAGACAGACAGGCAGGTATGGAACTCTAAAATTATCTCCACGACAATGGGAACACGGGCGATTTGTTTTTACTGCCATTCAATTTTAGCTAACTAACCAAGAAATAGAGATGCTTAATGAGACAGAAATTTAAATTGCGGTCTGAATTTATTAAATAAATTAAGTTACAAACATAGTTTCGAAAGAGGTTGGTAAAAGGACGAAAATGAATTATTAATCTAAGTGGAAATTGTCAAAGTCTCCTCGAACTGTCAACTTCGATGGAAAATTTCGTCTGATTGATTACTCAAATTTACTGAGCATTTCGTTTATTTTTTATAAAACCAATGGACGGGTTACTTCATTTAAATCGTTTCGTTTCCCTTTTCCGTCAAGCTCTTTGAGTCCGTTCAACTTGTCGCCCTTTGTAGTTCCTTGATGAGGTAAAATAATTAATTAGGAATAACTTGACGAGTTTATACACTTCACAAAATGGTAACTCTTTTATTTGAGAAGACTAAAACAAATGTAAATATTGTTACATTCTATTATCTTTTGAATAAGGTACGGTTGTGTTTTATAATCGAATAATATTTATTACTTTTGTATTATGTCGAAAAGTCCAAGTAAGAATAAATTTTGTCCCGGTATTAAAATAATTAATTTGAGAAGACTGAAACAAATGTAAATATTGTTACATTCTATTCACTTTTGAATAAGGTACGGTTGTGTTTTATAGTCGAATAATATTTATTACTTTTGTATGATGTTGAAAAGTCTAAGTAAGAATAAATTTTGTCCCGGTATTAAAATAATTAATTTGAGAAGACTGAAACAAATGTAAATATTGTTACATTCTATTAACTTTTGAATAAGGCAAGGTTGTGTTTTATAATCGAATAATATTTATTACTTTTGTATTATGTCAAAAAGTCTAAGTAAGAATACATTTTGTACCGGGATTAAAATAATTAATTTGCAATTTTTTTTTGCGTTTGCGAAAAAATTAGCAGAATGTTCGTTCGTTTTTGCAATAGAGTCAAATAGAACAATAAGCCAATAATACAATAGAATAATAAGACACATTTTATCGTCATTAAATTTACTGTGTAATAAAATTCAAAGTGGCGCATTGCATTAGCATGGCAGATATCGGCGAGACTGTGGGTTAAAGCTATACATTCTGTGATCTTATTTTATGATAAAGATTTGTAGTCTAATTTAAAATTTTTGTATTATTTATGTAATGTTGCGGCAGTTTTTGCAATATTTATGGTACTGAAGGTTTATTGAATATCTCTGCAATACAAGATTTAAAGATCATTTAGCTTTTGTACACGACTGTATCAAAAGCAAATAGTCACAATATAGCTAAATATGTATATTCAAGAAATAATAATTTTGGAAATAAAATATTTAATATATTTTCTATTCGTCAGTATTATTATATATTCGTACATAAGTTATTATTTAGTTCAATCTCATTCATTATCACAAAAAATCAGCAAAATACCCCATATTTTAGGTCCTTTTTCGAGTAACGTTGTCTTCAACTCCCATTTATTTATTGCTTTGGTATTCTTTTACAAGAATTCATTGTAAAGCTTGCCAAATATTTTCTATGCGATTTTATAGGAGAATATGGAGCTTTTTCAGATTTTTCCAGACAGTTTTTCGTGCTTTGTGACAAGATGCGCCACCTTCCATGAATAAGTAATCAATGTGAGCCATGCTTTGTTGAAAAAAGGGTAGAAGTTTCTTCATTTCTTCAAGATTAATGAATTTTTGCCAATTAATTTGATTTTCTCAATTAATGAAATTACTCCTCCCTACAATGTATAGTCACTTCTCACACCATGATAATATTATTTTACAGTTTTTTTTGGAGGAATTAATCTCCTCATACATGGACGCCTCCATGTCCGTTTCTTCAATTGTTTCTAAATTGGTAACATAGTAAGTTATCAGTAAAAAAAATACACGTCGTTAAACGTCTCTATTCTTAATATTACTTTTGATGTCGCTAAATGTCTTCATTTTTAATATTAATTTACTTTGACCAATTATATCTCCCGTTTTGATAGCGGCTTTCGGTAATTCATTTATAAAGTTCGAAGTTACGCAAGTACCACTGAACAGTCCTAAGTGACAATTTTTAAACAGTTACTGCCCCATCCGCTGATTTATCTGAACTGTGAAAAACTTTTCGAACTAGCCTTCTTTTACTACCTACAATTCCTGTTTAACTTTAGTACAAGGTATGATGAACAGGAGGTTTTCCATAAAAGTAATTTTGTAATTAGTATACACTATAGTTTGTTATTATTATTACTACTATAAGCATAGTTTCATAAACACATTGTTATTACTCGTGTCTATCCATTGTTATTATTGGTTACAATGTATTTATTATAATCAGTGGTGTTTATTACTTTTGGTATTATAATGCTTACTTTACTTTTGGTATTATGGTATTAAACAATAAAAATGCATGTCATTAAATTTCCTAAGTAGTAATTTCCTAAAAATATTTATGTTTATTTTCTAAATTATACTTAGACTACATTGCATCCCTTAAATTGGTTTTTGTATCCTGGATTTTTGCATATTTAAATCAGGACGTTTAACAATAGCGGAATCATATGCACTGTTGATATTTAGGTTATTTCATGTATTTATTTATTATTATTAAGATACCGCGTATATTAAAAAATGGCATATATTAATATTTTTTTCCATTCAATTGTTTGAGTGAAAAGCGAAATAAACAAGCAGTTCGTACGAGAATAAGTTTCCCAACTTTTATAGGGTTGTGAATTTATTCCATTTGAAAAATTATATATTTTCTTAGTAAATAAAACTTAATAAAAATATTCTTCAAATATTTTCACTGCAAATTTGTATCATAAGTCGGTTTTATTTGCAATTATTTACTTGTAACATTTTCTGAGGTATTAAAAAAGTAAAGAATTATTTATACGTAAAACATCAAATGTAGATTATTTTCCTATTAATTTTGTATTTTATAAAAAAACTAGTAAGAGTAGGGAGCTATCTTATATTTAAACTGGGCTGAAAACACAAAATATTTTGAAAGTAATTTCCTAAAAATATTTAAGAAGAATACAATTTACTTCCCATTTAAAGTCTCCACGTTATGGAGACGGCATAATCGTAAGAAAATATTTTTCGTGAAAACGATTCTCGCATTGCTTTTACAATTTTTTATATTCTCTTATAATATACGTGCAACTGACGCTTTTTTTATTATCTCAGAGGTAAAAATCAACCTGTCACGTACGAGTGGACCTCGCACTACTAAGTTTCGGTACACATTTAGGTGTTTTTAAAGATTTGATGGTCCATGATATTTCTATTAAACTATTTACAAAATTTCATTATTTTCGAAAAAATATTCTTTACTATACCTTTCGCAGGCGTATATTAAAAAAAATATTTTATGTGTTATAAATACAAATTAACGATTTCCATATTTCTTTCTTTACTCATGCTGTGAGACCTTACTTCTTGCCATATTTCATGATTCTAGGACAACAGGAAGTATTCTATAGATTTTGATTCATTTGCGAGTGTAAAAATATGCCACATAAATGATATTTGTCGATTGCGTTGATTTTTTTATAGCTCCTAAGTATTTGATATTAAGCAGTCGATCTAAGTATTTGATATTAATTTCTACTTGATACCCCCACGCGTTCCTGAGAAAAAGGGTCTTGACAGACAAACTGACAGACGGACAACGAAGTAATTATATAAGTGTTTCTTTTTTCTTTTTAAGACACGGAATCCTAAAAAACGAGTACATTACTAAAAATCGCCAATTTAGTTAAATTTGACTGATATCATATTATTAGGGTTTCCAAGTGTAGTAAGGAACTAAAAATATATCTGTTCACTCGTTCGTTTGTTTTTTTAAAAATTATTTTACACTTTAAATTTTAATGTAACCTTTGTACATATGGCGGACTTATTGCTACGAGAGCGACATCTTCCAATCAATCACAGACAACATGTATTTCATGTATTTAATTAGGTTGGAAGTGAATTGTAAAAGGTTGAATAATTATAAGTAAAAAAAGGAAATTAATATACTTTTAAAAAAAAAAAAAATATTGGCAGGTAGGAAAATAAAAAAGAATGTGGACTGAAAAAGAAGTGAACATATTGGCAATGGTATTGTTTGGGAATGAAAAGCATGAGTAGGCTCTCAAAACGTAAACATAGACCATTGGCTAAAATTTCGTAAGTCTGTCACTGAGGAAAGAAGATCTATATAAATAATTGAAAATATTGAAAGAATATGAAAATCACGCCAATTATGAATCGCAATACATTTAAGCTGATATTTAAACTCATAAATGTGTTCGTATTTTTTGAGACCGAATACGTAACGGATACGGTGTTCTTACGGATTTCGGAGTTTCTTCAGCTTGTAAAATAATTGTTTAGCAAAAACCTGACAGCACTGAAGCCAAGTAAAATTAATAATTGTAGATTTGTACATTAAATACTGAATATATGTTTTCATTAAATGTTTAATTTATCTTTTCGTTGATGAAATGTATTATGTATCATTAAATATTACACTTAAATACATATGTGGTATCGAAAATTTGCTTTTACCCACACATGGAGTCATTGGACAGGCCTTTGTAAACAAAATTGAGGTGCTTTTTATCATTTGCACTTTTACCAAAATGTTGGAAATACTGTGTCTAGTCCAGTATCTGCGTTAGCATCCAGAAGTGAGTCAATGAAAGGAAATATTTGTAGATAAATACAAATTTGTGATTTGGTGTGTGTGTGCATTTACGTAGGTAAGTAGGTTTTTAAAGGGTTATAAAATCTGAAGGAAGCATTCGATTTTTTTCTACGATTTTTTTACTTAATTGTGTTTACCAAAATGAATAATATTATGACATAGCTTGGAAATATGTTCTGTCTTTCAGTAATTTTAGGGAAAAAATAAAGACTATATATATATATATATATATATATATATTCTCCAAAATCCGACGAAAAATTAATTGAAGTGGAACCGAGCGAATTGCAGGTTATTTGTGGACCGATACAAACCATACCAGATAGTATTTATTATTTTTAGTAATCAGAATATATTTTCGGAGGTAAAATAAAAAAAAAACTCAACGTTTTTTTCGTACACTACAAGTTCCTGGCATATCAAGCGTACGTAATGGAGAAAGATGACTGCTGCGTTGATGACGTTGCTATGGTTATGTTGTTTGACAGCTCAGATTATGGAGGTTATTACTTTCTGTTATAACCCGGAAAAGTCTGCTACTTTTAGTGGGAAATTATCCAGCCATATTTGGGATATGATGCAAGGTTGATTGGTTTAATGTTAAATTGTGTCACATTTTTGTTAGGGTGAATTTTTGCCAGACTATTTATTTCCTAAGAGTAAATCTTTGCTAATAGCCCACCTGAAGATATTGTAATACAACGAAACCTAAGTCTTGGTAAAGAACTTAAAGAAAGTAGAAATAATACTACGTCACGTAGTTTCATTTAATTGTCAGAAAAAAATGTCTTATTTACTTTTAGCGGGTACAAGTAAATGAAATGATTAATACAAAACTAATATTTGGTATATAAATTCAGAACCCCAACGCAATACTCACGCGACACAGTACAATCAATACATTTATCCACAGGCCAACTCGAGCGAGTAGTCGAAGATCCGATCAGCCTGTAATTTACTTCGGTTCGAATTCAATTTGTCGTGATTAGGGCGATGCAACCTGGCGTGTGTGCCCCGCGCAATTATGTCTGGAACGAACCAGATATTATCTTGTCAATTGCACGAACGTATTCAGGTATAATGAATGTTGAGTTATTATTCGTGGCTGTACTAAACAGTATAATAATTACGATGTTAATGACTATAGTGGCGTGCGTTGATGATTCTAATTGTGTACATTGAGATTTTCGTACAATTGTGTACTTCGTAAATTAGTTTGAATTAAAAACCAACATAATAAATACAAAATAGAGGTCATTGTACTTTGTTTTATTTATGATGAAGTAAAAGGTAAAGAACAAGCAGTTTAGCTCATTCGAAATAGCTTCATTTTTAAATAAAATATGGCCCGGAATGAGCTTGGTTTAAAAGTGGTATAACAAGGTCAAGTGTGGTGTCATATGAAAGGGTTTTGTTTACAACTTCTAAAACTGTTTTAGTTTTAATTTTAAAGTACGTAATTTTTGATTTATGCAAAAAATATGCGAAAAAACCATTTGTTAGTAGGCAAGACGCGAAGCCGTATTAAGTCGGAAAGATACGACAAGACGTAAAGCTGGCTGAATCAAATCGGAAAGAGCCAACATGACGCGAAATTGACCAAATGGCACGTCGCGACGTGCCGTCAGAACGCTTTAACTCCCATTGAAACGCGCCATTAGAAAAAGAAAACTTTTAATTTCTTTCCTCTCTAATTTCTTAATTTCTAGAACGTAGTAATGTAGATTAGAATATAGTGATAGAAGATTGTAGTTTTATCATGGAAGTTCATAATGTTTTATATACAGTATCCTTGGCGCACAAGTTCTACTTGCACTTGGCGGGTTTTATTATTTTTGGCTTCATTTATATTAAAAACTACTTACGAAACCGGAATATGGAAAAGAATGAATATTTTGCAGTAATAAGGATTTAAAGCAATAATATGTGTTTGCGTCTCTACCTGCGTGAATATTAATTTCATGCCATAGCGTATTCCTTGGATTATGTATGTATATAATGGGAATGCGAAATGAGATCTGTCAAGGAGTCGATTACAAAAATATATATTCGTATATACTTTCACATATGTTTGTAAGTTCATATGAATCTCGACTAAATATTTTTGTGACGTAACAAGTCTAATTAGGAAATTTTGAGATAAATGTAAAACTGTTTAAAAGTAACTTAATTGAATTTTTAGAAAATTACTGGAATGTATAATTATTATTTACCAAAGGTTCTCGATTTGTTATCGAATATTTTTGAATAATTTTGTCGAAGTTTGAGATGAAAGCGCTCATTTGGCCCCCTCTTAAGAGTGGTTGTGATTCTTTTAATATTGAGTAACAAAGGCTGTTAAATACTAATAGAAAGCATATTCCGTACAACTTACCTCTATTCTCTATTTACTATATTACTCTATTTAAAAGAACATATATAGATATTATATTTCACTATATAAATATATTATCCAGTATATTTTCAAAGGCGTCGGAAAAATAATTGTTTGGATAAAAGGTCTCTTTAATTTATTATCGCAAATTGAGTGAAATAATTTTGTATTGAACCGAATGTTTTTATTTTGATTTTTTTCATGGTTACAAGTATTTAACAAGTTCGAGAGGAGATAAATATTTCAAAATGGCTTAGACTAGATTAGAAAAGCTTAAAGTGGTCCGAGGAAAAAGGAAAAGTCGTCAGGTCACATATATTTAAAAAAAAATTAACCACAGATTTTCTTTTAATCTACGTGTAATTCAAAAAATTGTGATCTGTCATTTTTGTATTGATATGTTTTTATTTGAATCAATTTAAAATGAAGAAAACAAATATTCAGATAGTTGCTAATGATAAAATATTAATTTAAAATTGTTATTTTATTTTCATGAAATAATTTATCACAGAAATATTTTTTAATAATCTATTGAAAATATATTTTTAATTTTATAAAAATGTTAGGAGACAAGAGGAGAAACTGGCCGAATTAAGTCGGAATGAGCCGACAAGACGCAAAGCCTGCCCAATGTCAAGTCGCGAAGTGCCAGAACGTTTTAAATCCCATTCCATTCAACGTGCTATTAGATCTTCCTATAATATTTCAGTAAAATCAGTTTTAAATAAAAATATAAACGATGATGGACAAATGAAAATGATGAATTTACAAGATTCGTTTTTTTAAAAACGGCTATAGAATCCTAAAAATATAACACTTGCTTCGCTCATGCTCCGTGTTTTCTGGCCTTAGCAGTTTCTCGCTTACTTTTTAGTAGACATAATTTTCTTTTGCTCCTATTTCATAAATTTTATATATTTAAACACGTTTAATAAATATAAAGGTAATGCTGGAATTCATAAGGTTTGTTTTATAAAATCGGTTATAGAATTCTAGACATATAACACTTGCTTCTCTTTAGCTGTGTAGTTTCTAGCCATATCCATTTCATGCTTACTTTTGAGTAGACGTAATTTTCTTTTGCTCCTATTTCATGAATTTTATATATTTAAACACGTTTAATAAATATAAAGATAATGTCGGAATTTATAAGGTGCGTTTTATAAAATCGGTTATAGAATCCTAGACATATAGCACTTGCTTCTCTTTAGCTGCGTGGTTTCTATCCATATCCATTTCACGCTTACTTTTGAGTAGACGTAATTTTCTTTTGCTCCTATTTTATGAATTTTATATATTTAAACACGTTTAATAAATATAAAGATAATGCTGGAATTTATAAGGTTCGCTTTATAAAATCGGTTATAGAATCCTAGACATATAGCACTTGCTTCTCTTTAGCTGCGTGGTTTCTATCCATATCCATTTCACGCTTACTTTTGAGTAGACGTAATTTTCTTTTGCTCCTATTTTATGAATTTTATATATTTAAACACGTTTAATAAATATAAAGATAATGCTGGAATTTATAAGGTTCGCTTTATAAAATCGGTTATAGAATCCTAGACATATAACACTTGCTTCTCTTTAGCTGTGTGGTTTCTAGCCTTATCCATTTCACGCTTACTTTTTAGTAAACGTAATTTTCTTTTGCCTCAATTTCATGAATTTAATATATTTAGAAAGGTTTAATAAATATAAAGATAATGCTGGAATTCATAAGATTTGTTTTATAAAATCGGTTATAGAATCCTAAACATATAACACTTGCTTCTCTTTTGCTGTGTGGTTTCTTGTGTGGTTTCTAGCCATATCCATTTCACGCTTACTTTTTAGTAGACGTAATTTTCTTTTGCTTTTATTTCATGAATTTAATATATTTAAACACGTTTAATAAGTATAAAGATAATGCTGGCAATGGTTTCACTGTAAATCTCTACATCTTATATTCGGGGCAGGAAGCGTTTACAGTTTTATGTTTCCTAAGTATAAATCAATACTCAAATTTTTATGTTTCCTAAGTTTTATGTTTCCTAAGTATAAATCAATACTCAAATTGTTATGTTTTTTAAGTGTAAATCAATACTCAATACTAAATAATAAAATATTAAAATAAACCATAATAAACAGAACGAAAACGAATACGAGTACAGAAAGCAGAAATATAGGCGGGCCTCGAGTCACAAAATCTCATTGGACGGTTTTAATTGTAAAGCCCAACAATTAAATGTTTGTTATATTCGTTCTGCGATTGACAGCTTCCTGACGTTGCTTAATGTTTGTGATTTGGAATTGATATATCCAAGTTTTGGTTTGTGCTATAAGTAGCTGTAAATAAACAAACATATCTCCATACTTATTTAAATACCCAACGTCTGTTTGTCTGTTTATGGAAATTAAGATTTACAACATGTATTTTTATGCTGTTTTCACTATTTATCCAAGAAGGTTTTTAAGTATAAAATATCAGTAGAGATGCTCAGGTTACAGAGTTATGTCAATATTTGTTAGGATTGTTCCTGAATGCGGATATGCACGAAGCGCCTATGGATGGCAAGCGATGGCAGAGATACTGGGAAGCGAAAGATGCCGTTATTTTTGTGAGATGTTCAAAATCAATCGTCAATCTCGAAAGTTGTGATCATTATAAGTTCTGTGCGAGCGAAGCTGTGAGAAAAAAGCAGTAATTAAATAAATATTTATATTTATATTAGAGAAAAATTAAATTAGTTACGTCACTTTAATGAATCGCACAAAACAATAGCACATATACAGTTACGAGAAATTTCTACCGCTATTTTATAGACCCTTTTATTATAATTAAATTTTCAATTAAATTTAGCTAGTTTATTATACTATGTTTCCTCCAAGTGTACTAGATTAATGCACTTCGGAGATGCATTTAAGATTATAAATGTTTTACGTGAATTCAATAAAGTTCTCATTGTGTCGTCACGCGAATCGCGCCTGAAACATCACATTTTAAGTTTTAAAGGGAACTTTTCTTTCTCCTCTTGGTTCGACTTTTTTTAACTCTTTCTCCGATATATTTGTCTCGGTCTATTCTATTTTTACTTAAATCTACATCGAATTTACTTGTTAAATACTCAAGATATTGGGATGATTAGTTTCGAAATTTCCGATTTCCACTTTCCACTTAGCGCGTCCCATCCTCTATCCTAGGTGCCCCGTTTAGCGCTATTCTGATGAAGCATATTCGAGACTATGAATCAATCTACCAAGTGACACCACAATGGTTTATCTCGCTCTCGAATCTCATTGACTGTGCAGCGTTTAACAGTTTTTGTATCCGTACATGACCCCCATTCTGCGTTATAAGACGTTGCTAAGTCAAACATATATTTGAAAAACCTATTGGAAGTTGTAAAATATTGAACGGGGATAATCGAATATTATTGTAGAAATAAATTTACTTTTGGAATTATGAACATGTTTATTACATGTGCTTTCTTTTAACAAATCATGTTGCATTGCGGTTATTTATAACTTTTTTTTAATCTTTTTAACAAAGCGTTGAGGTCATTTATATTTTATTTTCGATCGCAATATCTATATGACATATAGTTAAAATAAAAATAACACACACATACACCAATGCTTAGTTTGCTAAAGATATTTTATTCGTTATATATTGTGAGAGTAAACGTGTACTTATAGACAATTTGAGAAGGCGCTAAATCAACAAGGGTTATCTTCCACGCCCTAGCCCAATTAGAAGCTATGCGCATAAGACTAACGTTGTGTAAACCCATGTTCTTCAAACTGTAAACAGTTCGTAATTTTATTATATGTTACAAATGTCTATAAGTACAACTAGCTTTTGTTTACAGTTAGGTGGTTTGCGTGTACTCATTATTAGAAATTTTTTTAAAGAAATGACCCCATTAAAGCCACTCTTGCAGGAAATTTTTAGGTTATGGGGAAAAATAAAAGATGAAATAAACTGATGTATTTGGAATATAAACGCTATATATGAAAGTTCATTTAAAAAAAAAACTGAAATGAAAATAGGTTTATGCCCTTTCGGATGGTCGAACTTACGATGAAATAGGTTTTTTTCATAAGAAATAATAAAAATCGCTTAGAAAATCTAGAAGTATTAAACACATCTCACACGATCCAACTAAATCAAAAAATGTAAAAATTCACAATTAAACGAAACTACGTGATGTAGTATTATTTCTACTTTCTTTAAGTTCTTTACCACGACCTAGGTTTCGTTGTATTACAACATCTTCAGGTGGGCTATTAGCAAAGATGTGAATAATGAATTTCTACAAAATTAACGCCAAATATATTCAATATCAAATCTAAAAATATAAATAAATTAATAATATATGAACAATGTTTAGTAAATCTGTAAAATAACCATAAATTTAAGAGAGAAATATTTATTATTATTATTAATATGGATACATAATTCTTATATGACATGTTAATTTTTTTACTCATTTAATTATGTCTGAGTAAAAAATATTATTTTTGTTATGATATTTGAGAAAAAAATTAATTGATTATATGGTTATATTAATGAATTGAGACGTTAATAGGGTGAAATTGTAAAGTAGGTGAAATTGTAAATGTTATCTTGAGAAATAAAAAAAAATTACCATTATCATGAAGCAAATAATGAAAATAAAAAAACGTTTATTTAGAAATTCCGATCAGCAGTTACTGCTGTTCGAATAATAAATGTCACTTGTCCAAATTAGATAGTAAAATTTATCTAATTGTTAGGCTTTTACGTCAGTTTTTATTATAAATTATCCAGCATAGAAATTTATTTTCTTGGTGTACGGCCCGTAACTGTTTTTGTCTTCGTTTTGGTTAAACTGCGTAAAATTAAATATTTGTAATTTATTTCATTATTACATTGCTTAATTCCCATGATTTTTTGGAGTGAAACCTTCTTTAGGCGCACCTACGCACTTTTTATAAGCAGTGAACGAAACTGAGCCATTACGCTCGGGTCTGTGACGCTAAGCCGTCACGCTCGGGATGGTGACGTTTATTCGGATAAGATCAGCTCCCTGCAGAATCGACCAATCAATTTTAAAGTGTAACACGGAGTGCGTCCCTTCAAGAATTACGTTTTATTTTTTATTGATATTTCATTTGAGTATAATTTAATATAATACGCGTATGTTCTTTTACTAAAATATTATTTATTAATCAAATTCAAATAGAACTCTTTCACTCCTGCACTCGGGGTATACTCAGTATATTAAGTCCACATTTATAATAAAAATATACATTTTCTTTTTGGATAAATGTATTTATATAATATGTAGTTTATTTTGAATATAACTGTAAAACTATTATAAATTAATTGAGCATATTTGTATGTGAATATATTATATATATTATGGAAATATTTTATGTTAAAGTGGAGAAAATATGATCAATTGAATGTGCACTATAGTGTTTTGGTTTGTTCAAGTGTCTCCGTGAATGTATAGGTAGAACACAACTCATGAAAGTGCATTGCGTTGTTCTGATTTGTTCACGTGTCTCCGTGAATGTATAGGTAGCACACAACTCATGAATGTGCACTGCATTGTTCCGGTTTGTTCACGTGTCTCCGTTAATGTGTAGGCAGCATATAACTAATATTGCCGTTTATTATTTTTATTTTAAAATTTTTATATTTAAATTTTCCAATAAACGCAGTACGATTATATTGGTTGCCAATGTCTTCACTTTGACAGTGTGGGTTTAAGCACAACAATTTTTTTTGAGTATCATTTTTCATTTGAGTTATTATGTTTTGGTTGTATGATAAATGATATTGTATCCATAATATTATTTTTAAAGAACATTTGTTCAAAGTTTTACGGGAATGTCAACAAATAGAAATGTGAATATTTATCTAAGTATTATATAAATTGCGGTTGAAATTAAAAAGGACTAAATAATTTAATATAAAATTGGGTCTGATTATGAATAGGTAGTGAAAATTGTGAAATAATTAGTTTAAACAATATGTGTTAAGGTCATTTTAAATTAAGTAAAAGTAAAATTAATAAACCTTTTTTGGGAAACAAACTTGCCTGTTTTCGTTAATATTAAAATTCGATAAAAAGTTTCAAATATATGTAATACACAGGAATTCCAAAAAAAAGACATCTTATGATTTTGGTCATTATAATAATAAAACAGACATGACAAAAGTGGCACTTCAAATAAATAATAATTATGGGACAAAATTAAAGTTTGGGAAATCGTGCTTCTTAAACGATACAATCAGCGGCCCGAGCTAATGGACAAAGTCAAATTCCCGAGTAGTTGAGTCGCAGTAATTAGTGTAATGTTGAAGTTGGTAAATGGCTTTTCTTTATGTTCGGTGGTTTACAGTGGGGATGGTGCGAGAATAATCAATGGCGGAACGTTTCTCTCGATGCTAGCTTAGTAGATAGAGTAGGAGCGCGGTATTAAAACAAATTGTCTCATTGCATGAATCTGTTATTTTAACTTGCCAAATTTAAACGACAAATCTAATGGGAGACTAAATAAAAGAAACGAAAAGGGAATGCACTGGTAGCATTGAAAATATTGGACTTTGAAATCGAATGTTGAAACGTGGGTTATGTACTGATTTTTCAGATAAAATATATAGTAGATAACCGGTTTTAGCCAGCTCCATCTATAAAATCAAATATAACCATTAGGATGCTATATATTTGCAGGTAAACATAAGAAGCATAACTGGTTAAAACTATTTAATTTAAACAGATTAATAGGGATTACCAGATTTTGAAATTAGTGTCACATGTACATAATCATGTATATAAATTAATTTATGGTGTTGGCCATCGGATATTTAAAAATCGAAATTTTTAAAATGTTTATATTATCTGGATACACATAAATGGTCAGTTAATTTTCTTAAATGATAGTAGTATTAATGACAATCATGATGTATACAATAATAATACCATGTTTAGTTTTACTGCAGAGTAACAGTCATTTCACTGACCATACCGATCAGGTCATATTAATAATCTTAAAATTAGAGCTCTGATTGTGAATATTAATATAATGAATATATTCATTCATAAAAAATAAAAAATTACATTTTAATATAATACAAATTCTATATATATTTTGCTATGTACAATATTAGAATTCAGACTAAAAACTTGTAGTATAAAAAAAAATATTAAAAGATTCATTAGGAAATTCTTAGCACATAACTATAAAATGCTGGAGCCTGAACTTTGAGTTCAGGCTCCAGCATTTTATAGTTATGTCACTGTCTCCATTGGATAAAAGCGGAAATGAAGATTTAGTTAAAGCTGAGCAAAAATAGTATACATTAATTAACTAGTAATATACATTATCTACGATGGTGTATAACATTTTTGTTTAATAAAGGTTTGTTTAATAAAGGTTAATGTACAACGCAGATGAAAAACTGATAGTTTTCAGATACAGCAATGAAAAAATAGTAAATTATATTTACAACTAATATTTTGAAATAAATTGACAACACACAGACTAATAACGTATGACACATGGGTCCCACATCTGATCTAATTTACCAAGTTCTGACTTCGGTAAGATAATTAGGTACCGGTAACATACCGGAAACTAACCTAAGAATATTGTAACGTTGTATCTTTATCGGTAAGGGTTTTAGAACGACACGATAATTTCCCGGCCGCTTTGGTTAATTAACGGTAAATTTTCGAACACGCCTTAGAGGTTAGCGTTAACGTTTCATAAACAAAGAAGTAAGTGAATAACTCATGTCGTTCTTATATTTCTAAAAATATACTACGGAATCTTAATGAAGATACCCATCTAGTTATTGTTATATTAATATCAATATTGTTAGTGGTCCCTAAGTTTAAATCTTCTAGCATTATCAAAATTTAGTAATATAGCAGGATAAATAAATTCAATTTCAATGTTTCTAAATAAGGTGCTTTTTATATTTATATTAAAACTTATTTTATTTACGATTGGGTACGCATGCAACAGGAAAAATTATCACCTTTTCTATATTCATCTGCTGCGAAAGCTGGAATATTGGATAAGTTCAATTAAAATCGGTTACTAATAGTCTAGGTAGTGGATTTTAAATGATTAATTACAAATTTATAAATGATTACAAATGATATTCGGAGAACGATTTGTCAAGATGAAAGTGATGTAATTGAAATTTGACAGTAGATTTATTGAGATATTTGAATTGTTTTCAAAACAGTTTACCTTCTACATTTCAACTCATCGTAAGATCTTTTAATTTGCAAAATCACATTCTCTTCTATTTTCTGTTTTTTTTTTGTCTTTATTCCCAATTATATACTTTAGCTTTGAAGTATTTGCACTCATAATTTCTATCGTATTAATTTACCTTCAATTACTTTTGATGTTATAGTAAAGAACATTTACATTATCCGAAATTACTTATATCGTTTGAAGAGTTTTAGCTATTTATCGGAACGAAAAAAATTGTTAAATAGGAATAGAACTAGTACAACAAGGTTCCGCACATACTTAAATACCAATAAAAGTTAAAATGAAAGAATATATATATATATATATATATATATATATATATATATATATATATATAATAAAAAGAATATATAGAATTTCCCTTATAATATTATAAATATTAAGTTTAGCTTTCAACATATGGTACCTTCCTAATATGCCTTTATTTTTTACAGGCGCAAAAAATATTTTGAGTTTCTTAAAACTATGAGATTTTGAATCATACTTATAGTTTTCCAGCAAATTTTAGGTTAATTTCTAGCAGTCTTTTATTTTTTATAATTTTAATATTATTATTTCTAGGATCTGAAAGGGAGAGATATACTTTAATGAACATTTTAAGCAATATCTATAGAATTATTTCACATAAAATTCTAAAAAAAATGTTTTGAAATATTCATAACTCACCCATACAATTGATATTCCCTAATATGGTAAACAAGACAGTTTTATACAATATTTTTCCTCTCAAAAATACTCAGACAAATGTTTTTTGGTTTTTACTATTACGAAACTGTTTCTGACAAAGAATGGATGTGACAGATAAGTAAGACGAAAGATGCGTGATTGGTCCAATAAGGCAGCCATTCTTAATTTTAAAGGATTGGATGTCTAAAAATTAATTAAGGAATTCGTAAACTATATCGAAATTTAATTATCATTTAGATTTATTTAACATCTTACTATGTGACGGTTAATAACAATATTAGACTTCAGCCTATTTTTTGATAAGCATCTCATTTGGCATCGTTACATGTGTGACACTATGTACTGTTTAACAAAATACATTCTTTGAAACGTTTGCGAAAAAGTCTTCTATTTTATATTTAAATTCGTATATGCCAGTTTCTATTTTCGGTAACTTAATTTTTAAGTGTTAACAGTATATGCATAATTATATTTAATCACTTTATATTTTAAATAACTAACTGTCCAGTTTTAATAAATGATAGAAAAGTTAGATATTAATTTTGTCTTGGTAAAAAAAAGTGAATTCTATGAAATTTATTGATAACATTGTATTACTGATGGTTTCTTTTCATTTTCAATGTCACATTTATAATACATTTTTTTCTGTTTATGGTTTCTTTCTACCATTGTATTCATTTCCTTATTTGATAAAAAACTACATTCCTTCTTCGATCGGAATAAAACTTTATAAAAAAATAGCTTCAAATTATATGAATAGTTATTCAAAATTTTATTTTCTAATAAAAGTACACAAATAATTCCCCGTTAAATAGAACTTTTAAAATAATACAATTTTTGCCTAAAAAGTTACCTTTCATTACTTATTCCGAAAAAGAAAAACGCCATACATTCCATTTCAAGCTATATGTTACACGATACTTACAGAATAAAATTAAAATTAAATTTAATATTTTAGCGCATAAATTAACAAAATCCTCTCTAACTATTTACTCTTTTAGCAGATACATTAGCAAAATCCTCTCTAATTATTTACTATTTTAGCGGATACATTAACAAAATCCTCTCTAATTATTTACTATTTTAGCGGATACATTAACAAAATCCTCTCTAATTATTTACTATTTTAGCGGATACATTAACAAAATCCTCTCTAATTATTTACTATTTTAGCGGATACATTAACAAAATCCTCTCTAATTATTTACTATTTTAGCGCATACATTAACAAAATCCCCTCTAATTATTTACTATTTTAGCGGATACATTAACAAAATCCTCTCTAATTATTTACTATTTTAGCGGATACATTAACAAAATCCTCTCTAATTATTTACTATTTTAGCGGATACATTAACAAAATCCTCTCTAATTATTTACTATTTTAGCGCATACATTAACAAAATCCTCTCTAATTATATAATAATCCTCTCTAACACTTTATTTTTGCACAGGCGCAGGTAGGTACATCATCTGAACTAGATATACGTGAATAACGTCGAACAATAAAATTAAACGCTAGTAAAGTTTTACTAGAAGATGGCGCTGTGTTAATAAAATTTAATTTATATTAAAATTAATTATTAAAAGAGCTAATTACGCTTCTATTAGAAACTTAGAAAGTGCTAATTCAATAGAGATTGTGGCTGATTTGATTACAAGTACTTGTCTCTTGTATACTGTTTTTCATCATTATATTTTTCCCAACAGTTTAAATAATAAAGGGAATCAAAAATTTTACTATATTTTTGACTGGCGCTTTCTATAGGCGTTATTTGTTCGCACAAAGGCTTCAAATTTATTTGTTTTTCTTTAACCATAGTATTTCATTCCTTATAATTTCTACTACTACAGGTTTTTGGGCATAATATTTTATTATAACCGGGATCTTGTTATTCGTAAAGCTAGTCGATCGATTTAATTTGCCGATGAAAGAAGAGGCGCACAGTCTGCTTTCATTACTATTTAATGTTATTAGTTCGTAACATCAAACAATGCTTGCTGAAAGAAAAACTACAATTCCAGTAACGCTTTGAACATAGAATACACTTATCGTACAGGATGTTTATTTTGAAATTATTGTGAAAACATATTTATCACGGGGAGTAAAAGGTTTTTTTGTTACGGCGAATCACGAAATAGGTAATTTTCTTGGACCACATACACCAATGGCTTAATCGATTTCACGTTTCTGACAAATACGGAATCTGACTGGGCAAAACAATTTTGAAATGTTAGCTTTAGAAACGTTGCAAGTTGCAAAAATTTACATATTTACTTTTTCGAAGAAATAGGGGACTCTTAGTCTTATCTTTAAACCTTATAGTTTTGTGAAATGTTGTAAGTAGGTGCTTCATATAGAGATGGCAAGTAATATGTATAATAGTAAAGTACAAAAAATATTTTTTTTTTAATTTACATGCACATAAAGCGATTCTATAATTGTTTTTTCGAGCGGCCTGTCTAGTGGAGCATCACTGGATACGTATTTTAAATCGAAATAGAGGTTCGGTTAACTTTTTTAATGAAAAACACTATATAAAAAAGAAAAAAAAACATTAATTTCTACTAATTTCAGAAAGACTTACAGTTCTGAATATTAGGATATTGAATCTAGAAAATAATTCCTGCTCTTTTCCTTTACGTCGAACTTGATTTGGAGGTTATCAAAGTTATCAGACCGATATTCTCGAATTAATAACGACAAGGCGTATGAATTGATTTTAATAATGAATAAACAGAATCTCCACTGTAAATAGAAATCTAATCTTAATTAAGAATCGTAGATAAACATTTAGAATTCTTTTCATATCTCACTTTACTATCCTAAAGAATAGCCCGCTGTATACATGATCCAGTCGTACATAGCGCAAGTCTCCGAAGAAAGGTAAGGAAATTTATGACCAACATTATTCGTAGGCCGCTGTTAGACGAAGACTGGGGCTATCGTCTGTCGATGAACACATAGCTTCCGGTATAAATTAAGCCCAATAACGCGGACATTCCCCGCGATGATATTTGCTCCGGTGCGGTCAAATTGTTACGTCTATTAGGAGCGGCATGGTAATATATAGCTTCGTATATAATATGTCTCAATTACAGGCGAGGGTATAATGAGGGAGCAAGAGATGGGGCTCGGGTCGTTGTGTAATTGCCGATAAGACGGAGAAAGTAAATATTTTGCTTCGTGGATGTTTGTTTTGTGCGTTCCGGCGGTTCTGGGGGAAGTTAGTGGGGGAGGAGGTAGCGGGACTTGAAATTGGCTTGTAAAAAGTTTATGGACGTATAAAAAGCTGTAGATTGGTTTTACAAACGGTGAGCGTTGAGCGCTGGTTTATTGCATTGAAAATGTTTTTCGAATCGCAAAACAGAGTTGCATTCTGTTGTTATAGTATCTGAATATCGTTAGTTCAACAGTCTAGCTATTTAAAAATAATTCATATGTTATCTACGGATTAGACCTTTAGACACATTAGGGGATATTAACCATCCGCTCTGTTCTGCATTTAAAGTTTCCAGGTTCATTTAAATTCTCTATGTGAAACAATCATTTTACAAACATACTATATTATCTAAGGTTACTTTCAATTATTTGAAGTTTTAGTTCCATATTTTTTATTGTTTGTTTCACGATATTAATTTCTTACTTAATTTTGTTTGTGTAAGTATGTTAACTAGGACACGTATGGTACGTATTCCTTTTGAAAATCATAAATCTAAAGATAACGCATTTACACACTCCGGTATCAATTGACTTGTACGCATTGCGAATCCTCCTTATCTAATTCATTGACCCGTCTTCCTCAGCTCAACTCTCCTCGATTCTCATTTCTCCTACTTCACTTTTTCCCATTTGTCTCTATCCTATTCTTCCCATGTTTCTCTGCTCTGCTCTTCCCATCTTCATCTCTCCTTTACCAAATCACTCGTTCCCTTTCCGTCCTGTTTTTTGCTTCATTCTCAAAATTCCGCCCTTCTTTCATTTTTCATTGCCTCTCGTTGTCGCTTATCCCTCACGATTCACTTTCCGTCCCTCACTGCATCTTCCCTCCCTATCTACACCATTAATCTCTTTTCGCTCTTCCTACCTATCCCGTTCTATCTGCCAGACTTCTCTTTCGACCTCCTTTTGTCTCCTTCATCTCTCTCTATCACTCTCTCTTCGTCCATCTAAATCGGTCCATCTATCACTCGCATGTTTTTGCACTTTATCGTTTCGCTTTTTTCTTACAAGGGAGTTCTTAACATACTGTGACAAAAAAGTTTTGACTTCAACAATGATTTCTGTTTGTCTCGAATAAACAATTTAAATACACACACTAGACTATAATTCTTATTATGACAATTTAGACTCGAAATAAACTATATATCTCTCAACCTATTTCATTCGGTTTGATTAGGAGCATAGATAATAAAATTCGTGAGAAAAAGTTGAAAGATCGTAGATTAGGAAAGATATGTTAGTTACAAAAGTTTTTAATTAAAAAAATTACGATGTGGATACTACATCGCAATTTTTCAATCCAAAAACTTTAAAAAGTATTGTATTTATCGAAACTGTAGAACTGCTGTTTTACCTTTGCATGTGCCTTATTACGTTCCTACTTTCAATATAATTTTCAAAGACAAAGTAAAATTCCCTTCTTACCGAAACCATAATAAGCATTAAAATGCTGACTGTTACACTGTTTATTGCCAACTTTATACACATGCAATTGAACCAGACCTGTAATAAAACGCCAAACCTGAAGAGACTTTCACGACACAAAGACTCTCACGTGTCATAACTCCGATATGTTAATTGAGGGAAATCTGCTATAACTTTTATACTGCATCATAAATATAGTTACAGCCTTATTCATAAAGTATTATGAGATGCTTGCACGTGGCTACGTTCATACCATGCTCTTAATGTAATTAGCTAGAAGGAAAGCCATTAAGAGAATAGATTAGTTCCAAAATTAAATAATTACTTTAACTCAAACTTAGTTCGTTAAAGTCGTTGGTGAAACATGACAACGCCTTCATTACTATCTGCAAAGTGTATCAAGTTATGAGCTTTTGGGCTTTTGTAGTTATAGTAATTTAAATATGAGTAAAAGATTAATTTAATAAATTAATGTTCACAATACTTAGAGTACATATAATTATAGTATATACATTCATACGATTTGAGACTTGTAAAGCATTTTGTCACTGGTGATGTTTTAAACGGAAGAACATGTTAGTTTTATAATGGTATTATTGTTACAAAGAGATTATAAATTTTAATTATATATGTTGTTCAAAATAAAATTCGGTAAATTTTCGGTTTTAATATGAAAGAAATTGTTATTATTGGAAATAATTGCATCTAATAAACCGAGCACTTTTCTCTAGCTATTCTTGGAATGTTGTAGGAACTTAATGATTAGGTATTATACAATTCTAAGGTATACAATTCTAAGGTATATAAAAAGTGCGGCTTTCTGTCTTCTGTTCAGCGAGTAACGCACATTCAAAATGTAGAAAATTTAATTATGAATTATTTGGCTTTATAAATTCTGTTTCAGTTAAAAAGCGAGAGAAAAAACATGAAATATATACACAACGATCGGTGAAAGTATATTAATCCCACGGCGCAGCCAAAAATTAGTTCAAAAAAACAAAAAGCAGGTAATTTTCTAATCTTTCTCCAGGGCTACCTACATTAAATTTAGAAAAATTAAAAAACCTTGTTGAAAGAGATCTCAAGTGAAGTTCATATTATCTGGCAGAGTTACTCTCATGTTTTCAAAATGAAACAAAAACAAATACCTAACAAAGAAAAATTTCCTTCAAAGGATGTGAAATATTACTTAATTTTCTTGGAAGTTTTCATCGTGATATATTTATCTAGGAAGAGATACTCGTCTACGCAGCGAAGAGAGACGCTTTGAAAACAAATTTACGGTATGATCTTGCCTTGTACAAGTCACTCTGCACGGAGAAGTCTGATTATCACTTTTATTACCGTCATAACCTTATTATTTTCCCGAATCTTTATGCCGAAATTCAATTTTGGCCTCGGTGCGTAATTTTTACGCTTACGTTCCAGCAAATTTGATATGTTCGACGATAATTTGAATAGTCAAAGTTCGTTTTATTTTAAGGTGACGGAGACAAATCTAAATTTAATATCGCGGTCCCTTTTCACGCGATCAGATTGGAAAATTTATTCGATATTTTATTAAAGCGATAATATTTCGGTAGGAATTTTATATCGTGTTATTAGAGTTGAATACTATTCGAATGTTAGATGGATATTATAATGGAGTGTTTCGTAATAGAATTGAGTAATACAATAAATTCAATTTGAAAAACTTGAACTGTATGTTTCAAAACAAAGAATCATTTCACGGCCTCCAATCTTGGTTTATTTCCTAATCCTATAAAATACATTAAGAAAAAGCATTTAATTTAGATATAAATTAGTCCAGAGGAAATTATTTCGTTAATTATGTTGAGGTTTTTGACTACGGATGACGGGTTTGGGGGAAAATATCTTACTTAGGTAGCGTTGTTGAAAATGTGCGTTTATAGGGTCGATAAGAAAATAATGAGAGCAACAAAATTGCATATCTTTAAGCGTTGTTGGAACTGTACTTTTATAGAGTCGATAAGAAAACAATGAGAGCAGCAAAATTGTATATCTTTAAGCGTTGTGGAAACTGTGCGTTTATAGTGTCGATAAGAAAACAATGAGAGCAGCAAAATTGTATATCTTTAAGCGTTGTTGAAACTGTGCGTTTATAGTGTCGATAAGAAAACAATGAGAGCAGCAAAATTGCATATCTTTAAGCGTTGTTGAAACCGCGTTTATAGGGTCGATAAGAAAACAATGAGAGCAGCAAAATAGTATATATTTATTTTATTCATTTGTCAAAATGCTGATTTTTTTGTAAAATTTTGTTAGAAACAAGACAGTGGTACGAATAGTATGATATTTAAGATGTACATATCACCGTTGCTAACACTAATTCGAATTTGTCGTCCAGTAACTGTTCCAGGCACTCAATGAAAAAGACCCCGGAAAGAAGAAGCGACGTGTTCGGAACACAGAGTCAATTGCTAACTATTGTTCTGACATGATCTATGTAGTAAAATATTAGGTAAGAGCGAAACGTCTTGATATAGTTGAATGATTTCTGTGGATGAATATAGGTGAACACTAGAACGAATTTGACTATGGGTTCTGTTTTACTATAAATATTCATTCTTCTTGAACTTGTCGGCGCTTCCAAAATTTTCTGCATTCATTATTTTGTTGTCATAGGAGTTTTTTTCCCTTCTTTTTACAAGTATTTACATTAAAAATTTATCTTCTAGCTTTGAAGATATATCAAAGATTTAAACAAATTAAGGGAAATTTGCCGAAATCGAGTTTTTTGTCACTATATATTTTCAAGTTCTTTCGTTATTGATACTATTGATACTTTATTTTATATACTTGTTGAATATTATCTCAATTTATACGTCTTACGTGTACGAGTGGCCGAGTTATACTAAAAAATTTATGACAATCTGACGTGCTTTATGACGTTACGCGCTGAAGGTTAATCCCGTGCAACATTCTCGTTTTTTGCTCTTTTAAACCGAGTATTAATTATTTAGAATCGAATTACATTTTTAAACTTATTAAGGTCTTTGCGTTGTATGAAAAATTGTAACGTCGTTTTTGATTATCATATCATGGATTCGCCCATACCGGATCTGCGAGACAAGACGTTTTATACAAAGAAAGATCACATTAACAACGACTTTGTGTAAAGTTCTCTTAAAATATACTCATAATTGAAAGAAAATTTTGAATCAATGAATATATGAATTTAAATAAGTACGATGCTCAATTTATTGTTTATCAATATGTAACTTCGAAAGTAAGATAAAATAAATAAATATGAAAATTTATATAATAGAAATAAACTAAAATCCTATAATGTGGAGTTGAATCCTTTAATATGGAGGTATCTACGTAATAATACCAACTAATTAGCATTACTACTACCTGGTTAATTAACCTACCTGACGATACTATTACACCTAACTAATTTACATAATCTTAATATTTACCTAATTAATCTACCTGGCGATACTGTTGCCTATATGACTAAATTACCTGGTAAAACTATTACCTCTGTAACTATCCTAACTAGTAACGTTACTACCTATCTAATTAATCTTAGGTTGATAGTAGTAATGCAACATTGTTACTACCTACCTGACTGACCTACCTAGTAACATTACTATCTACTTAATTAACATACCTAGTAATACTACTGTCTATCAAACTTAACTAGCGATACTACTATCTAACTTACCTAGTAATGACACTACCTATCTAACTTTACGAGCAATATTATTGCCTACCTGACTAGCCTACCTAGTAGCACTGCTACCTATTTAATTAACCTACATACTACTATCAAACTTAACTAGCAACACTACTAGCTATCTGACTAACTTGCCTAGTAATGCCATTAGCTATCTAACTTTACGAGCAATATTATTACCTACCTGACTAGCCTACCTAGTAACACTGCTACCTATTTAATTAACCTACATAGCAATACTACTATCTACCAAACTTAACTAGCGATACTACTATCTATCTGACTAACTTACCTAGTAATGCCACTAGCTATCTAACTTTACGAGCAATATTATTACCTACCTGACTAGCCTACCTAGTAACACTGCTACCTATTTAATTAACCTACATAGCAATACTACTATCTACCAAACTTAACTAGCGATACTACTATCTATCTGACTAACTTACCTAGTAATGCCACTACCTATCTAACTTTACGAGCAATATTATTACCTACCTGACTAGCCTACCTAGTAGCACTGCTACCTATTTAATTAACCTACCTAGCACCACGCTAGTCTATATAGCAATCCTACTATCTAACCTACCTAGCAATAGTACTTGCTACCTTCCTAACTAATCTACTCAGCTGTGCTACCACCTACCTGGCAATACAACTACCTGGTTGACTATCCTACTTAAAAATCTTTGGATCAGATGAATCAAACTGGCCAAATGAATGCCAAAACACGTATAAAGTAAGATCTCGTAAATTGTTGGTGCAAGTTAATGGAAATTAATTTAATTGAGAGTCAAAGACGCGGTTGAAAAATTAAACGAAGTACATCACTTTGAAGCTTAATATTCCTAATTTTGTAAAACGTTGAACTGTAAAATATATATATGCGGTTTAATAGAATATAGTTTTGAACATAAAACTTTGCTAAGTTTTCTATACAATTAAAAATTTAGGAATTGCTCGATTAAAATCAAAACTGGAATTTATACTACTAGTGACTAACCAGAACTATTTACTATTTTATAGGAACTGATACACGACATTATAAATTTTAAGGTTTTTTTTCTGTACTTTGTCTAGCGTCTGGCTGCAAAACTAATTAAAGAAAGATATTTAAAGCGGTAACGGTAACGATATTTAAAGCGGTCTTTGAGCGAATCAAAAAATGTTGAAGTTACAAACTCTCTGTTAATAATACAGTAACTGAAGACAATATAAGTAACAAATCCAACTATATTGAAAGAGATTTGAGTTCGCATGACGCTATCAACTGTCTGCTATAATATTTATTTAATTATATTTACATTGAGATATCACCTTGGCGATAATTTTCATATAGTGTAAGACTTAAACGTTACTTTATTAAGGATATAATCCAATGAAGCCGACGCGGATAATTCTTTGTAGTAACTTTATTAGGGATATAATCCAATGAAGCCGATGCGGATAGTTCTTTGTGTTACCTTACATAAATTGTGACGTTAGAAAGTTAACTATATTTGAATTGAAGTAATTATGAGCGAAACAAAATTATATACATGTAGTACTATCGATCTTAATATTCTTTATTTAAATTGGAGGCCTAAGTAATAGAATAACATTAAATTTTCTCATTTTATTATCCAAATTTTAAATAATAAACTGACCGGATTAATTCGGTACATGAAATGAAGGAATCTGCGACAGTAACATCTTTAAAACATAATATGAAAACAATGTGTGTATATAAATAGAATTAATGAGGTTGCCATATTTTTTTTGAAGCTGATGTGGTATTTTCTTTAGGGTCCTTTCATGTCTTGATGCTATTGTAAAATCACCATAAGAACATATAATCCGGTACTTAAATTGAAAAAAAAAACACTGTGACGCATGAGTAGAACTCGGACTATGAATTTTTCATACACATTTATATATTTGTAAACATTTAATGGTGCGTAATAATTCGATTAAACTATTTAAACGAATTTTATTTAAATAGTTTAAAAATTTTTAAAATATTTTTTTGTTTGGAACATGGATATATTGCCTACTTCATCTTCCACAAGTGCATATTTAAAATGAAATATATAATTTTAGGTAAAATTAAATATCATTGATTTTTGGTTCTCTTAGATCTTTACTTCTGCTATAGAACCTGCCATTATGTCGATTTCTAAGATTGTAGGTTAATTGAAAGTACAAAAATACGCTTAAAAGAGCCATATATTTTTGTTGCGTAAACCAAAATTGAAATTTTTACAGCAATGAAAGGCGATAAGCCTCAATATATGACATCAGTGTAATTTTAAATGGATATCTGAAGCTATTTCTGAGAAAAAGGGCTTTGACAGACAGACGGACGGACAACAAAATAATCCTATAAGAATTTTGCTTTTTTAATTTTGAAGAACGGAACCACTCACAATATTTAAACAAGTAGAGATACCTTTAACAGCTTCCTCTTTTTTAAATTTGTTTAAAATATATCACAGCACACATTTCTAAGTTAGGTGGTTTAGATGAAACGAACGTCTCAGTTTAAACATCTCGCCGCCTCAAAGGAAATTTTACTTATCTCGACGCAGCAACACTAACTTCAAATAACTACACCCGCTTCGCGTTACCTCGTTCTGATAATCAAATTACATAACACTCAACACGTGCTCGGGGCAAACAAGTCGGTTGAGGCGCCGCACCGAATAATATTCGTGTGCGCAGCGAAGACACTCGCTGATATCCAGCTCTTTTTGTTGCTCAAAGATTTGACTAGGCGTTAGCATTGAGAAATTTGCCTAGACTTTGCGAGTCGGCAGCGCCGCAGACAGACACCAACCCCGCACGCGCTCTCCTAATACTGTTTGCAAAGCTCTACATAAAGAGATGGAAAGCTTAGCATTTGTAGCCAATAATTTGTTCATGTTATTTAGACAAGGGAAGCGTAATTGAATTACTCGCTTGGCGACGCCGTAGTAGATAAAATGTTGGAAAGTTTCGCCTCTTCGCGTCTCGCCGAGTTACTCTTGTACTTAAATATACATCCTGCAGCGGAGGGCGGGCGGGCCGCCCAGACGCAGAATGAATTTGTGGACCGAATCAAATATCTCTTAGTGAAGTTCGTTGGAATTAGATTTAAAGGTCGTGCCGTTTATGCGTTTGGAGGGAGAGCTTGCTCTTTGTCGGGGGGTACCGTACAGATATAAATCCTTTTTCCGTAGCTTTAACCGAGTCATTGTATTCGTACAATGTGCTTTCGATTACTTACGTGCATGGCATTTTACGAGATCATTTTTTATGGAGCTATGAAGCGAAATCGATTTGATTCGGTTTTTACGTCTATGCTTCTTTGGTAACAACTGAATAAAGTGCGCAGCAGAATAAAGAACCTTGATCAAATTATAAATTTATTAGCTTTAGAAAATTTCCATATTATAAAAAAATTATTATTAATAATTTCAAAGTCAACTAGGGATAACTCTGAAAGTTTTAGCAATATCAGGTAATAATACGATCTGAAAATTTTGGTTCGAATTATAAAACAACACATTTTTAAACACAATTGAAATTTTTTTAAAAATTTTTAAACTTTTCAGTAATTAATAAATTTAGAGTTTTTATTTTGAAAAATATAATCGCACATGTTATTTAAAATTTAAGTAATTATATATTATTTATTAAAATATAGTTAGTGCAAAAGTTTTTTTTTAAAACCTTTTAAAAGTGCGCGTGATGGACAAAGTCAAATCTTCTAATTACTTATTATTATTATATTCCTTGGTTTTATACTTATTCATAAAATATATTTGCGTGCAAAAATTAATTACGAGAGATTAATAAATTTAAATAAATAGAGAATTAAGCTCCATACATTATCATTAGCAGTATTCAGAACTACAAGACATGTTTATAATAATAAAAAAATAAAATAATAAAAAGTAGCTGCTACAGCTCACAAGCGCATTACAAATGCTCAGTGCTTTTCTAATGAAATATAGCTACTGAAGTTATTGCACGGTGCATAGCATACTTACGACATTGGGTTGGAAAAAATCTAAACTATTAAATAGTTAAGATGGTCGTACCATTTTAAACCGCGGTTAGGCTATACATCCCATCGTTGAACAAAATGTTTTTCGCTTTTATATTTGTTCATAATAAGAGAAAATTCATAAAATCTAAATATACGTAACAGTGATAAAGAAAATGAAAGAAAATTTTACAACGTTAACGTTACAGAAACCTTATCTTTGTCAATATTTTATCTCCCCATTCAAATTCTGCCCGCCCACTTGCACAGAGCGAAATGAGACCCCTACAAAATGCTACTTCAAAGCGTAATTTAATAATGTCCGTGCGTCTTTACCTCTTCAGGACTTAAAGCTTTGCTCCTTAATACAATATGTTGTTTCGACGAAAACTTTTAATTAAATTAAAAGAAGAAATTCGGATTGACACACAGTAATTATTCGGATTCCCATAATCATTTTCATTTACGCGAGCCGATCTGTCGCGGAAAATAATTGCCTTTGAAAATTCAATTAGGCGCTCTTTAATTATTTTAATAAACCCAGGGAGCTTATTGCTTTTAAAACCGGATTTGACTTGAAAAGGGGGAGGAGGATTGAATATTTTTTGTGATCCATCCCTTTAGTCTTCGTCGTGATAAGATATTAAGCTTATGTTGACATTTAGTTGTAAAATTCCCCCTAAATCTTGGGTTAAGTTGTATGGGTGAAGGTATATCATTTTACATCAAAGTTTTATTTATTCCATGAGAATTTTAGACAATTCCAGTTAATAAATAAACAACTTGTTATATCTTTATCTAGCAACCTGTCATTTAAATAAATGAATTCAAAAGTGTTTTATGGATGTGTTTTGGTTATTAAAAATACGAGCTTTCATTGCCTATAAAATTTTGCCATTTTAATTATTTATATAGCTGGTTTAAATATTTGTTGAAAGGGAATCGGTGGACCTTTTGAAGGATTCCATAGCTTACTAAATATTTGATATAAAAATGGGAGAAAATCCAAAAAATTAACTGTAACTGCTACAAATAAAAGACTGTTGATTGTATTGCGTGGGATCGTATATTGAGTAGTATAGCGGTAGCGCGGAAGAGAAATTAACTGGTGTCTGTAATTTGATTGCAATTTTTTCAACGTCTTGCAATATTTTTTTAAATATTGAATATATTTGGCATTAATTTTGTCACTTAATCACAACTAAATGAAACTACAGGATATAGTATTATTTCTACTTTATTTTAAATATTTACCACGACCTAGGTTTCGTTGTATGACAACATTTTCAAGTGGGCAGTTAGCAAAAATATCTTTGCTAATTGTCCACCTAAAGATGTTGTCATATAACAAAACCTATGTCGTGGTATAGAATTCAAATGAAGTAGAAATAATATTACATCACGTAGTTTCATTTCGTTGTCATTCTTTTTTAATTAAGGCAGGCAGCCTTAATGTTCTCATTCACAGCGCAACTATCATTTATTTATTTTCCACATTTATTAACGCACTAAAGAACACCAGAGATAGTAAGGGATTATAAAATAAAACAAATAATGGAAATTCTAATATAATCAAAATAGTTTAATGCAACAAGACTTGTATACAACAAAT
Organism: Druceiella hillmani; assembly: GCA_039881145.1. NCBI lineage: Eukaryota > Metazoa > Arthropoda > Insecta > Lepidoptera > Hepialidae > Druceiella > Druceiella hillmani. The sequence continues at coordinate 19,532,562 of JAYKKI010000014.1, forward strand.
ATGTCATATTTAATGTTCGTCGTAAAAAGCCATATCACAGTATAATGAAATAGGTTAGTTACGGACGGAAGAATGACAATTTTTAATTTTAAACAGTGAAAAACGTGAGTTTCTTTTAACTGATATTCATTTATAAATATAGCTTTGACTGACTGCTTTAATACGATCATTAACAAATCGTTTTTATCATACATGTGTTATTTTGTTACAGGTAACGATTTGATTCACAATACTTCATTGTTGTGTCCTTTTAGTTTAAAAGTATTTATTCATCATATGAATTATTTATTAGTGTTTATATTGTGATGATTTAACGTTATTATTCAACATAACGTTGTCAAAGCTACGTAACGATGACAGCGATCAAACTGCTTAGCCATTAAAATGAATGTTACCAATATGTATTATCAAATATTATATACTTTACATTTATTTGAAATATCACGTATGTTGCCGATGTCAAGGCGTAAGAAGGGTATTATATTTGTCAGTATATTATGTATGTATGTATTTATGTATATGGGTATATCCAGATGCTACTCTTTACAGATAAAATGGATAATCGGATTTCAATAAATGTGACATGACGATCTATTCAATATCGCGACTGAGTGTCGCATATCAAAAAAATTCGAAAAGACTACAAAAATTGGTCTCAAATTAAAAGTGCGGATAGACAGAAGTTTCAAAAATGTATAAAAATTGTATAAATAAATACGATAGTTAATACAAAATGTTTTATAACTCGCCAAGAGATATTGCTCAGCTTTGGGTTGTTTGGTGTACTATTATTTTGTTCAACATTAAAATGTTAGTTAGCATTCCGTAATACATAAGTCTCAAAATATCGAGAAAAATTTATTTATTTCGCCAATGTATCCGTATAAATATGAACAAATTTTGACAGACGACTTTAAAGATATATAGATATGTTGAATAAGACCTAAATAATATAATTAAAATAATATATCTGAATTCATCCTGGAGGGTATAAAAGAATTAGTTTTAGAAAACTTATTAAAAATGTCAATATAAAATATTCTGAAAAAGTTTAGAATTATGACAGAGGATAAAAATTATTCTGGCTTCGTTTTTTAAACTTCTATATTATCATAATGAATTTTTTCATGCTAAGGGCCATAACATATTACTTATTTTTTACGTTTTTTCGTTTCATATGACGTATTTGTTTTTTAACAACTTGTTGCTAACCGTTATCGCGAAATAAATGATATAGTACATAATAATTTCAGTGAATTAAATTGACATACAGTTAGCACTGTTTATTATCGAGAGTATAGAATTTATAATCGTTATTTACGATTAAGTTAATTCTACTAACTTAAAGGATGTATTTACAAAATCCCGCCACCTGGCAAAAGACTTGTTGGTGTGCAACAAATTCATAGCTTATGTATATTATCTTGATTGCTTCTTCATAATTAAAATGAAAATATCTGTTTCATACGTGTTAGGTAATCAGTTTTATTTACTTAGTATTATTAAAATTATGTCGATAGAACAATAACGAGTATTAGTATTATTCCACTTTTTATTCGGATTTCATTCATTGACCAGGTTGGCTAATCAGTATGGTTGTGTACAATGATTTTACCTTCCATGTACAGCTTTATTAAGACAGCCGTAGCTATTAATTTACAGTGTTGAGAGTCTACAACCAACAATGACGTAAAAGATGAAACAATAGGATAATAGGAGGGGAAATATTTTTAGACTTGCTTAACCTTGACTTTTTTACCACGAACCTTAAGGTAATCTTGACTTGAAAATGATTGAAGTATGCCTTCACGCGATCCTCGTAGGAACACTAATAATATGCAAGACAGATTAAAAAATAAAAAAGGCATTATATGAATGCGTCAATAAGAATATGAGATTATTTATTATCAAAAATGACAAAATATACTAATTACTATAGATACCCCGTTTCTTCGAGACTCTATTCCTTTTAGACCCATAAATGTGCGGTGTCATGTTCAACTCTCAAACGAGGAGAGGTTGCATAAATCATTTACAATGACTTGTCTGATGAAGAACGAAAATTTGTAAATAAAATTAATTGTGTCTACGCAAACATTCACCTCCAAAAAGCTTTGATTATATTTGGGTTTATTTGATACAATAATTTTTTTCATTTATTACTGATCTTAGTTAACGAAGCTATCATTAATACTTTTTTTATTTAACAAAGCTATCATTAATACTTTATTTACTTTTTTTAGTTAACTAAAATGAGTAAGTTTCTTCTTATAATTGGTATTTTGCAAATACCAATTGTAAGAAGAAACGGCTACCAATTTTGGAAGTATCAGGGCCCTGACATGGCAAAAAATTTAATCCGGATCATGTTTAGTTTTCCGCTTCAAAACCTTAGCAGTAGTGGAACGTATGAATGATATCTTAATTTCCACCGTGAGGTGAGTATCCACCAATTTTTATTTCATCAAAATTGTTTATTAAAATGTTGTTTCACTATATGTGATTCTAGCTTATCTTTCTAGAACTGATTATTTTTTTCAATAAATTCACATTTCAATTTATTAGGGTCTTTTTATTGATATTAATTTAAACACAATTTTTCAAATAGGTTTATTGTTTCATCTAGTAGCCAATTTAAGCTACATGATGGGCGCTTAATTTTTACAATGCCGTTTGTATGCGGGCAGCGTGATGTGGCTCTTAGAAAAGAAAATTTATTATCATTAATAAACCGCACTCCTCAGTGATGACATATAAAAGTGTTGCAAACTAATCGGTGCAGAGTATTCATCGCTTTTTTATGTTTTACTGATGGCACATGATTCAAATAATTCCTGTATAAAATATGTTTAACTAACGAAGGGTATTGAATATATTTGGCGTTAATTTTGTAGAAATTCATTATTCACATTTAAATAAAACTACATGATGTAGTATTATTTCTACTTTCTTTATCTTTGCTAATAGCCTACCTAAAGATGTTGTAATACAACGAAACCTAAGTCGTGGTAAAGAACTTAAAGAAAGTAGAAATAATACTACATCACGTAGTTTCATTTAATTCTGAATAACGAAAGGTAATTCGTATTTACACGTCTGTTGCACACTTTAGCAAACCTGAAGCTGTTAATAACTTCCGCCTGCGTTTTAACAAAAAAGGACTAGCACCTTATTCGACTGTATTGCATTTTAGATCATACCGCTGATCAGGGGACAATATCAATTTTTTTAGCAAAAAAAGAGTTCTTTTTTTGCTTCTTCATATACTTTGTCAATCATATCCGGTTTCTGATAGATCTCATCATTGTGAAAGTATTTTGACACGGGCTTAATGTTTTTTGATTCCTTTGGAATTTCTAGCGTCATTAAGATTTCTATAAAATATTTCTAACTTATTTATTTTTAAACTAGTATCTATTTTAATAATAAATTTGTACATAAAAGATTGTAAATAGCCTGTATTAACACACTACGGAAGCTGGACTTCGACGGCTACAAAAACCTCGGCGAAAGAAGTTAATTCTCTTTCATCCTGTATGTTTTGAAATGCGCATTGCAACTTTCAGCTAAATTAATCATTTGATTGTGAACTGAACTATAATTTGAGTTAGTATAATTACTATTTATTTCCTAACGGTTCTTCTATCAGACATGTAGCATAATAACAAGTTTGAAGAAATTAGTGTTATCCTGGAATGTTATCATGGTTTGAAATTCAAATTAAACTAATAAAAAGAATGGGTAAAGTAATAGAGAATGGAGACTGACTTAATTTTATTTACTAGAATAACTTATTAAAACGAATAATTGAAAGGCATTCAATAGTGGAATAAGTAGAATGAAATCGAAAAAAGTTGTGATCAAATTGGGATCAATTTGAGCTTTAATATAAATCTTGAATGACTATGGTAGATGCTTTAAAATTTTAACATGCACACGCATTTATATAAAGTACATAAAAACCAGTCAAGCATGAGTAGAATCCGCATTACGAGAGTTCCGTATACATTTAGAGTGTTATAAACATTTAAGATGTAAAACGTGTTAAATGCGTTGGCGACGAAATTCGCTGAATTTTTTTTATATTGTCAAAATAAAAATATTTAAATTATTTTAAAATTTTAAAATTATTTATCGTTTAATTTTGGTAAAAATCGCTCTCAAAAATTTTGCAATTAACATTACAGGAAAAGTAGTAGGTAATTTCACGATTCTTTTAATTTTATTTGAGAAAAGCGTCGAGCAATTTTGAAAAATTAATTCAATGTAAAATTATGTTACATTAAAGTTTTGAAAAAAGAATTGTTTACCGTTTAGCTTTTGTAAAAATTGCTCTCAAAAATTGTAAAATTAACATTACAAGTATAAGCAAAATTAGTAATTTCATCATAATTTTTTGTTATTTAAAAGCGCCGAGCAATTTATTTAAAAGCTAGGTCAATGCAAAATAATGTTATTTTAAAATAAAAAAAAAAGTTATTGGCTGTTTAGTTTTGTTAAAAATCGCTTTCAAAAGTGGCACAATTAAAATTACAAGAAAAGTAGTAATTTCATCAAACTTAATTGTATTTAAAAAACGCATCGAGCGATTTATCTAAATAACTTAATCACTGTAAAATAATGTTATATTGACATTTTGAAAAAAAAAACATTTCAGTAAAACATTTTATAATAAATTTTGGATATTATTGTCACACGACACTACCTTAAACTGTTTCTAAATATTGTTAAATAAAAAAATATTTGTATATGACCCATAATCAAATAATAGGTATCTATATGAGTTATAAAATTTAAAAAAATAAGCCTTTTTACCTCGTCTTTAATTCTTATATGAAATTTAAAAAATTATGGAATCTGTAATCGTCGTTACAATTTTCCTACAATCTTTGTGTGGGCTTCTGTGAATGCCTATTTTTTATATGGGATAGGGGTGAGTCATATTTATCGCATGTTTTTCAGTATGTATCTGAAGATACGATACCTAAAATTAATATTTGTTAGACCCTTATAACTTTCAAATGATATTCAACACCGAATTAATTATTTAAAAAAAATACAAGTTCTCAATTTGTCCTTCTATCGGTAATTCTCATATGATTATTTTTGAGTCTAATCTATTGATATATGTACGGGTAATATGTTTTACTACTATTCCAAATTTCACGTTTCCATGTCAAGCAGTTTCTCAAAAAAACGGCTATGTAGGACAGATTGGCAGACACGTGAGTGATCTTATAAAGGTTCCGTTTTCCCTTTTAAGGTACGGAACCCTAAAAGAGTACAGTAAAGAATAAGTAATTTACGATCTTGCCAATTGCGCATTTTTTCTGGCTGCACAAAAACGCATCTTGAAATATTCGATTTGATGGGATATATAAAATTAAATAAAAGGTGAGGATTAGTTTTAATTAACGAGATCTCAACCTGATTAATTACGTCTGATAATGAAGTTAAACGTATATTTGTATATCTACATACACACACATACACGCACATACACACACCTATATACATATATATGTATATATATATATATATATATATATATATATATATATATATATATATAATTATTTTCCTCTGCTAAGAATAGTCAATCCAACCATAATTACAGAATTAGTGGACGAACATCGCGAGTATTTTTATTCAGAGCAACTAACTTGTTACGCATCTAAGCGTAGAATGATAAGCCAGTGTAGACAATGTATGAGATATTGAATTTTATTAATTTATTTGAAATTTACAATTTTATTATATGTGTAAATTATAGAAAAGGCAATAAGAATGAATCCTTCAAACTCGTAAGGATTTTGGCGAGGAATGAGTTGTAAAATATCGATTTTCAAGAAATAAATATATGAAATCAATAACAAGTATGTTTTAATCTAGAGTTTAGAGTAAACTTGGCTTAAATAGAGGTTTTTCGTCAAAAATGAAAATATGCGCTTAATTTATTCTTGACATTTGTAGAAAATTATTTTTATATTAATAGTGATAAAATTCACCTCATTTTCATGGTATCCGAGCCATATTTCTATTCAATAATTAGGTAACATTATATTTAACTTAAAACTATTAACAATACATAATTATAATTAAAAAAATTAGTTATTACATTATTACCAAAATCTATGACACGACCTATTTTAAGCAGTTTTGCTATTTATTTCCCTAACTATTATCCTCAGTGTGTTCAGCCTCTCTCAACAAAATGTGGTTTATATTTAACATTAACACTTAATGATCTCGGCTACTCATGCTAGAAACAATATACAGTGCCATTACTCACAAGTAACAGTATCTTATCTCACGGCATGTTGTCCTGCAGCCCGACTGACCTTAACCGTAATGATTAACGTTTATTTAACCGACAAATTGAACCCGCGCAGGTCCTTAGTGCCATTATGATGTTTTATCCATATAAAAGTTCTCCAACTATTGTGTGTAGAGTTAAAAACTGAAAATTTAACATCTTAACTGGTGGTCAGGAGTCGGACGTCCCAGAGATAGCGGCTGTGTAAATAAGTAAAGGATGTTATTTATTAATCTGACATGAGTATAGGAATCTGATTATATTGGTTAAAACATAGCTCAACGACCTGTTAATTCATTTGTTAAAAGTCATGTAATGGTAATCTACAACTTTCATATAAATGGGCAAGAATTATAAAGGGAACATAGTATCAGTGCACTGGATAGATAAACAATATATACCACAAATATAGATAAATACTTATATGCGTAAATATATATTCAATGAAATCAATATAAAAAAAAGAAATTGTTGACAGAAGTTAATCGAAATAACTTAGGTCAAGTTCTTTATGGATTAAGGAAATTTTCAGATTTTCCTAATTTATGGTTAAAAATTAGAGACGGGTTGGTAAATTGCAAGCCCTTTGAAACTTTATATTTCGCAAATCGGCCTTAAAATGAAAAAAAAATGTTAAATAAAACACCTTGCGCGATTATTTTATTCATTATAAAAGTCCTTACTGATAATATTGCACTTTATGGGATGCACAAAACAATATTTGCCTCTACTTTACATTTCTTAATCACAAAATTATTTATTTTTATTAATGTTTTATATTACTCATACATCATATTGATTTACATTACCGTTTGCAGCATCTGATTGTAAAGTTTTATGCACATATATATAAAACTTTAAAAACTGTAGATCTCTGCTTGAGGAAGGGATGGACACGAAGAAATTATTAGATTGTTGTTCCAATATGTAACCTAACAAGTTTGTAAATAATTCTAAATCTGAAAAAAATTTAATTACAGTTGAATGTACCTAATGTTTATGAATTTTAAATATTAACGAAATAAGAAAATAACATTTTAACCCTCTTTAAGTTTATTTGTAAATCATGATCACAAAGAGAGTTTAACAATTTAGCGTGTTTTAACTAATCATTATTTTAAGTAAAAGAGGACTGAAAAAGAATTCACATTTAGCGATTTACAGAGATGGTTGGGTACATATATAGTAATTGTTAAAAATATTGTTACAAGAATATAAACTAACTATTACTGATAATTAGTGTAATCATGACAAATTTCCTTTACAATATACTAAATTTTATTGCGTGATTATCACTCAGTTAATTATGAAATTTATGAAATTATAAATCGTGTGGTTGCGGAATAGACTTTCGTGGGGTAAATTATTTTTTATCATTATTTAAGCAAGAAAAATATTTTCGTATCAATATCACAAGCAAAAAGAAAATAAGTACGTAATGGAGACTATCAACAAATTAGGAATAAGAGCATTAGTCCTTTATTGTGTGTAATTTTTCAAATTTAGAATTGTTTCCTTTAGTCGGATAACATATATATTCCTAATAAAACTCAAGATCAAAGTAAGACATACGGAAGCCTGAAAATGTATAGACATATAAAGTGCGTCAAATAAATAATCATCCTATCAGCAACCTATATTACGTCTGCTCACAAAAAATATTGCGTTAAATCTTTTTGTTATAAAGATACTGGTTAATAAACTAAAACTGTCGACTTAACATTGAAAATGCAAAAATTCGAGTATCGGTTTGTGATTAAATTTTTAACAAAGGAAGGAAAGACACCCTCGGAAATTAAGCTGCGTTTAAATATTTTGTATGGGCACTCTTTGTCTTTATATTCCAGCATAAAATGATGGGAGAACTAGTTTCGTTTAGAAAGAGAATCAATCGAAGATGAACCACGTTCAGGAGGGCGGTCTGAGGCCATCACGGAAGGAAACATTGATTTAGCGAAGGAGATAGTACTGAAATGTATAAGTATAAAGATAAAAGAATTAGCAGCATTGATAAGTCCTTCAAAAATAATAGTAATCAGAACCCTACATGAACATTTGGGTATGAATAAAATTAGTGCACACTGGCTCCAAACACTTCTTTCCGCTGTTCAGAAACAATAACGTATGAGGTGCTGTATTTACTATTCATCCCTCTGTGAAGATCAAAGTTTTTAATTCAGTTGTTATGGATGATGAAAACATGGTCCTTTATAATGATCTTCTCTCTGAAACGGAGTCAATAAAATGGCGTCATCTAGGCTCACCGCGAGCAAAAAAAAGCAGAGGTAACGTAATCTTAGAAAATAATTATGGCCTTTGGGACTCTGAAGAAAATTTATTTATAGATTTTAAAGAATACAAGAGTAATGGGCGATTATTACACTGTTCTACTGTAGCAATTACGAGATGCCATTAAAGAAAACATTGACATCTAGCCACAAGCGACTATTATTTATTCTCGAAATAAAACAAAATCGGCCTTGAGACGGAAGAAATTTAACACTGATGACGAGGCTGAGGCATTTTGAGGGTAAAAATCTAGACTATTTTAAGAGTATAAAAATGTACGTGAAACGTTGTGAAAAGTGCGATGAAATTAAAGGAGACTACATTGAAAAATAAAAATAGTTATTTGAGATTTACTCGTGTTTTTATAGTCCAGGCGGGAAAGTTTTTGACTTTACCTCGTATTATTAAATGATACATGTCAAATGAAGATACCTTCTTCTATATTGTAAGGTCGCGATGAGAGCATTATTTTCAAGTTCGCAACGTTTTTATTTAACGTCTTTGTGACGCCAGAATGTAATGAATCTATCGCAAGAAAGATAAATTGGTACATGACTAAAAACCGAGAGATAGATAAACATGATAGAATAAGACACAGAGATAGATGAACACGATAGAATAAAGCGCTCACTACTGCTATCAATGTTTTGTATGTCACAGCATCGCCGCTATTTTTTTAATTGATAATTGTTTATGTAAGTTTACACGAAGATTTTATTAGATGTTTACGTCGATTTTAAATGACATTTTATTAATTTTCCTGAATGTATAACATCTAAATCTTCTTATACGAATTTCATACAATCTACAGATTTACATTTAGTATATTCTTTCTTTCTCCTCACTATATACTTACAAATCGAGGTTTAGATCTCCAAAGAAGTTTCACTTCTGTCAATGTTGAGTTGTACGCGATATTTTTAGAGCTTGTTTTTTTTTAAAGTATCCCGATTATAGATTAAAGCGGGTCCATGAATATAAAATTTCAAATTTATTTTAAAAAAATTGTTCTAATTTCAAGTACTGACTTACATCGCTTTGAATTTTGAGATTTCTTCGCTTGTTCATCAAATTTAAGACAAAAAGGAATCGAATTAAACTAAGAAAATATTTAAGGAAACCCTAATGTTAAATTCTAATACTTCTGAGAGTATTTGCGCAAAAAAAAACACTAGACCTAGGCCGTTAGCCGAAAGGGGAACAATCCACATTTCTATCATTATAATGGCGTCGCAATATTACCACGACTTAGATTAATGCAAAGATTCGAATATTAGCCATATTTCCTTAATTAAGTTGTGATTTCGTCAGTTTGCGGGCTGCAAAATCATCCTATCACAACATACCCGGCGACGTGGCGGGTGTGGTAGGTACTCATTCTCGACATTGGCGTCTTGCCAAATATCAGAGCCTCGCACATGCGAGACTCACGTGAAACTACAAACTAAGTGGACGTAATTTGTCTTTAATTATTATGGCACCACCAGTTCCGAAGTAAAAACGGTAATACCTAACCCGCAAAAAGCAATAGACGACGGACGGAATGCTTAGGATCTGCAAGCCCGGGCGTCCAAGCGAATTGAGCTATTAATTGCGTAAATCCTCGCGTCGCCTTGCTAAATGCCGGATAAGCTTTTAGCTATTAAGCTTGCCCTGTATATCTCCGGCTTAATCATTACCCATAGCGCGACGTTTCACAGTGACGTTTCATACTTAAATCCCACTAACATTGTAACTTAAAGAATTCAATTTATTGTCTCAAGTATCGGATTATGGGAGACGCGTCGGCGGCAAAGTTGGTGCAAAATTAAAGTTTGTTTAAGAAATGTTTACGCTAATGAGGAAGGCGGGCTAACGCGCTTGGTTTAACTGAGATTCTTTGTTAATTTATGGGGCTTTCGAATCTTTGAGAATCTAGATTGAAGAGACACAGTTTGTCTGCAAAGTTTGAACAAGTCACTCTACGCAGCTATCTAAAGATATTCGCGTAACATAAGTAATTGCTCTAATGTAATCAAGTTCAAAAATTTAACATGTTTCTTATACATAAGTTTCAATGTTGTTATTAAAAATTCCACTTAAAATATTTCTTATTTGATTTTTTAATTTTCATAAAAAATGGTTTTATATTTGTTAACCTTACATAGTTCATATTTGTGACGTTCGCGAAAAAAATTTGCTTGATAGAGTGTTTAGAAAGTAAGTATAAAGAATTGATGATAATTATGAAGCAGAACTAATACAAAATAACTGCTATCCCTTGTACAAATATTATTTATTATTTTCCAGAAAAAATAAGTTTCGTCGGGTGTTGCTGGTTCAGTTTACGCAAGATCATTTGTATTAACGTGCATATTGAACCACATTTATTGCAAAGTGTTAACAGAACCAATATTAAATTAATGTTGTATAAATATTATTTATTTATTTCTTTACAAAAATATAATTCTCTTCGGGTATTAGTGGTTCAGTTTACACAGGGTCATTAATTTCAACATGCATGTTGAATCACATTTGTTGAAGTGTTAACGGAACCAATATTAAATTAATGTTGTTGTTTGTATAAATATTATTTATTATTTTCTTTACAAAAATATGTCTCTTCCAGTATTAGTGGTTCAGTTTACACAGGGTCATTTATTTCAACATGCATGTTGAATCACATTTGTTGAAGTGTTAACGGAACCAATATTAAATTAATGTTGTTGCTTGTATAAATATTATTTATTATTTTCTTTAGAAAAATAATGTCTATTCGAGTATTGGTGGTTCAATTTACACAGGGTCATTTATTTCAACAAACATGTTGAGCCGCGTTTATCAAAAAGTAGTAACAGAATCTTTATGAGATTAGTGCTGTTGCGTGTAAATATATTATTCATTATTTTCTTGGAAAAATTATGTCTTCTCAAATTAGGTCAATTTACACAGGGTCTTTGTTTTAACCAATTTCGGAGCAGTTTTTCAGTTAAACGTGAGATGAAAACGGTGGCAGGTTAGTGTGGTTCATTGTAAGTTAACGTGATAAGGATGAGTTCGTGTCACAAATCCTTTACAAATGGAGGTCAACAGGGCTTTATAATTATTTCTAAGCTAAATAATCTATTGGTTTATTTGACCCTTCCACTTCGCCTCCCTTTAAGAGTAAACATAAGTGTAAAAACTCCCGTCCAAAGAGTTTCGCAGCGACGGCTGTGAAATTCGTTTTGGCACAGCGGGGTATTATAAAATATGTTTACCTTTAATTGTGGTAAGTACTTTATTTATTTAGCGGGTTTAACTTTGCCTGTTTAAGAATTAAGGCATTTGGATATTTTTTACTTTGTACCGAAATAATCCTACGCCACAGTGTTTATTTTTACTGCCTTAATTTGCTGAAAGAATGCCATGAAGACATAAAATTATTAAAATAATTTATCTAATAATAATTCATAAGTCTTATTATTTAACTAGCTTCGACCAGCAACTTCACTCAAGCATATTTTATTTTAATAACGGTAAAGTATTAAAAATACGCTGTCGGTAGTGGCAGTGGGAATCGAAAGAGGAAGAAGAACTTCTTTCTGGTATAAACTCTACCCTGCTGATACGTATACTTTATTGAAAAAATATTTTTAAAATTTACATGTTGTTCTCGATCTGTAACCTAATACAACCTAACACGATTCAATTTCATTAACCTAATCCAATATAACTCAGCCTAACCTAACCTAACATCCTCTAATCTTGTTTATATTTTATTTTAAAGATCAATTTTCTGCCGTGAGGATGTACCTCTCGCCCATCTTCACCCAATTGCTTTCATTTCCCACCAGGTTTCAATAAGAGTTTTGAGCGTCATTAGAGAGCACAGCTTACTGTGCTATGTAATTTGAAAGAAGAAACGTTGAAACAGTAATCAATAGCCAAATATTCCATAATTCTTTCGCCAGTATCTTCAATATATAGACCCATCTTACAGTTTAATATGACAGTATAATTTCAATATAAGAATATAGTTTTATAACAGTCTCTTCACGGAGATCTAAATGCATCATCTGCAATATTTCAACAGTGCCTCAATACTTAGCTGACCTGGTTAGTGGGCAGCTTCTGCTATAATGAATACTCTCTAATTCTTCGTCTAAAATAATAATAGGTAGATTTCTAATCGTATAGTTATATTTTTAATAATAACCAGTAGGTTTAATAATGATAGGTAGATTTCTAATAGGTAGGTTTTAATAATGATAGTAGATTTCTAATAGGTAGGTTTTCATAATGATCGGTAGATTTCTAATAGGTAGGTTTTAATAATGATAGGTAGGTTTTAATAATGATAGGTAGATTTCTAATCGTATAGTTGAATTTTTGTTTAATCTTAACAAGGAAATTAATTAATTTTGTAGCCCAATTGTAACCATAATAAGCAGAGATAATTTCATAATTGGATTAATATTTTGGTGTAATATAGCGTTCATTGATACAAAGGAGATGAAAAAATATGTAAGATAAAAAATCTTAGCAAAAAGAGGTTCAATTTGGTCTAGATTGATTAGATTGAAATACATACTTATAAGAACGTAGATTTTTTCCCAGTTTATGATTGTAAAAATGATGTTTAGTACAATAATATTTAATATTTATCTATATTTAAATGATTGTGAAGAATGAATACATATATATACTGAAATAAAGTTATTATAGAATGTTTGTACAATGGATAATTTTAAATATAAACTTTATGTTAAAACGTGTACCTTATTGGAATACCCTAAGAATTATCTAAACAAGCAAAAAACGCTACTTTTAACTCTAAAACCAGAGTTTTGGAATTTTAATTATTGATGAAATAAATTTATAAAGTAATATTGATCTCAGATTTAAGGGTGTAGATATTTTTTGTAGACATCAATGTAATCTGAGCATTAAACAGAATTAGTGATAATTACTACGTAGTCCGTAATTAATAGTCCATGTGGCACAAAATTACTGAAATTATTAGTTGCGAAATTAACTATAGGCGGAATTAATGGAATGGTTGTAACATCCGTATTGTCATAGGTTATTGTAAGTGGTATTAACTTACGCAGTAATGTTTCAAAATGCTTGTTATTATGGATTTAAAAAAATTAAAGTTTTAGTGCACTGGTAAGCAGGTTTTAAAATTCTGATTTCATGGTTATACTGAAGTTGCAAACCATCATGATACATGAGGAATTTTATGAGGCCTGATTGAGACGTGATGCAATGTCTTCTTGGTCTGGGTTCGGGGGTATACTCTTATATTAGATACCAGTTTAAAGCGATTGGTTGTCCAATATCAGTTTGTGTAACCTTTATTACTTTCCGAAGGTTTAACTAATTAAATTTTAAATCGGAAACAAAAAGAATGGAAGTACAAAAATATTTAAAAATGGAAAAAAACGAAGTATTTTTTATATTATCTTTAAAAATATGATATAATGAGTCACTTCAAGCCTGTGTACAAATATAGGTGGTTGATAATTTTCGCAGTGTTAAATATCGTTCCAATTACATTAAAATTTATGCAATTCCTCGCCGTGATATGGTATTTTATAAATAATTTGTCACTAGTCCTCAAGTCAGATGATTATCTTATTCAATTTCTTGGCGACATTATTATAAATTGTATTATCTTCCATTGTTTTGAATGTGAAATATTTTTAAATGTTTATTTTGTACCTATTTTCACATTCTTTAAATATTTGATTTCACATCGTACAATATTACTATTCCCGTCATTCGGCATCGAGCGCTTCTACCGAACATGGTTAGAGACTGTTCTTCGTCACAAGGAATTCTTTAGTGTCTCTATTTTATTGAAAATGCACATTGGGAACGTTCTAAAAAAAGAAGGTCTATTCTTAACCTAGTCATGGAGACTAAAGACATTCTAAAGCTCTGTGTGATTCTATTCTAATGTTATGATGCGTGCCCTCTAACAAAACTCTACGCGCATCATTGTGCTTACTGCAATGGAATAAAACATGATGCATATCCTGCGTCTCATCGCAAGTACTCCCATGTACATACCGGGCAATCTTTAAGTGCAAATCAAAACAAACTGGTACGAAATGCGCCATGTTCCGCCAAAAACTGCGAAGTATAATATTCGTTCTTACTTAAGTTCTTACTCAATCGCTCGAACACATCGGGGAACAATAACTAGATTGTTTCCCTCTTAGAATAAAAGGAAGATCACCTAGATTGCCAATAAACATCGACGATCTCTAAAATATGCCCATTTCTATCAATAAGGGACTATTCTGTTAAAAATTTAAATTGTAACGGACTCGTATCAAAAATCTTGCCACGAGCCTAAACAAAATTTACCGTGCGCATCACGATTGCAAGCTCAGCAGGTAGTAGACCCGTCAGAATCGACAACGCATCCATTGAACAGGCTCTATAAGCTTTGGTCAGCGTCAACAGCGGCGGGCGCTGCGAATTTTCGAAGGTATTTTCAATGCTCTCTATACACAAATTTATTGGGCATAAAAAGTAACTAAACCATTTAATTTTACGGCCTAATCACGAAGTTTATTAAAAATTACCATTAAAATGTTATACTTTTGAGACTTAATAAGATATATATAAATTTGAAACTTAACAAGATAGGCAAGTCATTTTTCAAAATATACTGCTCGAGTACTTTTACATTCTCTTCTGCAATATTTGATTCAAGTCTATGAAGAATGTAAGGTATAAAACAATCTCAAGTGGGTTTGGTTTTATTGGACAATGGATTATATTAAACATCAACGGACGTACGTTCGAAATAACAACGGACAGGTTAAAAACAAACAGTTGCTGTAATATTCTTGGACAATAGTGAATATAATTGCATCAAAAGCATTCTATTTAAAAATGTCGCAAAGACTCACTATCCTTCAACTTTAATCACAGTAAATAAATTATTTTGAAATATCATACATAGATATGATATCACAAAATCATTTATTTACTATGTAATTTTAGTTGGTCGATATCAGAGATATAATGTTTTCTTCAAAATATTTAAAAAGTTATGCTTTGTTTCCGTTTAAAAAGTTGTGGCTTAAAATGTTTTATTCAAAATATTTAAAAAATAGTGCCTTTATATATTATTATAGTAACCTTATTCTAAATTAAAAAAAACACCTGAAGACAATAATGATAGAAAGTCCAACAGTAGACGTAATTAAATTTGACATTTACCCTTTCAGTTGTCATAACTGTAGAAATTGACTTAAGGATTTTTAATATTTCTCTCAATTTGGAAACTTCATTAGCCATTTTATTTTCTCTCTTTTATTCCTTCTGTCTGTATGTAAGTTGTTAGATATGAAAAGTTATGATATGATTTTTAATTAAAAAATGATTTTTTTCTCGGTATTTTGCAATAAAAATTTTGAAGATATGAAATATTTTGAAAAGAAAATACGAAAGAATATTGCAGCTCAAAATTTGCCGAGAACCAACCAAATTGTATGCGTTTCCGGGAAAGATGGATTAAATTCAAAATTAAATGCACAATCAAAATCTGGCAGAAACAGATTCCTGGAAAAGTAGTAAGAAAGGAGTTTAATATTTAAAACAAACTTACAAATTTAATATCAGTTTAGAATTTTCTAAGACTGATATTCATATTCCAATCCAATCGAGATAAAAATAATCTCATCTAAAGACAACAGTCCAAATTTTAAGTTAAAAACTTCAAAAACCCGTAATAACATTTGAGCTGAATAATATTTGCTATCTCCATAATAAAACCAATATAAAAATAATATTTAAGCTATCTCCATAATTTTTCGGAGAAAAAAACTGTCTAAAGTGTAATAATTAATGCTTAAAATTTGTAATGATTAATAAGGAGAAATTTTGCGATTCTCATTTATCCCGCCAAGCTTCTAAGCAGGTTTTCAAAATAAAACATAATAGTGTAAACCTAATATTCAGGAACTATTTTATT
Organism: Druceiella hillmani; assembly: GCA_039881145.1. NCBI lineage: Eukaryota > Metazoa > Arthropoda > Insecta > Lepidoptera > Hepialidae > Druceiella > Druceiella hillmani. The sequence goes on from JAYKKI010000014.1 coordinate 19,549,121, forward strand.
TTAAAAGTTACATACGAAATAACGATTCACAATGAAGTAATTTTAATTAACTGTAATACATTTCAAACGTAAATTTCTTATATATATGTACGTTCTTAATACAAGTTATTATTAAATTAATAAATATATGTTCAAATATTTATTTTAAAAAAAAAATTTAAAATAAATATTTAACTTAAGTTTCTGTTCAGATCTCTTCTTTGTCTTCGCAGATTAATCAATATTAATTAATTATGTCAAATAAAAAGATGTATTTCATAATTAGAGTTAGCGATTGAGCGATAGTGTAATACATTAACCCACACTTAGCCTAATTTTTGTCCGACCCAAATAATCACCGGCATATAATTAACGGATGGGATTTCTATACATTTGTCTTGTCCGTAAGCACGAAACGTTGGTTAAATCATCAACCAATCAATCCCGTAAGTGACTTACCCTCTTTGACGTAGATTTTACTATTTCCTCCTAAATTCAACTTTCCTCTTTATTTCATTACACTTTATTTTGTGGCTAATTAATGAGTTGTCGTGGATCCTTTAACAGTTACGGTTTGTGCCTTGTTGGTACTTCTACTTTATTCCTTTGTAAATGGTGTAATTATAGTGGAGAGTGATGACTAAATTAGTATTCTCAATTTTGTATTACTTACTTAGTTTTTAGTTAGGATTGCTATTTATAATATAATTAACGTTATCTAATGAATATATTTAAACGAATTAAAATTAAATTGGTAAAAACGGACGGGTTATTAGAAGACTCTCAAATAAAAGAAAAAAAATATTTTGTCACAAACTAGTTGTATTATATTTTGTACAATTCGTATATAATTTACAGCAAAGGATAAGGAAACAAATGAGTAAAGTATAAAATAATTGCAATGAATAAACTATGTATTATTAAAGTTTGTACGAATGGTGAATTTTCTAAAATGTAGTAAAGTATCTGGTTGAAATCTGGTAGTAAAGTATCTGGTTGATGATATTTTATTTTCATTTTTTTATAATTATTGCATGAGAATAATTTATTTTAGATATCAATTAAATTTGTAAAACTTAATTTCATCGCCACCTGTGTGAGAAAAGACATTTGCGACTTGACGTTTTGTCAAATGATTAACAGTTCCAATGTTCTTTTTTTTCTTCTGTATGGCTTTCTAATGTTTAAGTGCTAACAACATTGTATTGAATTTTATTGAAATATGGAACAATTTTTGTAAAACATAGAACATTCTCGAAGGAATTTCTGTTGCATACCTTTTTTAAATAATAAAATTGTACCTCGTTTTTCGTAACCTTCTACAAGTATACATCGATAATCATTTCTCGAGTTCTCAACAAGCGTGGATACTAACTATATATACTAACCGCAAAGTTACTTTTAAATATTAAATTGTGAGGATCTTTAATTGTATATCTAAGCAGTAAAGTCCTGTGTTCAGTTACTTTTAAACTATTGAAGTGCGAGGATTTTTAATTATATATCCTAGCAGTTCTGTGACCAATTACTTTAAACTCGTAAAAGGCTAGGGTAATTATTGCATATCGCAGTTGCAAAATATCAGTTTCTTTGAACTCTTAGAGTGCGTGAACAATCTACACATCTTAGCCGCATGGCCTTAGCAAAATTTTAATTTTAAATCGGACTGTGCTATGTAACATTAATTCGAGAAAGTTCTATATTCTAATTTAAAGTATGAGTATAAGAACAATAATGAGTCGTGTATTATAAAAATAAAGAATGAAACTGGTCCAGATGTTTTTATTCGGAGGACATATTTAAAAGATTTTCTCCAATTTAAATCACATCGTGAATTATCCTGCGGACCAACGACGATCGATATTCGTACGGGACTACTCGACGATCAGCTTTGAGTCGAGATTCTACAACATCATTTTTCAGGAGCCCATCTGGTGGAGCAGCAAAGGACTTCGAGAACCATTTTGTTCTCTTAAGGTCAGCGAATGCCGATTTTTCATACAGATGGCGAATTTTCGTTCGTCGTAAAACAATAAAGAATTGAGATCCATTATTTCATTAAATTAAATTTCATTGTTAAAATATTAATTCGAATTTAAAAATGAATTATTATTTACAAAGATTAATTTGTTAAAATATTTTTACTCCATAATTCAATTAACTTGATAATATAATTCACCATTTCATTAAGATATCCTGTTAGATTTGAAATTTTTTTGAATTTTTATTTTTATTATGGCGTTCTGCTATTTACACACGATTCGCCATAACAGTATCTTATGTAATAAGGTGGCGCTAATGTTCGCACTGTTATGTAACCTAGTTAGTAATGTATTGTGGCATATTTGGGACTATACAGTCATTATTAATAATAACCAAAATACGTTTTTAGACGAACGAAGACGAGTCACAATAAAATAAAGTAGGGTCCCATAGTTGTGAAATTGTTGATGCAAGTCAATTGGAACAATTTGAGCTGGAAGTTTTAATAAAATGTTTGTAACTAGAATTCAAAATTTCGTTTTTCGAACTTGTTAAACTATGTTGGACAGTTGAGGAGAGGACTGGACTCAGATGCGTTGTGAAGCTCAATATTTCCGATTTATCTCAATATATCGAATGAAGTTAAAAAATGAAAAATGGCTAATGAAACATGTATTTTATTTTAAAAGTCTTTTCCAATTACTAAAACCCTTTCCACTTGTGAATGAGTGAAAAAAGAATTAGCGCCCAGTTTACGTAAACGTTTCAATTTTTTTCCGGTTTTTCACTAAATAATAATTTAAATATCTGTATATGGAATCCAAAAAAAAATCACGCACAGAGGTCGTTATCATGAAGCTGTGACTAAATTATAGAGGGTTGCGTTTCTAATACGGTACCCTAAAAATAGGCGATATTTAGGCTCAACAAAAATCTTAAAGGCTAAGTAATTATTGAAGTGATGGAAATTGGAAATTTTGGAAAATATAAACAAAAATTCTATAACATATCTAAGAGAAATAGTGAAAAAGTGAGAGTTTAGTTGCCTACCAATAAACACACACACACACATACTATATATATATATATATATATATATATATATATATATATGTACACACACACATATTCACCAACAGAAACAAATAAAGTTTATGATTTCGATCGTGGGGGGAATTTGGATAGTGAGGGGAATCCGATCAAGGGGGATACTAAAAAAATTTTCTTTTCAAAATGTTACATAAAATAGTCCTAAACATATTGCTGAAAATTATACGTGTTATTTGGATGTTATAAAGATTTTAAATTATCAGCAACTTGTACACGGCTTAAAAAATTGACTAAATATTTTATATTATTTTTGCTTGAATTCAGAAAATATGTTATATTTATGGAATTATATAACAGCTAGATGTTCGTTTCCACACTTTATATCGAATATTAACTAACGTCTCCAGGATTGAGATATGGTTCCGAAATTCAATTTCCAAAGATAATTTCTAACATGGACGTAAATAAAGTACCGCCGCTGTTTTTATAAAATTATTTTATTCTTTTTCTATCAATGTAAAGCACAGTATTTACTAAAATATCTTGAAGATTTTTAGTAAAATACTTTACATTATCTTATTCACTTCAAAATGAAACTCGACCGATGTGAAAATATTTTTTACCTTTGCTTGACCACATAATAATACGGTAGTTGACTCATTCTAAATTTTGATATTTTTCGTACAATATTGTGAAATATAAGTTAATTAAAAACCAGTCTTGAATAAAATTCAAAAATTAATTGAAAAATAAGCCAATTGTAGGTTTTTAAATTTGAAGATACGTTTCCCTGTTTCTTCTCCTCTCGTAGCATATAATGTGCAATATTAAAAATGACCTCACAACACAATATTGCCGTCCTTCTCTAAAGGTTAAATTTAAACTTTTATAACTCGGTCAATTTTTAAGATTATTAAAATTTTTTTTCACTCTTCGTCAGCTTGTATCTTGAAATTATGATTAATGAAATAAAAAAAATTGAGTCAAATACCAAATTACTTAATAAATTAGAAAGTTTCTCAAAATTTGTGTATTCCTTATGATTTTGAAAGTATTTTTGAGTACAGATCATTGCTCAACTAGATTATTTGCCATAGGTTAATTTCCTTGAAGCTTTATAATATTTTCAACAGTTTTCAAATATTTTATTACGTATATGCCAGGTTCTTAACTTCTGCCTTTGGTCCGCATCTAACATCAAGAAATCCCACTATTGAAAATTATTTATTGCTCAATAAAGCATTAAATTATTTTTAATAGTGGATTTTTTTCTGTTTACCGTACCCTGTCGATTTATGGATTAAATTATATTACATTGCATCGTAAATATGCCGTCTAAATACGTACATATACCGTAATACTTGTATGAAAGCAGTCTTAAATATCATAAATCATTTAATTTCTATGGTCCTCTATCTCTGTATATTTTTGGTTAGATCTTTTTGGTAGTATGTTTAATTATTATCTTCGGCATTCCTTTTGCAAATAAATTGTTAGAATTTCTTTGTTACAAATATTTGAGAGAGATGGGTCTTTTTAGCGATAAGTCCGCTTTAAATTATTTTTAATAGTGGATTTTTTTCTGTTTACCGTACCCTGTCGATTTATGGATTAAATTATATTACATTGCATCGTAAATATGCCGTCTAAATACGTACATATACCGTAATACTTGTATGAAAGCAGTCTTAAATATCATAAATCATTTAATTTCTATGGTCCTCTATCTCTGTATATTTTTGGTTAGATCTTTTTGGTAGTATGTTTAATTATTATCTTCGGCAGTCCATTTACAAATAAATTATTAGAATTTCTTTGTTACAAATATTTGAGAGAGATGGGTCTTTTTAGCGATAAGTCCGCTTTTTGTATTCCTATGGAATATACATTAAAAATACAATAAATAAATAAATAAATTCATTATACCTTCTATGAATGCTTTTTTAATTTTGTATTACCTTAACCCTTTTTTTACCCGCTATTGACTGCAATAGTTCATAACACGTTATACACTGATGCTACAAATGATTTTGAGAATGATCACCACATTCTCAAATAAAAAAGGTCCCACTGCTTACATTAATTAAAGTATGTAATATGACATAAATAGAATTCAATTCAAATCACCACATTCACCCTTTCTACTGAGCGCCCATGTAAATCTCGCTAAAGTTCCGGCAATTCCACAGAAAAGCGATTAAAAATAAACATTATTTAAATACAACCACCACTGGCAGAATTAAAATAATTCTACGTTAAGCCACAATTAAATTAACGTAAACTCTGCGCGACCCAAAATGAGGGCATAATACTGTTCGTCCTCGCCTACACGCACGGCGATACGTACATAAATAACACCTTCCTTACATTTTTGGATTAAGTCGGGGAACCTAAGTTAACCTTATTTCCAGTTGAACGTATTCGAAAGCTTCGCGTACCGGGCTAGTGCGGGGTTGTAATTGATATAATGAAACGTGGCCCTGTTTGGTGAAATTGGTTTTATGGATTCACGCAGCTGACGTTTAAAGCTTTAACTTGTTTGATGCGGTTTTTGCTTACGATCTGTCAAAGTTAAATTTGTTGACACGTGTTGAGCGGTGTGATGTGCTGATTTGTGAAACTATGTGCGATCAATATGTGGTGATCGTTAAGCATTTAGAAGTGTCGATCTTAATGTATCTAGAAGTGGCTGTATTGCTAAAACAGGCAGAAACAAAATAGAGAATACAGATATAATATATAATAGTTTATTTGGAAGATTTGTAAATATAATTTTTTTTTCTTTTTTCCAGTCCAAGCTAGTCATGTTTTTTTACATATGTAAACGTAATATTGCATTCTCACTGAAGTTTCTCAAGTTAAATTTTGTTAAATCAACTTAAATGCATTAATTCCGCCTTTTTCGGATTTCGTGCATGATAGATCTGGACTGAATCCTATTGCGATAGAACCCTATTGATGTGCCGGATATTAATTATTATTTGATCGTCCTTCCACTTGTCCAAATTGTATCCTTTAAATGGAATAAGTTTTACGTATTTCTACTCGAAACCGAAAACCGTCTCATGCAGTGAAAGGAGGAGAGTTTTTTTCTGTCTTGAGTTTTGGGTTATTTTTATTAACAAGTGTTTTGAGGTATTAATTTGGTAGCGTACATGGTTATTTATAGAAAATTTTTATTTGAATAATCCGTAGCTGAATTATAGCGATAACGTGGGCGACCGTGAAAATAGGTGTTTTAGGATCTATTGTATTAACAGATCTGTTGTAATTACCTTGTTATTTTAGCATTTAAAATGCTTAGATATCGTAAAATTCTAGCTGCCTAATTTTTGTTGATCTTCCACACTGTTATCTGTTCAACTTTAATAGTTGTAAGTTATAGTAATACAAACAAAACTTTTTTTAGTTATTATGATTGTCTATTGACTTTAAAATATAATTTATTTAAGTAAATAAATACTTTTGGTTTGAAGGTGAATGTGACTTAAGAAAAGTAATTACGGAACCCTTATAACGCGAGTTAAACATTCAATTGGCCGGGTTTATTTGCACCCCCATGAAATGAAATGGTTTTTCTATTTAAAAGAGTATATTTCTAGTGTAGTGTAATGAAAATTTGGTTAGAATATGACCATAGAAACTGAAGATACGGCACAGAATTATTTAATACAGAAGAGCACAGGTAAAGTAATCGAGTTTGGACGGGGTTGGGGCTAACGTTAATCTAATAAGACCCGAACGGGGGTGAAATAATCTACCTTTTAGAATAATCAAGGTACAATGATGAAGTCGGAAGGTGGCGACAGGGATTTGTCACCGATTAGGAGTAAACTCATCGAGTTTGGACTTGTTTCACTTATCTTGATGTAAGCATGCAACTAACAAAGTAACGAGGTAGGTTATGACTATATGTATACAAATGCATATAAAGGAGTGAAGAAACCGAAGTGAAAAGTAAGTACGTACAGGTATAAACAAATGCATGAAATAACTAGAATATTAATGGACAGACAGGATATATATATATATATATATATATATATATATATATATATATAGATATATATTTAAAGCACTGACTACGGTGACAACAAAAGAGGAACTATGATTTGAATGTCGTAAAAATCCGGAGTTCCAAAAAATCCACCATGCAGACTTTGGTTGAGACGCGATATTTGATTGGTTGTCCAACAACCTTGGTCGTGAGCGTATCCCTCACCAAATAGAGGATGTCGAGTCGGGAGTCGACGGTGTAGAAGCTTGTTGCCAGTCGCGAACGCATCTGTTGCGTCTTGTACGTCAACTGCATGATACCGTTTGTGCTTAGTGATTTAGATGGAGTGAACGGAGTTAATACAACTGTACTATGGCATTCCGTGTCTCTAAAAAATTGTGCCCATGCGAAGAGCACACAAAAGGGAAGTAAATAAGGTGAGATATTGAAAACGTAGTTAATAAGTTTACATTTTACCAGTACTACTTGTTTTGTTTTTAGGCTCGTGACGAAAAATGGGACATTTTTCACTTTATTGTCCATCTGTCTGTCTGACCCTACTAACTAACTGAACTTTTTAATTTATAGAAAATATAGACTGGACCAAGGGCAAGTCATATGCACGTCCCTAATTTATGATTCTCCAATATACTAAGTACTGTCTTTGAAAAGAAGTACGAGCACATAGGAACGGGTGGACATGCTGACAAGTGATGAAGTAAGTAAGTACTAACTAAATACAAATAGTCCTTCTTACGATTCCATCAACTAACATACGTCCTTTTCAACCGGCATGAACGTAAATAATTCGCATTGATGACGCCAAATAACAAGACTAATACACAATTCTAATAGTTAATTAAGAACCGGCATGAACGTAAATAATTCGCATTGATGACGCCAAATAACAAGACAACCGGCATGAACGTAAATAATTCGCATTGATGACGCCAAATAACAAGACAACCGGCATGAACGTAAATAATTCGCATTGATGACGCCAAATAACAAGACTAATACACAATTCTAATAGTTAATTAAGAACCGGCATGAACGTAAATAATTCGCATTGATGACGCCAAATAACAAGACAACCGGCATGAACGTAAATAATTCGCATTGATGACACGACTAATACACGATTCTAATAGTTAATTAAGAATGTTCTGCTTTATTCAAAGGTAAATTCGAAAGTTGTCAGAGTCAAGTATGTTTAAAATGTTTGCATGACCAAATATCGTTTTTTTTGTATTTCAAACCTGTACCATAACCAAAGGACAATGATATGCCTTGATTGGAAAATATAAGACGAAATTAAAAAAAAGGAGTAAGACAAGTATAAATTCTGTTACCAACACGCTTCAAAGCATATTCTGAATAAATTTGAATAAAAAATGCTCCAAAAGGGATATCAATAAATAATTTTAAATATTAGCTGTACTCGCGACTTCTTTCGCGGGGAATTCTTAATAAGAAAAGTTATCAGGAATAATGAACACTATTTCTTTGTTTTTTGTCCTTTTTTGTTTCTTTTGTGTTTACATTTTTTTTACATGTTAGATATTTTTTCTGTTTAGATTGATAGGTAACATCAAAAATATACATGAAATATTTGCAAAACTTTTTTGCAAATAACATTTAACTTATTATTGTTTTGACTACAGACAAATAAATTCTCTGCGTTGCTTACACGGGAGAGTGCAAAATAGTTTTGCGTCAGAGGAACAGGAGGCATTTATATCCACGCGATGTGAAATCTGTCATTCCGCTTTGTTGATGATTATAGCAAAGCGGTGTTATCGCAAAGTGATTGGGAATTGCACACTTTTAACACTAGGAATATTAAAATTTTGAACTATCTAGAAAGACCAAGAGCGGTCAAATGACGTACTATGACCTGTATTGTTTCTTATATGTGTTATGTTTTTATATTTGTGTTTTATTGTTAAATTTAAGTAACATGAAATTAATAAATGGATTTATTATTTAGAAAAAATAATAATAATAAAGTTTTAAAAAGTAAAATTTTAACAATAATGCCAATAAGTTATTCAAATGTCACACTGTTGACATTTGAATAACTTATTGGCATTACAAGAATGGCATAAAGGTTTTTTACACATGTTACAGTATTTGCTGGTTTTGTTTCTGCACTTGTGCAGAAAACATTGTCTCCTCTTTCTGCTAGGTTCCAATTCAAGCTGCGGGGGTATATCGTTACTTGGTTGTGAGGGGAATGGTGTCAGCAGATTATGAGCCTCTTGGCTATCTAACTCTCTTGCCAAGTCACGAATAAACTTTCTTCGACTCCTTTTTTTGTCGTTTAGATTTTTGTGTGAAATGCAGGAATTGATTGCTGACAAATCTAAAATATTATAAAAAACTTGCACTGGCCATTTTTTCGCCAGTATAAGTTTAGTTGTTTAGCTAAATTTATACTGCACTAATTAACATTAGCCATGAGAGGTACTGAATCTAAAACAATAAAATAAATATTAAGTTCTCCGTTTCTTCGAATATCGAAAAATAACCATTTACACCATTACATCAATAATTCGAATAATGTATACCTACCATCACAATCACTATAAGTGTCATCATCTCATTATAAACCACTTTCTTATCTAACAACACTGCAGTCACTTTTCTCACTCTCCGAATCTAAATGCAGAATATGTCACTCTTCTTCAATCTGTTCACAATCTGATTGGTCTTCCTGTATATTTTGCAGCACTTCTAGTATTTTAAAATCACGAGTGGAATCACTTTTAGACATTTTAAAACAACACCAATATGACACAAAAGCTGAAGCGAACAGTAACACGTCGTTTCTTTGATGAGAATAAAATAAATATGACAATAATACGTTTGGTTGAACTACCCACAAGTGCATTCTACAAAATGTAAACATTGCGGTCAAGTGATCACTGCGGTCCTTATAGGTAGGTAATAATATTTCATAAATATCTACCTAGCTATCAGTATAAACATATCGAAACAATGTAAATAAAATTGAATTATTAAAAGTCATAAAACGTGATTGATATCATATAGCCGCTTCGGTTTTTGTAGTGGAAATCGGGAAGAAAATTTGTAGTGGACCAATGATATATAGGGAATAAATACACGTTCTCTCTCAGCGCTAATAGATGGCATTGGCAGTACTATATCGTAATATATCGGTACTATACATTACTATATCGTAATATACGCAAATAGATGATGACCAAGCCAGTTTTTTTTAAATCTCTAATGTCCAGATAAAAATATTCTATATATTAAAGGGTATAAACTATTATAATACCAAGATTCACCAAAATCCGTCCAATCGATTCCGCGAGATAGAAGAACAATTAAGGGACACATACTAAAAACAAGTTTTCTGACTTTTATTATCATTCTATACGATAAATTCATCACTGTTTTAAAAGTATTTTCCATGTACAGAATTCATTTTATATATTATTAGATATGTGGACAATACAGCCATTCTGGCAGAAAATATAGACGATTTACAGGGATTGATGACTGAAGTGGCTGAATGTAGTGAGAAATATGGTCTAACTCTGAATATTAAAAACCAAATTCATGTTAATCTAAAAAATAACTGAAATAACATGAACTTCATAATTAAAGGAAAGAAAATAGAACAAGTTTATAATTATTACATGTAACCTTGCCACAATGACTAACTCTTTCCACGAACGCGCTAACGAAATTTAGAGTCAGTACTGGTAGTAATTTAGGTTCACTTTTGTTTCTGATTACAATAAACGGCTTGTCTATGGTTGTCAGAACTGCTCGTTGCCTTCTTTTCGCTGATAATTTAAAACTTTTCTTAAGTGTTATTAGTAAATTGGACAGTGATCTGTTCCAACATGATATCGATTCAGAATTCCAATGGAGTTTGAGTAATAAGCTACATTTCAATGTAAGCAAATGTGCTATGATGAGATATTCCCGCTTACGTGTACCACTTGTGCGTAGTTATGAGCTGGGCGGAGCTACACTTAGGAGGGTTTCAATTGTGCGGGATCTTGGTGTAAATATGGACAATCATCTTACACTTCACAGTCATATTGTGGAAACCTGTCCGAAAGCTTAAAAGGTACTAATATTTGCCATACAGAATTCCCACTAGTGTATCATTACACTATTTATCTCTTTAGTCCGTAGTATACTTGAAACAAATGCAAAAAAATCGAAATCTGGTCTTCGCATGAAGGTACTTATATCCTCTTGCTGAAGCAAAATATTAAAAAAGTTTAATAGATTTTTGTATTATAAAATGCATGGGTATTATCTTAATTTATTTCCCTCAGATTTCATAATGGGCATGGTTGGACGTAATTCCCTTCAACTCCGAAGGGAATTGCTTTTAATCAAGCATTTTTTTAATTATTAAATCATTATGTTGATACTCCATCGATCCAGAGTTTAGTGGCCCTTTATGCTCCTAGCTGCTACATGAAGGAACGATGTCATTGTTTATTTTACCTCCCTAGAGCGCGTACGAATATTCTACAGCGTTTGCTTGTCTTTCGTGCACTTACATTGCTCAATGGAGTGTTGCGAGAAGCATCCAGTCTAGATATTTTTTTCTACAATATTGCCGTCTCAGAAATGGGGTCATACAGTTGTTAGTAGTTCACGACTGATTGCTAGATGTTTTTGTTTTTCAGTTATGTGGAATTGCTCTGTGAGTGTATTGTCCTTTCGTCATTGTTTTATAACTCTTTGTTATATGTTCCTCCACATGCCCAGCGATTTGAATAATACCGTAAGTTGGGCATCGGGTTTTCAAAAAAATAAATAAAAAAATACAAGTGACGATAGCAAAAGCTAAGAATTTGTAGCTAAGAATTCCACTAGCAGAATGTTACGTCTTCACAACTCTCCTTTATTGAGTAGAAGCATGGATACTTAAGCCGGCAACCACCAAAAAACTGGAGGCGTTTGAGATGTGGATATATTGGAGAAGCTTAAAAGATCAATGGATAGAGTAACAAACATAGAAATCCTAATAAGACTAAACGAAGACATGGAAGCACAGATATAATTAAAACAAGACAATTCAAAATATCTTAGACACATAACACGATGGTCAAGGTACAGCATGTTAAGGTCGGTCAAACAGGGTAAAATCAAATGCAAGATCAATGGTATGGTGTATATCAAATTAATTTTTAGAGCAGCTACCTCCAAGGTTAGAGTAGTCATAACGATTACTATCCTACGACGGGGGGCAGATACTTGAAGAAGAATTATTTATCGGATACCGGATATTCATCCGATAATTCTTAGTCTAACATTTTGAAACTATTTATTTTCAAATGAATGTATACATAATATTGTTATCTAAATGTATCTATGTTATTTCAAATTAATTGTAATTTTAAGTGAAGTACGGACGTCTTCAGACATACGACTAGCTTTTGCCCGCAGTTCCGCTCGCATAGAAATTGTAATATTGAACATTTGGAATAGAATAACTTACGTTCCGGCAACCTAGTGCCGTCCTCTTCTGCGCTATTCCTACTTACCTGCATTCTAGGTTGCGCCTCATATATTTTAAAATATTTTCGTAACTTTAAGACCAAGACTGATATTTTATACTTGGAAAATTTTACAACCTGCATGAAGGCGAAAATTGCACCAAAATCAATTTAGTATAATTTAAGTTACAAGAAAATAAACAGAAAGACAAACATAGGGACAGTGTGTTTTATATATACCTAAACATAGTTGTAACACAAAGCTAGGTTTTCCTGATGTATCTTGCTTGTTCTCCAATACTTCGCGTGATTTGCCCGTACTTATGTTATCACTCAATCGTTTGATATGTGATTTATGTGTAGTTATTTTACTGAAAGGTCTCGAAATGTTAACAATTGTTTTATACTGGAAGGAGTTAAGAAAATTATAAAACTTTTTTAAAAATTTATTTGAAAAATAATAATTTAATTTCCGTTTACTCTTCCCCATTCCTTCTTTCGTCTGAACGACAAATTTCCATTTCTTCCGATTTCAAATGGTCTGTCATTGTTCAAAGAAATTTTTACTCTATCGGGTGATTTCATCTCATTTGTTATTATTTCAGAAATTGCGAGATATTGCCTCAGAACCATTAGATACGTGAACCCGTGATAGCAAAGTATTTGCTATATCCTATCTCAGTCTGATCTATGTCGGGACACACTACAGAACCGTTGTTAAATGTTTACAAGACACCTAATAAACTTTCTCGTGAAGAGAATACCCGATTCTGCCTTATTTGTGGCGAATGAAATGGGTTTGTATTTTTCGGGTTAAAGAAAAAACGGGAGTTTTATAAGATCACTCGTGTGTCCGTCCATCTGTCCTGGACTTTTTGCAGCACACTTTTATTTTCAATATTTCTGTATAAAACGTTTTGATATGATCATAATATTTGATAATTTATTAGAGAAAGCGAGACAAAGGCAAGCGAGGAAAAATGGTTTTGAATACGCGTATATCGAATTAGGAAAATCCTACAGTAAACAGAAAATCAACATATGTTCGAGTTTGCCGACTTAGCAGACAATGAGTCGCCATAATATGACGTAATTATCATATCCGACAGGAGACGGGATTACATATTACATTTATCTATTGCCCGTAAGTAGAGCGTCTCGAATTTGAATAATGATTAAACAGCGTGAATTAGAATTGGTGTCGCGCGAGTAATAAGGGCTATGAATAGCGAATGAATTGGGTGTGTGAGTGGGTTTGAAAGAGATTTGAGGGCTAAATGAGCCGCTGTTCTCTCCTCTGACACAAAGAGCCGCATGAGCGTGTCTTATCCGGAGTTCGGTGTCGATGTGTGAGTATATTCCATTTAGTTTCTCGAGATATAATTAGAGGTTTTTTGAATTATATATAAATAATAAATCTAAAGATAAATAATGTTTCAACTCTTTCAGTTTATACCCCTTTACAAATAAAATAATAAAAACATGTTTACGCATAATATGTCTTCCCTTCCTGTCCTAAAATCCTTGTAAATATTTTTGTGTATTATCTATTGAGGTATATGCAGATTAATATACTTTATCGCTATGTCAAAGATTTTATGTCAAGTTTTTTGAGAAAAACATCCGTAATGGACGGACAGATGGATACGTTAGAGATTTTAGGATACTCCCGCTTTTCTTTAATTTTTTTTTTCAAGAACGCAATTTACCATCAGGTTGAATGCATCAACGATCAGTTCGTTCTCAACAAATGTGCCCAAAAAAGTACTCACGTAACTCTACTCCAGTATTTAGATACATTGTCTCCAGAAAAACTATACGTCGTTAGCCACGTACAATAAAACACTCCGTGCTCGACTTACTCAAACAGCAGTTACAGACTGGGCTATCTTTAACCGCAAATAGATGTAAATATGTATATAATGCATATAAATCTATATATATATATATATATATATATATATATATATATATATATATATACTAGCGTGACCCGTGCGAAGTCTTCGCATTATTTATTCCATTATGAAGCTCAGATGACAGATCAAACAAATATTTTACTAAAATTGACATATAGAGGCGCAAGTATCAAAAGCATTGAGCTAAAGCGCCACTTTATTTATACGTGAGTGGATTTGAAATTAAACAAACATTTTACCGACCGTCAATCATATTGACGTTGAGCCGTTAGATGGCAGCATTGCTGTTTTGTGTATATAATTTTTAATAATTAATTAATTTGCAAAAACAATAGCAATAATAAATGTTTTAGTTGTGGATGCCGGTAGAGCAAGCAATTATCTATAAAATGATATATAATTTATGTGGATTAGTTGTGAGGTTTTTTCTAAAAAGGGAGTGTAACATCTTAACCTTAGCGTATTAATATATATGATGATGATGATGACTTACTCAGGTTTTTAATATTTACCTATAAATGTAATTCAATGTTGCATTCTCATCAAATTTGTTCTCGCTAATTTTTATTAAATCATCTTAATCACATTTACTTTCGCTTCTTCCGGGAATTCGTACTTGATGGATCTGAAAGGAACCCCACTGTCGTGAAAGAATCCAATTGTGTCGAAAATTTATTGTTATTTGTTCGTCTTTCCGGAATACGTTATAAACTTAAATTTGAAACCGGATACGTTATAAACTTAAATTTTACATGTTTTTTTTATTTCCTTGACTTGGAATAGAAATCCCGTCTATATATTGAAAGGGGCCCGAAATATCTTCTTTACCGCTATCATTTCTATTGAATGAACGTGGAAGGTAATAAAATTACTGTTATTAGAACTATTTTATTAATAAATTTCTCGCAATAAGCTTAATATTTAGACCTATTGGAATTAAAGTGCTT
The DNA here is from genome assembly GCA_039881145.1 of Druceiella hillmani. Taxonomy (NCBI): domain Eukaryota; kingdom Metazoa; phylum Arthropoda; class Insecta; order Lepidoptera; family Hepialidae; genus Druceiella; species Druceiella hillmani. Next base: position 19,564,491 of record JAYKKI010000014.1, read on the forward strand.
AGTTATCTGAAAAAAAGGTCAAAACACCGTAATTTTGATAAAATTTATATCTGTTTAACTGCTGTAAGTTATGAATAACAAAAACAGAAGTACTTTGGCAGTCACGATTTTCTATGGTATCGCCTTAAAATATATCCGTAGTTTATATAAATGAAGGAATAAATATCGTACCTAAGTGTGTCATTAAAAAATTATTGATATGAACATTTTTAAGGAATAATTGTTCGTGTCACTGAATGGCCTTTATGGCTTTTTATATTTCATTTTTTTACTACTTTCAATAACGTATTATGTTTTGGTCTTTTGCTTTTTTTTCATAAATATCATAGATTCAGAAGTATATTTAACTTTTTCTTTTTAAATAACTTTTTGGCTGAAGAAGTAATTCCGTATTCCGTGATATCCATTCAATAAGCATATTTAAACAAGAATTATTTATACATATATCTTTAATCATTTCCACATAATAAATATTTGTTCGAGTCTCATGGTAAGCGCAAACTAATAGTACTAGAAATTCCTTTTAAAGTGTAAGCTGAAGAGCATTCGTTATTTATGCAATTTATAAGTAATATTTTATTAACGGTGTATTTATTTCTACTATTAACGATTATATATTTATTTAAGCGTAATTGTTTTTGTTAATCGTTACGGCTTCTGAATACACGCAGCATCTGCGCTACAATCTATGTATACGAGTACCGGATGTATGTTGACATGCATATTACCAGTTATTATATATTTATATATTACCTACTCTATATTGCCTAACTAATAATTATAAATGTTTAATTGAAAGCAAATATATATGAATATAGGTAAGTTCTTTTATTTGTAAATACATTAATAATACATTTGGATTAAAGGTCTTCATATCGTATATTATAAAAAAATAATTGTTTCCCTATTAGGAAGGACTATAGGTTTATTTAAACACAAATGTAATTAACACTTAAATAATGCACATAGAAGTAAGTTTGTCAAGTTAGTAATTTGTTGTTGTGGGATGTTCAGTGGCGGGTCTGCACATGCGCGGAGTATCGTAGCAAAATTGTTAAATACCAATTGTCTTTTCCCATATCCCTGTTTGTATAAATATAACTAATGTCAACATACATTGCAACCAAAATATGTAAACCACTGAAATAGAAAGTAATTTTTAGATGTTTCAACTGATACAGAATTTTTTAAAGTCGATATAGTTAAGTGGAACCGATATCATAGTTCATCAACATATGTGTTTCTATTCTATTATCAGTTTAAATTAAATCTCTGGGGCGTCAGACTCCTGACCAGCAGTTAAGACACTACAATTTCACAGTTTATTAATTGTGCACACAATGGCTGCTGAACTTTCATGTGAATAAAATATCTTAACGGTGCTAAGTATCCGCGCAGCGCGCAATTTACCGGTTAATTAAACGTTAGTCATTACAGTTAAGGTCACTCAGACTGTAGCACACTAAGCCGTGAAATAAGGCGTCGATACTTGTGTATTATAACACTGAATATTGTTTGTACCGTGGCCAGCCTAAGTTGTTAGGTGTTGATGTTAATTAGTTAATTATAAACCGCATGATGTCGGGAGACGTGGACCATTCTATGGATAGTAATTAAAGATATGACTCGTATATCATGAAAATAAGATGGATTGTGTCTCTAATTGGTCGAGTCCTTCACAGATCGTGTCATGTTGATGACAATATGTTTCCAAAGTTAATTTAATTTTCAAAGAAATAGTTCTTATGATATAAATTGTGCTGCGCCAGTGAAAATTGTATTAGTACACCCACATTGCCCAGCATCATTTGAATGTCATACATCTTGCATTATATAGCCACATGTGGTTTACTTATAAGTTAGGGTTCGTAATACACTTAGACTTTCGCTCGAACAAACAAACTAGTGATAAAATATCTATTTACTACATATAAGTGAATAAATATGTCATCAACACGTAAAATTTTACACACATTTACATATACATATATATATATATATATATATATATATATATATATATATATATATATATAAATATAAAAATACTAGCAGTACCTTGCGACTATCGTCGGCATGGAATTCTGAAATACAAGTACAGTGTTTTAATGCATTAATTTTATTCTATAACAGTAGTACGAATCATTCCTTTAGTTTTAATCCCAGGCAGACTGACTTACGCTCCTTCCTACCGTTCTCGCGCCCACTCCGGGTGTCCCGCCATTAGTTATTATCCGTGTGGCAGAAATTTTATTTAATATTCTACGTAACATTAATAGCTTTAGCTTTTCATCAATATCAGTTTCGTTAATGGCTTTCTATTTAAAACTTTTTGTACATACAGGAAGGCTGATAACTATTTCTTAACATCGATAAAAGTTTTAGTAATGGAACATGCGAACAGAAAAGCATTTGAAAGTTGAAAATTCGACATCTCTGACAGATACTTCAGTTTTATTTATATATATTAAAGACTGATATAAATTAAGAATGTCAGTATTTTATGGTTTTTTTGGGCTTTTAACAAATCTGTCTAACAATCTATCTAACAATAATCTAACAATTGCTTAAAAAAAAGAAAATCTTCAAAATTTATACATTCCATGTATCTTTGGTCTTAGAAAGTATGACTATATTTTTGAGTAGAGACCATTTGCTCAATTATGTAATTCGTCATAAGTTTGTATTATCTTGACACTTTAAAACATTTTAAACAATTTTTATATATTGTCTTATTTTTGTGCCACATTTTTGACTTATCAGGCCTGGCCTGTGTATACATTGAGAAATCTTACGCAAGTTTCTCTTTCTCTCAATATTTAAGTATAATTTATTTATTTTTAAGTAAAGTTTATTTTTCGTAAGAATTTTTGGTAGTATATTTGACCAAAATCAGCAGTCCATTTGTTAATTAATTTTTGGATTTCCTTCTTTACGATTGAGCGAAAAAGATTGTTTTTTTAGCGATAAATCCGCTTTTTATATTCCTATGTAATATATATAAATATATATATATATATATATATATATATACATATATATATATATATATATATATATATATATATACACATATAAATATATCTTCTACTAATGCTTTTCTAGTTTTGTGTTATCTTGACCTCTTTTTCAGTTACTTGACTATAATAAATTATGATACTTTATATATCGGTGCTGCAATTGATTTTGGGAGTAATCACCGTATTATCAACCAAAATATGTCACACTGCTTATCTTAATTGAAATGTATAAATATAACATAAATAGAATTCAGTTTAATTCGCCGCACTCATCCTTTACTCTGTGCACTCCGTGTAAATCTCGCTAAGGTTCCGATGTAAAGCAATTAAAAATAAACATTTTTCAAATACAAATACCACTGGCAGAACTCAAGTAATTCCACATTAAACCGCAAGAAAATTAATATACACTTAGTGCGAGCTGTAATGAGGGTGTAATACTTTTTGTCCTCGCCTATATGCACGGAGATACGTGCATAAACAATACTTTCCATACATTTTTTGATTAAGTTAGGTAACTCAAATTAACCTTATTTCCAGTTGAACGTATCCGGAAGTGTTCGCTTATCGAGCTAGTGCTGGACCGTAATTGATTATAATGAAACGTTTAATGGATGCACGCCGCCAAAGTTTAAAGTTTGGCCCGTTTGGTGCGGCTTTTGCATGTGAGCTGTCAAAGTTAAATTTATTAACGCATGTCGAATGCTACTGTTTTAATTAAGAACTTAGAAGTACCAATTATATTATAAGTGGAGTAGCTGTAGCAAGTACGAAAGGAAACAGAGAATATCGATGTAATTTTTTTGTGTCACAATTCTCGTTGAGTAATTCACGCTTTTCTTTTTAACTGATTTCAAAAAAGGAAGAGGTTCTCAATTCTTTTTTTATGTGTGTTCATCGATAATTCTTTATCGAGTTGATCGATTTTGATTATTCTTTTTTCGAAGGAGTGTGCTTCAAGAAATGATTTGAAAGAGTATGTTTTAAGAATGGTTCCATATGCATATGACGATGATCTGATTATGAGGTTTGGCAATGAGCGATTGAACTCCTTAAAGAATGACAGAACTATTATTCAAGATCTACACCACTTAGTAAGTTAAGGTTTGGTGATGAGTTCTGAAGTTGAACAGTTGAACTCCTTAGTGGATGTTAGTAAATCAACTGTGATTAAAGATATATTTGACCAGCTCAGGGTATGATGATGACTTCTGTAGGTTAACAATGGAATTCCTTAATGGATGGTAGTAAATTAAACGTGATTCAATTTATTTGCTACTTTGTAAAATAACTTGATCATCGACCGTTTCAGAGTCTGATGATGCGTTCTGAAGATGAACAATGGAACTCCTCATCGGACGGTAGTAAATAAACAGTCAATCAATATATTTGCTACTGGTAGTTTTTACTTTGCAAAATAACTGCACTAGGTAAGGTCAGATCAGGGTCTAACGATTAGTTCTGAAGATGAACTAATCGTTAGACCCTGATCTGACCTTACCTAGTGCAGTTATTAGGAGTAACAAATATATTGATACACGATTGATTTACTATCACCCATTAGGGATCGCCCTAATGGGTGATAGTAAATCAATCGTGATTCAATAAATTTGTTACTGGTTAGTTGTTACTTTAGTTATTACTTTTCAAAACGTGATATTGGATTTCGGATATAGAGAACAGAACTCCTCAAGTGGTAGTGGCCACTTTGCAAAATTTGATATTGGATTTCGGATATTGAGAACGGAACTCCTCAACGGCTAACAGCTAACCGTTGGCGGATACTACTATCACTTCGTTTCTCCGTGTTGTTGATAATCAACTTTAGACAAAGAGGAAATAATCTGTATACTAGCTTTTGTCCACGACTTTTAATAATTAATTAACATTCCAAGGAATATAATGTGATGAATAATATTATCGATCACTGAAAATTCTAAAATAAAATATCTTTTAAAAAACTGACCTCAAAAAAGTAGGTACTAAAAAGAAAAAAATAATTATCTCAAAGTAGGTACCAACTCATTCACAATAAATAATCAATTTACTTATTTTTAAAGTCAGTACCAACACGGCCGATCATCTTGAAAAAATGTAAAATGTTATATTATTAATACTCCCTTTATGAGTCAGTCTATTTCGTATTGTGAGTACATTGAAAGTTACTGTTTTAAATTTATATTTTAAATTATATGATAAGTTCCGAGTGAATTATATGATAATTTCGGAGTGAATTATGTGATAAGTTCGGAGTGAATTATGTGTAAAAACATAGCGGTAAGAGTATTGAAATAGTACACGTATGCATACTAAATTTTTATAGAATTATATCAAATGGTACTAGGAAAATACGAGTTTCAAGAGCCGAGGTATACAGCGACCATTTGTAGCGATACAGTAGTTCGCCATGCTATCGCTGCCCCTGGTCCTTTAGCACACGAAGTCACGATCCTATATTGCTACTATTGCTATGCAATCGTATTACAGCATCAATATAACAGTGACATAGCATGGATGCAAGCGTTATGTAGCAACGGTATAAACGCGATGGAGCTTTGATGTAAACGCAATGCAGCATAGCTACAGACGTGATACAGATTCAATTCAATGGAGGAACATGTGTTTCCTATACTATTCGCCAGGGGGACTATAAGTTGCTCCATACATTTGCTCATAAATGCAAACGCGATAGTACGAGTTAAAGTCTTACACTCGATGCAGAGTGGGTGGCTCGAAAAAGCTTTTGCAAGCGCGCGTTTTTATCGATTTACTAACATGCTGAATTGGTACAGTTTAACTGAACCGATACAATCGCTCATTTATATCAACGTAATTGGACTCTGAAACTATATAGTACATTGCATATCTGCTATATCCGTCACATCTACATACATTGCAGATGCGACGAATTACCATATAAAGTAGTTGTGAGCAAAGGTTCTGTAAAAATGTTGCAAAAATAAGCGACAGATTTAATACTTAAGTGTGTTATTTATCTTCTAGAATTGAGAAAATAATCGTCAAGGAAGTTCCACATTTTGCTTATAACAACGTGGATAGTAATGGTGATACTTATTTAAGAGAAGCTGGTAGACAACCATGATTCGTCAAGATTTAGAGAAAAATTCATGATCAACGAGAGATAATGACCTACCTGCCACGTAAATCAAAAGTGCGACTTTCTCAAAGATGTACCAGAAAAAGGTAAAACTCTACGCAATTAAAGAAATTTACACCGAATACACTTGCAACAAGTTTTATAAAAAGGCGTAGCGAGCATTCTGCACCTAATTTTGTTAAAACATATGGATCAGAGACGTTCATAATACGATTGATTTCTCCTTATCGAACCGCAGCAAAAGCATCGCCTCATGAATCAGCAACTACTTTATTTAAATTAACAACAAATTCAGTTTCGAGTATATCTCAAAATAATTTTCCGTTAATGGCTGCATCACCAACAGCTACTTAAACTTCTTCATCTATTTTTGCAAAGCTACTAAACTGCTTTCTGTCACAGTGGGACCAGTGCTACTCAAAAAAACAGGTTCTACTATCTACCAAATAAAATGGATAAACATTGTCTTTTATTTATTTTATTAATATTTGCTGACTTTAAAATCCCAAAAACCGTAATTACTAAGATTCCTAATTTATAAGAGTTTTTAATATAATAAATACATTTAAATAATTCTGAAGGGTCTGTCTGGGATTTCGAATTTTCAGCTTTTAAATGTTTCTCTGTTTGCATGTTCCATTACTAAAAACGTTTATTGATGTTAAAAATAGTTGTCAGTCTTCCTGTCTGTACGAAAGGTTTTAAATAGAAAGCTACTTACGTAACTGATATTGATGAAAAGCTAAAGCTATTAATGTTACGTAGCATATTAATAAAATCTAATCTATATATTAAATAAAATCTCCGCCACACCTATAATAAGTAGTGATACATGGGAGTGGGAGCGAGAACGTTAGGAAGGAGCGCAAGTCAGTCTGCTTGGAATTAAAACTAAAGAAATTATTTGTATTTACTCTTATGGAATAAAATTAATTCATTGAAACACTGTACTTGTATTTCAGAATTCTATGCGGACGACAGTCTACAGCATCAATAGTGTACTAATACAATTGTCACTGGCGCAGCACAGTTTACATTATAAGAACTAAAGTTTTGCAAATTGAAATAACTTTGGAAACATATTGTCGTCAACGCGACACGATCCGTTAAGGACACAATCAATTAGAGACTGATGAAGATGGATCGTCCATCTTATTTTCATGATATTCGAGTCATGTCTCTAATTACTACAAACAATATTCAGTCTCACGGTTTATTGTCCTGTAGTCCGAATGACCTTAACTGTAATGACTGACGTTTAATTAACCGGTAAATTGCGCGCCGCGCGGGTACATAGCGAAGTTAGCATGTTGTATTCACAAGAAAGTTCACCAGCCATTGTGTGCATAGTTAATAAACTTGAAAAATTTAGTACCTTAACTGCTGGTTAGGAGTCGGACGCCCCAGAGATAGTGACTGGTTAAATACATAAAGGTTTTTCGTTATATTGTTCATTAATCGTTTATTGTATTCTTTATTAATTTATTGATAACAATATTGTCTTTTAATGAGTAGAGGAATCAAATAATATTACTTTAATATGTAATTACAGAATCCAATTCAACCTAGTATCAAATTAATCAAATTATAACGTGATTAAATCCACACATCTCTGGAAATATTTAGCTTAGAAAATGCACTTAGTAAACATTTGGACAATTTCTATCACTATAACGAAGTCGCAATGTTATTATAATTTATTTTAATATATACATTCAAATTTTAGCCTATATTTCCTTAATTAAGTTATACCATCGTCAATTTGCAGGAAGCAATAATTGTCCCAACACCATATTACCCGGCAGCGTAACAGGGATGTGGTAGGTTCTCATACTTGACAATTGCACCCTGCTGAATATCTGAGCCTCGCATTACGTAAGACTTAAGAGAAATTACAAACTAAATTGACGAAATTTGCCTTTGATTATTATGACGCCGCCTATTCCGAAGTAAAAACGATAATACCTAACCAGCAAAGAGTTGAAGTCGACAAATGGAGCGCCAAGGATCGACGAGCTTGAGCGTCCAAGCAAACGGAGCAATTAATTGCGTAAATCCTCACGTCGCCTTGTTAAATGCGGGATAAGATTTTAGCTATTAAGTTTGCTGGGACCATCTCGGCTTAACCATTATCCATAGCGCGACGTTTCATAGTGATGTTTCATACTTAAATCCCAGTAAAATGTGTAACCTAAAGAATTAAATTTATGGTCTCAAGTATCGGATTATGGAAGACGCATTGGTGGCGAAGTTGGTACGAAATAGAAGTTTGTTTAAGAAAAGTTTACACATCAATGAGGAGGACAGATTAACGCGCTCGGTTAATCGGAGATTCTTTGCTAATTTATGGGGATTTCGAATCTTTGAAAAGTCAGATTGAAGGGAGACGCTTCGTTTGCAAAGTTTTAAAACTACACAACTAAATACGTTCGCGTAGTGCAAGTCATTGCTTATTGAATATTAAATATATTTGGCGTTAATTTAACTACGTGACGTAGTATTATTTCTACTTTCTTTAAGTTCTTTACCACGACCTAGGTTTCGTTGTATTACAAAACCTATTAACAAAGATTAACTCTTCTGAACATCCAACAGATTTTATATATTTCAAACACTATAGCAGAAGCCGGGTTTGTATAGGTTTTCCCACTGCTTATTTTATTGAGTTTATTGGGGGGGGGGGGGGGGGTGTAGGTTTTATTATATTTCCTAGAGTTATACGATATACCAGTATTTAGTGAGGGTAATAAATTCAATTGTTGTTATTATACGAGCTTGTGCAATGCAAGTTTTGGAGAAAAACGGTTATGACAGGCAAAACAATGACAACGACTCCGTTTGTCCTTTTGTAGTACGGAACCTTAGAAATGTTTAAATATTTGTTATTCTTATTACGTTTACATAGTAAACTGATTGCAGTGCAAGGAGAAAAATGAAAATTAGTAATATTCGGGGGAAAAAATTACGTGATAGATTGAAATGAGATAAGATGCAATGATGGCATTCATTGACATCAAATCTCATCTCATTCTATTCCGCAGATAAGAACAGGTGATGCAAGGAAACTTATTGATATAGAAATAATGATGCAATTGGCAATACTTATTATAAAAATGTGGCATTAGAAAACGCATAACATAGAATGACGAAAAAGAAATAGCTTGGAATATAAATGCAGTCTTTTATTTATAAAGTCGTTTACAGAAAACATCTCTTGTTAAATCACGTTTCTTCAAAAATACTAGCAGAATATAAAAGTAATGCTGGCGCTTTGGCAAATATAATCTATTATTTCCCAGAAAAAAAGCTAAGTCTCCTCCAGTATTTTTGATACAATATATACAGGGTAGGTTTGAAAATAAACATTGTTAGTACAATTTAAACAGTGTCATTTGTATTAACATTTTTTACTCAACATTGTAGTTGAAGTTTGTTACGCTTTCGCATTTTCATTCTTTTTTATTTTGATTTGAATTTAAATTGTCGAATATTTGAAAAGTAATCACGGTTATACTAGCGCAGAGATGAACAATCAATAGTTTTAATCTAGTATCTAACATAAGATTAAACTCCTGAACGTAGACCAAGAGAGCATTCACTTAAGCAGACATCACAAAATATTTCACGCATCACAATCGTTTGGAACTTTAGTATAACGATGTTTCTAATCACATTCATAACCCGCCTACCACTGCACCAAACTTTCTTTCAATAGAGTTAGTCTAATGCGTTAGATTTTTTAATCCTAAAATAATATACATCTTAAAAGATTGATGCATGATGCAAGATCGATGACTCCTGATGAAATGATGAAGATTATTGATAACTGACAATAATTTATGACAGAATAGATGTTATACCCATTCCGTTAAAATCGCCTACGGTTAATCTCCAAAGTTATAATTTAAGTAATTAAGAGTCATGGGCCATTGATTACAGACAATATTGTAATTATCCCCACACCTGGTTAATTCTCAACTTACATTGGTGTCTATAAAAAACATCTACACCTTTAAAGTTAAAATCGATCTCAGTTCAAAAATGTAAGTCATTCAGATTTAAAATTTTCAGATATTGGAGACAAAACTAACGTTTTTTATTTATTTAGGTAATTCTTAGAATTTTCAAACACGATACATATTTCTTATACATATCAATTGCATGTATGTACAACAATAATTATTAATTTTGTACTTGATTTTTCACATTGATTTAAATTATGATAAAAATTACGTTTTTTCGTTAAACTATCAATATTATAGTTATAAAGCTGGTGAAAGTTTACGTTATTATAATTATGTGTTTAAATTGAATCAATTTAGACCAAATTAAACGTCTTGTTGCTAAAGTTCTTTTTCTTAGAAATTGTTCATATCATTTATATGAATGATCACTGTTTTACAGCAAGAAATGTAAAGAATCAAAGTTATTTACTGCTGACCCTGGTTGTTTCAGAATATTGAGGTATTATTTAAATAATAGAGATCGAAGTATATATATATATATATATATATATATATGTATATGTATATATATATATATATATGTATATATATATATATATATATATATATATACATATATATATATATATATATATATATATATATATATATATATATATACACTTAGATCTTTATGAAGGGTAACTAAAAAAATATAATAGAGGTAGATCTGAAGATATTTTTGAAAAAAAATTGTCAAGCAAGTGTATAACTCGCTCTACAAGTGTTCCGTACGCGTTTTGGCTCTCATAAACATTGAAGTGCGCATAGTTTTTTTTATTAAACTATTTCCAGATATTAATTTTTCACAATATAAACATATTGCATTATATTATATACTATATTTTTCATAGGTCTAAGAACATTGTGCATTCTTCAACAATAATAAGATCCAGGATAATCGCTATTTCGATTTTTAATCGATATCGATTGATAATCGAAAATCGGTTTCGATTTGATAATCGATAATCGGTTTTTCTGTAATATTTTGGTCAGATTTTACCAAAACTTGTTATTTTATGGTTTGAGTAGTTTTGAAAATAAGTTGGCGATAAACTACATTTTAGTACATTTTTAAATACGCAATTTAAACGTTTTTCTTCGTCAATTAAAATTGCAATTTAAATTGTACGTTTTTACTCCTCCTGACAAGCCTTTCCAAATATTCCATATGATACACAAAATGAGAAAAAATATGGTTTTTAAGACCTTTATTTACCTGTTTTATTTTTTGTTTGAATATCCAGAAAAAAGTTCGTGTTGTAAAACAAGTGATGATGGTGATGAACGTGATGATGATAATGATTTTTAGATTCATTGCTATAATTTCTTACAATTTTTATATGGGGTTCTAAAAAATTATTCATAATTTTAGGTTGAGGAATTTCGAGAATATGGAGGAGGGGGATTAGAAACATATTTATTTGCATATTTTTCAGTATATATCGGACGATATTTGTATAATTTTGAAACCCATATAATTAGCCCTTTCAAACCATATCTGACAATTATATACGGAATTAAAAAAATGACTTTCGATTATTTAATTTTGCCCTCCCTAAATATCCAAAATGAATATTTTTGAGTTTTGCAATATTCGGGTTAACATGTGTAATACATATTTGTAATATGGGTATATATCGAATATGTGTAATACGTTTACCAAATTTAAAGTTTATATCTACGTCAAGTAGTTTCTGAGAAAAAAGGGGCTACCACGGACATACGCACAGACACATGAGTGATCTTATATGGGTTCCATTTTTCCTTTACGGAACCGTACGGAAAGTATAAAAATTAGTGGAATGTGCTATCTGAATCCCAAATCCATTTTTTTTAAAATGGTTGTGTTCCTGTATGACTATCTGTTTGCTCGAGTATCACACAAAAACAACTAGACCGATTTGAGAAAAATGTTTGCTGGAAAAATCTTCCGGATTTAAATTAAAATCTAATCTATCTTTTGTATTCTCAATATTTATGATATAATTATTAATTTATTTATTAATATTTATACTAATAAGCAATATTTTGTCTTATTAATACTTTTCAAATATTTTCCAAGAGACGTTATTGTGTTTTTATTTGTAATAATTTATCCCGATCGAGTGTACTTTTGAGATACAAACAATTGCAGGCTAATTTATCGAGGATTGGATTTATAAATTTGGTTACTGCATGACTTGACAATTTTTTTTTCAAAAGTATCTTAGGCGTGTGTGAAGGGCGACAAAGTTGTTGAGAAAGTAAATTTGAAAATTGCCGTACTTTGCTCGCTAATAACACTTAAAAATTGTTAAGACCTGTCGAGCAGTCGAAGTAGTTGTGTGGTTATATTTTTTCCACACCTTCAGTAAATTAGTTTGTAAAATTATATATATATATATATATATATATGTACATCGAGCACAGGATTGAAAATTAAAAAAATTTCCAGTTGTGGTCAGTCATATCAGTGTTCTTACACCTATGAAAGATATAGTATATAATATAATGCAATACATTTATATTGTGAAAAATGAATATCTGAAAAACGTTTAATAAAAAAACTATGCACGTTTAAATGTTTATAAGAACCAAAACGCGTACGGAATACTCGTAGTGCGAATTATACTCTTGCGTCAAGCAATTTTCTTTCAAAAATATCTTCAGATCTACCTCTATTTTATATTTTTAGTTATGACACCTTTCATGAAGATCTATATATATATATATATATATATATATATATATATATACTCAGATCTCTATTATTTAAAAAATACCTCAATATTCAGAAAGAACCAGGGCTAGTGGTCATAAGTTGATATACTGTCCAATTCTTTACTTGCAAGCGTAACTGTTAATGGATAGATTTAAAATTTCATAATTCTATATTTTTAATTTTAAAACAAAAATTATTAAATAAATTTATTAGTATTTTATTGCAAAGCTATTATTATGGAGACAGTTGAGCCCCATAATAATAGTACAAAATAATGATTAGTAAAAGCAGTAAATAACTTTGATTCTTTTAATTTCTTGCTGTAAAACAGTGATCATTCATATAGATGATATGAACAATTTCTAAGAAAAAGAACTTTAGCAACAAGACCCTTAATTTGGTCTAGACTGATTCCATTTAAACACATAATTATAAGAATGTAGACTTTCACCAGCTTTATATCTATAACAATGATGCAGTTTAACGAAAAAACGTAATGTTTATTCAAATTCAAACCAATGTGAAAAATCGAGGGCAAAATTTATAATTATTATTGAACATACATGCAATTGATATGTATAAAAAATATATCTCGTGTTTGAAAATTCTAAGAATTACCTAAAAAAATAAAAAAACAGTTTCGTCCTCCAATATCTAAAGATTTGGAATTTGAATGATGTATGAAATAAAATTATGAACTGAGATCTATTTCAGCTGTAGTTGGTTTTATAGACACCAATGTAAGTTGAGTATTAACCAGGTGTGGTGATAATTACAAGATAGTCTGTAACCAATGGCTCATGACTCTTAATTACTTAAATTATAACTTTGGAGATTAACTGTAGGCGATTTTAACTGAATGAGAATAACATCTGTTCTGTCATAAATTATTGTCAGTTGTCATCAATCTTCATCGTATTTTCAGTAGTCATCAATCTTGCATCATGCATCAATCTTTTAAGACGTGTGTTATTTTAGGTTTAAAAAATGTAACGCATTGGACTGACTCTATTGAGAGAAAGTTTGGTGTAGTGGTAGGCGGGTTATGGATGTGATTAGAAACATTGTTATACTAAAGTTCCAAACGATTGTGATACATGAAATATTTTGTGATATCTGCTTAAGTGAGTGCTCTCTTGGTCTACGTTCAGGAGTTTACACTTATGTTAGATACTAGATTAAAACAATTGATTGTTCATCTCTGCGCTAGTTTAACCGTGATTACTTTTCAAAAATTCGACAATTTAAATTCAAATCAGAATCTACTTGTTAACTACAATGTTAAGTAAAAAAATGTTAATACAAATGGCACTGTTTAAATTGTACTAAGAATGTTTATTATCAAACCTACCCTGTAAATATTGTATCAGAAATAGTGCAGGCGACTTCGATTTTTTCTGGGAAATAATAAATAATATTTGTGAAAGCGATAGCATTACTTTTATATTAATTCTGCTAGTATTTTTGAAGAAACGTGATTTAACAAGAGGTGTTTTCTGTAAACAATTTTATAAATAAAGACTGCATTTAAATTCCAAGCTATTTCTATTTCCTCATTCTATCTTATGCGTTTTCTAATGCCACATTTTCGTAATAACTATTGCCAATTACATCATCATTTCTATTTCAATAAGTTTCCTTGCATCACCTGTTCTTATCTGCATGATAGAATAAGATGAGATTTGATATCAATGAATGCCATCATTGACATCATATCTCATTTCACTCTACCACGTAAATAAGTGGTCTGTCTGTCATAACAGCTTTTCTCAAAAACGGCTTGATATTGAAGTTTTAAATTGAGCATAGTAATAACACATACACATATTCCAAATTAAGTATTAGATAAATTACCTTTTAATCCCATATATAGTGTGTATTATCATTGGAAATTGCTAGTAATAAAAGGCTAATTACAAAACTATTTGTTCCATCGTTTTAATTTATAGAGACATACTGAAAAACATGAGTCATTCCCTCCTTATATCCAAAACTACCCAACCTAAAACTATGAAAATGTAGAGTTTTTTGATGTCTATGTAAAGATTGTATGAAAACTATAACGATTATCCTAGGTCTTATAATTTCTTAAATATGCATTTCTTAAACATATATCTTTTTACTTCTGTGAAATATATTTAGGTTGTGAAAAATGTATATCTGTAAATTAATAAAAATATTACATACCCTTAAATGTTTACAAATGCCTAAATTTGTATGGAACCCTCGTAACGTCTAATGGAACCCTAGTAATGTGTAACATAACATGCCAAGTATCAAAGACGAGTCCTTATTAAACGAGGTTTTATTCATGATCGCTGTAAAGCAAAGTGAGAAATGTTTTAAGTAAATTTTTAATGACAACATTAAAGCTTAAAATCGAATATTGAGAAATATGTTAAATTTCTGAAGTTGATTATAATTAGCGCAATGACTTGCATTACGCGAACGTATTTAGATAGCTGTGTAGTTTTAAAACTTTGCAAACGAAGCGTCTCCTTTCAATCTTATTTGTCATAGATTCGAAAGCTCCATAAATTATCAAAGAATCTCGGATTAACCGAGCGCTTTAGTCTGCCATCCTCATTGGCATAAACATTTCTTAAACAAACTTCTATTTCGCACCAACTTCGCCACCAATGCGTCTTCTATAATACAATACTCAAGACTATATATTTAATTCTTTAGGTTACAAATTTTACTGGGATTTAAGTATGAAACATCACTGTGAAACGTCACGCTATGGATAATGGTTAAGTCGAGATGGTCCCAGCAAACTTAATAGCTAAAATCTTATCCCGCATTTAGCAAGGCGACGCGAGTATTAACGAAATTGATAGCAATTGATTTCGCTTGTAAGCACGAGCTCGTTGATTCTCGGCGCTCCGTTCGTCGACTTCAGCTCATTGCGGATTATCGGTTACATATATTATAGTTTTTACAGTTTAGTCATAATAATCAAAGGCAAATTGTGTCCACTTAGTTTGTAATTTCTTTTAAGTCTTGCTTAATGCAAGCCTCTGATATTCGGCAGGACGCAATTGTCAAGTGTGAGAACCTTGTACATCCCTGTTACGCCGCCGGGTGACTGTCTGTGGTGAAATGTGGTGTTGGGACGATTATTGCTGCCCACAAATTGACGATGGTACAGCTTAATTAAGGAAATATTGGCTAAGATTCGAATATATACATTAATGTAAATCGTGATAACATTGCAACTTCGTTATAGTGATTGAAATTGTCCCAAATGTTGAGTGTTTCGCTTCCAGCTAACTACCCAAGTGGATGTTCTATGTGAATATTTCCAGAGATATGTGGACTTAACTACGTTAAAGTTTCCTTAATTTGGTATTGAGTTGAATTGGATTCTGTAATTACATATTAACAAAAATTAATGAAATGAACAAAAGACAATATTTATCCCTATTATTTGGTAGGTAGTGGAACCTATTTGATGAGTAGCAGGGTCCCACTGTGGCAGAAAGCAGTTTAGTAACTTTGCTAAAATAGGCGAAGAATTTTGAGTAGCTGTTGGTGATGCAGCCATTGACGCAAAATTATTTTGAGGCATACTCGAAACTAAATTTGTTGTTAATTTAAATAAAGTAGTTGCTGATTCATGAGGCGATACTTTAGCTGCGGTTCGTTAAGGAGGAATCAATCGTATTATGAACGTCTCTGATCCATATGTTTTTACAAAATTAGGTGTAGAATATTCGCTACGCCTTTTTATAAAACTTGTTGCAAGTGTATTCGGTGTAAATTTCTTTAATTGCGTAGAGTTTTACCTTTTTCTGGTACATCTTTGAGAAAGTTGCACTTTTTATTTGCGTGGAAGGTATGTCATTCTCTCTCGTAGATTATGAATTTTTCTCTAAATCTTGACGAATCATGGTGTTAAGTAAAGGTTGTCTATCAGCCTCTCTTAAATAAGTATCAGCATTACTATCCACGTTGTTATAAGCAAAATGTGGATCTTCCTTGATGTTTATTTTCTCAATCCTAGAAGATAAATAAGACACTTAAATATTAAATCTGTCCGTTATTTTTGTAACATTTTTGCAGAACCTTTGCACACAACTACTTTATATTGTAATTCGTCGTATCCGCAATATGAGGCATGAGCGATGTAGCAGAGATGCAATAAACTATATAGTTTCAGAGTCTAGTTGCGTTGATATGAATACGCGGCTGTATCGATTCAGTCAAACTGTATCAATTTAGCATCGTTAGTAAATCGATACAAACGCGCGCTTGCAAAGGCTTTTTTAAGCCACCCACTACTCTACCTCGAGTGTAAGATTTTAACTAATACTATCGCGTTTGCATAAAGGGCGTATTAATAATACAAAATTTTACATTTTTTTAAGATGATCGGCCGTGCTGGACGGACTTTAAAAATAAATAAATAAATTATTTATTGCGAATAAGTACCTATGTTGAGAAAATATTTTTTATTACCTACTTTTTGGAAGTCAGTTTTTTAAAAGATATTTTATTTTAGAATTTTGAGTGATCAATAATATTAATCATCATATTATAACTTACATTCAGTTATTTTATTTCTTAGAATGTTGATTAATTGTTAAAAGTCGTGGACAAAAGCTAATATGCAGATAATTTCCTCTTTTGTCTTAAGTTGAATATCAACAACCCGTAGAAACGAAGTGATAGTAGTATCCGCCAACGGTTAGCTGTCAGCCGTTGAGGAGTTCCTTTCTCAATATCCGAACTCCAATATCAGATTTTGCAAAGTGACGACTATCACTTGAGGACTTCCGTTCTCTATATCTGAAATACAATATCACATTTTAAAAAGTAATAACTAATGAAACTAGCCAGTAACAATAATATTGAATCACGATTGATTTATTATCACCCGTTAGGGATTGCATTATTCATCTTCAGAACTCATCATTAGACCCTAATCTGACCTTACCTAGTGAAGTTATTTTGCAAAGTAAAAACTACCAGTAGCAAATATATTGAATCACTGTTTATTTTCTACCGTCCAATAAGGAATTCCATTGTTCATCTTTAGAATGCAACATCAGACTTTGAAAGGGTGGATGGTCAAGTTATTTTGCAAAGTAACAAATACTATTAGCAAATATCTTGAATTACGTTTTATTTACTACCATCCGTTAAGGAATTTCATTGTTCACCTACAGAATTCATCATCATACCCTGACCTAGTCAAAGGTGTAACTATTTTGCAAAGCAACAAATGCTAGTAGCTTATATCTTAAATCACAGTTGATTTACTAACATCCGCTAAGGAGTTCAATTGTTCAACTCCATAACTCATAACCAGACTCTAACTTACTAAGTGATGAAGATCTTGAATCATAGTTAATTCTGTCATTCTTTAAGGAGTTTCATCGTTCACTGCCGAACCTCATAATCATATCATCGTCATATGTACGAGTATATGGAACCTTCCTGATAAGTCAAAAACCTGGCACAAAAATAAGATAATATTTAATAATTGTTTAAAATGTTTTAAAGTGTCAAGAAAATACAAACCTATAACGAATTATATAACTGAGTAAATGGTCTATACTCAGAAACATAATCATACTTTCTAAGGCCAAAGATACATGGAATATATAAATTTTGAGGACTTTCTAATTTTTTAAGCAATTGTTGTGTAGACTACTGATAAATATTTTGATGCACGTGGAGTTTCATTTAAAAGAGAATAAATTTCTGTCGATATTTTAGTAATTACCTTCCTTTACAGTGATCGAAAAAGAATAAAAGAATTTCGTAAAAACAGCTGCGATAATTTATTCATGTACATGTTAGAAATTATATTTGGAAATAGAATTCGGAGCTTAATGTGAATCATGCACTATGTAGTAATTGCATGTGGAAGGCTGTGGTGGCGTGGGAGATATTGTTTGCTAAATGTGAAAATCTCGTATGGAACAGTTTTTTGCCAAACATTTTTTTTTATGTTTGGCAAAAAACTGTTCCAACGTGTGTGTTTTCTAACGTTATCTAGCGCAAGGTAACCTTGCGAAGCATCACTGTCGGTCATTCTGCCCTGACATACTCGTCAACCTAAATGGCGCTCCGAGTTTTCATTTGAAAAGTGTGCCAAAGATGATAAGTTCGGAGTGAATTATATGTAAAAACATAAAGGTAAGACTATTGAAATAGTACACGTACGCATATTAAATTTTGGTATAGTTATCGTAAATGGTACCACGATAATACGAGTTTTAAGAGCCATGGTATACATCGACTTTTAGCGGCGATACAGTATTTCGCGACGCTGTCGCTAATCCTGATCTGTTGCTGCTACTTTAGCTGCTACTATGCAATCGTTTTAAAGCATCAATATGAAAGTGACATAGCATCGATGCAAGCGTAATGAGCAACGGTGCAAACGCAATGCAGCAACGCTACAGATGTGACACGGCTGCAATTCAACTTAGGAACATGAGTTTCCTATACTATCCGCCAGGGGGCTATAAGTTGCTCCACACATTTTTCTTATAAATGCAAACGCGATAGTACCAGTTAAAATCTTATACTCGAGGCAGCGTAGTGGGTAGCTTGAAAAAGCCTTTGCAAGCGCGCGTTTTTATCGATTTACTAGCGATGCTGAATTGATACAGTTTGACTGAACTAATGTAGCCGCACATTTATATCAACGTAACTAGACTCTGAAACTATATAGTCTATTGTATCTCTGCTACATCGCTCATGCCTCATACTGCAGATGCGACGAGTTACTATATCCGTGTGCAAAAGTAAGAACTTTTAAAACTAGTAAAGAACAATGTTACAAAAATTAATGAGAGATTTAATACATAAGTGTCTTATTTATCCTTTATAATTGAGAAAATAATCGTCGGGAAAGATCCTCATTTTGCTTATAATAACGTGAATTTAAGAGGCGCTGGTAGACAACATTTACTCAACACCATGATTCGTCAAGATTTAGAGAAAAATTCATGATCTACGAGAGAGAATGACATACCTGCCACGCAAATCAAAAGTGCGACTTTCTCAAAGACGTACCAAAAAAGGTAAAACTCTAGGCAGTTCAAGAAATTTACACCGAATACACTTGCAACAAGTTTTATAAAAAGACGTAGCGAATATTCTACACGTAATTTTGTAAAAACATATAGATCAGAGACGTTCATAATACGATTGATTCCTTCTTATCCAACCGCAGCAAAAGTGCCGCTTCAGGAATCAGCAACTACTTTATTTGAATTAATTATGCCTCAAAATAATTTTCCGTCTATGGCTGCATCACCAACAGCTACTCAAACTTCTTCACCTGTTTTTCGTAAAGCGACTAAACTGATTTCTCCCACAGTGGGACGTGGACCTGTGGTACTCAACAAAACAAAACCCATAAAATACTGATTCCATTCCTAATTTATATCAGTTTTTAATATATATAAATAAAACTACAGTGTCTTGGATTTCGAATTTTCAGCTTTTAAATACTTTTCTGTTCGTATATTCCATTACTTTCATCAATGTTAAGAAATAGTTGTCAGTCTTCCTGTCTGTACGACAAGTTTTAAATGGAAAGCCACTAACAAAACTAATATTGATGAAAAGTTAAAGCTATTAATGTTACGTAGAGTATTAAATAAAATCTCCGCCACACGGATAATAACTAGTGGCGGAACACCCGTAGTGGGCACGGGAACGGTATGAAGGAGCGTAAGTCAGTCTGCCTGGAATTAACACTGAAGGAATTATTTGTGCTAATGTTATAGAATAAAATTAATGCATTAAAACACTGTACTTGTATTTCAGAATTCCATGCCGACGATAGTCGCAAGGTACTGCTAGTATTCTTATATATATATATATATATATATATATATATATATATATATACATATATATATATATATATATATATTCTTATATTTATATTTGTATATATATACATGTAAAATTTTACATATTCAAAACATATTTATTAACTCTTATGTAGTAAATAGATATTTTAGCACTAATTATAGAAAAATACTTCAAACCATCAGTTAACTACAAAGTTTGTGCAATAGTCTAAGTGTATTACGAACCCTTACTAATAAGTAAACGACGTATGACTATATAATGCAAGAAGTATGACATTCAAATGGTGCTGGGCAATGTGAGTGTACTATTACAATTTTCAGTAGCGCAGATACAATTTTAAAATCATCGCCTCAGGAATCAGCAACTACTTTATTTAAATTAACAACTGATTCAGTTTGGAGTACGCCTCAAAATAATTTTCCGTCAATGGCTGCATCACCAACGGCTACTCAAACTTCTTCGCCTGCTTTCACAAAGCTACTAAACTGCTTTCTGCCACAGTGGGACTCGTGCTCATCAATAAAACAAGTTCTACTACCTATCAAATAAAAGGGATAAATATTATAACTACTATAAATAAATATTATAATACTAAAATTTTTTCGATGTTAAGAAATAGTTGTCAGTCTTCCTGTTTGTACCAAAAGTTTTAAACGGAAAGCCACTAACTAAACTGATATTGATGAAAAGATAAAGCTATTAATGTTACGTAGAATATTAAATAAAATCTCTAGTGGCGGGACACCTGAAGTTAGAGGGTGAATGGTAGGAAGGAGCCTAAGTCAGTCTGCCTTAGATTAAAACTAAAGAAATTATGTGTGCTAATGTAATAGAATAAAATTAATTCATTAAAACACTGTACTTGTATTTCAGAATTCCATGCGGACGACAGTCTACAGCATCAATAGTGTACTAATACAATTGTCACTAGCGCAGCACAGTTTATATTATAAGAACCAGAGCTTTGCAAATTAAAATAACTTTGGAAACATATTATCGTCAACGCGACACGATCCGTTAAAGACACGATCAATTAGAGACATGATCCATCTTATTTTCATGATATTCGAGTCATGTCTCTAATTACTACCCGTAGAATGATCTACGTCTACCAACATCATGCGGTTTATAATTAACTAATTAACATCAACACCTAACAACCTAGGCCAGCCACGCTACAAACAATGTTCAGTGTTATAACTCACAAGCAACGGCGCCTTATCTCACGGCTTATTGTCCTGTAGTCTGAATGACCTTAACAGTAATGACTGAGGTTTAATTAACCGGTAAATTGGGCGCCGCGCGGGTACATAGTGACGTTAGCATGTTTTATTCACAAGAAAGTTCACCAGCCATTGTGTGCATAGTTAATAAACTGTGAAAATTTAGTACTTCAATTGCTGGTTAGGAGTCGGACGCCCCAGAGATAGTGACTGGTTAAATAAATAAAGGTTTTTCATTATGTTGTTTATTGATCCTTAATTATATTCCTTATTAATTTATTGATAATAATATTGTTTATTAATCTGACATGAGTGGAGGAATCAAATAATATTACTTTAATATGTAATTACAAAATCCAATTCAACTCAGTAACAAATTAAGGAAACTCTAATGTGGTTGATGTACTTAGGTAGTCAGCTGAAAGCGGAACACTCAACATTTGGGACAATTTATATCACTATAACGAAGTCGCACTGTTATTACGATTTACAATAATGTATACATTTGAATCTTAGCCAATATTTCGTTAATTAAGCTATATCATCGTTAATTTGCGAAAAGAAATAATTTTCTCAACACTACATTTCACCACAGACAGTTACCCGGCAGCGTAACAGGGATGTGGTAGATTCTCACACTTGACAATTGCGCCCTGCCGAATATCTCAGCTTCGCATTACGCAAGAGTTAAGAGAAATTACAAACTAAGTGGACGCAATTTGATTATTATGACGCCGACGATTTCGAGTTAAAAATGATAATACCTAACCTGCAAAGAGCTGAAGTCGACAAACGGAACGCCGAGGATTGACGAGCTCGAGCATCCAAGCGAGGAGCTATTAATTGAGTAAATCCTCGCATCGCCTTGCTAAACGCGAGATAAGATTTCAGCTATTAAGCTTGTTGCGACCATCTCGGTTTAACCAATATCCATAGCGCAACTTTTCATAGTGATGTTTCATACTTAAATCCCACTAAAATTTGTAACCTAAAGAATTAAATTTATGGTCTCGAATATCGCATGGAAGACGCATTGGTGGCGAAGTTGGAGCTAAATAGATGTTTGTTTAAGAAATGTTTACGAGTATGCCAATGAGGTGGGCGGACTAACGCGCTTGGTTAATCCGAGATTCTTCATTAATTTATGGCGCTTTCGAATATGTGAAAAGCCAGATTGAAGGGAGCCGCTTCATCTTTAAAGTTTTAAAACTACAGAGCTATCTAAATACGTTAGCGTAATGCAAGTCATTGCGCTAATTATAATCAACTTCAGAAATTTAACATGTTTCTCAATATTCGATTTTAAGTTTTAATGTTGTCATTAAAAAATTACTTAAAACATTTCTCACCTTGCTTTACTAGCTTAGTATTTTCGTAGTTTTAAATTGGGTAATTTTGGATATAGGGAGATTAAATATTAATAATAATAATTATATCGGAAGAATCATATTTTTTGATTAGCCTTTTATTATTAGCACTTTCCAATGATAACATGGACTATATATATATATATATATATATATATATATGTATATATATATATATACATATATATATATATATATATGTATATATATATATATATGGCGTTAAAAGTTAATTTTTCGAGTGATTAATTACAAATATGTGCGAATTGATCAACATGTCTTATTACTATGCTCAATTTAAAATTTCTACATCACGCCGTTTTTGAGAAAAACGGTTGTGACAGATCAGTGATAAGGATTCCGTTTGTTCTTTTGTAGTACGGAACCTTAAAAATGTTTAAATGTTTGTAAATCTTATTACGTTTACATAGGAAACTGGTTTTAGTGCAAGGAGAAAAATGCAAATTAGGAATATTCGGGGAAAAAATTTACGTGGTAGAGTGAAATGAGATAAGATGCAATGATGGCATTCATTCACATCATATCTCATCCCATTCTATCCCGCAGATAAGAACAGGTGATGCAAGGTAACTTATTGTTATAGAAATAATGATGCAATTGGCAATAGTTATTATAAAAAGTGGCACTTAAAAACGTATAAGATAGAAGGAGGAAAAAGAAATAGCTTGGAATATAAATGCAGTCTCTTATTTATAAAATTGTTTACTGCAAACACCTCTTGTTAAATTACATTTCTTTAAAAATAATAGCAGAATTAATATAAAAGTAATGAATTCGCTTTCACAAATATTATTTATTATTTCCCAGAAAAAACTTAGTCTCCTCATGATACAATATATACAAGGTAGGTTTGACAATAAATATTGCTAGTACAATTTAAACAGTTTATTTGAATTAACATTCTTAGCTCGACATTCTTGTTGAGCCAAGTTTGTCACGCTTTTGTATTTTCATTCTCTTTGAGTCTACTAGCGCAGTAGTAGACTCAAAAAGTAGTAGTTTAATTTAATATCTAACATAAGACTAAACTCCTGAACTATAATATCTAACATAAACTCCTGAAATTTATTATCTAACATAAGACTAAACTCCTTTTCATTCTTTTTGAGTCTACTAGCGCAGTAGTAGACTCAAAAAGTAGTAGTTTAATTTAATATCTAATATAAGACTAAACTCCTGAACTATAATATCTAACATAAACTCCTGAAATTTATTATCTAACATAAGACTAAACTCCTTTTCACTCTTTTTGAGTCTACTAGCGCAGTAGTAGACTCAAAAAGTAGTAGTTTAATTTAATATCTAACATAAGACTAAACTCCTGAACTATAATATCTAACATAAACTCCTGAAATTTATTATCTAACATAAGACTAAACTCCTTTTCATTCTTTTTGTGTCTACTAGCGCAGTAGTAGACTCAAAAAGTAGTAGTTTAATTTAATATCTAACATAAGACTAAACTCCTGAACTATAATATCTAACATAAACTCCTGAAATTTATTATCTAACATAAGACTAAACTCCTTTTCACTCTTTTTGAGTCTACTAGCGCAGTAGTAGACTCAAAAAGTAGTAGTTTAATTTAATATCTAACATAAGACTAAACTCCTGAACGCAGACCAAGAGAGCATTCACTTATTAGCCATCACAAAATACTGTATCACATTCTTTTGGAACTTTAGCATAACAATGTTTCTAATCATATTCATAACCCGCGCTACCACTGCACCATACTTTCTTTCAATAGAGTCAGTCTAATGCGTTAGATTTTTTAAACTTAAAATAACATACGTCTTAAAAATTGATGCATGGTGCAAGATTGATGACCACTGACAATATGATGAAGACTGATGCAATATTTATGACAACTGATAACATGATGAAGATTGATGATAACTGACAATAGTTTATGAATGAACAGATGTTATACCCATTCCGTTAAAATCGTCTACAATTAATCTCCATAGTTATAAAGAGACATGGGCCATTGGTTACAGACTATCTTGTAATTATCACCACATCTGATTAATTTTCAGCTTACATTGGTGTTTACAAAAAACACACACCTTTAAAGCTAAGATCGATCTCAGTTCATAAATTTATTTCATTCGTCATTGAGGCTCCAAATCTTTATATATTGGAGACATAACTAACGTTTTTTATTTGTGTAGGTAATTCTTAGAATTTTCAAACACAAGGCATATTTTTTGCACATATAAATTGCATGTATGTTGAATAATAATTATAAATTTTGTCTTCGATGTTTAACAATGATTTGAATTTGGATAAACATTAAATTTTTTCGTTAAATTGCATTATTGTTATAGTTATAAAGCTGGTCAATCTAGACCAAATTAAACTTCTTGTTGCTAAAGTTCTTTTTCTTAAAAGTTGCAATTTAGATTGTACGTTTTTACTCCTCCTGACAAGCCTTTCCAAATATTCCATACGATACACAAAATGAGAAAAAATATGGTTTTTAAGACCTTTATTTACCTTTTTTATTTTTTGTTTGAATATCCAGAAAAAAGTTCGTGTCGTAAAACAAGTTCATGATGAACGTGATGATGATAATGATTTCTACAATCATTGCTATAATTTTCCTACAATCTTTATATGGGGTTCTAAAAACCTATATTATTCATAATTTTAGGTTGAGGAATTTCGAGAATATGGAGGAGGGGGATTAGAAACATATTTATTTGCATATTTTTCAGTATATCTCTGAAGATATTTGTATAATTTTGAAACCCGTATAATTAGCCCTTTCAAACAATATCTGACAATTATATACTTAATTTAAAAAAAGGCTTTCGATTACTTAATTTTGCCCTCCTTAAATATCCAAAATGAATATTTTTGAGTTTTGCAATATATTCGGGTTAATATGTGTAATACATATTTGAAATAGGGGTATATATGTAATACGGGTTAATATGTGTAATACGTTTACCAAATTTAAAGTTTGTATCTACGTCAAGCAGTTTCTGAGAAAAAGGGGCTACCACGGACATACGTACAGACACATGAATGATCTTATATGGGTTCTGTTTTTCCTTTACGGAACTATACGAAAGTATGAAAATTAGTGGAATGTGCTATCTGAACCCCAAATCCATTTTTTTTTAAATGGTTGTGTTCCTGTATGTTGTCTGTTTGCTCGAGTATCACACAAAAACAACCAGACCGATTTGAGAAAAATGTTTGCTCGAAAAATCTTAGGGATTTAAATTAAAATCTATCTATCTTTTGTCTTCTCAATATTTATGATATAATTATTTATTAATTTATTAATATTTATAATAATAAGCAATATTTTGTCTTATTAATACTTTTCAAATATTTTCCAAGAGACGTTATTGTGTTTTTATTTGTCAGTTTGCCTGTTTCTTTGAAAATCACGTGAAAACGATAGAAGTTATTTGAATTAAACTTTTGCTTAGATAATTCTTAAGATTCCCACAGATTTAAATCTGAAGCACTTTTTATCAATTTTTTGTCGACTCGGTTGAGTGTTCTTTGGAGATACAAACATTTGCCAGTTAAGTTACTGTGGATTGGATTTAGAAGTTTGGTGCCTGATGTAAAGGATAGTCAAGTTTTTAAGAAAATAAATTTTAAAATTGCCGTACTCTGCTCGCTAATAACGCTTAAAAATTGTTGAGACCTGTCCAGTAGTCGAAATAGTTGTGTGAGGATAGATGATTGGCTATATTTTTTCCATTCCTCACGTCAGTAAATTGGTTTGTAAAATAAAATATATATTAGGTTAAAGATGTTGGATTAGCTTGTAATGGGTTTGATTGTATTATATTGACTACATCGAGCACAGGATGCAACATTTAAAAAAAAATCCAGTAAAGTGCATATCTCCTTTAGGTGGTGTTTTATACCAGAAGGACCGCTACCACTCTTCTTCCCTCTTTCCCCACTCCCTCTACTCAACTCTGATAATATGCTGCTAAATTCCGACTATTTTTTATTTCGACCAAAGGCAATTCCCAAAAGAAAACATTACACTATTGGAGATAAACTACACCGCAAAAATTAAAAAATGACGTGAGCAAAGTTGTGTGTAAAAGCCAGTTAAATAATAAAACCTATTAATAATTCTTGGTTAAGAAATTATATTAATAATTTTATGTTTTTATAGCATTTTTTAGCGAATTATGGAAGTACCAATAAAAGACAGGTGATTGACAATGTTTGTATAAGGTAATACAAATTTTGTTACTTATACCGGCAAAGTTAAAGCCGCTAAATATATAAAATGCTTATCACAATTAAATATCAACCTATTTCATCAACTTTGCCTTGCCTAAACGAGTTTCTCAGCCGTCGCTGTAAAACTTGAGCGGGAGTTTTTATTCCAGTATTTTTTATTAAAGGAATTCGAGCTGGAAGGGAGAGATTTGCTTTATTATTTATTTTAGAAATTACATAAAGCCCTGTCGACCCCTATTTGTAAAGGTTTTGTGGCACGAGTAATAAATAATCTTATCGAGCTCACTTACAATTATCTCCTGCCATATCGTTTGTTGAGGACTTTTGATTGAGGACATGCTCCGAAATTTGTTGATATGGCTGACCCTGACCGTAAATTGAAACAGTAATAACCGAAGATTTAATTTTTTCAGAAAAAATAATACATATGTAAATACACACACACACACACACATTTTAGTTGGATTTAAGCATGAAACGTCACTGTGAAACGTCGCGCCAGGGTCGTTCAAAGCTTAATAGTAAAAGCTTACCGGCGTTTAGTAAGGCGACGCGAGGATTTACGCAATTAATAGCTACATTCGCTTGGACGCCCGAGCTTGCCGATCCTCAGCGCACTGTCCATTGGCTTCAGCTCTTTGCGGGTTAGGTATTATCGTTTTTATTTCCAAACCGACGGCTTCATAATAATTAAAGGAAAATTGCGTCCACTTATTTTATAAGTCTCCCTTTATTCGAGGGTCTGATATTCGGCAGGGCGGAATTGCCGAGAGTGAGTACATACTCTGTTCCGCCGTTACACCACCGGGTGACTGTCCGTGGTGGAATGTGGTGTTGGAACGATATTGCTACAGGCAAATTCACTATCGCTCTCTTAATTAAGGAAATATGGGCTAACATTGGAATCTTTACATTAATATATAGAAGTAGTAACATTTCGATCTCATTATAATGACATAAATTAGCCTAAATGTTGAGGGTTCCGTTAGCGGTCTAGGTTAAGTGCATAATATAAGTAAATACTCTCAAAGATGTGTGGATGTAACTAAGTTAGAGTTTCTGTAAATAGTTACTGAGTTTAATTGAATTCTGCGTAACGTCTGTAGCTTTTTATCCTAAATTTGATCAACAAGCAAAGTCATCTCAAAACTCAAATTTTAAACAGGACATTATGAGTCTTAAACACAAATAATTATATATTTGAGTATAGAAGAAATAAAGCTGTATTTTTTTAGTGTACATTTCGTAGATTATTTAGTATGCACACTCTTTTTCTATACATATTTTCAGGGCTGGTATACTAAACTCTTAACTCGGCATACTAAAGTTTTTATAGAAATCTATCTGCTGACCGGTTAAACAAAACAAAACGAAAAAAGATTTGGCTGATATAGTACTTTTTCTTATGTATATATTTGCTTGTGATAGTTGATCGGGAAGAATTTCTTAACTCTCTGTGTTAAAAAATCCTTCTCGTACCATATTGTGACTTTTTTACCTTGTATAAGTAACGTAAAAAATAATTTATTATATGAGAATATATTCCGTAACTGCACGATTTATAAAATTATTTAATTTTACGTGTAACCGAGTGATATCGCATAATAAAATGTTGTGTGATTTAAAATAAATTGCTCGTTTGTACAATAAATATCGCATTTTAATATTTACTTTATACGTTTGTAATAATAATTTTGACAATAAGGATATATCTTCCCAACTATGTCTGGAAATCGAATTGTACGTTTGTGTCACATAATCAGATTTCGCTTGTGGATACACTGGCTGTTCACCAAATGATAATTATTTTAACGTTATCTATTGATTTAATATAATGAATAGTTAAAACACCCTAAACTGTTAAAGTCTCATTGTAATCAATGGAATCAATCAAGAGTTATATATAAATTTAAGAGGGATAACAATTTCCAAAGTTTTACTATTACGGTAATATTGATCACTCATAAAGAATTATACACATTCACTAATTGCAACGTATTCCTTACAGTTTTCCACGTATAGAATTATTTTGTAAACATACTAATTAGAGTGTGCTCTTAAGTATTTACTGATGTTCTGTAGTGAAACAACTCCTATAATTTCTTCATGTTCATCACTTTTTCTAATAGAGTCTTACAGTTTTTACAGCTTTATTATCTACGTGCATAAAACTTTAGAATTACATGCTCCAGATGTTATTCCTAACAAATATGTTTTACAATTAATATTAAATATTAGAAAACTAATTTTTAATGTACCGCAGTATATATGTAAAGTGGAGGTAAAAAATTTTTCGTGCACCACATTAGGTGTAGTATTATTGGAAATGGCTTTTACAGTGGAATTATGGTTTCATTTGCCTTTTCTCGTTTTAAGCTCCGTTTGTAAAATATTAAATATAATACATTTATTTATTATATTGCGACTCAAATTTTTCAATTTTTGACAGGAAACATCTGAAAGTTCCAACTGTACAAGCATTTGAACAGAACGGTCTATCAAAGTTATTTTGATTGAATTGTATCAACAATTCCAAGAAAGAACTTTTAGCTTATGCTTATAACGATACGCGTTTGATAATTTTTTTAAAAGCAAGAAACAACGGCAGTACATCAAATTAATTAATCATTACCATATTTAAGCCTGATTAAACTAATAAAATCTGATTAAATTAATATTTTTCACTCATGTCAGATTAATAAATAGTATCCTTTACTTATTTACTCGGTCGCTATCTCTGGGGTGTAAGACTCCTGACCAGCAGTTAGGGTATTAAATGTGCACACAATTCATGTGAATAAAACATCCTAACGTCGCTAAGCACCCGCGCGGTGCCCAATTTGCCGGTTAATTAGCCGTCAGTTATTATAATTAATTAACGGCATATTGTAGGACAATACGTCGTGAGATACAGCACGATCACTTTTGAGTTATGGCGCTGAAAATTGTGTCTAGCGTGGTCAGACTAGGTCGTTAAGTGTTAATGTTAATTACAATCCGCATGATGTTGGGAGAGGCAGATCGCTCTAAGGATAGTAGTTAATGACATACATAGTGAAGCTGTTTAAAATGGCTGATAGATTAGTGTCAGTAACAGTAAGTAATAAATTTTGGAGAGAGACATAATTTTACAAAATTACCAAATAGGAATATAATTTGAGATGATATACCAGGAAAATGAGGTGGATCGTGTCACAAACCTTAAAGAAAAGCTTGTTTTCATCTGATAATACACGAAAGAAGGTAATTAAATATGAGGAGTACATTAAGGAAGAATTTAAGAAAACAATATAGTTTATTCCTCAAACATATAAGATAAGAAAACGGCGAAAAAACATTTAAGTGGAAAGAAGATAAAGACATTTTTTGTGAAACCTTATTATGCCCTGCAGTACGTTACATGATGTAATTTTGCAGTTTATTATAAAAATAGACCATTATTTTTTATTGACAAAATTTGAAATTCCTTTTACAATAATAAATATGTTTGATTCAATGATGAATTTATTATTACTTATTATTCTAGTGGATACAATATTATAATTATATTTCTTAAATGTTGGAATTGGTCTATGATAATTAAGGCATAATCAATTTAACGCATAAGTGTCATGAATCTACCAGCTTTGTCCACAGAATTACTTCATGCAGAAAAATGTTACCTCTCTTACCGGTAATATTTAACAGTACTGCGTAAGAAACAGAATTAATCTTCAACAATTCTCCGATTCATTTTTGTCTACAATCATATAATATACGATCGAATAATATTACTAAAAATTAAACTTCCACTTCACAAAGCTCTTTTATAAAAGTAATTGCCTCCTATATAAAAATCGTCCCATATATCATCCTTAATATTATCATTGTAATTGCATTGACTTTGTTACACGTTCCATAGACTCTTCGATAAGGTTATATATGACATATACGGTTATATAATATAAGCCTGAATAATAAAACCCTATATATTATAAAAAAACTTATAGACTTTCAAAGTATTTTTTTTAATTTAGTGGGATTCTATTAATAATAAATATGAAAAACTGTGATTTGTTTTTGGAAGTGAGAATTGGAAATTTTTGTAGAAAATTATGGATGTGTAACATGACTTCAGAATTGAAGCAAAATAATTGGCAGCTTTAAAATAACAGTATGTTATGATTTAATTTTATTTAAATCAAAATTAGAAGTAACGCAATGACGATAGGGAAAAAAACAATTATTTCCTTCACTTAATCATTTTCTTCTTTACTCCTCATCAACGAACAGAAAAGCTGTTAGATTTTAGGTCTAATAAAACTATTAATATTATTTAACTTATTCTTGTAAAGTTTCTTTACAAACGCGTTGCGTATTTCCAATTCCTAATCAAAAAGTCTATGAATCCCTAATAAATCCACCTTATAATTTTGGTAAATTATTACAGATTTTACACGTAAAAACGCTCCTTAACATAAACCCTATAGTTAATGTTGAAAAATTGCTAATCCATCAGCCACTTTAAACAGTTTCACTATGGATGTTATTAACTACTAGCCTCTCTCAACAACATGCGGTTTATAATTAACATTAACACTTATTGACCCAGGCTGACCACGCTAGACACAATATTCAGCGCAGTAACTCAAAAGTAATCGTGCTGTATCTTACGACGTATTGTCCTACAATACGCCGTTAATTAATTATAATAACTGACGTCTAATTACCCAGCAAATTGGGCACCGCGCGGGTGCTTAGAGCCGTTACGATGTTTTATTCACATGAAAGATCCCCAGCCATTGTGTGCGCATTTAATATCTTAACTGCTGGTCAGGAGTCTTACACCCCAGAGATAGGGGCCGGGTAAATACGTAAAGGATACTATTTATTAAACTTACATGAGTGGAGGATATTAGTTTAATCAGATTATATTAATTTAATCAGGTTTAAACATGGTCATGATGAAAATTGTAAGGAATACGTTGCAATTAGCGAATGTGTATAATTCTTTATGAGTGATCAATATTAACGTAATATTAACACTTTGGATAGTTTTTACCCCTCTTAAATTTATTTATAACTCTTCATTAACTCCATTGATTGCAATGAGACTTTAACAGTTTAGGGTGTTTTAAATATTCATTGTATTTAATCAATAAATGACGTTAAAGGAATTATCATTTTGCGAACAGCCAGTATTCCCGCAGATAAAATCTGATTATGAGACGCAAATGTATGTATAATTCGCTTTTCAGACATGGTTGGGAAGATTATAGATATGTATTATTGTTAAAATTATTATTACAAACGTATAAACTAGATATTAAAATGGGATAATTAAAAAATTTATCAAACGCGTGTCATTATAAACTAAAGGTTCTTTCTTGAAATTGTCGGTACAAATCAATAAAAATAACTTTAATAGATTAGATGAATTAGACAGTTCTGTTCAATAGCTTGTACAGTTGGAACTTTTTGATTTTCCTTTCCGAAGTTGAACAATTTGAGCCGAATTGTTACATTGCAAATACATCGATTTTTAATATTTTGCAAACGATGCTTAAAATGAGAAAAGGCAAATGAAACCATAATTCCACTGTAAAAGTCCCTTCTAATAATATTACACCTAATGGGGTGCAAGAAACTAAATTTTATTACGTGATATCACTCGATTACATGTAAAGTTCAATAATTTTATAAATCGGGGAGTTACGGAATATATTTTTATATGGTAAATTATTTTTTGCTTTATTTATGCAAGTTAACAAAATCACAATATGGTACGAGAAGAATTTTTTAACAAAGACAATTAAGATCTTCTTCCCGATCAACTATCACAAGCACAAGGAAATATATACATGAGAATACTGCTATATCAGCAAGTAATCTTTTTTTCAATTTTTTCCTTTAGCCGGTCAGCTGATATATTTCTATCAAAACTCGAGGCCGAGTTAAGTCTTTAGTATATGAACCCTGAAAATATATATAGAGAACCAGTGTGTCTATCAAATAATCAAAGAAATTTAGATATCGACTAAAAACACAGCTTAATTTCTTCTATACTAAAAATATATTTATTTGTGTAAGGGACTCATAATTTCCTCTTTGAAATTTGAGTTTTAAGATGTCTTTGCTTGTTGATCAAATTTAAGATAAAAACCTGCAGACGTTAAACAGAATCTAATTAAACTCGGTAACTATTTACGAAAACTCTAGCTTAGTTACATCCACGCAACTTTGAGAGTATTTACTTAGATTATGCACTTAACCTAGACCATTAACCGAACACTCAACATTTAGCACAATTTATATTATTATAAGGAGATCAAAATGTTACTACGATTTATATTAATCTAAGGATTTCAATCTTAGTCCATTTTTCCTTAATTAAGCGTACTATAGTCAATTTGGGGGTAGCAATAATCGTCCCAATACCACATTCCACCACGGTGTTGTGACGATTGTGTACTCACACCCGACAATTCCGCATTGTCGAATATTAGAGTCACGAATCAAGGGAGATTTAAGAGAAAATACAAAATAAGTGGACGCAATTTGCCTTTAATTATTATGACTCCGTCGTTTTGGAAGTAAAGACGATAATACCTATCCCGTAAAAAGCTGAAGATGACGGACAGTGCGCTGAGGATCGGCAAGCTCGGGTGTTGAAGCGAATGGAGCTATTAATTGCGTAAATCCTCGCGCCGCCTTGCTAAACGCCGGTAAGCTTTTACTATTAAGCTTGCAACCTTTATTTTCAGTTTAATCATTATCCATAGTACGAGATTTCACAGTGACGTTTCATACTTAAATCCCACTAAAATCTCTAACCTAAAGAATTCAATTTACGGCCTTGAGTATCGGATAAAGGAAGACGTGTCAGAGACGAAGTTGGCGTGAAACTAAAGTTTGTTTAAGTAATGTTTATGCCAATAAGAAGTGCTGGTTAAACTCGGTTAATCCAATATTCTTTGCTAATTTAAAGAAGACGCTTCGTCTGCAAAGTTTTCATAAGCCATAGTTGATTGTTAAAACTTTGGCTCATACAACTATTTCGACTTCCCGACAGGTCTCAAAAGAAGCGTTCTTAGGGAGGAGAGAACTTGGCCACCCTTCACACAAGTTCAGGCACTAAACTTCTAAATCCAATCTACAATAACTTAACTGTCAAATGATTGTATCAAAAGTACACTCGACCGGAATAAATTATTTGATATCTTATCTTAAATTTTATATTCCGCAGGGAAGAATTGATAAAAAGGTACTTTAGATTTTAATCTGTAGGTATCGTAAGAATTGTCTCAGCAAAAGTTTAATTAAAATCATTTCTGCAGTTTTCACGTAATTTAAAAAAAAAACAGGCAAACTGACAAATAAAAAACAGAAGGACATAATGTCTCTTAGGAAATATTTGAAAAATATTAATAAGTCAAAAGATAGCTTATTATTTTTCAGTAAACATTTTTTTCAAATCGGTCTAGTTGCTTTTGCGTTATACTCGAGCAAATAGATAGGCATACAGGAACACAATCATTTTAAGAAAAAGGATTTTGGGTTCAGATAATACATTCCACTAATTTTTATACTTCCTTAGAGTTCCGTAAAGGATAATTTATAAGATCACGGAACCAACATATACCTCAGATCACGGAACCTTATAAGACATTCATGGATGGAACCACGGTCGGAACCCTTATAAGATCACTAAGATCACTCATGTGTTTGTGCGTATGTCCATGACAGCTCCTTTTTATCAGAAACCGCTTGATATAGATAGAAACTTTAAATTTAGTAAACAATACATATTAATCCGCCCATATTGCAAAACTCAAAACTATTCATTTTGGATATTTGGGGAGAGCAAAATTAAAAACTTGAAAGTCTTTTTTTTAAATTCCTTTGAATGTTATTTGCTGAGGTTTCTGTGAACAGAGTCTTATCCTAGGATGTTGAGACACCGGGGACTGGATGTTATTATTATGTTAATATGGAGCTTAGGAGCGATGCTGCATAAACATTATGACTGACAAGTCAAGGGTATAATAGCTCCCCCATTAAAGACTAAATTTACACTCTTATGTGAGTTTATGTCACAGACGTCCTAATCCTTGGCACGGTAATTGGAGAATTGACTATATTGGTATCAGACATTGGTTCACGATCTATGATACCTTGGGTTGGCGAGGATTTTACTAGATATCTACGAAAATTATTACATTTATAAATTTTATGATCTACTTAAAACATGTTTATACATTTTTAAGTATAAGGATACAGATAATAACTTAACTAGTACTTGATAAAATTGTTTAGATGAGATAACAGATGGATGTAAAATATTATTTTTACTAAACATTACAGGGTTTATTACATCTTCCATTTAATGATTCCATAAACTTATATTTAAATACTTAATTATTTGATACAGCAGTTAGATTTTTTAACTTAAAATAATACTCTCAACAGCGCTATTCAAACTTCTTTCGTTACTATTTTTTGTTTAGGGCTTCCTAAAAAGCTGAAAGTGTTTATGACATAACTAAAATTATTTGTTTGACATATTTTGCTAATTTATTTTAGTCTTTTTTTACTGTTTGAAAGGTGTTGTCATGTTTTTCCGCGTCATCCTCGCCCATTATACCAAAAAGATGTTTGACGACTATAGCGCTAACAACGCTAAATCAAGCTGAGCCTTTGGATCTTGTAGAAATTAAATGGACGTGGAATCAAAATTTCCAATTATATCGTGATAACGAGTGGAAAGTAGTTAATCTAAATTGTGACACTCCATGTTGTCAAATAAATTAAGCTGTTTCCAAAAAAATGTTAGTATTCCGAGAATAGAATTGATACTTTCCAAATGTAGTTTTATGAAAAATAAGCTCATTGGGATAACGAACCTAAATGACCATCATAAATTAATTTTAGAGAGCTGGCAGGATCGAAATATATACCGGGATTTACCCTTGTTTTTTGTATGAAATCAGCATGTGCCTGGATGACGGCACTGTAAAATGTACAAGATGAATTTATAAAAGTATAGTGTTTATTATTTTGTTGTTTTTCTTTATAAAGTTTTATAATAAAATTTGGAAAATCGGATTGATAGAGTAAAATACTAGGATAATTCTATCATGAAATCGTTGTTGAAAAAAATTAATTGTTGTAATGCTTTGTAAAAAAAAAATTAAAAAATGCAGTGTAAAGGGGAAAAAATAGTTTAGGTCCTGAGGTCATTTTGTCCGTTTTTAGGTGCTAATTTTACTTCATCATAATGATGGGTTACATGACATCGGTTTATTAATAGAGTCAATGAATTTCCTCCATTTATTTTGACATTGTTTTGACATTGTTTTAAATTTTCCATACAGGAGAAATGGCGTTTCGTACTCTTAGAAATTTATGAGAAAAACATAGTTTTCAATTTGGTATTCTACGAGGCTTTCTACGTGAATAAGAATCGTAGTAGGTCTTTGAGGTTTATTTTGATCTTTGTATATTACCACTAGCTTTTTATCTAAAGTATTTGAGTCAATACTGAAGCATCTTGATATATTCGGGATAGGTAGTGTCGGGAATTGGAATGATTGATTTATGACTGAACAATAACTCATAAGGAGAGTAGTGGGTTATTGAATATATCAAAGTATTATGTGCTAACATTGCTGTGTATATTTTGACTAAAAAACAACAGAGGGGAGACATATTTTGACTAAAAAAATAGAGATACTGTTTTATCGTCAGCATAGGATTATATTTAGATTAATATACTCCTTAAGAGTGGAATGGACACATTCTAGAGCACCTTGCGGTTGGGGGTGATATGGTAATGCCTATAATTGAGTTATTTTTAAAAATTGGCAGGTTGTTTTAAAGAGATCCAACGTAAAGTTAGTGTCTTGACAGGTATGAATCATTTTGAGAATGACGAATAGGAATGTAAAGTGCATTAGGCACTCGCTGGTTTCTTCAACGGTAGTGCTTTGAATAGAATAAGGTATTGAAAATTTTGTTAGGCTATCTTATAATGTGAGTATATGTTGGAGTTTTGCACTTCCGGATTTAGGCAAGGGTGATGTCTCGAGTGATATGTTGAAATCGGGCGATGGATGTGCTTGTTATCTGCATGGGCGGGCGGTTAATCTTTCGGAGGGCCTTATTTATTTGACAAGAAGAATAATTTTTGACATACTAATCAATATAAGTGCGCATATTTTTTTAAAAATATTGTTATTTTATTTGCGCATATTTTTCCAAAAGCATTATTTTTATATTTTTAGTAGTTATATCTTGATTATCTTTTCAATATTCCAGGTATTTCACCTAATAATGTGAAAATAACTCGATTTTTGTGTTTGTGTTTGAATATTTGTTATTGTGGAATAAGTATGCGAGGACGTTATATATTTTGACGTATGACTGTTTATCAAAAGAACTTTTGAAGTCTGAAATTACTAGTTCCTTTACTGTTTTACTCTAGCCTATTAGTAACTCATTTGTTAAGTTTTTCAGTGTGTCAAATGTGTCGGTGTACGGAAAAGAATCAAAATTATGAACTTTAGTAATTAATAAGTAATAGGCTTGTCATTTATTTTAAGTTATTTGAGTGTAGCCCTCTTTCAGACTTCACTAATTCTTTAGAATAAGTTTGCAGGATTTCTTTACAATAAGGTACAAATTCGTCCAAGTTTAAAGATGTGGGAATGATAATCGATTTCTGTTATGTTTTTAGTAGTCATCTTGAAGTTCAATTATTTTTGTGTAATATTGTGAGTTCAATGTTTGAATAGAGTTTACAGGATGACGTGAAATGGCGAAATGTTTCTATAAATAATTTTGCACTTACAGTCTTCTAATACTAAACGCCAACGTTGAAGCTTACTGCTCGGATCTTTGTGATTAAAAAGCCACTTTGAAAGGCAATGGTTTGTGACAATTTCGAATGTCTGGCAAAAAACATATGGTCGGAAGTATTTACAACCGAAAATAATAGCAAATAGTTCTTTTTCTGTTACATTTAAGTTGCATTCATCCTTATTTAGGGTTCGCGAGGCTTATGCCATATGTCGATCTTTTCCAATTTCTCCTTGTGAAAGAATATCATTTATGGCGTAATTGGATGCATCATAAGCTAGTAGAGAAGCGGAAGTTAATTTGGTTTCGAAAGCAAGTTGCTGTTTGTTTTTCTATAAAAATTGTACATTACTTTTAGGAGTGTCAGAGTGGTTTTGATAATTTTGGAAATTCAGGGATGAATATGCGATATCAAGATACGAAGAAAGTATTTAATGTTCTTGGGTGATTGAGGTTTTGAGAAATAGTTAACTGATTTTCTCAGGCTTTGGTTTGACACCTTTTTCTGTTATTATATGGCCTAGATATGCGACTTCCTTGCGGATATGCGACTTCCTTACGTAATTTGCATTTTTCGGGTTGGAGTTTTGAATTAAAGCTTTGTAACCTTTCAAATTAATAGACCGGTTTCCGTTTTCAAGAGAGTGAGGTGCAGTTTCAGGTTAGAATTCACTGAAACAGATTTGTGTGAGGTGTTTACGACGGATATATTTATTCGATAATTATCTTTTACTCGTACTATAGGGTTCGCTACAAGTAGAAATTCAGAAATATGTTAATCGAGTATAACACCTTGTTTCATGTCAGGATTTGATTTCAAATATTCATTTATCGTTTCGCTGCGTGGAGAAATAGTGTATACAGGTTTCGTAACTTGTCACTTAGTATGTAACGTTCTTAAATTCAAAATATTTACATTATAATCTACAAACGCATTTTAAGTCGGTCAAAAAATCATTGCCTATTATACCATCAGAGTCAAAATTTATCTTATTAATTATATGAAATTGAGGATTGATTATCGGGGAATAATTTTAAATCAAATTTTCCCAGGGCAGTGGTTGATTCGTTACTGGCGTCGATGCCTCTTAATTTTATTTTATCTGGAGTTAAATGAGGCATAGTTTGTACGGATGACTTCTTTATTAAGCTTCCAGATGAACCAGTATCGACTAAGAATGATAAATAAGTTTTTTTGAACAAGACAGGGTAGAGACCTTTTGGAATATCTTTCAGAAATGATTTCAAATATATTATCGGAACAATGAGAACTTGTGTTTGTAAGTATGTGTTTTGCACTATTTAAGGAGTTTTGTGTCCTTTGAATTTAGGTACTTCACTCGTGTGGTTTAAATATTTTATTTTCGATTGGCTGTGAGATTGGGACTGGTCATCTTGCCCGTTAGCCTTATTTAAGAAGTCACTTCATGGGGCTGGTTACTCCTGTAGATTTTATGTTTTATATTATCATGTTCATTAGCGTAATTTAAATTGCCACTTGCTTGGAGCTAGTTACCCATGTGGACTTTATGTTTCATATTAGATTGGCTGCGAGTTCGGGGCTGACGCTTTGAGTTTGGGGTTACCTTGACCTATAGCCTTATTTAAGTTATTAAAAATGGTGCCAGATTTGGACAAAGATAGTCACCCATGACACCTGTGCGATATATTTATTCGTTAATAGTGTCGTATTCTTCATTAGAGTTTCCAATAGTATTATTTTGTACAAGATGAATTCGAGGTGTCCTATTATGATAAGACCTATGTCCATAGGTTGACGGCTACTACGAATTAAGGGGATTAATAGAACTAGTTTTGGAACTTGTAATATTTGAGTAAACGGAATGTTTCGATCGTATGGTATCCTTTCTTACAATAACGACATAGGGTTGAATTATTAGAGGAGTATTGAGTAGTATTTCGGCACCGGATAATGTTCGAAATTTGGAAGTAAACACTCATTGTGAATATCTTTAAAGCAAGGTGTTCAATCGCCGCTATACAACCTTTAAGCTCCCCTTTTATATTATAAGAAATGATGACTTCAGTGAGTAATTTGGAAAGGCACGTCTCCATATGCAAAGAAGCTGCCTTATTGACTCATTAACGCCCTGTCTACAATTTTGAATATCGGTGAATAGATGGGCGTTGTGTTTACATTCTTCGAACTGATTCAAGGAATTCTTTAAATAAGATCCAATTTTCAAACGCCTTAAGCATAAATTTAAACAATCTATCATTCTGAGGGAGTAGCTAAGTTTATCGTGTTTGTGCAATTTATTGAGAATTAATTTAAATTTTCGTGGGACCCATCGTAAGGTTTTATGAACTGTAAAATTTAAAATTCTGATAGGTTTCCCATATTTTTACTTCGAAATACCTTAAGCTGCTATCAAATTGTTATAATGGATTCGTTGAAATACTTAAAAATAATTTTATGATTAATATTTAATTAAATAAGATTAATTTTAAAATTCTAAAATATTTTAAGCAAGATTTTTACAAATACTTTCTTATTAGTAGAAATAATAATTAAGACTGAACTATAATGACGACTGACGTGAATTGGATTACAGACTTTTGAGCTACTGTGGGGCTTGGATTTGGGGATTATAAAGAGTAGAAATGCTAATTCATCCTGGGAATATTATTGCTGAGGTTTCTGCAAACGGAGACTTATGTTAGATATTGAGTCTCTGAGGACCGGACGGTGTTATTATGTTAATATAATATGCTTGGGAGCGATGTTGCATAAGCATTATGGCTGGCAAGTTAGGGGTATAACAGTTTGTTTTATTAAACAGAACCTCTTTCAGTTCATAGCTTGAAGTAGAACAGTTCCATAAACGGTCCAGTCAAAACATTGATAAATCTCGACATTTTTGTTTCGGAGTCCATTTTTCTGTTTGTCGGTTTGTATTAATAGTAATTCTGTATTAGAATATTTTAGAACCGACATGGTTTTTACATGTCGATCAAATTAAATAAATTTTAAATTGTAACAAAATTTTTATAATTTTTGTACTAAAAATTCCCAAAATAAACTAAATGCAGATTAGAGATAGATTTCGCAGGAATAAGGTTATCGTGGAGGTCACAAATTATTGATTTGAGGTAATTTAGTCATAATCCCCAATTACCGAATCCTCAATCAGTTTGAAAGTATATATATGTATCGTTTGTGACAAAATTTTGTGGATGTATATGAAACATTTAAGATTCCATAAATTTTGTCTGAAAAGTTTTTTTCCACCAGTTATATAAAAAAAGAAAACTTGATATTTTTGGCATCTTTCAACTACTTAATTTTGTTTTCATAAATATTTCTTTGAGATATATAACATTTGATTCTATATTTCAGGGAAACCAACAAAAATTTCATTAATTACTTTATTAATGTTTTTATTCACTTGGTCTAAGTAGGTATGCCATCAAAACCGGAATATATAAATAAAACTTGTAACCACTGATTAATAAAATAATTATTTACATTAAAATAAAATAAAAATTGTATTAAAAAATATAAATATTTTATGAGAATCGACCAGATGGTACTCTTTTGTTTCGCAATTTATTTTATGCAAATAAATATCCGTTCTGTATTATCATTATTATATTTTTACACTTTTTGCCATTATTATATTTTTCTTAACTACACACATAATTTAGGTATTCGAGAATTCTTTCCCATTGGCGCCTACCATTGGCTTAATTTTTTTTTTAATTGAGCAGGTGCTTGTTACAAAGTGGTTTAGTAGAACAAGTTCCATGACTAACACAGGAATACGGAATATGCGGATTATATATCCTGCGTATGCCCTAAATCAGCTCTCTTTATACAATTTGTTGTTAGCTAATGATAGATTAAATTGCTAGGACAAGCTTCGTTTTACCTTAGGAATCTATGGATATTTACGACAAAAATTTCACAACAGTTTTAATTTATCTTTGGGTTTTTCTCCCATCCGCTTTATCCGTTACCCATTAACCTCTCCTCTGTTTATTCCATTTTCTATTAACTGATAATAAGAAATATTAATACAACAAGAAATATTTATCCTATTATAAAAGACTGCGAATATTGACAACAATCTATATATATAAAAATCAATGCCACTTTTCGTTGTAATTTTATAATTCAAGAACGGGCTCACCTATCCAAACCAAATGTTTAGGCTTTGTTCGGACTATTTAGTAGATGGTTTATGTGAAGTTTGCACAAAATCGGTAAAGTGCTTCTTCATTTATCACATTTTTTGTAACAACTGAATTCAATAAATGGCGGATCATTTTGTAAATGGGGTTTTGCTGTCAAATTGAATCTTTTTTCAGATAGCGATTGCGCTGTCAAATTGAAACTTTTTTCAGTGTTGACAGTAAAAGCATGTTGTTATGTCATTCATGCGGTCATTTCATTTTGGACGTGGTTCGATTAAAGCAAATTGTCAGCGATAATTATTGCTTTGTGTTTATATTTTTTGTTCAAATGTACTATGAATTAAATTGTCAAACATTTACACAAACGGTAAGTTTTGAACTGTTGAAGTGAATTACATGTATGCATGTGTGTTTCTTTATTTGAAAAAACATATTGTGTACCACTATTAATGTAGCAATTATTTTTTTAATTTGATTTATTCTTTTTTAATTGAAGGAAAAATGCCACGAGCAAGACGAGCAAATATAGGTCGCCGAACGCGTAATGCAAATGATGTGGCATTACTAAGCAATCACAGACTGCAGATGCACGCGCACAAGCTAATGCATTGCATCGTAAACGTAATGCACGAAATAGATCTGTTGACCCTGTACCTGTACTGAATCTTGCACGGCGATCACGAATACGTCGTGCAGTTTTGGCTGAAATGATGCGTGCTGCTTTTAATTACAACAGTCAGATTGATTATAGTGTGTACGGATACATTGGAATGATGGACGCAATATGTCAATATTGTGATGTGGCTAACTTTCCAGGTGAAACGCGCGGCATGTGTTGTGCTACTGGCAAAGTGAGATTGCCAGCATAAGAAACTCCACCTGAACCATTGTATTCATTAATTTTTGGGACATCTCAAAAGTCGAAGCACTTTTTGAGTCATATTCAACAATACAATTCGGCATTTCAAATGACTTCTTTTGGTGCTACTAAAATTATTAGAGATAATTTTATGCCGACGTTTAAGGTAAATACTTCAACAGGATTGTCCCATGTTTATATCAATCTGAATCATAAAGTATTTGATAGTTTTAAAAATTATGATACAACATCTACCTAAAATTATGATACAACATCTACCTAAAATTGCATACATGTTACAGATTCTGGGCCAGGTTTATCATCAAGTTGGTTCTTTATTGCCATACCCCGATCCTGATCATAAATTTTTGCAAATTTATTTTATTGGTGATGAAAATCGTGAATTGTATCAATGTTGTGCAATTGTTTTGAATACAAGACGAGAAATTATTCGAGAGCTACAAAGGTTTTTCCATCAGCATAAGGCATTAGTTTAATTGTTCAAAATTGCTCTCGATCATATGCCATCTGATAATCACAAAATCGTAATAAGGGCTGATAGAACACCTTTTGGAAAGCATGAAAGGCGATTCAATGCACCGACAATTGATGAGGTTGCAATTGTAATTCTTGGTGATCAGTTTCAAACCCGTGATATTGTACTTCATCGCAGAAATGAGCAATTGCAACGTGATTCGGAACTTCATCGTAGTTACGATGCATTACAATACCCAATATTGCATCGGAAAGGTGACTATGGCTACCATATCAATATACCAATGATTGATCCACGAACAGGTAAATAATTGACCTATTTTCAGTGTGTTGACACTTCATCATTTGTATAAATTTCTAGTCACATTTTGCACTTATTTTCAGGTCTACATGTACAGAAAAAAATTAGTACCATGAATTTTCATTCGTATCGATTGATGGTTTGTCCACAAGAATAAAATTATAT
This sequence comes from Druceiella hillmani, assembly GCA_039881145.1. Lineage (NCBI taxonomy): Eukaryota > Metazoa > Arthropoda > Insecta > Lepidoptera > Hepialidae > Druceiella > Druceiella hillmani. The sequence goes on from JAYKKI010000014.1 coordinate 19,608,831, forward strand.
CTTGAGATGTGGTAAACTATATCATCAGTACATCGTTGATATGTATGCCAAAATAGAAACTGAACGTCTTAATTTTATTCTTTTCAACCAAGCAAAATTAAGATCCGAAGAATATATTCATTTGCAAAATGCGATAGCGAATGATGCTAATGTTAATGACATCGGACGTTTAAATATATTGCCATCTTCGTATATTGGTAGCCCATGGAATATGAACGAATATGCACAAGTCGCAATGTCTTATGTACGAAAATACGGTCGACCGGATCTGTTCATTACATTTACATGTAATCCGCAGTGGGATGACATCAAAAACAATTTGTTTGAAGGACAGTCGACAATTGATCGTCATGACATTACAGCACGTGTTTTTCGGCAAAAATTGAAAGCACTTATGGATTTAATTGTGAAATTATGTGTATTTGGAGAGGTGCGTTGCCATATGTAGTCCATCGAATGGCAAAAAAGGGGATTGCCGCACGCACATATATTAATTTGGCTGGTACATAAAATAACTCCGGATCAAATCGATAACTTTATATCAGCTGAAATTCTTGATTTAACTGTTGATCCTGAGTTATTTCAAGTTGTCGTTAAAAACATGATATATGGTCCGTCCGGTGAACTAATTATGAATTCGCCATGTATGATTGATGGAAAGTGTTCGACACGATACCGAAGGCAATTGACTTCAGACACAATAACGGGCAATGACGGATATCCGTTGTATCGACGTAGATAATCTAATGATAATGGCAAAACGACAACCATTAGAATGCGTAACCAGGACGTTGAAGTTGAAAATCGTTGGGTGGTTCCGTATTGTCCATTGTTGTTGGTGATAATAGAAATGATGAAATTACTCAGTATCAAATGGGGCGCTATATTAGTAGTAATGAAGCTGTCTGGAGGATTATGTCGTTTCCAATGCACGAAAGACATCCTGTGGTTGTTCATTTGGCTGTGCATCTTGAGAATGGCCAACGTGCTTATTTTAATGTAGCAAATGTATTGGAAAGAGCAGCACCAGCGACTAAGTTGACGGCTTTTTACAAATTATGCGAAACTGATAGTTTTGCGATAAATTTGTTATATTCTGAAGTGCCTCAGTATTACACATGGAATGTGTCTTCGAAAAAATTTCAAAGACGTAAACAAGGAACAGCAGTCCATGGGCATCCTGGCATTTTCCAAACAGATGCAATTGGGAGAATATATACAGTACATCCAAACAATGCTGAGTGTTTTTATTTGAGATTGTTATTAGTTAACGTCAATGGCCCAAAATCATTTCAAGAATTGAAAACAGTAAACGGTCATTTGTGTCAAACATATCGTGAAGCATGTCAACTCTTGCATTTGTTGGAGGATGACGCACATTGGGATTCAACACTTCAAGATGCATCTACTTCAGCTCATCCACAACAAATACGAAGCTATTTGCCATTATATTATGAACATGTATGCCATCAAATCCACTTGAATTATGGAACAAATATAAACATTATATGGCAGAAGATATTTTAATTCGTATGCGTCATCATGCAAGAAATCCTGATTTGTTGATTACCTTGAAAATGTACAACGAAGCTTTGATAATAATTGAAGATATGTGTATAAGGATTGTAAATATAGCATTCGTACAATTGGGTATGACCGCACCAAATCGTGAGATGCATGATTTGTTTGATCGTGAATTGCAACGTGAGCAGGAATTCAATTCTAATGATTTGCGTTTATTTGTACAATCGAATATAACCAAAATGAATATTCAGCAAAAACATGTATATGACACAATCATGCATGCCGTTTCCAATAATGCAGGTGGATTATATTTCTTGGATGCACCTGGTGGTACAGGCAAAACGTTCGTTATATCATTGATTTTAGCGACTATTCGATCGGAATAGAAAATTGCATTGGCACTTGCATCTTCGGGAATTGCTGCTACATTATTAGAAGGTGGTCGGACCGCACACTCTGCATTAAAATTGCCATTGAATGTACAGGTGATTGAAACTCCAACTTGCAATATTTCGAGAAATTCTGCTATGGCAAAAGTTCTGCGATTAACGTCAATTATTTTATGGCATGAGTGTACAATGGCGAATAAAAAATCAATAGAAGTATTTAATCGAACAATGCAAGATTTACGTGGTAATCAAAAGCTTTTTGGTGGTGCTTTGATATTACTGTCAGGGGATTTTCGACAAACATTGCCTGTCATTCCTCGATCAACTCCTGCTGATGAAATAAATACCTGTTTGAAGTCATCAGTTCTTTGGGGATATGTATAAAAATTGACACTGAACATTAATATGCGTATTCACCTACAAAATGATCCAGCTGCAATTTCAAAACAATTGTTAGAAATTGGTGATGGCAAAATACAAATTGACAGTACCAACGGATTGATCGCTGTACCGAACAATTTTTGTAAAATTGCGCAATCGATAGATGAATTGATTGAATGTGTTTTTCCGAATATTCTTCAGGATTACAGAAATCATAATTGGTTGAGAGAACGCGCCATTTTAGCACCGAAGAACATTCATATCAATGCCATTAATTTTCAAATTCAAGCAAAACTGCCAGGTCTAGTCACGACATATAAATCAATTGACAGTGGTATGAATCAAGATGAGGCAATGAATTATCCAATTGAATTTTTAAATTCATTGGAACCGGCTGGTATGCCACCGCATTACTTGAATCTGAAAGTTGTTTCTTTGATTAATCCACCAAAACTGTGTAATGGCACCAGATTGGCAGTGAAAAATTTATTGCCAAATTTGATTGAAGCTACGACCTTAACTGCTAAATCAAAAGGAGAAGTTTGTTTGATACCGCGTATCCCTATGATTCCAACTGATATGCCATTTGAATTCAAACGATTACAATATCCTGTGCGTTTATCATTTGCGATGTCCATCAACAAGGCCCAAGGGCAAACACTTAACGTTTGTGGTGTGAATTTGGAGGAAGCATGTTTTTCACATGGCCAACTTTATGTTGCCTGTTCCAGAGTCGGTACCTCCAGCCGTTTGTTTATTCATGCTCAAAATGGAAAAACAAAAGATATTGTTTATCCTAATGTTTTGGATTAAGTTTTAAAATAGCTAGCAATTAATAAAATATATTTTTGTTTCAATAAATGAATTTGATGTTCCAATTAATTTTTTTTAATATTTAATATTTCACGCTACGTATAGCGAAGCACGTACCAGGCCGCTAGTAATTTCATAAAAGTTATTTTAATTTTCACAGAATTAATTGCTACGATAAACTGTAATCTCATAATATTATAAGAAAAGAGTAAATAAATGTATTAAGTTATATATATATATATATATATATACATATATATATATATATATATATATATATATATATACATAAATATATATAGATATATATATATATATATATATATATATATATGTATATATATATATACATATACATATATTTATTTCTACTAGCAGTATCCACTACGTCTGCATGGAATTCTGAAGTACAACTGCAGTGTTTCAAAGCGTTAATTTTATGCTCTAATATTAGACACAACATTTGTTTCGTCCCCGCCGCGGACTTGCGCCCCCTACTTTTACTCCTGCCCGCTCCAGCGAGTTTCTACAACACGCCACTATACACTATCCAGAGAGATTTAGTTTCATTTTCTACCTAAGATTTTCATTATCAAAATTTCGCAACATTTGACATATTAAGTTAATAGTTTTCAAATCAAATCCATTCACACACCAGGAGGAGAGACGAAAGTTTTTATAATATTTGTTGTTTTTATAATATAATGTTTTTATAATTGTTTTGTTTTAGCGATCGAACGTATAAACGGAAAAGTATTCAAAAACTTTTATATATTTGTGCTGATTATAGTAAACATGGGTAAATGTTTAGAATCTCAATATTTAAAGTCTTCCGATTTTAAGACCAAAGCAAATGAATGAGACGAATAAAATGCAATGTTTGTACACTAGTTTAGTATACTGGTTTTCATATTTTCAATATTTTCTAGGTAAAAGCCTAATTCAGGTAACAAGGTTAATAAACAAAAAACGTAAGGATTTTACCCGTTTTATTTGAGCACAGACTACATCAAATCTCAACAGGAATTTACAACCCAATTTAGCGTTGACACGATGCGAGATAAGATTGTGTAATATCACCTTTGTCATTAAATTTGACTTCATTGTGACCTAAGGAAGATAATTAAGAAAATATAGCGACAAGAATTTCAATGTATATTCATATGATTATGCTTCATATGTGTATTAGTATGATTATGCTTATCTAAAGCTAGTTTATGTTTAGTTCTTAACTTCAATGTTTTTCCAAATCTGGAGAATTAAAAAGTGAAAATTTCATTAAAATTGCCTTTGTCATCTTTATACAATATACGAAAAACAAACGGGCGAAAATTTATGTAACGATAAATTTATTCGGTATAATTTATTGATATTCTCTCAAACTCATTTTTTTAAATAACTTGAAATATTTATTATTTTATTATATGAATATATAAAAACAATTTAATTGAAATTAAATTTCTGAACTGGATTTAAATATACGTACATTAAATATGTTTGTGTCGTTATAATAGTTCTAAATAGGTTTTAAGCACGCCGCGGTTCTTTTTTTTTGAAAAACTTTGAATTTATTTTTAAAGCATACAAATAAAATGGAAAATACATAATTCGGACATTGCTTGAATTAAATTATTAATTAAGTTTTCTTTAAAATAATTAGGAATGTTACGTGAGAATTAGAAAATTAAGAGAGTATTAACATAGCATATTTGATATCAATTTACTTTAACAGATGTATAATGAATGTATTAATAAAATATCCAAATATAAATTTATTGCACAGGTACAAAACAAAATTGCGCAACGATCGTTGACTTCATATAATGTCGTATTAATTATTCACCGAACCATCCGACAATGCTAACACACAACCTTAATTAAATTAAACGAAAGACGACGAACCAAAAGGCAGTGTGTTAAAATAATGTAGAATATCTCACACTTAATAATTAATTAACGTTTTAACATTTAGCGCTGAGTGTTCCTCAGACGGCAATGATCAAATTTGTACTCGACTGAGTCACGGTGAAGCAGGGAGACCGGAAAAATGGAAGGTTTATTAAAAAAATGTTAACTTAAATCCATTAATTATGGTATATTTTCAAGATTTTAGGTCTCTTGTATTGATGATATCGAATATCACGTAAAAAGTTTTTCGTACCTTTCAAGTATTATTTTATTCCTTTATTTTACCTTTATTTTTATTATTGAATATATTTGGCGTTAATTTCGTAGAAATTCATTGTTGAGAATGAAATGAAAGTACGTGATGTAGTATTATTTCTATTTTCTTTAAGTTCTTTACCATGACCTAGATTTCGTTCTATTACATTTTTATATTTCGTTGTATTATCTTTGCTAATAGCTCACCTGAAGATGTTGTAATACAAAGAAACCTAGGTCGTGGTAAAGAACTTAAAGAAAGTAGAAATAATACTACATCACGTAGTTTCATTTAATTGTTTATTTTTATTCACTACTGAATGAAACTACGTGATGTAGTATTATTTTTAATTCTTCTTAACCACAATCTAGGTTTCCTTGTATTACAACATCTTCAGGTAGGTAATTTGTAAAAATTTATCAATTTTTACAAATTGCCAATGTGAAGATGTTGTCCTACAACAAAATCTAAGTGGTGGTTAAGAATTTAAATAAAATTGAAATAATACTACATCATGTAGTTTCATTTAGTGGTGAATAAAAATTAAGTAACAATGAATTTCTATAAAATTAACGCCAAATATATTTAAAATCCTTCATTCTTGTTAAAATAATTTACTACCGGGTGATGCTATAATCTTTGGAGGACTTGGAACTGCTTCACAATTAGACTCTACTCGGGTTTAAAAGCGTTTTCCAGAGCAAAGCGTTTCCAGTTCTGGACTCCACTTTTCGGATAATATACACTTAAAGCTACCATTGCTTCATGATCATTTGCTTAATAAATAGTCGTGTTTATGCTTTGCTTAATAAAAGTTCGGACCCAAATTTTTCTTTGCTGGAAACGTTTCATTAACAAATTACAGAAATAAACCAGCAAAATGTTTGTTTTTATTGTTAATATATTCTAAATAAAATAATTTAGAAAAAAAATTTTATTAAAAAAAAAAAGGGGAACCGATTCAAATGACCACCGGTATAATATTCTTTTCGCACTCAAATATGTTTGAAAAATACTGTTACTATTTTTGGAATCGAAACCAAGTTGACCCTTCTTTCTTCTATCAAGTACATGCACGCCCATATATACAGAGTGCTATATTTCACTTGGCACCGATCCCAAAAATCTCTAGCAGTAGCAGTATTTTGCAGATGTATTTAAATGCTGACACCATATTTGACTGCAAAAATTCCAGCTGAGTATTCGTATGTTCATTGTTTTATGCTTTTTAGTGCCTTTTTTATTCGGCCGTTTTTGAAGTCGGTTTAATTGGTAGATAAATTCCGGAGATATTAGTTAATGTACATAAAACAGGTCGTACTATTTTACCATAAGGCTGAGGTATTGGGATTCAGAGTTCAATGGTAAAGTTTGTGCTTGAAATCCACATTACTAATTTAAAAACAGCAGGTCTATAAGTCTCACGATTTAAGCAGGTAGTAACTCCACAGCATGATGACTGAGAAGTAGGAACCCGAAGTTAATGACAGAGTTTCTGCAGTGGCATTAAGCCCATAAAACTAATTTAAAAATGGTAGATTCTAAAGTCTTTAGATTCTCAAGATTTAAGCATTATTCCCCCACACAGTCAAGACTGAGAAATTGGAACCCGGAGTTTAGTGGCAGAGTCTTTGCTTGAGACTCACAATACTAATTAAAATAATAGACCCTCATGTATCAATGTTTACGCAGGCAGTATACCTTAAGCATCAAAACTGAGGAGTGAGAAGCCGGATCTTAATACCAAGTCTCTGCTTAAGACCCACAATGCTAACTTAAAACAGCAGATCCGCAAGTCTCGCGGGCTAGGCAGTATCGAAACTGAAGAGTTGAAACCCGAAGTTCAACGACAGAGTCACTGTTTGAGACTCAGGTTTAGTCAGGTCTTAGGTTTAGTCAGGTAGTACTCTTGCAGCATGAGGATCGAGGAGTTAGAATCCGGAGATCAATGTCAGAGTCTCTGCCTGAGATCCACAATATTATTTTAAAAATAGCAAATTTTCAAGTTTGAAGATTTAGGCGTGCAGTGCACCCGCAACAGCAGGATTAGTGGAAGAAAGGTTAAAATTATATTATATGTACCCGTATACATTACCTATATATTTACTCCAAGGCTTACTTGATACGTCAAGACAAATAAAATGAGTCTAACTCAACGAGTTTACTAATCATTATTGAAAAGTCCCTGTTAACAACTTCCGGCTCTACCATTGCAACTTGATTTCGCTAAAGAAAAAGTTTATGTCGTCCTTAGTTGTACCATTATACCTTTTCCATCAAAATTTGTTCACGGTATCTATTCTTTTCAATGTTGAGGAATTATGGTATGTCTTCAATTTCTACGGTTAGATTCTAACTAATCATGGCACTGGGAATATACCTTTCCAAAAAAAGGATGTTAAACAAATATATAAGGATGTTATTCAAATATAAAATATTTATTATTTAAACAATCCAAATTGATTAAGAAATTCCAGGGATATGAGGTAATAAACATAAAAAAAAATAAGGGGCATTTTTACCTTTTTTGAAGTTTGTTAAAGGTGGTAAAATAGCATTTCTATTAAAACCATGTTTGCTTAAAACCTACCGTATCTGTTATCTTACCATTTCTATAACCAGAACAATGTGTTACCAATTTTAATATTTCTATCAGTATTTATTTACTTTCCTTTCGAAATTCTATATGTAATTTCGGTTAAACGTGAACTAATGTAACCATTAAAATTAGAACTTCACTATTTGTATACGAACTTTTAAATTACACGTACAAATAGTGAAGGCCTAATAACTAACTAATTAAGTGCAATAAAGGTGATAATCAAGTTTTTTACCTTATTTTTAAGAAAAAAGGAAAGCACTTTTATTAAGTTATAACTTTTGGAACGCGTGGAAGCGTAAGTCTCTGCTTAGTAATACGAAGCAGCTCACATTCTTATTTAAAGAATATACTGCATTTGTACACTTGGATAGTTTTACAACTTTGTAGTGATCGATAAAACAACAATTATGTAGTATGGTAAATTATCTCAGGTATTGTAATCTTAAAATGTAGCGTCACAAAATATAATATCATACATGTAAATACGTAACTATACATTATTGTTTAATATTTGTTTAACATAACCGTTTACAGATATTACAGCTTATTTGATTACCATCAAATATGCCACAACCGTCAAAATATCAGTCATAGAATTATTGCAAATAAAATGTATCAATTTTTAACCTGTTAAGAAAGAGCTAGAAACTGATTTGAAATACGATGCAAACAAATAGTCCTGAAATTAATATCCTGTATCTTCAATGCAAAAAATACAATAGATTCAAAATACTCCTTGCAAAAGACTGGGCGGAACAAGTAAAACGAGAAGCATTGAAAGTTCTTTCAAAGAAAATTCAAAACGTTTTTTTTATCACCCAGTGCTTTAGGTTTCGTAAAAGAATTTCACCCCGAAGATTATTTTTTATCCGTTTGCTTTGAGGGAGGTTTATACCTGCTCACACGTCAATTGTAGGCTACTGTAGCAGTGAAAATTCATATCTACTACACCGGATTTTATGGCAATTTACAATAAGGAAATTTATGATTAAAGGATAAAAGAAGTTGCTGTAGTTTCGATTCGATTTAAAGAAATCGAATCGGTAAATTCATATTCAATTTAAAGAAATTAGTAGTAGTCCCTATTCGATTTAAAGAAATCGAATCGGTAAATTCATTAAAAGGAAAAATCGAATATATAATCCATATATAATCCAATATATAATCCAATAAATGAACCGGATTAGAATTATAGAAAGTCTTGTCTATGAATTAGATTTTTAGTGCTTTTGCACCGCCGTGTACCCTAATATTTTGATTCTAGAAAATATTTCTTTGAATTCGAAAATTGTAACAAATTATATAGGCTTAATCAAGTTCTGAATTTAGTTAATTGTGTTTCAAGAAAAAAAACTTTAAAAATATGGAATGACGACCGTGAAATCATATTTATTGTCAATTTGAAAATAAAAATACGTGAAAAAATAAAAATTATTATGATAATTTGAAAGATAATGAAATCAATACTTTTATTTACGAAATATATTAATAAAATACTGAGTAAATCATGAAAAGCCTGCAGTTAGTAAACTGCAGGCTTTTCATGATATTAATTACTTTCGATTATTTTTTGTTACTTCCATAGAGGTTTTTTTCTTTCCATTGTAATTTTATTTGCCTTATTAGCGTATTTTCTCTTTGTGACATCTTTTATGTCCACCCGTTCGTATGAAATGTGACGCTTGGAAATAATGTTAAAAAAATCGTTTAAATGTACCCTTTTTATTTTGTATTTGTTTCATTCTTATGAAATAGAGAAAAGCTCTTGTACTTGTATCCTAGAATTTGGTCTTCTCATGCACATTGCATGGTAGGACCAAGTTCAAACAAACGTTCATTCGCGCCCGGGTACACTGCTCATCTACTGCCATGTATTTGCAATGTTTTTATCTTTATTAATGTCATTATTATGATCAGTGTTAATTTAACTACTCAACGAAAAAAAAACGATGCAAAACATAATTTCGTCATCGTCATCGATTTTGCATCAAATGGTATAACATAAATTGAGGTTTAAGCTTATAAGATCAAACAAATAAACTCTTGTTGCCGGTTTGGAACGTCAATCAGCGTTCCGTACCAGAAATATCAAAACAGGATCCTATTGTTGTTGTTGTATAAATTACAAAATTTTAAAATAATAAGGAGCGGTAAAACGGTTTAAGGAGAATTCCAGACTAGTTCAATTAGGTTCCAGGCTAATCAGTTTTTTATTCATCACAGTATTACTACGGTTATTTTTTACGCATTGTAATTAATTTCGTTTTTTCTTAATATTTTTTATTACCAGAAAAAATAGAAAAATAAATAAAATAATGCTATCGAAAGAAAAAGATTAAAGCTCTTTTTAATTCCTTTAAAATCTATAGGTCTCTACAAGCCCTAAATTGAAGAAATTAGTTAGAATTTTTAGTATTTTTCTACATTATAACAAAGCTATGTTAATAGTGTACTTCATTCGTAAACCAGTAGAAAAACGCTAACTTCACATGGTGGCAATTCTTTTATAAATAATCTCGCTACAAATCTATAATAACTACACTAGTGTATATATTCTGTAACTGAATTTTTCATTTATATATTCACAATGCACCCCAAAATAAATAGACAGAACCTTCCACAAACGAAGCACCTCTAAGCTTCCTAACGCCATGTAGTGCAGAAATGTTTTCGCTTTGATGTAAGACCTAGAGCCTATTTTCATTCTCGAGCCGGACCCATCCATAAGATAAGTTTCTTCTCAAATAAATGTTCGAAATAAATCAACATTTCAGTGGTCATAAAGTTAAATGGGGAACATAAAACCAAGCAATTACCTCATACCTATTTCCGCTCGTACCTGAACGAGAAATACAAACATGTTGTATCAGAAAGCTTACAAGGTGTGCAGTAGAAAAATAAATAGCCCGGCGAATTAGGATTTAGGAATTAGGATTCCTAAGACGAGATATTGCTCATCTACTGTGGGAAATTTCTTTCTGCCTGCCCTCGAGATTTTTAAATCGGAGCTTTTGCGGAAACAGTTTAAGGATATAAATTTCAATAATATCGTAATTGTAAAATCTACCGGCGCATACTAATAAAGTGAACGAACTCTCCAAAATTGTTTTTAAATGATTTGTAAATAAATACTGCAATTAAGTAAATATAATCTACTAAAATCAAATGCCGAAAAATGTTTTCATTGCACAAGTACATGGTTTAATCAATTTGGATGTTTCAGCTTATTTGCAGAGCATTTTTAATTAATGTAAGTACACATATTTAATTACTCACTTCGCAAATTTATTGTTGATAAACAAAATCGGCAATATACCGTATATTTAAGTCTATTTACTTATTGATTTATTAAAAAAAGACTTATTGGATTTATGGGTAAATAGAAAGCCTTGGACATGTGTATGTAAGTAAAAGCTTTAAAAAATAAAAACAAACATTTAGAAGCAATTTAAATATTTTTTGAAGAATTATAAATATTTGAATAAAGAGAACCGTGGCTAATGGCCGATTGTAAACTACCCAGTAACTTCAAACATTTGTGTGAAGCCATTAATGAAACCAAAAAAATAATTTGAAATGGCGCATAGTAACAGCGTTAACCAATATAAAGGAAAAACCAGTGGACGCTTTATTCGTATGTGTTTTCGCAAGCTAATTTTATACAAAGTTGCTAAGTACTTCATAAATAAGAGAAACGGAAGAAAAATATATGAACTACACGTATTTAGCTACGAGTTGGTACGAATTATCCAAATACGCCACGATTGTGCATCCCAAGTCAATTATTAAACGGAATATGACGTCGGGATAAAAATTATATCTAATCGTGCTGGGATATTATTATTGAAAACGATTGCGAAACGTCAACACTCAAAAATATTTATACGGATATTTTATACGGTATTTACCATACTCTATTCGAACTTTTTTATTTTTGTAATTAAAATTCGGTAATTTTTAATTATTGTAATTGCATACTGAAAAACCTAATAATTAAAGGGATAATTTATAAGGTATCTATAACTATTTATTTTAGAATATTGTGTCCAATGATTCTAGAGATATTACCAAAAATATTCGCAATTTTTTTTAAGAAACTATTTGACGTGGGACCTCAAAATGGATACAATGGTAAAACATATCAACCTGTATATATTTCGAAATTCGCCACCCAAAAATATTGATACGGAAATTTCGGAAGATGCAATGTAAGCTTTTTTATTTCATGTAACTTGTGGAATATCGGTTGAAAACATGAGGATTCTCAGTATTTTTTCAGAATTTTATCCGTAAAACTTTACATAATATTGTGCAATTACTCAATTATGATAAGTAAAAATAATGCTACTCTATATTGCAGCCCTAAGTTAGCCAGCAAATTGAGTAGTTTCGAGTAGATAGAGACTTATTAATAAAGAGAACATAAATTATATACTACCAGTTACGTATGTAATATTCGTGAACGTATTGATTTATTGCTTTATAGTTTATGTAGTATACAGTTTTAAATTTCCTAACAAGGCATTAGGGATCTTTATCATTTGAGTTTTGCACTTTGTTCAGAATACAGTAACAACAATAAAAATTGCTTTCTCGAACTAGAATCTTAAACAGAATATCAGTTACAAACAGAGAAGCGGATCAAGACGGAACAAAAATATTATTTCAGCCCTAAATTTTAATATTGGCGGGTGAAAATATTTTGAAAACTCAAAAATTTCCACAAAACTTTCTTCTATGCTCGAAGAAAATGAAAATAGTGGGTGAACAACGACTATTAATACATTAGTTTTTATTTTGAAAAAATATAAAAATTAACGTATTGGTAGTAGTTCGTTTTAAACAAACGTTTTATTTCTTTTTTTTTTGTGGAAAATAATAGATAATTTTTAAGAGATTAAAAGACCGTCAATAATCATTTTCCTCATACCAGCTTTCGATGTCTACTTGAAGTATCTATTAAATTTTAATAACTATGTTTTATGCCACAACGCAAGGCAAGAAAATATCGTGTAAATATATCAAATTTTGGAAGTTGTAAGATTTTACGTTAACATCTATTCCAACTTTGGAGTCAACAAATTCTGTTTTCATTTATAAAGTAGCTTTTCTTATAACATGGCAAATATTATTGTCTTTGCAAATGCAGTAAAATTTCTTTTCCTTTTGCTTAATTTTGACCTTCATAGCTTTGCATCTAAAGCAGTGACACGTAGCATTAATAAATGAATAAGCTCTTCGTATGAACATTGTCAAGTGATCTCTTAGCTTAGCTTAAGCTAGAGAGAAACAGCTCCGAGAAAAGCTGGAAGAAGCATTCCCCTGGGCTGACTAGCATTCAGAAAAAAACATTTAATGTTCTCATTATACAACCCATAATAATTTAGGGAGTCGAAACCTGGAAAAACCGATGAGATTGGTCCACAAGGTCAAAGATACTCAGCAACATATGGAACGAGCTAAATACGGGATATTTCTGAAGGATGGTACCCGAAATGGCGTCATGAGATAGATCTAAAGTTACAAATAGTTCAAAGGATAAGAAAATTGAAGTCGCAATAGGCACATTTACCGTAGAACCGATAACAGATGAAAAAACGAATTCCAAAGTGAAGATCACGTTTAGGCAAATGTAAACATATGATCTCCTCTGGCTTGATGTACCTGTAATCTGCTTCAGACAGGTGGCAGTAATTACATGAAAAGAGCCGAAGATAGAGATCAATGACACCATTAGAAGAGGTCAATGTCCGGTTATGGACTGGGTTATTGATGACGATGATGAGTAAATTAATTATCGTTAACAAGTTATGTACAACACTAAGTTCACACCCAGTTAACAAAAATAATATTTTTGTTGGTTTCTTTGTTTTTTTTAGGAATTGATACAGAAAAGGCTTATTCCATTACTTCGAAACTGTAATCATGGTATAGTTTTTAATATCCAGGAGACGTATGGTATATCAGTTATAGAATACGATTTTGATAGAAAGTGCAGGAAATGAACATTAACCATTTATGTGAAAAGTATTAAAATATGCCGCGTGCGCTTTTCAGTTCTATTTTTAAACCATTACAACTATATTAAAATAATGTATGATAACAATATTAAGCAGAGAATTAATAATTAGAACGTTAAGATTGCCGTTAATAAATTGACTGTACGTATCATATAATCTAAAATAGGTCTCTATTTTGTCTGGAGAAAATCTGGAATGCCATTCTCGATAGCATGAATTAAATTGTAACAGTATATTTGCCACCAATTTATTTTATATTAAAAGCTGCGATACAGTTTGTTGTATCAGTATCGACAAATTACTCTCACTTAAATATAATTAATCCATCAACAAATAAGATCGTTATATGTTATGTTATTACAAGAATTCGAGGGCCCAACGTAGGTGATTCAATTTTAGAACACTCGCATGATGATGAGAGCGATATTCGCAGTTATTGACTGAAATACTTTTTATTTGGAACTTGTGAAACTTGTGAGATAAACATATTTTTTGAAACCATTTATTCATTCCAATTCACCATTAGTAAAACACGCTGATTAAAATATGTAAAATTATACTATGAACATGTAGACGACAAAAAAAAACATCTTATCGCTATCAGCCAGTAATACACTGAAATGCTGTCATACACATAACATAAAGTTTCAAAAATTTACTATTTTTCTCCAAATATAATTAACCCCTCAACGTGCAAGATCGGGGGAATTTAAACCATGACAAGAAATCGAAAGCCTCAATTTCGAGTGACTCAATTGTATAACACTTCCTCGACGATGAAGGCGATTTTCGCGGTTGTTAACGAAAAATATACGAGAAGCACATTTTCTGAAATAACATTTTCTCATCATAATAATTATAATACGTATTCCGAATACACACTTGGCCGCTTGTTTACTCTGGCGGAGATGACGGGTATCCTGGATGAGTCTTTCTGTTTACGCTTAGTGAATAAATTATCTGGAATGGTGTTTTTTTCCAGTGCCTCCAGTGAGAGGCATTATTTATGTAATATCCATCGGGTTTGATTCGTCACAATTATATTATGGGGGGTGTAAAGCGGTGCGATTATCCTCAGTGATCTTATTGTTTTGGTTACGCGTGACGTCACGACTCACATCAGCGCATGTGTGGAAATACATGAGAGGCGTCTTTAAATAATATGCGCTTATTTTCTTATAAATAATATATCTATGTTTATGCCTTGAGCAATTGATTTCCGTGTATTATAAGAGGTTTAATAAAAAATGTGTGTTTAATAAGAGGCAGTGAATCACTTAGTCAATTGTTTTTCAAACAAATGTGCAGATCTCAAACAAAAATTTTACTTAAAACCCTTATTGCTAAATTCCGCAATATACGTGAGTGAGCTAGTATAGAATATATTAGATACATGTGACACATTTTTTTTGAACTCATTTTTGAAATCGACGTTGAAAAATTACATACCTCCTCACTAATGTGCTAAAAGCTTCATTCATTCCTGAAATACAGTAACTACTTTAATAATAAAGAAACTGTTGTAACAGGTTTCGAAGTTGTTAATGTAAATTGTACTGGCAAAATGAATGGTATTCGTGTGAAAATTAATATCAACAAAATTATACATAATAAATAGATTACCACATTTCTACTTATGCATTTTAACTTTTTGGTTGTGCTTTTTACCACGTGCGAAGAAATAAATAACATTAACCACCAATATGAGAACCTGAATTACACACGTTCTAAAAATTACTAGTTTCTTAGATTTTTATTTTTATTTAATAATTCTTGATAATATAAAAATAGAATACATGCGCGTTTCTGAAAATAACTTTCTTTATTTCGTACGGAAGTTTCGTTTAACATTTTCCAATTTTTAGTCTCGTTTGTAAAATATCAAAGTTGAATGTGCCATGCAATATATTAAACCTCCTCACAATTTTCAAAATTGAAATAACGTATTAATTGTGAAAATTGTGAACTCTATGATAGATCTTGGAAAAAAGAATGGTACAAACGAAAACAGTCCGGCAAAATTTGAAAAATATTATTTTTCGGCCTCATTTAAAATCGGAATATATTATTAATTTAAATAAAAATTTCCTTATATTTTAAGTACATAAAATCGGAACATTTGTTATTTTGTTTTCATTGCAAGATATTTATTTTGAAGTAAATAAACTTTATTAGGGTACATATATGTTTTCAAATTAATCTTAAATTTAAATTATTTACGGACGTCTTCATATATAAGACTAACTTTTTTCCGCAGCGCCGCTTACGTGAAAATTGTGATGTGGAACTTAGTGATAGAATGCGTTTCGCTCCCGCAAACCAGCGCTATTCACTGCGCTTCATACATATTATTATAAATCCGTATCTTCTAAACCAGCACTAATATTTTATACATAGAGACCTTAAACAACCTATGCGAAAATGAAAACCACATCAAAGTATATGCAGCATAATTCAGGGTATAAGCAAACAGACAGAAAGGCAAAAAGACGGACAGTGTGTTTTATCTTACCAAAAGCTAGTACTTCAATATAACGTTGCTGATTTATCCCGCTAGTTCCCCAATATTTTACGTAATCCACACATACTTATGTTATCATCTCATCTTTCTTCATATGATTCACTCATGGTTATTTTGATGAGGTTCTAAATAAATATTATTTTGTACTGGAAAAGGTTTAGAAAATCATAAAACATGAGATATAAAACTATGTTATCTATAGACAAGTATTATCCGGATTAATTTAAATATTATTTTAGGTTAGATTTATCCACGTGGTCTTTATGATATTTCACAAGCCTACACCACAACACAAATTAAATATACGAATTTTTTTACTTCTTTTGTTATGAAGTATAGTTTGAAAGGGCTAGGTGTATATGGGTTTTAAAAATATTATTTCACTGTTTTAGGCAGTAGGCCCTTTATTTCAAAAACTACTAAACGTACAAATTTTGAAAAATATTGTTTTAGAAGCCTACGCAAAGGTTATAGAACAACTGTAACGACAATTCTAGACTTTATAATTTTGTAGGTATTGACGTGAATATGTATGTTTCCCTACTTAATTATATTAGGTATTAACAAATATATTGCCCTGGAAATTCCATATCAGTGATAATTTATGATATATGAAATAATTTGACTTTAAATTACCACACCTTAGATGCGCGAGTCATACTACTTTTGGATAGGTTTTACGTTGAATTTATTGCATTGTTTTTTGTATAATTATTATTGTTATTAATAAATGCAAAATCTATCCAACGTAGAAACAAGACAATATAATTTCATTTACTGTTCTTTATTGAATAGAATATTCGAAGTTATCCTCATGTAATACCTTGTTATGTACTATTATTGGGCGGTTTTTGACAATAATCAAAACATCTCCATTTATGCCTCAAAAAGATAAATGGAATATACTTGCACATCGACACCGGACATCGGATGGCACACGCCCGCGCAAGTCCTCGAATAAGAGAAGAGAACTACCGCAAGCAGTAAGTAACTCCTACCCTCATTAAACCCTTAATTCTCTCTCAAACCTAAGCAAACACCCGCTTCATTCCCTATTCATAGCTCCAATTACTCGCGCGGTACTAATTCTAATTCACACTATTTATTCATTATTCAAATTCGGGACGCTCTGCCTGCGGGCAACATATAAACGTAATATGACATATCGTGTCTTATTGGGTATCATATTACGTCCTATTATGGCGACTCACTTTCTGCTAAGTCGCCAAACTTGAATATATTTTGATTTTTATGTTGTTGTTGCATTTTTCTCTGAATTTAATGATTGAATTATATGCTATCACATGGTTAACCAAAAAAAAACACCGTTTCAAATTGTCTACCGACGGAACATGTATTTAAATTAAATACATAATATCTAAGAATATTATATACTCAGTAAGTAATATAAATATATGCAACTAAACAACGGTAGATCTTCAACCAACTATTTTTTGTAGATTAAGAAGTGTATTATTGCAGTCATTGTTCATTGAAAAAATGAAACCTGTACATGTAATTAAACTAACCTGCCTGTACATTAGAAACATTTACGAAAAATTTAGGGGCACAAAATAAAATAACAGAAAGCAAAAATACTGTTTTTGAAATTTTTGTCTCGTTGTGTGTTTGTTTGGGCAGTCATTGCATAAAACTATTGACTCAGTTCGAATGGAATTTTAAAAAATATATGTGGATGAAATGAAAATAAATGAAGTTTCATTTCATCGCGATCGGTTCCCGAAGAAGAAGATGCAAATTAATATTTTTAAAAATGCATTTATAATGCATGAGTACAATAACAACAAAAAAGTGCCTTGTTGTTCGACACGTAATAATTTCATAAATGTATGGTGTACTTATCTATGTAAATAAACGACGCTACATGTGTTTTAAATTGCGATCCACACTCGATTCAATAGTCTTAAGTATTGGTCGCATTCAATAAAACATTCAGAACTATTTTTTCATCAACGCAATTTACGAACACGTTGAATGCCTCAATGATTAATCCATTTTCAACGAACGTGACCAAAAAAGTACTGGCGTGACTCTACTTCACTATATAAATACACTTTCACCAAGAAAACTATTCGTGCTTCGTCCACACACGATCTCCAATAAAACTCTACGTATTCAACGTAGTCAAAGATAATATATTCCATGTTATGCTTTTTGAAATAGCACATAAAGAGTGGGCTATCTTTATACGCAAATAAGTTTAAATCAACAAGGAAGGTAGCTGCCCCTTAAAAATTGTTGCATATATTATTATTTACCCAGATCTTCTCTACCAAGCTTGAAAGTTTGTTAATGATAAAACATTTTTACAAAAAAATTGAACTGACTTCAAATAACACACTGCAAATGATAAAATAATGAAAATACGTTACTCAATTGGAACTTTTGCTGTACAATATCGTTTCCCAACAGAAATTAATTAGTAAAATATTAAGCAGGTGGCATCCCCCAGAGCGTCAAGACCTAGGAGTTGGAATTCGAAGTTTAGTGACAGAGTATCTGCTTGAAACCCAAAAAACTAATTTAATAAATGCAGATTTTGAAGATTTAGGTCGGCAGTACTCCTGTAGAATCAGGACTGAGACGTTGCAAACCGTAGTTCAGTGTCAGAGACTCTGCTTGAGATCCACAATACTATTTTAAAAACAAGTATATTCTAAATCCTTACAATTATGGGTAGAATCCCTGCAGCATCAGGACTGAGGATTTGGAAATTGGATTTCAGTGATAGAGTCTCTGCTTGAGAACTAAACTAATATATTAAAAACTGTTTATCTTCAAGTCTTACGGTTTAGGCAGGCAGTACATCTAGAGCATTAAAATTTATGGATTAACGGTTAGAATTATATTATATGTATACTTCCTCTACCTGTTTACCCTATTATTTTCTTGCTACATCAAGACGAGTTACACAAGTCTACACTCAATGAATTTACTCTTGACAACTGAAGAGTTTATGTCACCTTCTTCTCGCTGCATCATTGCTCCCTGAGTTTGCTAAAGAGTAAATTTACGTCACCTTTAGCCATATCTTATTTAATTATCATGAGACATACATCATTGAAAGTTGAAAAAGGCACCTATGCTGTTAAATGTTAAAGAATCCTATGATATATCTTCATTTTCAATGGTTAGATTCTAACCAAATTTGCATGTGACTATGCTGGCAGTATACCATTCCAATAAATCTATATATCAACCAAATTGGTTGGACCTACATTATCCAAACTCGATCACGGTACATTTACTCTGTAATATTGATCAATTCTATTTACATTGTTATAATCTAACTAAATTATCACCTGTGTTGCAGGGCACCTGTGTTGTTAAATTTTGGGAAATTTTGCGGTATATCTTAAATTTTCATATTCAGATTATAAACACATTTTCATGGTATTATACTGAGAGTATACCTTTTCAAATAAAATAGGAATAATTGAAAATGGTTAATGAATGCTGTAAACATGAGGACGAAACCGCCTCTTTTTAGAAGTCAGTTAAAAAAAGTTATACGCCATTTAAAAAAAATAAACCAGTATAACAAACGCACAGAACGCGTACGTTAAACACTGTAGAAAAAAACAATACTACCAGCAATTGACTCATTGCAATTATTAGCAATTGACCAAACTCTGAGTGTATTTGGTTATCACCTATTACCAATCATGATTTTATTCACAGTACATTCTAATAAAATCCTTGCAGAAATTAAACCGATAACACAATAGAAACACTTATTTTGATGATCTATGATATGGGTGACACTTAATCATATCTTCTGTAACAAATTTCCGTGCTAATTCGGGAAGTATCAGGTTTGCTACAAAGATGAAAAACTCTCACTCCAACAGATGTTCTCTGTAGCTCGCTGTTAAGTGTTCATAAGGATATTATTATCACAATTCTAAAGAAAATATGGAACTTTGATAAATCCATAACATACCAAATTATTTACTCTGCCGGAACTACGTATAATGAACTAGATATACTTCATTATGCAGTTCTTTTACTGCACAATACCTGTTATTCTGGAACAAGTAAAACATTGAAGTAGAATTTGGAAAGATATGTCACTTTGTATTCACTGGAAAACACCAATAATGTCAGGTGATACATACATCAACCGAGTGACAGATTTTAAGCTTGGAAATCCTAATGATGTTAATTTTAGCTAGAAAATGAAATTTAAAAATTTATTTCCGAAAAATTTTGTGAATAATATTTACAGTGGTCTTAATTTTTCTTATAAATAACGTCAATATTAATAGTATTTACGCAGACAGGGATATAGGCAAAAGATAATTGATATTTAATTGTATGACAGTGCATTCGCACGGAACTCCGCGGGAGTGCACATTGCATAAGACCAGTATGCTTCTGTATGCATTTCGTTAAATATTAGTTTACATCTGTTATTAAATAAAACGATCGTTCCTGTAACATAATCGTAAGTATTTTTTCATATCTGTGCGTATATATTCTGTCTTTAAGAGTTAACAGCCGCTCAATATGACTTGAGGGCAATTTTTTGTGATGTATTTCTTTCAATTTTGTGTCAAAAAGGTTCAGCATAGAATTAAAATTTATTAAAATTTCTAGAAAAAACGTTTTAATCACACACCTTTTAATTCAAATCAATATATCTTCATGTAATCTCTTAAAATTTAGGAAAAATAGACTAATTCGAAATTATTTAGTTAAACTTTTCTTACAAAATAAATACTTTTACGTCAAGTGATTTCCGTAAAATAGAAGAAAAACCTAGCAATCGCTAAAAAACTAATTTTTCATCTCTTTTTTCCCTGTGGTGGAGAAACAACAAGAATCGTTTTAACAAGAAACTTTTCTTGTTGAAATAGAAAAACATCAGAGCGGATTTACAACAACAAAATCTAAATACTATTAGAATCATTAGATCTATATCATGTATACCATGATCATTAGATCTATATCATGTACACAAAAACCATGTCAAATTTGAACCAAATTTTGATGAAACTACTCTATAGGTACACGTTTTCAAATAAGAAAAGAATCATTCAAATTGGTTAATCAATGCCGAAAATATCAGTACCATATCCAAAAAAAGTGGCTATACGGCTTTTGAACACACATCCAATTATTTACTTTTTTACTTGCTTGCTTGCGTCATGATAAGTCAAATAAGTGCGGCTCCATCACTGTACCCTGAATTTTCTAAAGGAAAGATTATTTCACGTTTATTCCTGTCTTTCTAGACTATAATTAAACCTACATCATTCAAATTCGATAACTTCACCTGGGCTGTTCTTTGTTGAGGAATTCTATGTCGTATCTTCAGTTTCCATGGGCAAATTCTAACTAAATTTTCATGAAACTACACTACTACCCGTTGAAATAAAAAAGAATTATCCAAATCGATGAATAAATTCCGGAGATTTAAGGTGACAAATGCAAAAAAATAGTTGGAATTAAAACCCCCTCAAGTTTTGAAGTCGGTTAAAAATCCAATTGTATAGAAAAGATACTTTAAATAATTAAGAGATAAATAAATGTAAAAGTTCATATTGCCAGTGAATAACTAACCACCATCGTTCCAAGAGGTGCAAATAAAGGACTACAAGGATTTCTGTACCTAAGTTTTTAACACGCTTTTATTAGCTTTATTTATATATTTCTATGTATGTATTTAAAACTCTTTCAAAAGCGAACAGACTAATAAATAATTCTAGGTTTCCGACACAAGTGGGTTTGTTCACAATAATAATGTTCCATTCAGATCCTTGAGGCATAAAATCTTGAAAGACGCGAAAGTAAATGCAACTAAAATCATTCAACTGAAAAGTTTGCGTGAAAGACTCCAGTGCGAATACAATATTGAATATTTTTTATGTTTAGTTATGTAAATATAAAAGACAGGACACATCACAAACAGAAACGTGACTTACTTGGACTGATAAGACACAGACAGATACGTGACTTACTTGGACTGATAAGAATTTTAATATTTGGCATTGCTTTCAATAAAACCATTACATTGATATTCTCCATTTCGTTACAGTCTACTTATGCACCACAGCTACATATATTATGAATGAAATTTCTAAGTCTTCAACGTTTACCACACGTTTATAGTTGCACAAAGCAGCACATTACACCACTCGACATACGTCAACAAATTCAATTTTAATAGCTCGCACGCAAAAGTCGCGCCAAACGACTTAAGCTTTAAACTTCGGCTGCGCGCATCCATAAAACCAATTTCGCCGAACTTCGCCACCTTACATATGATCAATTACGGCCCAGCACTAGCCCGGTAGGCGAATGCTTTCGGATACGTTCAACTGAAAATAAGGTTAACTCATGTTGCTCGACTTAATCCAAAAATGTATGGAAAGTGTTTGTTTATGTACGTATCTGCGTGCGTGTAGGTAAGAGCGAACTATGTTATCCCTCGCTATTGCTCGCATATAATTTATATTATTTTCATTGCGGCTTAACGTAGAATTACTTTAATTCTGCCGGCTGTTGTTGTACTTAAATAATGTTTATTTTAAATCGCTTTCCTGCGGTCATCAGAGCCTTAGCGAGATTTAAATGCGGCGCACAGTAGAAAGGATGAACGCGGTGATTTGAATTGAATTATATTCATATTGTATTTATATACTTTAATTAAAATAAACTGTGCGACCTTTTTTGTTTGAGAATACGGCGATCATGCCCAAAATTAATTGCAATACCACCACTCGCAGAAGATATAATCAATTTATTTACTTTTTAATGTATATACAAATATGAAAAGTGGATTTATTGTTACATGAACTAACTCTTTCAATCAATTTCAACGAAGAAGTTATAATAATTAGTAACTACATGGACTGCCAAAGATAATAAACAAACCTATTACCTAAAATGATTAAAAAAATAAACAGAGGAATAATAGAATTTAGAAGTTATAATTTTTGAGACAACTTTCAAAATCGTAGTATGTAGTATAGTTCTGAGCTTATAATTTCAGTCCGTAACTGGAAAATATAAATAAATTAAAAACAAAATTACATAAAAAATGAGAATTTTGCGTAGGATTTCGCGACCTAGAAAGAGGACAGGGGCATTCAAGTCAAAAACGTGGCACAAGTATAAGACTAATGTCTGAAAATTATTTAAAATATTATGAAGTATCGGGAGAGTGTAAATCCATGACGAATTATTCAGTAGAGCAGATGATTTATATTCAGAAATGTGGTATTTTATAAGACGAAACATATAAGGAATGTATTAATTTCGAAGATTTCAAAAAACATTTAATATGTTTTAGTGAGTCCATTATTTTACGTTGGTAGAGGAAAATATAACAGAATTCCATAACAATAGCCGCGGTAATTTATGTATTTTTATGTTAAATATTGTATTTCGAAATAACTTTTCAGGTTTATTTCAGTCCAGCGGACGTTAAAATTAGATGTAAAATGCTAAAATAAACATCCAGGTATTTCATATCTCTATAATGCTGAAGCAACAAAACAATTTGTCGATCTTTTAGGATATTTAGAAATTTAATAAAATTATAGACCTATATGAAAATTTATAATTTGAAAAATTAAAAAGGTAATTATATAAACAAATTGTACTGAAAATTAAAAAAAAACAAGAAGTTACTGAAGATTATTGATTAAAAACTTTTAAATATAATTAGAACTCTCACTGCGGGGTTTCGGTATCAACTTATTTCAGGTACTTAAAAATATTCCAATATTTAAGTGTACTACCATTTCTCTTAAACCATTTACGAATAGTATAATTGTTCGCCATTTAAATTTATTGCCTAATAAATCAGTTGCAACAGTAAAATATCGCAAATTTTTCAGTAACTACGCTGTAATTTTTCAATAAATTTGGGTACCTAAAATAGCTAGCTGTTTTTGTGATTTACACTTCTGAAATAGAAACGAAATTCTTTTTTGTGAATATTTTTAGTAAAATCTTATGAATTCTTTTACGTGACATAATGAACATTTTTTTAAAAATTATTATTATATTTATAATATTAAACAATTATTATTAATCTGTCCTACTTTTTTGATTAACTTACCCCACAACCGAAACCACCTTACCTTTTCGTAATACGTATACCCCTCTAAATTCCCAAACCAATATTTTTAAAGTTATTGTTATACTGAAATATACAGGTAAATAAACCCCTATTGTTGTAAGTTGGTGTAAATCTGATGGGAATCGCGATGCCTGAGCGATCCAGTAGTCTTTATTTTTTTGTATGGAACCTTAAATAATAAAATATGTTTAACATTTCCGATGATTAATTAACAATCTCACGATTGCTGTGTTTATCCAATACAAATCCTTCTGTAATATATGGACGTCAAAAGGCCAGCAATCAGTAAACCTTCAATTGTTCTAACAATATCCATTTGGTTTGTTAAAAATTTTATCGGATGTCTCTGACATATATTATATAAAAACTACCATGTTCAATCTTCTATTCAGTTAGCAACTGAGTTTCGGTGAGTAAAGAATAACCAAAATATGACAATTTCAGAAAGGCTACTTTGAGTGCTCTTGTATCATTAATTCCGTTTATGGCATAAAGCGAACAAGACAACGCGTAGTATATGCACAGCGAGGATGACTGTGACACAACCAAGCAATAGTTTCAATAATTCAAATAACCCACCATCCCCAATCATCCACCACGATATCATACATTAAATTTTAAAATGTTATCGAAACAAATCATAGGATAAATTTGTATTATTCGACAAAGCCACTCTCGTGTTTTCAAACAGCTTTTAATTGGGACGTCATGGGATGGCTGGTTTATTTTAATATTAGAAAGTCTGTGTTTAGGTCCGTATTTTTCAGTTATTTACTTCGTGTTCATTTCATTTTATTATCCTTAGTCACTCATTACGCAATCACCTTCATATCAAAATCATATTAATTATATGTATGTAAACTTTCTTTTGTTAATTAGCTGCGTTTTTGGTTTAAAGTAGCAAAATTAGCAAAAAGTAAAAAAATTACAAAAGAATTTGGCACAAAAATTGCTTAGTTTAACAAAGTTAGGTTAGGTTAACAAAGTAATCGAAGTTGCAATATTTTTTTTCAGCCGTTGTAGTTTTTATTTATACGGAAATCTGTTTTAATTTTAGTTATGCCCATCTGTCCTTTCGTTATAGCGTCACACTTCTGCAGGTTGAGGCCTACGTGGGAGAGATTTTATAGATTTATTAAATAGTGATCTGAATTATTATTTAGTGAAACATTAAGGAGATATATGTAAAAATTTAGAGATATATGTAAACTGCGTTTTAATTTTTTTTCACGCATGTAATTAAACGGAAAGGGATATTGGAAAGGCCTTTTCAAATTAAATTTAAGTTTCATTTCCCACTTTTTCAGCCTCGTTCGATGTACTAAGTTCATTCCAGAATATTAAATTTCACAATGATTTGCAATTTGAGTCCCATCCCCTCCTCTATTTTTCAACATGGTTTAAAGAACCTGAATAATTTCTAGATACGGAATTTTGAATAAGACTTTTAATTCAAATTACTTCTGCTGACTTGGCTCGACAATTTGACTACGGAACACTGTATCATATTGCTGAAACTCGTGTCAGTCATTCACAAACCACGCAAGCCTTACGTAAGTAAATACGCATTTGCCTTATTATTATTGTAGTACACAGTGCATTACTAATTCGTTTACCTAATATACCAGTGCGCATACTAGTGCCACTTTATTATGTGGGAAATTTTACTATATTTTAGAAAATTTGCCATTCACACAAGCATTAATAACAGTTTTATTTCTGCTTTGCAATAATTCTATTTCATTTGTTTTTTATCCTTTACTATAACTCTCTACTACAAACTGTTTTGTAACAAAAGGTCTTATTAATTGACCGCTAAGCAAAGTATAATGAAATAAAGAGAATAGGTGAATATGGGAGAAAATAGTAAAACCTACACCAAAGAGGGTAAACCCCTATTGAGATTGATTGATTGATGATTTAACAAACGTTTTCGTCACTTCATGCTTTTGGACAGTACATCCGATTCGTCAGTTAGTTACCATTCGATAGTACGGTCAATACCGATTCGGTGGTAGTAAAAAATATGACGGAAATATGGGTTTATGCATTACATAGTTCGTTTGACCGCTAGTTCTGCTCTGATCTAGATTACGTAATACGTCTGTCACTTGGCTTAATTAATTAACATTGACGAACCTGCGAACGTAAGTGGTTTTCACTTAAGTAGAACCTTAAGTTAAATGTCTATGTTACAAAAACAGGTTTGTCTTAATTAAACTTCTAAATAAATGTTTCGCTTACTTAATAATAACTTGACTTAAAAACGGTGTTCACGAAATTGGAAGAAATTTACTTTATGTTTGAAATGTGTAAGGTACATTAAATCTCTACTAGTTATAAACTGTAAACCGATTATAAAATTTATACTTTTAACATAGAACAGTTCCGGCTTGTTACGTTATTCCAGGTTTCGACTCATGTTATTAAGTCACGTTATTTTTATCTCTATCACATTGGCATATGAAAACATGTTACAGAAAATTATTATTTTTAAAATACAACGTACGAGTCTGGTAAATTATTTTTCAAATAAGGCATAAAATTTAGTTGATTCTAGTCACTTTTGGTGCTGCAATATTTTTTCTGTCGTATTTTTGAGTTTCGTATTGCAAGATGCAAAAAAAGTTAATTGGTAAAAGTTTTGATGTATCAAACCATTTGTTTATAATTGAAATAAGATAGAAAAAGTTTCAAAATGTAGAGAATTATTAGAAGTTTTTAATAGCACATAATTTCTACAATGATGAGAAACAAAAGTGTAAATTTTAGATTTTGTTATGTTTACTGTTGTACTTCCTACCCGTTCTTGTTTTTGCTTTTTTTTTCTATTATATTAACGATCATTCACGCTAAGAAAATAATATATTTTTTAAATATTTCGAAGAAAAATCTTACTTGAGCCATGATATCGAGGCATAAATTTTCACAGCAGAAACTTAAACTACTTTGGACTGTCGTTACATTTACAATTATTTAAGAATGTCATTTTCATCGTTTGTCCATCCTCATATTAATAGTTTGTTCATTGTCATATTAACCGTTTGTGAGTTCTTGCATTAGCCATTTGACCGTTGTTATATTGTCCGTCGTTCAAAAAAAGGAAATTTCTTTTATTTCGAAGCCACTTGATGTTACTTTAACCTTTTACTGTTCATAAAGTTCAATAAAATATTTAAAATTTCAGAGAATACAAAAGTACTCAAGTAACATATTTTTAAGTAGTAGGTCTTCTTAACTGTTTATTTTTAACAATACAGTATTTGAATGATTGTTTTGGCAGTTTCGGAAAGCTTCTCGTAAAATTAAATATTTCATTTACTTTTTATAGCTAATACATTCTCGTATGAAGAGTGTTGAGAATATATTCAGAAAATATATAATAATATAATTGTGCAATGTTACATTTTGTTAAAATTAAATATTTATTGAATGTTAAAATGGGCATCAAATAAATATTGTATGTAATATGTATTTGATACCAAAATTGAGGAAGATAATACAATTTCCAATAACGACGCCCAGAAAGTACATACCGTAAGCATCTGGCTTGTAGAGAAGTAAACATTTTCCATAAAATACAATATCATGGCGAAAAACTTAAATTTTAATGTCTTTAGAACGATATTTAAGCTTATGAATATTATTAATGGTCCATATTTGTATACGAACGCCAAGTGATCCATCAAGACCGCTTTATAGTACACATACATAGAGTATATATATTTTTTTTTTCAATTATCCTGTAAGACATTGAAACTATAAACAAATATAAACAAGACAATTTTCTACTATTCGTGTGGCCTCCAAAAGCGATATAATTTATTGAATATATTTGGCGTTAATTTTGTAGAAATTCATTATTCACAATTAAATGAAACTAATGTAATACAACGAAACCTAGGTTGTGGTAAGGAACTTAAAGAAAGTAGAAATAATACTACATCACGTAGTTTCATTTAATTGCGATATAATTTAGCTATTACTATATTTTTTCCGGAAATTTTATGCGATATTTTCAAAATTAGGCAGTTATAAAAGGGAACAACTAAAGACATACATTTTATTTAGGTTTTCATCTTGACATCTAATTAAAAATTTAGGTCATAAGAACATTGTTTCATTTTTTAAAATAATGCTCAAGAAACGTTCAATAATTTTTAATCCAATGTCCATTTTATTACGGGACCTTTTTTATTTGTATAATTTTTCATTCCAATTAAAAGTTTATCGAACGTACGAAAACTAGTAATGGGTATACAAATAACCAAATTGAGAATGAATTGTTTTAATCTAGAAATGTGCGAGTAAACCCTTAACTTTGAACAAGGGAAAGCTGATTCCAAGTTTCAGTCAGACTTCGTAAAATATTTCCTGCATCATGATGGTTTGGAACGTCAGTATAATTATGAAAGAGGAAGTTTTAAGTTTTACCACTGTACTAATTTTTTTTGTCATTTAGAGAGTTTTTTTTATATCCAAAATAACAGTCGTTCTGAAAGATTATTGCGTAAGTTGATATTACTGACTGTAACCTATGAAAGAACAAATGTTACATCCGTTCCATTAAATCCTCCTATGGATAAAATACAAAGTTCCAATTTAATTAATTACATGTGACATCTCAATAATTATCAAGTCTGGTTAATCCTCTGATAACATTGGTGTCTAAAATAAAAATCTAAACTTTCAAAGCTAAGACCGATCTGACTTTATAAACTTATTTCGGCAATATTTCAGATCCTACAACTATACTAATTGGAGTCATAATTAATGTTCTTTTCTTATCCAGGTAATTCTTATGGTATTTAAATATTGAGTACGTTTGGCATTAAGTTTGTAGAAATGCATTATAACCTAATTTTTTTTAAAGTGAATGAAACTATGTGATGTATTATATCTACTTTATTTACTATCTTAACCACGACCTAAGTTTCGTTGTATGACAACATCTTCAGGTAGGCAATTTGAAGAGATTCAGATCTCTTCAAATTGATACACATATATACATATGTATATATATATATATATATATATATATATATATATATATATATATATACACGTATATACAACGAAACCTTTGTCGTGGTTAAGAATTTAAATAAAATAGATGTAATACTACATCACGTAGTTTGATTTACTTGGTAATAAATATTAAGAATTCAAATATATTTTCTAAATCAATATTTAAAAATTTCTGTTGCATATAAATTTTATAATAATTTAAATTCTATGACTAATTCTTGTCTTATTTCTCAAGCTTGTTTTATTTCTCATTAATCTTTCAGTATCAATGAGTATTGGATTGTAATAAAAAATTAAAGCAATCATAAAATTATCTACTGCTTTTGCAACTATTTTTTCTTTTTACTCTGGGGAAAATATGAAGAAGGTGCATATAGATATCCGTGAAGATTATTTATACCATTAAAAACCTATACCATGAAAAGACTAGTGGAATATGTTATTTAGGCTTCTGTGAATGCAAAACACATTTTCTTTGAATTTTATATCTGTGAGTTAGTTCAAGAATCACGCAAAAATACTAGACTGATTTGAAGGAAACTTTCACTGGAAAAAT
The DNA here is from genome assembly GCA_039881145.1 of Druceiella hillmani. Taxonomy (NCBI): domain Eukaryota; kingdom Metazoa; phylum Arthropoda; class Insecta; order Lepidoptera; family Hepialidae; genus Druceiella; species Druceiella hillmani. The sequence continues at coordinate 19,638,942 of JAYKKI010000014.1, forward strand.
GTTTATAATTTCAATTGAAATTTGGGCTATTTTTGTCCCTTTTTAATGTTTATAGTTCTTCTTTATCTGTTTGTCTTTTTGTTCGAACATTACTTAAAAACTGATAGACCTATTTGAATCAACTTTCATTGAGGTAATCTTGTGGTACAAATTAAATTCTGGAATATCTTTTATTTGTCAGGGCTATTTTTAAGATGCAAAGATTTTTAAGTTAAAATGAAAGTGATTTTGGTTTTATTTATAAATGTCCTATCTGAATCTAGTGGTGGGGAGGGATAAATTCTGAGAAAATATATTTTAAAAATTTTCGTGGAGTGCTGGCTAATAACGGTCAAAACACTTTTAAGGCTTGGTGGGAAATATAATTCATAGGATGAGAATAGGTGAGAGATACGTTTTTCCATTCCGTACGTCACAAAAGTAGTTATTGAAATAAAATCAATATTTCGTTAGAGGATGTTAGGTTAGATCAGAAATCGAATAAAGCATAGAAATTTAAAAAAAAATTCTTTTTCTAATAAAGTACTTATGTCTGCAGGTTGGAGTTTGTTCAAGAGGAAATAATTCCCCTTTTCCTTTTCTCTCCCCGACAATTCAACTCAGATATTACGTTTCAATATATCACTGTAGTTTTTATTTTGATCAAGGGTAACTTTTAAATGAAAATTACTACTGGAGAAAAACTCCGCTGCAAAAGTAAAAATAAATATGCGTGAATGAATTCGTGGGTAAAGGCATGTTAAATAATAAGATATTTGTATAATTTTTAGATAAGCAATTATTTAAATGGCTTTATGTTTTATTAGCATTCTTTTAACGAATTAAGGAAGTATCAATACCCAATAGGATGACGTACAATGCTAGGGCAAAATAAAAAAAACCAAAACATATTAATTTTTGAACTTCAGAAGAATCAAAGTTAAAACAATTAAATATATAAAATAGTTACCAGAATTAAACGTAAACATATTTCATTAAACCCGGTTAAAAACGCAGCCCAACATATTTGTTGAAACGGACCACTTTATGTAAATTGAATCAGCATTACGTGATGAGACTTAATAATTTCGGGAAAACAATAAATAATATTTGTACAAGCAACAGCATTAATTTCATATTGGTTCTGTCACTACTTTTTAACAAATGTGGCTAAACATATTTGCTGAAACAAATGACCTTGTTTAAATTGTGTCAGCAAAATTTATTGGAAATCATATCCATTATGAATCGTTTGTTGGTACGATTCACACTGGATATATTGGATATTCACACTGGATATGTTTATTGGTGGAAATTTAATTTTTTTCTGGAAAATAATAAATCAAATTTATGCAAGCGGCAACATTAATTCTGCTGGTACTTTTAGTTCTGCTGGTACTTTTAAAGAAATGTGATTTAATAAGGGATGTTTTCAGTAAAGAAATTGATAAAAAGGCAACTGCGCTTATTTTTTTTCCTGTTTCTTTTGCCTCATTCAATCTTATGCGTTTTCCAATGACACTTTTTAGAAATAGCTCAACGTTTCCCAAATACGTCACTTTTTGCAATTCCGCCATTATTTAAATATCAATAAGTTTCCTTGAATCAATATCATCATTGACATCTTATCTCATTTCACTCTATCACGTAAATTTTTCCCCGAATATTACTAATTCGCATTTTTCCTATCATAATATCAACAAATATTTAAACATTTTTAGGGTTCCGTACCCTAAAAGGAAAATCGAAATCCTTATCAGATCACCGATTCTCCTGTCAAAATTGTTTTTCTCAAAATTGTTTTTGAAATTGGACAAAGAAATTTGAATTAGCAATAAAAAATATTAATTAAATTGTCCATATCTAAAATCAACACACTTTTTTTTAAATTCCATATGAAGTGTATGTTATCATTTGAAAGGCCTAGTTATAAAATGTTAATCTCATAAATATTTGCTTCAAAATTTCAGATGGAACATTTTCAGAGATGTACTAAAAAATATGCAAAAATAACAATACCATATGACACATCCCCTCCTTTTATCTAAAACTGTCTAATTTTAAACTATAAAAATAGGGTTTTTAGAAGTTTACGTAAAGGTTGTAGGGAAGCTATAGCGATTATTCTAGATATTATAATTTATTAAATATACCCCATGTTTTTACACTTATGAGAGTTATAGTAGACAATATATTTAGGTTGTGAAAAATTAATACTAATGAATAGTTTGATAGAAATATTATGTAAATATTTTTGAGTTAATATTAACATGATATTAAATGTTTGCAAGTGCCTAAATGCATATGGAAACCTAGTAATGCGATTTTAACCTTGATAGGTTTTATTCATGATCGCTGTTTACAGCGATCATACATCATACATACATATCATATACAGCAAAGCTAGAAATGTTTTAACTAAAATTTTCAATAACGACATTAAAACCTATAATATATAAAAAAACATGGTACATTTGGGAAGTTCATTATAATTAGTGCAATGACTTGCGTTAGCGAATGTATTTAGATTGCCGAGCATAGCATCGTTTTAAAACTTTGCAGACGAAGTACCTTCCTTGAATCTGGTTTTTGAAAGATTTGATACACCATAAATTAGTAAAGAGTCTCGGATTAATCGATTGACTTAACCCGCCCTCCTCATTAGTGTAAACATTTCTTAAACAAACTTCTATTTCGCACCAACTTCGCTGCCAACGCGTCTTCCATAATCCGATACTTGAGCCTATAAATTTAATTCTTTTGGTTACAAATTTTAGTGGGATTTAAGTATGAAAAGTCACTGTGAAACGTCTCGCTATAGGTAATGATTGAGCCGAAGATATACGAGATCAGTTTAATAGCCAAAAGCTTATCCGACGTTTAGTAAGGCGACGCGAGGATTTATGCAATTATTAGCTCAATTCGCTTGGACGCTCGAACCCGCCGATCCTCAGTGCCCCGTCCGTCGGCTTTGGTTTTTTGCGGGTTAGGTATTATTGTTTTTACTTCGGAACTGACAGTGTTATAATAATTAAAGGCAAATTGCGTCCACTTAGTTGGTAATTTCTCTTGAATTTCGCCTAATGAGAGGCTTTGATATTCGGCAGGGCGCAATTGTCGAGTCTGAGAACCTACCATACCCCTATTACGGCGCCGGGTGTCTGTAGTGAAATGTGGTGTTGGAATGATTATTGCTGCCCGCCAATTGACAATAGCACCGTCTGATTAAGGAAATATGGGCTAAGATTCAAATCTTTACATTAATGTAAATCATAGTAACATTGCGACCTGGTTTTAATGGTAGAAATTTCCTCAAATGTTAATTGTTTCTCTTTCGGCTAACGGCCTGAGTTAAGTGCATATTCTAAGTAGAAACTCCCAGAGATGTGCGGATTTAACCACTTTAAAATTTCCTTGAATTGTTACTGAGTTTAATTAGATTCTGTAATTACATAATAAATTAATATCATCTGATTCCTCTGCTCATGTCCAATTAATAAATAACATCATTTATGTATTTATCCGGTCGTTATCCCTAGGGTGTTTAACTTCTGTTCAGTAGTTAAGGTATTCAATTTTCACAGTTTATTAACTGTGCACACAATGGCCGGGGAACTTTCATAAAATCTCGTAACGGCACTAAGGACCCGCGCGGTGCTCAGTTTGCTGGTTAATTAAACGTCAGTCATTACAGCTAAAGTCAGTCGTGCTGCAGGACAATACGCTGTGAGATAAGAAGCCGTTACTTGTGAGTCACACTGAACATTGTTTCCAGCGTGGCCAGCCTGGGTCGTTAGGTGTTGATATAATTTATAAACCTCATGATATCGGGAGACGCAGAACATTTGGTGGATAATATTAGAGACATGCACAGTAAAGCTGCTTAAAGCGGCTGCTGTATTAGTTTTATTGCTGCTGTATTAGAATTAAATATAATTTTATCAACTTTCCGGATATGAATATTATTCGGACATCAAAAATGAGATGGATCATACCACAATGGACCGTGTCGTTAACGGATCGTGTCATGGTGATGACAATAATTTATAAGTAATTTTTTTTCACGGAACTAATTCTTATAATAAATTGTCCTGCGTTAGTGGAAATTGTATTAACAATCCCACATCGCCCAACACCATTTGAATATCATACATGTTGCATTATTTAATCATACGTTTTTGTAATTTACTTATTAGTAAGGATTCGTAATACATTTAGACTTTCGTTTAAACTTTGTCTTTAAAGTATGATTTGAATTATTTTAAGGTGAAAGCTCTAATTACTTTATTTTGTTCCTAATACTATATTTTGTTTAATGTTCTACGGAACTTCAATACTTTTAGCTTTAAACTTTTCAATACTTTTAACTTTTAGAAAAGGAGATTGCCCAGCGATTACTTTAAACGGGCAACAGACACCGCACTCAGATACTGCTAAATACCTCGGCATGCACTTGGATAGACGATTGACGTGACAAAAACACATCTGGAATAAACGTAAACAATTAGATACAAAATTGCGAAGCTTGTCCTGGCTCATCGGGAAAAAATCACAACTATCTAATGAAAGCAAAATGGCTGTCTACGAAACAATATTAAAGTCAGTGTGGACATACGGGATCGAGCTGTGGGGTACAGCATCTAACAGTAACATCGAGATCTTGGAAAGATTTCAAACCAAGACAATGAGATATATGTACCAAATCCCAAACTGTATAAGTAACAAATACATACTCCGAGATTTGAACCTAACAACTGTGAAACAGGAAATAGCCACCAGAAGTCTTAAATGCCAGACCAAGCTATCTGAACATGTGAATGTGCAGGCTACTAAACTATCAGGAGATGGCAGTGTTAAACACTCACGACTAAGAAGGAACAGTATTCCAACCCTTCATAGCAGATTTCTAAACCCAAAGTGAGAGACATCGATGGATTCTCCTCATAGCTAAATTACATACGCAGACTGTAGTCACCAATAATAACAGCTAAATGTGAAAAACATATTGCTGTGCTAAGCAGAATACATAAACAAAAAATACTTTTAACTATTTATCATTGTCAATAACTTTAGTAACTTTCAAGTTAAAACTATTCTTACAGACAGGAATGCAGACACTATTTTTTAACATAGACACAATTTCAGTAACCAAATGAAAAAGTGTTTAAAAGCTGAAAATTCGAAAATCACACACAGACACATCAATTTTATTTATTTTTATTTATTATTGTAAAAATATAAATTAAGAATTTACTTTTAATCTGCAGGTTTGAATAACAAACCGGTATACTCATATTATAGAGATATAGTCTATAAAATAATTTAAGGAGAATTTGTAGTTCAATTTAGCATTGAGACATAAGATTTTTATAATATCACCACCTCCATTAAATTTTACATTGCTAGTACTCTAAGGAAGATAATTAAGAAAATGTTTAAAAAATTATTAAATTATATATATATATATATATATATATATATATATATATATATATATATATATATATATGTATATATGTATATATATAAAATATATATATATATATATATATATATATATATATATATATATATATATGGTAATACGCCTTCGGTATAATAAAAGTAAAACTTATTAAGTATTCAGCGACTCCAATATCGTAACTACTATTCGTTCAGACATGAAAATGCGGTCGCCTGAGAAATCCTTTTACAATTAATACTTTCTAAACCGTTGCGTCACACTAATAGCAGTTTAGAAGAGAATGTTGAAACTGAGTAATATATTTTAACTCAACTTGCCTTTATTAATTTCACATTTAATCATTTCTTTTCATTTGGAAAAATATGTTACATTGTTATGTCAACTACGTGTCGATATCAGTCAGCGAGAATAATTTCCTTAGTGCGAACATCTTCACTGATGAAAAAATGTTAATAAAAAGCTACATTCAAAAAATCCTTTTACTTCATTATTTAACGCAATTAACCACAGACCATATATTATTAGCATTGTTACCATTATTAGCATTATCTAAAGATTATTAAGAAATATGCCAATAGCCGCACTCACCTTAACACGTTACTCGTCCAGAATACGGCGGCACAAAAGTGGCTAAAGATAATATTAATGCTACGTAATTTACAATTAAATTAAACTACGTGATGTAGTATTATTTCCACTTTCTTTAATTTCTTTTTAAGAATTTAGAATTTAGAAAAAGAAATTAAAGAAAGTAGAAATAATACTACATCACGTAGTTTCATTTAATTGTAAATAATGAATTTCTACAAAATTAACGCCAAATATATTAAAAACTACGTAATTTATTTTAGAAGCATACAAAAGTAGACACGAGCTACTTTGGACATCAATATGAGTTCAAAGATAAAGGATTCAACATGAACATGTAAACGTCAAGAAATTTCTTGCTAGATATAATGAAATATTTAACAACTAAAGAAATGGTCAAAGCAATATCATTTAGCTAAATATTGCCAACTGATACAAGGAAGGGTAGTAAAATGTTTGTTTGGTATTTTAACAGGCGACGAAAGCCAAATACACTGTTTATAAATTTTCAATAAAGAGGAAATCATCGGTATGGATATTTTCTTTCAAGCAATTGCAAATCGACGTAAAAAAAACGAATTTCGAGGGAAAAATTGTTCTCAGGTATTTTGCGTTTTACACTTTTTCTGTAGAAAATAGTAAATAAGGGATTTAAATTTTTTACTTTATAAAAACCTCCGTTTATTTTTACATTACTATGTATTTTTTCAACAATAATGCAATAAGCAAACGTAGTAAACAGGTAAACCAATACACAAAATGTTTTTAAATTTTATTTCTTGCTCAAAACTTTAAAATTAAGCTTTTAATTATTTTTTTTTCTCTGTAGTATATTTTAGTTTCATCCAACACGTTTTTTTAAATAACTTGAACGTAAACAATATTGTACATTTAGTATTTTGTTAGATTTACGTACGAAAATACTTTATTTCAAAAATATAATTCTAAACTGACTTCAAACCCACACCGTAATAGTGTTACTGTCTAAACAGATTTCAAATTGGTGGCAATTTGTAGAAAAATTGTTGTTGATAAAAGTTTAAATTTATTTTTTAAATTCAGTTTTATTTTTAGTGTAAATATATGAAACCAAAGGCTTTGGTTTTATTTATTTACACTAAAAATAAAGCTGAAATTTTTCTTTATCAACAACACCACTTTGAATTATTAACAATTTCTTGGTTAAAATAATTATTTCCGTAACCTGAGAATGAGAATTACAAAATAAACAAGATATGAATAGGGTACGCTTAATATCAATTTAGAGTAGCTAATGTACAATAAATGTGTTAATAAAAGGTCCAAATATAAATTTATGACACAGATAGAAATTACGCAGTGAGGCACCCAAAGGACCGCCGTCTCCGCAACGCAGATTTTCACTTCTTAAAATCTTGTATTAATTACTTGTTGAACCACCTGATTATGTTAGCACACAACCTTAATTAAAATAAGCGTAAGACGGCGAAGAAAAAGGCAAAGTATGTTAAAATAAAGCAGGATATCTCACCTTTATAAATAATTAACGTTTTAATATTTAGCGGGATGTCTGCCTCAGACGGCAACGACGATCAAATTCGCATTTGACCGAACCGCGCCGTAGTGCGGAGGTCGAAAAAACGGTTATTAAAAAAATTTAACTAAAATTATTTAATTATTCAACAGTATATTTTTTCAATTTTGGTTCTCTTGTATTGGTGATATTGACTACACACATTTTCCAAAATCATCTAAGAGTTTTTTTCGTGCCTTCCTAATATTACTTTCATTACTTATTTTTGTTCTAGTACTTTACTACTTGGCCTGCTCCACAATTATTTCCCAGTCAGGTCGATCCAAAGCACAGAGACTCCCAGTTTTCAATGGTATTTCTCCGCGTGTTCGAGCCAACATTTCCGAAGAAGATATTCCACCTTGTGGTTTATTTCTGAAGACTTGTCCTGTAGCCCTGATTTTAAACGTGCACGCGCTCGATGTGTTCAACCCACAGTTCTCCTCAGTGAAAAAAGACTGAAGGTACTTGAAGGTAGTTATCTTCTTGAATCTCTCGCCGTCAGCATGCAGTTGTCCCACCACCGTGCCTCTATGCGTCATTACTCTGTACTTAGTCTTGAACATATTTTTATATTCCAACTTCTACGACGTCGATGTTAATTCGTATAAAACTAACGAGTTACTTCTTATAAAAACTAATTCACAAGTTATCGATCTCTTGTATACTAAAATTAACAAAGATTTAAAAGTTATTTCATCGTGGTGGGCAAACATTTCAAGTATGTCAATGGGCGAAAGCCTTTGCTTTGCTTACTTAAAAATGCCGTCATAAATTTAACTATTCGCTAGGAAACTATGATGAGAAAGAAAATTTAATTTATATAAGCTGAGGACGATCTGTGTAAAATTTAATGAGATAAAAATTATGGTAGTTTTGTATACGAATTGTAGAAAATTGAGATAAAAATTTTGGAAAAAAATTTTAACCTTTGGTGAAATCTACATATGGCGTCGTGCTTTTTATTTCAGAAATTTTTGAGAATAACAATGTTGCGATATATTATTTCTAACCATTTATGATAATTTAAGCAGCACTCGTCATGGCCTCATACACGACTCGGCACACGACCCACGAACACTCCGACGAATGATTTTCTTACGACTTCATCACGTAATTTTCACAAAATGTTGAAAAATTATATATTTACACTTTGTTAATCGATTTATATATTGGTGATACCCGAAATAAATTTATTTACTAATTTCCGATAAAATCTCATACAGACATGCTCGACAGGGATTTTGTGTCATAACATGTATAGAAAATATTGAATTAACTAATGTAAAAGATTTGTTAGTGTTAGTTGGTTGCATGGATATTTCGAATAATTTCATATCTTTTCTATCATTAAAATTTTCTTGTTTTTAAGACATGATTGCCTTAATGTTTCCCTTTTTACCCTTCACAATAATAAAACATAAAGAAATCGCTTTTAACGTGACAGCCTCGCACCCTTTATTTTATTTTTATATTTGCCACCCTAATTTATTCCGATTATGCACTTGACAGTAATGGGGATATCATCATAAAATATGTCAATTTGTAACTTATTAAAGAATTATGTTATTTCTTATAAGTAATTTTAATTTTTAAATTATATGTTTTTATTTAACCTGTGATTTCAATTAAGAATAGATGTTTTTTGCATACGAGTGCTAAGTTGTAAACATAATCAGTATGCATAAATGTAAAAAGATTTGATTTCTTGATTATTTGGATAATGTTACCCTTTTTAGTATTTCTATAAGTATTTATTTACTTATATTTAAATTTATATGTGAGGTTTAAAATTAAGTCTCTCAACTCAACAATTAAAATTAAGTCTCCGCTATTTGCGCATGTAGTTTAAAATTACATTGAGTGCAGTGAAGATCTAATTACTGACTGAAGTGGAATACAAATTTGATCATCAAGTTTTTTACGTTATTTTTAAGAAAAAAGGAAGGTACTTTTATAAAATTACAATTTTTCAAACGCGCGCAAGAGTGTATCTCTACCCAGTAATATAAGCTTTGTACCTTCTAATCTAAATAATATATTACATTTATGCACTTGAATAGTTTATAACTTCGAAGCGAACGACAAAGCAACAATTATGTTGTGTTGTAACTTATCCAAGGAATTTTACTCTTTAAAGGTAACTTCACATAATATAATGTTAAACAAGTAAATATGTAACTATACATACTTGTTTACTGTTTGTTTAACGTCAGGTACGTTAAAATGTTTTAAAGAGATTACAGCATATTTGATCACCATTAAATATGCCATAAATATTAAAATACCGCACATTTTTGTAGCAAATATAGTGAATCTATTTTTGTCTTATTAAGAAAGAGCTGGAGACTGCTTTATAATACGAAATATGTAAGACAGTCCTGAAATTAATATTCACCACCTTTATTGCAAAAATATGCAATTAATTCAAAATATCCGCAGCAAAAAACCGGGTGGAACATGTGAAACGAGACGCATCGAAAGTTCTTTCAAAAGAGTTTTTTATCAACCGCATCTTTATGTTCGTAAAGGAATTTTAACACGAAGATTGCATTTTTATCTTTCCGCTTTGAGGGAGATTTATACCTACATACGTATAAAAACGACAACATATAGTAAGGAAGTTTATGATTAAAGGGTAAAAGAAGTTACTGCTATTTCAGCTATTGTGTTTGCGGAAATTGGATTGGTAAATTCAGTAAGTGGAAAAATTGAATGTTGTCTCGCCATAACTAATCATATAAATGAGCCAGATTGGAATTATGGAAAACGTTGTCTCGGAATTAAATTTTTAGTCTTTTTAGCGCCTATGATTTTGAAAGTAGGAAGTATTCCTTTGAGTTAAAAAATCAACAAATAAAACATTCTTAACCAAGTTCTGAACTTGGCAACTTATGTTTTAAGAAATAAAGACCTTGAAACTATAGAATGAGGATTGTGAAATGAAATTTATTACCAATCTGAAAATAAAAATACGCCGAAATGCATAAATTGTGATAATAGTATGAAAGGTAATAAAATCAGTACTTCAATTTACGAAAGATACTAATAAAACATTGAGTAAGTGACTGACTGCAGGGCGTTTAATTGATTTTAATTAATTTCGATTCTCCTCTGCTACGTCCATAGAGGCTTTTTTCTTTTCATTGTAATTTTATTATTGTTACTACTATTATTTTTTGTTAAGATATCCTAATAGTATTATTATTAAGTAATATTATAATGACATTATAATTTTATAAATTATAAATATATTTTATTTCATATCTACTTTTTGCGGTGACTTTTCTGTACACCCGTCCCGTTTGGAAATAATGTTAAAATAATATTTTAAATGTGCCCTCTTGTTTTGTATTAACAATAGTTTTTTATTCTTATGTAACAGAGTAAAGTTTTTGTATTTCTATCCAAATTAATAACTAACTATGTACTAGATGAAATCAATCATGCACATTGCATCGTAAGACCCGAATTTTCATTTCCGCTGGGTACCCTGCTGCACTTCCATATATTTGCATTTTTTTTATCATCATTAGTGTCATTATTTAGCTCAGAAGTAACCTCAATACTCAATGAAAAATTTTCTATAGGACATATAAATTCATCATCATAGATTTTAATACTAATAAATCAAATGATATAAAATACTAATAAATTAAGGCTTAGTTTTATACTACAAATAAATTAAGGCTTAGTTTTATAAGATCAAACAAATAATCTCTCGTCGCCGTTTTGGAACGTCTTTTAGCGTTCTGTACTAGAAATATCTGAGGGAATCCTATTGTTGTTTTAACACCTCCTATCAATCTGTCCGTTCATTCATCCGTCTGTACGTAAGGGACCTCTAATTTCTAAAAGAAATATGATGGCAATTCATATATAATATGTGGTTTTTTAAATTCTAAAATTGTTATGTAATATGTAGTTTATTTACTTTCTTATTTACGAAAAATAATATTAATGTTTTTAAACAGATCAATCCTCCTCTTCTCCTATTACGAGTTCTATTTGTACTTAACAACTTTATCTTTGATTGGCAAGCGACAGACATCATTAAATATGATGGAATGTCCTTGATATTTTCTTTGTTTTTATTTCTCTTTTCTTCCCATCCATTTCTATTAATCGTTTATACATCTTGGTTTTGTCTCGTTTGGTTTTCTCAGTTTGAACTATACTTTATGTTCTATTAAATTATTATAATTTTATCGAGTGACTCATTTGCATACCTTCTTTTGTCCTACAACTAAATTTTATCTTATTCGCTTCTTATGTTTCTAGTATTTAATTTTTCTTAAAAGTACCCATTAAAATTATATCCCGTTCTTGCTTATTTTATTTTCTAATTTTTGCACAAATTAAAAAATTTTAGAATAATAAGGAGCGGTGAAATTATTTTAGGAGGATTTCAGACTAATTTAATTAGATTCCATGCTAATTTTTATTTTCATCACATGATTATTAAGGTTATTTTTACGTAAGGTAATTTAGTTGTTCCTTAACATTTTTTGTTATCAGAAAAATAAAATAAGTAGTTATGTTTTATTTCATAGTTTAAATAAAATATATATTTAAGAAATTTGTCAGAGTTTTTTCTATTTTGTTGCTTTACAACGAAGCCATGTTAATAGTATCCTTCATTCGCAAACCGATTGAAAGACGCTAATGACTTAGAACGGCAATACTAATTTTTTTTTAGCTCGCTCGCTATGAATCTTTAATAATAACACTCAATGTATATCTTCTGTAATTGAGTTCACCATTTACACATTCAAAATACACGGACAGAACCCTCCGCAGAAAGGTATTCGTTTTGATGTAAGACGAACTTATTTTTGTTCTTGGGTCGGATCAATCTGCAAGATGAGTTTCTTCACAAATTCGTGTTTCAAATAAATCAAAATATCAAAGGTCCATAAACTTTAATTGGGAACATAAAACCAAGCAATTATCTCATACCTATCTCTGCTTTTATCTACACGAGAAAAAGAAACATGTTGTATCAGAAAAATTATAAGGTTTGCCGTAGACAAATAAACAATGTTTATTTGCGTAGACAAATAAACCCTGTGAATTTGCGAGACGAGATAGTTATCATCCACTTGAGATATTTCTTTTTGCCTGCACTTGAGGATTTTAAATAGGAACTTTTGGGGAAAGATTTTAAGAAAGGATATAAATTCCAATAACGCCCTACTTGTCAAAATTGCCGGTGCGCACTAAAAAAGGGAACAAAGTTTTTAAAACAGCTTCCTTAATACTTTGAAAAATAAATACTATAATTAAGCGGTTATCAAATAGAGAAATATAATGCTGGAAAAATGTTTCCATTGCATAAATACATCTTGTAATCAATCGGATCGTTGTAGTTGAAAGAGCATTTTTAATTAACGTAAGTACACATTATTTACTTACTTAGGCGTATATATTCAAGTTAAATGTAACAATTAAAATCCGTTTATTAAATCTGTTTACTTATTAATTTATTATTCAAAACCCTATATTCGATTTATGGGTAAATATAAAGTCTCGAATATAACTAAGGAGAAAGTTATAAATATTTGAATAAAGAGAACGCTAATTGATGGCCGATCGTGAACCACCGTTGATGACTTCAGAAACACCACTTAATAATGGTGTTTCTGAAGTCATCAATGGACTAAAAAAAATCAAAATAGCACATGCCCCAAAATGGAATTAATCAATGTAAATTAAAAACTGGTGGATACTTTATTCGTACGTACTTTTGTCATTTATATATAAAAACTGAAGAAAAAAGTACTAACTGCGCGGATTGAGCTGCGGATTAGTACAAATTATCGAAGTACGCCAGGATTGTGTATTTCAAGTTTATTACTAAACGATATATTACGTCAAAATAACAAAACTATGTACAATCGTGCTGGGAGATTATTGTTAAAAAAGATTGGAAAACAAAGCCGTTTTCCTCAAAATCTGTTTCATGTAGACTTTTGGAATTTGTTTTAGTAGTGGCTCACACTGAATTAAATATATCTGAACTGTGAAAAATCAAAAATGTTCATATGCAAATTTAGGAGGGTGGTCAGGTGTGTTAATAGCTTGCACTAAGGTCGGTTAATTTACCCTGCGAAGTATGAGTATTTGGTTTAATATGACATGTTGCTTACTCAAACATTCTCGGAATTTATTTAGATAATGTTGCTGTATGTATGAAGCATTCATTTACCTCATCTATCACTTGATTTGTGCAAACTCTTCCAGTCAACCATAATAATTTGTGTTGAAATTTAGTCGGTAGACTGTAAGAGATTTTACAATGAAAATTGTAAAATCTCTTACAGTCTACCGACTTCGTTTTACATTAGACAGGAAAAAAATACAAAAGTATTAATAATACAAACTATTGACATGATTAGGGATGGGAAAGACAGGAAAGGACAAGGGCACAAAGGAAAAGGTTTCAGGAGAGTCAGTTCTCTTTCACTCGATCTTTGAAAATATTTAGCGACGTGATTTTCCTGATGTCAAGATGCAAGTGATTTCAAATTTTGCTGTTATGTTTAGAAATAATCTATGTTAGGTGGGTAAACTTTTAGATCGTAGCTCAAAGCCGTGAGCATACAAATCTTTAAATTTTCCAGTAAGATAGTTTGGGCTCTGAGGATTTTTTAATATATTAAAAAGAAGTGTAAATATGTTAAGTTGGCATTTATCACGGATCTCCAGCCATTTGAGAAGTGACCTGTATTCAGAAATATGATCATATTTTCTGAGGCCGAAGATGTACCGGATGCGTAAATTTTGAAGACGTTCCAACTTGCAAAAATATTCATTAAGATCAGGAAAGCACACATTTCCATAATTAATTAATGGTAATAAAAGTGTTTGACAAAGGTACATATTAATTTTAGTCGGTAGACAACTTTGAAGACGTTTCAGAGTGTATCCTGTTGAAAGTACGACGGATAACATCATTTACTTGAGGGTGCTAATGAAGATGTTGATCGATCAATAGGCCCAGGTATTATTGTACATATTAACATATATGGTATTATTGTACCAGACAGGTTTACTTTAGAAATTAGTTTTTGACTACCAATGATAATAGCTTGAGACTTGCTCGGGTTAACCAAAAGACCCATTTCATGAGCCCATTGACCACTGATCTCGATTAAGTACGTCGATGGTATTTGATAAGGAATTGAGGTCCGAATGCACAAAAATTTAGAGGTCATCGGCATAGAGATGATAGTTGCTACGGATTTTCTTACCAACACCATCAATAAATACTGAAAAAAGGAGAGGAGATAGAACTCCATCTTGAGGTCGTGTACCTCAAAATGGAGTTCTAAGCTGTAAGATCCGTCCACACAGAATACGTATATGACGACTTAACACACACGCGGGCAAAAAGAATATCGAAGTCAACAGAGTTGAACGCACTGCTGAAATCAAGAAGTACAAAAACAGTGAGTTGTGTATTATCCATAGCCAAGCGAATATCATCAGTAACCTTAACAAGGACAGTTGAGGTATTGTGACCAGCTTTTAAGCCAGATTGAAGTAGATTTAGAAAATTTTTAGATTGCCTAGGGAATACAATTTTGGGTACGAGCACAATATAGGTTTTTTTTACCATTCTAAAGGTGAGGGAAAAAATATATTGTGCCCGTACCTAAAATTTAATTGGTTTTGAAAAGAATAAAAGAAATAAGCAGTAAGAGAAAACAAGCGAGTTCAGAGTTCAAAAGATAGATAAAGGCGATTTCAAAAAACAAATCGACCAATCACGTTTAAGTCTTAAATTTTAAAATTATATACCTGGCGCCATCTCTGACGCTTTCAGAGAACGAGGATCTCAAAGCTGATGAATGCAAAAACACACAAATGGCGCATTAAATTAAATATCTACGAGAATACTTGTCAGCATTAATAATTAATTAGATCATTAAGAATTAAATCATTTAAAATAATCCTTAGGAGAAATAACCATTACTATTAATAAAATAATAAAACAATTTATATTATTAGGTGTTAGACAGCAAATAGGAAAGTTTCAAGTAGGCAGAAGGCTTACATTGAAAGTAAACTAGAAGAAATATACTACCAGTTGCATCTGTAATATTCGTAAATGTCTTCATTTATTGCTTTATAGTTAAAATATTCTTTACTTTGTTAATGAAATTTATCAACTGAGTTTCGCATATCTACAATACAGTTACAGCAATAAAACAATTACTTTCTCGAATTAGACTTTTAATCAGAACATCAGTTATAAACAAATAAGTAGACCTAGATAGAACAAAAATATTATTTCAGCCCTAATTTTTAAAATTGGGGAGTGACAATATTTTTAACTCTCAAAAACCATAAAAAGAATTTTCTTCCACGTTCTGAGAAAGTGAATATAGTGGGCAAAAAACCACTATCAATCAATAACCATATCAACAACGTTAGTTTATAATTTTTAATATCTTCTTTTGTTTTTTTTGTGAATCATTTTTCATGTGATATCATTTCCACTTTATTTAAATTCTTTACTATGATATTATGTAAAGATTGATTACTGCCCACCTGAAGATGTTATCATACAACGAAACCTGGGTCGTGGTAAATAAATTTGATAAAGTGGAAATAATATTACCTCACGTAGTTTCATTTATTTATGATATAATATAATGAGTTCCTACAAAATTAACTCCAAATATATTCAATAATGGATAAACATTCAGAAGATTAAAAAGCCATTAACAATCATTTTTACACTAAGTTTTGGTATTTACATAAAGTATCCATTAAATTTCAATAACTATGTTCTGTGCCACAGCACTAGTCAAGAAAGTATCGTGTTAATATTTCTATGCATTCGATGCAAAATATGGAAGTTATAAGATTTTACTTTAACATGTTTTCCACCTTTGAACTCCATAAATTCTTAATTTAATTTGTAGATTTGATTTTTCTCTAATACAGCAAAATCTTATTGTGTTTGTAAATATAGTAAAATCGTAAGTCTAAATTTAGCCCTCATAATTTTACAACTAGAGTCGCAATACTTAAATAGCTAATAAATGTATGACCTCTTCGTATGAATATATACAATTGATTTCTTAAGCGAGGAAGAAACAACTCTGAGAGAAGTTGATAGGAGGATCTTTCTGGGCTGAGTAACATTCACAAAATTACATCGAATCTTCTTGTTACACATCTCGTAATGACTCGCGGAATCAAAACCTAGGAAAAGACAGTGAGATTAGACGAGCTAAATTTGAAGGATTGTACCGAAAGTGATGTAATGAGACTGAAATCCAAAGTGACAAAAAGTTCAAAGAATAAGCAAGCTGAAGTGGCAATAGGTCATATTTACCGTAGAACTGATAGCAGATGAATAAACGAATTCTAAAGTGAAGAACATGTTTAGGCAAATGTAACATTGGACGCTCACCGGCTTGATAGAACTATAATTTACATGAAACATGTGATAGTAATTACATGAGAAGAGCTGAAAATAGAGCTCAATGACGCACATTAGAAAGGTCAATGTCTGGCAAAGAACTCGGCTATTAATGATGATAAGTAAATAAATTATCCTTAACATGTCACGTACAACATTAAGTTCACACCCAGTTAACAAAGAAGATATTTTTGTTGGTTTTTTTGTTTTTTAGGATTTCAAATAAAAACGGTTTATTCCATTACGTCGAAACGGTAACCATCGTATAGTTTTTAATATCCAGGGTGTGTATGGTATGTAAGTAAGATCTTCATAGAAAGTGCACGTAATGAACAATAACTACTGATTTGAAAAGAATGAAAAGTGTACAGTGTGCGCTTTTTAGTTGTAAACCATTACAATTATATTAAAATAATATATGATTGTATTACAGATTATCAGCGACGCCCGTTTTCTTTTGAAAAATCAGGAGATAGAAGTACTTTTGGGTAAAAAAAAACTAAAGCGTTGTATCTGTAATGGTTGAAAGAATTGAACATGAAAGTTAAATTTATAAAAAGTTCCACTATTTATATGGTTAGTTATTATGCTGATAGATTGTTCGTCATAAGTGGTTTTACTTTACGATGTTTAGCCGTATTGTTTTGTACTTATACATAAAAATGATCAAAATGTTAAGATTACTGTTAATAAATTAACCATGAAAATTATTACACCACCTAAAAAAGCTATTAAACATGAAACGGTCACGTTCTCTTTTTCATCTGGAGAAAGTCTGAAATTCCCTTCTCGGTATTATGAATTCAAATTGTATCAGTACATTTGCCACCAATTAATTTAATATTAAATGGTACGATACAGTTTGTCGTATTAATATCGAGAAATTACTCTTTCGCTTAAATATAATTAATCCATCAACAAACAAGATCGTTACATATTATGTTATTGCAAGAATTCGAGCCCAACGTGGGTGATTCAATGTTAGAACATTCGCCCGATGATGCGAGCGATATTCGCAGTTACTGACTGAAATACTTTTCATTTGGTACTCATGAATGATATGAGATAAACATTTATTTTATTAAATCACTTAATTCATTCTGATTATAAAATGGACCTATTGAACTCGGAAACAATAGCAAATTTTTTTAAACAGTTTCTTATTGCTATCGGCCAGTAATACACTAAAATACTGTCATATACATAAAATAAAGTTTCGAAAATGTATTCTTTTTCTCAATATATAATTAATACCTCAACATGTAGGATCGGCACAAATTAAACCATCACAAGAAATCGAAAGCTTCAATTTCGCGCGACTCAGTTTTATAACGCTGCCTCAACGACGAAGGCGATTTTCGCGGTTATTAATGAAATATACACGAGAAGCACATTTTCTAAGAAAACATTTTCCCACAATAATAATAGTAAAAATTAAGGCATTCCGAATACGCATTCGGTCGCTTGTTTACTTTGAAGCAGATGACGTTTGTCCCGGGCGAGTCTCCCTGTTTACTCTTAGCGAATAAATTGCGCGGAATGTTGTTTTATTCAGTACCTGTAGTAAGAGGCGTCATTTATATGATATCGCCGGGTTTGGCTTCGTTACATTTATATTATGGGAGATGAACCGGGGCGCGATTATCCTCAGTGATCCGTTTATGCTTAACGTCACGTCCCATATTAGCGTGTGTGTGGAGTCTTTAAATATTGTCCGCTTATCGTCTTATAAATAATAAGACTATGCTAATACATTTTTGTTCTCCTGAATTGACTTGCGTATAAGAGGCCTAATAATAAAAGAGGCAGTATGGTCACTTAGTCGTTTCTCAAATAAATAGACGGACTTCAAACTAAAATTTTATTTAAAATCTGCGTTGCTAAGTTTCTCAATATACGTGGGCGAGCTAGTATAGAATATATTACATGCATTTTTTTAAACTCATTTTTGAAATCGAAGTTAAAAAGTTATTTCAAAGCAAAATTAACAAAACCAAGAACAGAAAATGTTAAATGGCAAAATAAAAAACACAATGAATAGCGAGAATCTACATATTTTCCAACTCCATTCAATGAAGTGACTAAGATTTCATTTTTATTCATCAGTAAATTGTACTTGTACATCAGCCAGAATATTGAACTCGTGATAGAATAATATATTTACGTAAAATCGCTTTTGGCATTTTTTTTATTTATGAAGATAATAGATACCACGTTAAACTGAAAACTCACTTACATTTCTGAATGTTTGAAATTCACACCTCCTTACTAATGTCCTAAAAGCTTCATTATTTTCTGAAATACAGTAAGGTAGTAAATACTTTAATGATAAACAGACTATTATAACAGGGTTCGAAGTTGTTAAAGTAAATTTTATTGGTAAAATAAACGGTACTTATGTGAAAATCAGTTTCTTTAAAATTATATGTAAATAAACGAATCATCAACTGATTACCTATGCATTTAAAAATTTTGATTATCCTTTTTACAACGCGCAAAGAAATAAATAACATTAATTGTCAATATAGGAATCTGAATAATAAACATTAAAAAAATCTGTGTTGATACGTTCCAGTAATCGTTTCAAAAAATTACTAGTTTCTTAGATTTTTTTAATAATTCTTGATATCAGAAATAGAATATATGCGCGTTTCTGAAAATAGTTTCTTTTATTTCGTACGGAAGTTTTGTTTAACAGTTTTAATTTTTTGGTCTCGTCTGTAAAATATTAAACTTCAGTGTACCATGCGATATATAGAACCTCTTCACAATTTTTAAAATTCAAATAACATAACAATTGTAAAAATTGTGAACTCGATAACAGATATGAGACTTTAAAAACCTACGATTTTGGAAAAAATGGCTCGTACAAACAAAAACAGTCCGGCAATATTCGTCAAATTTTTCAGACTATTTTAAAATCGGAATATATTTCTCATTTACATAAATTAAGTCGTACATTTCCTTAAATTTTAGGTACATAATATTAAATTAAAGAAGCTTAAGATGGCATCTTTTAAAAATAACCTTTTATAAAATTCTATATATAGTCATAAATACAGATAATAATACAATGTAAAATTGTATTTTTTGCTGAACTATAAGTTATAGTATATTATGTAATACATCAACTTTAAACAAAAAAATTATTTTCCACTCGATTGAATTATACACATATTCAAAAACTAAAAACCTCCTTGATCTCTAACAACAAAATTCGCTTCGTCCATTACATCGCCATGTAGTTGAATGCAGGTACGAAGGAAAAAAAAACTACTTCGTGTCTGAAAATATTTTAAGAGAAAAGCAGATGTACCAGAGAGGAGTATGTTTGAGAGCTTTTAATTAGTTTACGGTTGGTTAAAGTGAGAGTGGGACGTCTCTGCCAGAGGCAGTTAGATAGAGAAATACATATGTGGAGCTCCGTGATTGCGATATTACGTTTAATTTTGTAAAGCGATTGATGGTTTGGTATGTATTTCTCTGCAATGTGGGATATTGGTCGTATCGGAGCCTTCGTAACTTTGACATTACGGAAATGGCGATTTAAAAACGTTTATTGGAATTTGGAAATCAGAACTTTTGTTATTTTGTTTTCGTTGCAAGTCCGTTGAGTTGGATCATATTTCTGTGTTCATTAGGTTATGTAAACATATTTGCTTTAGCATATATATCATATTCAATACCATAGTTCTCTCTGCTTTATTTTCCTCTATCACATGTAATAAGCCAACAAATTGAACAAAAGTGTAAAATATATATAACTTTTATTAGTCATATCCCAATACTACCTATTTGTAACTTTACTGTCCCTTGTTCTTTCTTTTTAATATTTTTTTTCAGTTAGTTTAATGATAGGTAAAAATAATAACATTTGTAATGAAATAGTCTAAACATAGTTTTAAATATTTTAAGTGGTCTCTTATGTAGTATTTTTATAGGATTTAATAGGTTAACTAGGATTCAGTCCTTATAAGATTTTTGTAGTGAAACTCCTAAGGTAGCCCTCGCGGTTCGGTCACTTACGTTGTATAATACTCTCGAGAGGAAACAGGAAAAACCATTGTTAGTTCAATTGGCAGGGCGGTCCAAAAGGCATTAAATTCTACAGCAATTTTTTATGCGTGGGTTCATGTGAGTATACGTCAGCCGCCTTTTTGCGAATAACTCGAGGACGTGCAGTACTATGAAATAGGCTGATTCTTTTTTTGTAGATAAAAATTTATTTAACATATTTTTCTGGAAAATTCAGCTACACAATTTTTTCTTTTCTTTAAAAAATAAAAACTTTTTAGTACTATTATTCTGAAATAGATGGTTTTACAGAAAAAAAATAATATAAATGAAATTTTATCTTTTTCTATAAAAAATGCTTCATCTATTTATATAAAGGACTAGCCGTTTACCAAATAATTGAGAAAATGCGTTATTAAAATGGCGGCTGATACACATGTTTCCGCGCCGCGCCTCTTTGGTTTCATTTCCACAATAGACAGTAAAAAATTGGCTCAAGGGCTGTTATGCAAAAAAAAAACGGTGTCAACTGAAATATAGAGATAAAGAAATATTCACTTTTCGTTTACCTGCACATTACGCGTGTAACTTCATGAAGGTATGTACGAATGACATATAATAGCTATCACGTCATCATGTAATGAACTAATTTCAGTTTAATTTTCCTCGTAAAATGTATTCGTGCTCTCATCAACGTCTTAATTCCAATAAAGAGAATTTCTTTATAATCCCAGAGTGAACAAAATTATTTAAACATTTTGCCTATTTTCTTCAATGTTGTTTTTTTACATTAAAGCAAGCTTTTTGTACCACCAATTTACGATTACTCTCATATTTTCAGTATTCTTCGGCGTTGTCGGCTCATCTCACACATTTTTCTCATATTTTCTTCAATTTGTATAAAATCATTATGAAAACTATCGTGAGGGTACAATTATTTTTTAATGTTTTATATCTCAATGGTAATTGAATTCTTATCTGCTTTCATGCATATACTATGTAAAAATATTGTCTTACTTTTTATTTACGCCTCGATTAACAAGTCTTTTACATGACTTATTTAATAATTATATACCAAATTCAAGAACTTATTAAAGTATTTTAAACCCACATTTTTTAAAATGTTTTGATTTTGTCAAACAAAGAAAACAAATTTGGCGCAAATACTTTCAGTTGCAGTTTAGTCGCATAAGTCGTTTTAAGATTAAGCTACTAATAGTTTTATTTTACACGATACCCTAAAGAAATAAAATACACTTGCTTAATAAAATGAGACGTATTTAAGAATAACAGCTTTGATACCATACTATCTGATACTAAATCAAGTGACCGCTCTAACCTAGTTAAAATTATAATGTAATTCTGATTGTGGAGTCATTTTTAATTTTTACAAAAAAGATGAAAATATTGCATCAGTATCCAGATGGGGTATCATGATAATCGGGGAAGGAGGGTGTTTTACGGTAAAATGATAGCGGATAAGTATGAACTAGATCTGTGAGTTTACATGTCTTTATGTGCGTATTTGTATACACTTCGTGCGTTTGCCAAAATTGAATCGAGTATTCAGTTGCTATTGTTTTTTTAAAATGTTATATTGCTAGCACATATACAACAATATATTTCACGTTTCGGAGAAACATACTCTCCTCAAGATATGTGCTGTTAAACTTTAAACTTACATGCTATAAAACATGAAAAAACCTGTTTGGATTTAAACAGGATAAATGTCAGGTTCTTTGTTTTTGTACATATATGGTGTTTGTTGTTTTTTAATCAAATCGGTAGAGCAATCGACGTAGGAACGAATTTTATTCCGTTTACCAGAATGTCGTTGACAGACCGCGCGCCTGCAGTAGGGAAAGATGACTGTCACATTGATGTTCATATAGTTACGTTGTTTGAAAGCTTCGATTCTAGGGATTATTATTTTCTATTATAACTTGGTTAATTTTTCTAAGTTGCATGTGACATCGACCAATAATTATTCTGACGTAATACCACGTTGACGGTTGATTTGGGATTAACTGTAAATTTGTTAACCTTTTAATAGTGTAATTCAAGCATTGCCCTATTTTGGCGAAAGATTTGTTGGTGAGATTTCTATTATTTCATCTTTCGATTCAGTACTATTTTTATTGCATATTTTTGCTCTTATGTTAAAGATTATCCTGTTATCACTGATCCATATGCTCATTAATTAATGTGTGTGAATTCAACTTAAGCCAATGTGATCTACTCAAAGCTAAGGATGATATTTACACAAGCACAACAGACGTTAATACGATCTTATGTTTGTACATGTACACAGTATATGTTTCTTCGTTGCTGTCTCAAATCGATATTCTCTTGAGTGTGCCATATTTTTGCTGAACCTGTAACCTTGACACTTTTGGAGACGTTGCTCTTGAAGTCATTTTTATGAATACAAATAGAATCTTCATCAATATCCGTATTTTTATCTATGCATTCTATAGAGATGTTTTATTTTAAAAAGGTATTTAATATAATTTGACTAATTTGACTACGAGTAATACATCAGGTCAGCATTTGCATTAAATTCAACTATAATACAAGATTTTATAACGTACAAATAGAAAACAATATCAAAATGAAAAATGTTAAATAATTATTACAGAAAAATGTTGAGTCATTATTAAATAATTTTCATTGTTACGAAAAATGTTTTAGTGACCAAACAAAGAATTCTCTTGCAGTTTTTAAAGTTTTAGAGTTCTTGCATGAAAATTTACATGTACGTTACATGAGCTTCCCGTAATTTTAAATTGAATATTTCGTTCCCATTCAGTTGGGTGTTATCGAACAGGTATTCTAAAACGAATGGATGTTTCATTTAAATTAAATTTTTTCTATTTATTATTTATTTACATACAGTTGTTTAAACTTTAAACTATACTTATGCCGCATCTCAGTTTCTGAAGTTTTAGACTATATTTCGAAAAAAAGAATTGTAATTAGTCTCTAGTTACAAATTTTATATAAATTTAATTTTGTTACCTGCATCAAAAACTTCTAGCGATGTAAACACAGACATTTACATCATGTGTATTCCGAAATTTAGTAGTTCTATTTTCAACCGACCCACGTGGATATCATTACAATTCTCTCATGGTTAAACATATTATAACATTTTTATCTAGTTAAATGCAAATTAATTGAAATTTTTATTTATCTATCAAAAACTTCCTTGAACAATATTTAAAAGAAAAAAGAAATAAAAATCTTTG
This sequence comes from Druceiella hillmani, assembly GCA_039881145.1. NCBI lineage: Eukaryota > Metazoa > Arthropoda > Insecta > Lepidoptera > Hepialidae > Druceiella > Druceiella hillmani. The sequence continues at coordinate 19,663,223 of JAYKKI010000014.1, forward strand.
TTGCGTTAAAACAAAAGCCTGAAAAATTGTAAACGTATTTTCAAACATAATATGGAGCCAGAATACCAGTTTGCTTGCAGCTTGTACAATAAAATCGTTTAAATTGAAAAAAAATTGCACTTTTTATTGATTTCATTGCTCATTTTATTCAACGTGAGTATGCCTAAGACTAATGACATACAATGTTGGAAAAAAGCCGGAAAAGAATAAATAATTAATTTAGCAAAACAAAGATAACTTTGTAATGCAATTTCAAAAGTTATACAAAAATATTTGTATGTAACCTATGTTAGAAATATGCAAAATCGAATAGCGTCTACACAACACTATTGTCGTCCCGTCAGTAAAGTTGACGGAAGTTTCTTTTTATAAGTTACAATTTAACATTGTCTAGTGCGTTTTTTATTCCCCCACAACAGAACATGGTGTCTAAAGAAAAGTCTGCGTTTGTGTCAAAAATCTTTTCAAAAAAAGTTTATTCCACATTTAAGTTTCTCTCTCATCTAACCTAATCAACGTCAAACTATCAAAAACAAACGTAGAGGCTATGTCGTCCGAGCAAGTGTAATCTAACTTTAAGTCGTCGGATTATCGTCCGACGTGTGCAGTGATAATAATGTTAAAAAGAAAATATGGTGGCAATAATTATAACATATATTTGTGGGCCATAAGTCTAAATCAAATCTCGGAAAAGATAAAATATCCATCGAACAGTGGGAAGTAAAGGGATTATTTCAATATTTACATGGATATAGCTACGCTTGCACAAATAATAGACAGATTTCTGAAATATTTCGAAACAAGGGGGCACAAATTAATTTTTACCCAAAGGTTCATTTTCAATATTTAGGTGCGTTTGTAATATTTAGGTATTTTGTTTCTAAAATTAAATGAAGAGAGCTGGGCGCTCTGTACTTTTTAGAGACTATTTGGTTGACATAAAAATTTTAGTTTATTTTTAGTATTAATGCTGTAAATGAAATTTATCATAGAGTCATGACAGAACTGTTCGAAGACTGAGAGTGTATCTTTACTGAAGATGTTTAAGTCAGTGGTGAAACTTCAAAAATGTGTACTGAAAAGTTAACAAAAAATTGAAGAGAACCGGAGAAGTTTATTTATGAGATAAGTAAAGGAAACTGCAATTTTTTGTAAACAAACGTAAATTGTTTGTTCATAAATGTGTTATAGTCGATAATAAAAATATCAGAAGCATTAGGGGAATATTAAGTCCATAAATATAATAGAATTTTAGATATCATTAATTACTTATATTGGCAGTCAATATAAGTAACTGATCGTATCGGTTTATTCTTAAACCATACCGGTTTAGGTCTGTTAATTAAAAAATAAAAACATCGAGAAATTTATTAAAAATTAATTTGGAATGACGGTTGGAGAATAATCGCAGACATTATTTTAATAATTAAATATAATTCAAACAAGTAAGTTGTATTAGTTGAATATCACGCAAAATCACTTATTTTATCAAAAGTTTCTTCTATGTCTTTTTGCGTGGAAATTTATTTAAGTTTTGTAACAACTAACAACAACAATAAACGGGGGATGGGAGGAATGTGAAATTAATCTTACACAAGTAGACTTTTGTATAAAACATTTTGTTACCACCAAATCAAATTATCAGAAATCTTGTCATTATAAATGTCTCGGTATGTCCGATGATAAATTTAATTGCGCAATTTAAAATACACGTAGTGCCACCAATTAATATGTACATTATATACACTTGTGTAACTATAACGCATCAAGCACGAGCTAGAAGTGCCTAGCTATGTTGTGGTTTTACTAACACAATGTTTAAATTAATTTTTGAAAATATTAAAATTGTATACCTTCTGATTGAGTAATCAGAATACGATGAAATAAATACTAAATATAAGTTTAAGTAAATCTAAAAACTTTCTTCGAATTTATTTAGCAGTTTTTATGCAATGCTTGCATAAACAAACACAGAAACAGATAAATAGGCAACAATTCAAGAAATGATCTTAATGCATTCTATTACTTTTTACAGACCATTTTACACATTTTACGGTTACAATATTTGCAAAGTTTGTGCTTTTACTTTATGTATAAATAATAAGTTATTGTTAGTCTAATCCATATTTTATCATTCGATTACAGTACAATCTAAAATATTGAAATTACATACTCAGCATTTCAGCGATGTTATCTAACCCATTGTCCGTAATGATATCACACTTCATCTACCGCTTTTCACAAAAACTATGTTAACGTTCAATTCTAGAGGAATAATCGTAGCACAAAGGCGGAATAAGCAGGTACTAGTTTTCATTACTCTATTAGCGTATATTTGTGTTCAAAATTGAATAACGTCGAACTCGCCATAATAAAGCACTCCTAAGATAAACGTTCCCTTAGAGTAGGTCCCTCGCCCGCTTTATTATCTCACGACTCTAATTGATTCTAATGGAAGTTAGTTCAGTTATTACTTTGGTCAAGAGACGGGGAAGGTAATTTTACGTTATTAGGTACGTCATTAAATTTTCTGGTAAAATAAAAGTATAGTCTTCGCTGTGAAAATACCTTTACGTATCCAATGAACATACATGTACTGAATTGAAAATCAGGCGAGAGTACGAATAAAAACTAATTTGTTGTTCCTAGAAATAGTGACAAAGTTGGTTTACGTAATTGTCTATATCTTTTGAAATAGTTCATGCAAGTTTACCAATTCTTAACAAAACCTATCACCCAGAATTTTTCCATATATTAAAAAAAACAATGGTTGTATAATTATATGGAGCGACACATTATGCAACATTTTCAATATTAGCATATGGCAAACTTGATTATAAAACTAAAACAATGGAACTTTTGAAACACCTGCCCAATGGCACCCTATCATATAGATAGCCGTCCGAAATATCTACTTGTAAATAGGTTTCCATGTATATAGTTTTAAAACTGCAGAAACTGATGGACGGACGCATATGACTAAATTATTACTAATAATTTTACCAAACAGGGATCCCGAAAAAGATATTTTTAAAATTACATTTTTTTCAAACGTTTTTTCAACACATTTGGACTTACCAAATATATTACGACGTTAAGCTTTGATTAACAAAGAAGACGAGTTTCGATAAATGAATTTAAAGTTTGTTCTGTTTAATGTTGTATGTATACTTCATGATTTTCCCGAACCAAGTGAAAGAACAGGAACAAGGAATGAACAGCGCCGTGGCACAGCGATACGCTATAGAAAGGTGACCAAGCTCTCTGCTACCATTGAGATAAGTATAAATTGTGTTAATGAATATATTGCTTTACGCATAAAAATTAAAACTATATTACATTAATATTACAAAACTATATTACGTTTTATGTATAAAAAATTACATTGATATTTATTCTAAAGTCTACCGACTTTATTACGGTACATATAACTTTCCAAATTAATTGTAATTTCGATATTTACGGATGTCTCCATATATAAGACTACCTTTTGGTCGCTTGGAAATTGTAATGTGGAAGTTTAGGTAAAGAATGACATTTGTTGCCGCGACTCAGCGCCGCCGATTTGTTAGCCATTCATTGCGATTCCTGCTTGCCTGGAATCTTCAAAACCTGCAAATATATTTTACACACAGAGACCTTACACAGTATATATGAAGCGGCAACTACATCTAAATCAATCCAGTATAACTCAAGTTATAAGCAAAAAGACAGAAAGACAAACAGACCGACGGTATGTTCTCTATAAATTTAGTTTTAACGTAAAGCTAGTTTAAGGTGATAAAGTCGCTGATTTATTCTGCTAGTTCTCCAATATTTTGCTTAATCTGCCCGTACTTATGTTATCGTCTAATCGCTTGCTATGTGATTCACATGTAGTTATTTTGCTGAGAGGTCTTGGAAAGCTAGCTATTGTTTTATAATGGAATGAGTTCAGAAAACTAGAAAACTTTTCTGATCTGATTAACTAAAAAATAATTCGTTAACACCAATTTCTTCTTTTTTTCCCCACTGAATTTGTTCTCAGTATGATAAAATTCCATTTCCTCCAGTTTTAATAAGCTCCAGTACATATTCATTTTCACACTGTTAAGTAATTTCATATCCTTTGTTATTATCTGAGATATCACAAGACATTGACTCAGAATAACTAGATACGGGTACTGGTGATTACAAAATATTTGCAGTACCCCCAATCTGTGTGTGTCTCAATCTGTTTTATGTCGGTACATATCCGTACCACTATGCCATTGTTAAAGTTTGCAAGACACCATGTAAATTTTTTCCTGATAAGAACACTGGATTGTGACATATTTGTGGCGAATGAGAATTTTGTGAAATTAATTTGTAGTTTTTATGGTTAGAGAAAAATGGGAGTTTTATAAGATCACTAACGTGTCCGACGTTTGTCCGTTTGTCAAATTCGTAAAGCATATAAACCTACACATACCTCAACAGCTGACACGCAATAATATTTAGATAAATATTTAAAGGCGAGGAGGGGACGAGAAATTAAGAATTAGCATATTTTTAGTCAAAAAATATTTTTTTGCTACTTTTGTAGTATATCCTCAGAAATTTCTTAAAAATGTGCAAAAAATATGCATATTATGACAAAATATTATACTTATTTTGTAACAAATATGCAAATATGTATATATGCATATTATGACAAAATATATTTATTTTGCTTGAGAGCGTGTTATATACGGTAACTGGGCAACTTTCGACAACATTCAAAACATCTCCACATATATCTCAAAAAACTAATACTTAGACATCGATACCGGAAAACGGATAGGACGTGCATAAGAAAAGAGAACCGCATAGACTCCTCGCATAAGAAAAGAGAACCGCCGCAAGAAGTAAATAACTGGTACCCTCATTAAGCCCTCAAATCTCTTTGAAACCCAAGCACACACCCACTTCATTCCCTATGCATAGCCCCTATTACTCGCGCGACACCAATTCTAATTCACACTATTCATTTCGTATTTAAATTCGAGAGACTCTGCCTGCGGGCAATACATAAACTAAATATGTAATCCCGTCTCTTGTCGGATATGATAATTATGTCACATTATGGCGATTCACTGTGTGCCAAGTCGGTAAACTTGAACGAATGTTGATTTTCTCTTTCTATTAAAACCATTTTCATCGCTTATGTTGCTTGGTGTTTCCGTTGAATTATTAGTTCATTTAAAATATTATAATCAATATTTCACCAATTTTCCTCATTAGATGGAACTATTTGGGATTCCATATGTACAATTACTGCGTTTGACATAATCGATATAGTTCCGTATATTCAGGCAGTAATTATAATAAAAAATTATCTTTCCTAATTAATTAATTAATTCTTGTTACTTTTAGTTCTTAATATTAAAACAGGGTGAAACATTAAAAGTTAAAAGTATACAATTAACAAATACAGGCGCCTATTAAAACTGCTTACAACAGAAAAGTAACAAAAAGCTAAATTTAGTATCGTATATTTATTTTTAACTCGCATAGATATTACATACACATACCGTATAATAACATAATTTATAATTTATATGGTATTAATAACATAATTTATATGGCTTCTTAAGTAATATTATGAAACATATAAGGCCACACATTCCCTTATATTGAAGAAAGTTAAAAATGGAAAGAAAACAGGCTAAACAAGGAAAAAACGACGGCTCTATTGTTCTCGGCTTAAATCGCTAAATACATGCCAATGCGCTTTGCGATAGAATTATTGAAAGTAAAAATCTCTGCGAGTAGTTCACGAGACTATGTAACTATTCTATTTAGATAAGTCATAATACACAATTTTATAACTAAGAAAGCTTATTTATTTTTGTCAAGAGTATTTACATAAAATTAGTAAAAGAAGAGCAGTTTATTTGAAACAAGATTATTTAACCACTCGCGGGTAAATTAAATAGTTCCAAAACACTACATCAAATTGTCCGATAAGGTACCCGGTATCCTATAAATTGTATGACGAGTAGAGATAAATCGGTAAGAAAATTACCACAAAACAGGGACAAATAAAATCATATGCGTCTTTGCATTGGTCTATTTAGGGTAGGGTACATACGTTTACTACTTTGCTGCCACTCCTAGGATATCTTTGAATATTTTTTTTGGTTATACTCCTTACGACATAACCACACTTTATAGTACATAAATGTGGAAGTACCTTTAAACGCCTCCGACAATATTTCAATCTGCGATCAACGCTCCATCTAATGGCTTTAATAAAATGTTTTCAACCATTTCATAAGGACGCAATTTCCAAACAAGCTGAAAACATCCATTTTAAATTCGCTGTTTGGTGTTAAGAGTCTATGTCTGAGGCCTATAAATCTAATATAATAATAGCAGATTTTCAAGTTTCACGGTTTAGACAGGAAGTACTCTTACAGAATCATGATAGAAATATTGGAAACCCTAATTTAATGACAGCGTTTCCGCTTAAGACCCACAATTTATTTGAAAAACAGTCAATTTTCAAGTCTCACAGTTCAGGCGGGTAAATATTCTGCAGCATTAGGACTAAGGGATTAGAATTCAATAACAGAGTCTTTGCTCAAGAACTACAATACTTATTTGAGAACTGCAGATCTTCAAGTTTTATGGTTTAAGCAGGCAGTATAACTGCAGCATTAAGATTTATGGATCAAAAGTTGAAATGAAATTATATTACATGACTATATATTTACTCTATTACTTTCTGCCTACGTTAAGATAAGTTAAACAAGTCCAAACGTGATGAATTTACTCCTTATAACTAAATAATACATGTTACCTACTTCTAGTTTCATCATTGCTCCCTGAGCTTGCTGAAGAAGCTTCGTCACACTGAGTCGTGTCTTCTTAGATTATCACTAGGCCTACTTCACTGAAACCCGAACATGGTGATTTTATGTGCTGTTCATTGTCAAGGGATTCGAAGATACATCTTCATTTTCCATGGTCAGATTCTATCTAAATTTTCATTTGACTTCTTTGACAACATTCCAAAGAAAATATAAATCAACCCCAATTGGTTGGACCTACATCACTGAAACTCGTTCACGGTATTTTTATATACTTATATTGGTACTTGTACTATTCAATATTAGGGAATTTTATGGTATTCATTTCATGGTATATATTTCATTTCTATATTCAGACTCTAAACAAATTTTGATAGTTCCAATATGAACTAAAAAATTAAAAAAATAATCTATAAATTTAAATATTTTGGTCTAGAACGAAAAGATGTCTCACAACTAGGTATAATTTAATTTGTTCAATAAGCTTAAATTAACAATAAAGTTATTGACAAAAATTGACTTTAATATAAAAGAAAGTGTGGGATGTTTGATATCAGTTTTTTTGCCGCTAGCTATTTGCGAAGGTAGATTTTACTATTTAAGAAGGTCGTTACGAAAATGTAAATCGAGAGAATCAAACGCTATTTTTACATTAAAGCTAATTTTTTTGTTGATCACTTTTTTATTAGGGCTAGTTTACTTATTTAGTAAGAATTTTACCATGACAACTAAAGGTATACCATAGAATTCCTCAACATAGAACAGCATAGGTAATGATATCCAATTTGAACGATGTAGGTCGAATGACAATATATTTTTGAAGGATGAGCAAATAAGAATGGCTTTCCGGCATAATAATTGGGTTCGTTCACAACAATAACGTTCCATTCAGATCCTTGAGGCACAAAATCCTGAAAGCGGCGAAAGTAAATGCTATTAAGATGATTCAACAAAAATTTGCGTGAAAAACTACGGTGAGAGTAAAATATTGAATATTTACGTTTAGTTATGTAAATATAAAAGGCAAGATTATCAAAACAGAAACGCGACTGACTCGGAGTGATAAAAATTTTGTTGTCGTGTTTGGCATTACTTTCAATAAAACTATTACATTGATATTCTCCATTTTGTTACAGCCCACTTACGTGTCACAGCCACATCTACATATATCATTATTTAAATTTCTAAGTCATTAACGTTTACCACATGTTGACCGCATATAGTTTCACGAAGCAGCACATTGAACTTTAACCGCTCGCATGTGAAAGCTGCGCTAAACGAATTAAGCTTTAAACTTCTGCTGCGCGCATCCATAAACCGATTTCGTCTAAAAGCGCTATGTTTCATTATAATCAATTACGGCCAGCACTAGCCCGGTAGGCGAACGCTTTCGGATACGTTCAACTGGAAATAAGGTTAACTTAGGTTGCTCGACTTAATCCAAAAATATATGGAAGGTATTGTTTATGTACGTATCTCAGTGCGTGTAGGTGAAAATAGGCGAACGGTATTAGGGCGAACGGTATTCGCCCTCATTACGACTCGCATGGAATTTATATTAATTTCATTGCGGCTTAAAATATAATTACTTTAATTCTGCCAGTGGTGGTTGTATTTAAATAATGTTTATTTTTAATTCTTTTCCTGCGGGATCGTCGGAACCTCAGCGAGATTTACGCAGCAAAAAGGGTGAGAGCGGTGATTTGAACTGAATTCTATTTATGTCGTATTTATATACTTTAATTAAGAAAAATTGTGCTGCCTATTTTGTTTGAGAATACGGTGATCATTCCCAAATTTATTTGCAACCCCACCATTCGTAGAGGATATAATGAATTTTTTCATTATAAAATATATTACATACGAATATGAAAAGTGGATTTATTGCTACGAGAACAATTTCTTTCAATCAATTTGACGGTGTCTCAATAATTATTAGATATACCGGAAAAGATAATAATGAAATGTATTACCAAAAATGGTTAAAAAACAAAACAGAAGAACTTATAATTTTTGAGATAAATTTCAAAATCCTATGTAGACAGTATAGTTAGAAATCCAATTCGGTCCATAATTCGACGACATAAAGAAATTAAAAAAAGATAAATGACATGTAAAGATAAGAATTTTATCTAAGATTTCTAGATGTAGCAACAGAACAGATGTAGATCCAATAAAACTTTTGTTTTTTTGTTTCGTCGTACGGGACCTTAAAAATACAATAAAATATTTAGAATGACCAACCATGAATTAACGATCTCATCATTACTATGTTTATTTTACATTAATCATTCGGAAATATATGGGCTGTGATAGGTCAGCAATAGTAATCCCTAACTTTTTTTAACAATTTCAATTAGATTTGTTATAAAATTTTATCGGAAATCTTTGAGAGATTATATAAACAGCGCTATGTTCAATTTTATATTTAGTTAACAACTACTTTTCGGGTAAGAATAAGCAAAATATAAAAATTTCACAGAGCCTTATGACTTAACCAAGCATTAGCTCCAATGATTCAAAGAAAGATATATTTCTGATAATCCTCATCCACCAAGACATCGTATATTGAATTTAAAAAGAATAAAGAATTTTATGGAAACAAGACCCACGATAAATTTACATTATCTGTCAAAACCACTCGGCTACCATGAGATGGGGGGTATAGTCTTTATTTAGGACCGTATTTTCCTGTTAGTAATTTGGTGTTTATTTTATTTTATCATCTTTAGTCGCTCATTATGCAATCACATTCCATATCAAACAAATTATTAATGATATAGATAATAGCTATATTTTTCGTTTAAAATATTATAGCCCAAAAACTATGAGCGAAATTAGCACAACAATTGAAAAATGTGTTTTTTTTTAAATATAATTACATTAACTCGGTTAATAAAGAAATCCAAGTTGGGATACTTTTTCCCAGACGTAGCTTTTATTTGTATAGAAATCAGTTTTAATTTAATCACACTTGTTCGTCCGTTCGTTACAGCTTCACATGTCTGTAAGTTTAGACATTTTGTAGATTTTTTAAATAGAGGTCTAAAGTAATTTGTGACGAAACATCGAAGAAAAGAATTAAAACATATATAAACTGGGTGCTAAATTTTTCTGAAGTGGAAAAGCTTATGGATATTGGAAAGGCCTTTTAAAATAAAATTTAAATTTCACTTTCCACTTTTTAAGCCTCGTTCATACAAGCATTAATAGTAGCTTTATTTCTAGATTGGAACCATTTTATTTAATGTTTTTTATCACTTTTTACACTATTTTATGACAAAGCAACTCGTTAATTGACTTGACTTAATTAATCACTTGACTTAATTAATTAACAATGACGAATCTGTGAAGGCATGGGGTCTCCACATAATTAGAACCTTATGTTAAATATTTATATAAAAAAATACTTTGTCTTAATTAAACCCCTAAAGAAATATTTCGCTTATTAACAATAACTTAACTAAAAAACGTGTGTTCATGAAATCGGAAGAAATTCACTTTATGTTTGAAATGTGTTTCATTATAAAAAATTTGTAAACCGTTATTTTAATTATTACTTTTAACATAGTACAGTCCAGGCGTGTTGCACTGTTCCAGGTTCCTACTCTTATTATTAAATAATATTATTTGTATCTCGATTGCACTGGAATATTAATCTATGTTATAAGGAATCAGAGTTTTTAAATTACAACCTACATGTTTCGTATTTTTTTTATTAATTCACTATTCAAAATTTACATGAAACTCGCAAGTTTAATTTAAATTGTTTTTGATAAAATTTATTTTCCTCTAATAATTTTCTGTCAGATTTTGATTGTGTATTTCATTTTTACTTTGACCCGTAATTTAGATTTCCCAAATAAGGCATACAATTTTATTGATCCCAGTCACCGTTGGTGCTCCAATATTTTTGAAGTTATACTTCTTTAGGCGCGTTATGAAAAAATGATGAGAGTGAAATTTTAAGATTCGTCACACAAAAGTTACAGTATGAAGTTGCAGCGGTTGCAGTCTCGAAACAAAAGCTACCAACAAAATAGAAATAGAACCTCTATTAGTAGCGCAAGTTGGCACCATCGTCGTCTCTGTTCACTGTTTTCATATTCATAGTATTTATTTTCCACATGTTTCTAGTGTCTACATTCACACACGTGTTTTAGTTTCATATACGTGCGATTTATATATGTGCTGATAAATTATATTCAGTAGTGATTTAAATTCAATATTTTGATTAATATATTTACTATTCGTAAATATTAGTGAAAAATTGTGTTTATAGAATTTTTCAAGTGCTCCAATATAATTGAGGTTATCTATCCGTATGTATTATTTATTGATATAAATTAAAATATTATTATTTAACATAATTAATACTAAATATTATTAAATTGTTAATGTTAAATATTTATTATTGGTTATTCTATATTTTAAAAGTAAATAAATATATTTAACAATTAAAATCTATTTTTTAATGATGCGCATCCTTTTTTCTCATATTTTTAAATTTCATAGTGAAAAAAAATTTATTGATAAAAGTTATGATTTGTCAACAGTTTGTTTACAGTCATGATACGATGTAAAAAGGGTGAAAATACATTGGCTAACGGATTTTATAAATTTGGAGAAATATTAGAAATTTTTAATGGCAAGTAATTTCTACAATTATGACAAAATAAAAATGTAAATGTAAGACTTCCTACCAGTTTTTGCTTTAGTTCTTTTTTCTCTATATTAACGCTCACTCACGCTAAGAAAACAATAAACAATTTTAAAAATATTTTGGAGAAAAGCCTTACTTGAACCATGATATCGAGGAATAAAATTTCGTAGCAAAGGCTTAAATGGTTTTGGATTGTCATTATGTTGACAGTTGTTTAGGAATGTCCTATTAATAATTTGCCCATTTTTTTGTTCACTGTCATATTAACCGTTTGCACTTTGTTATATTATCTGTCGTCCAAAAAAGCAAAAGGCCATTATTTTTAAGACATTTCATATTATTTTTACTTTTCACTCTTCATAAAGTTGAATAAAATATTTAAATTTTCGGAGAATACAAAAGTACTCAAGTAACATATTTTAAACACTAGGTCTTCTTAACTGTTTATTTTTTAATAATACAATATTTGAATAATTGTTTTGGCAAAATTTTGGTAAGGTGCTCGTAAAATTAAATATTTTATTTACTTTTTACAAAAAATATATTCTTGTATAAAGAGTATTGAAAATATAAAATAACAAATAATATTTTTGCAAGTGACAGCACTAATTTTATATTAGTTCTGCTGGTACTTTTGAAGAAATGTCGGTTAAAATGTGTTTTTTCCAGTATAAAACTAATATATTTACTAACAGCAATCATGAATGTGATCTCTTACTCCCTCCTCATTTTTCTTTTATCTCATTCAATCTTGTGTCTTTTCCAACGCCACCTTTTAATAATAGCTAAATCTTTCCCATTTGCCTCACCTTTCTCTCTATTACGTTAATTTTTCCCGGAATATTACTAATTTGAATTTGTCTTATTGGATTACAATCACTTTACTGTGTAAACCTAATGAGATTAACAAATGTTTAAACATTTTTAGGATTGCGTAAAGCAGAAAGAAAATCGAAATCCTTATTAGATCATTGATTCTTCTGTCAATAGTTTTTCCCAAAAACCGCTTGACGTAGAAATTTAAGATTGGGCATAATAATAAAACATATTAATTAATTCACACCTATCTCAGATAAGTACATTAAGTTGATTGTAGTGTATGTTATCATTTAAAAAGGTTGGTAATAAAATGTTAATCTCACAAATATTAGTTTAATAATTTTACATGGTGTATTCTCAGAGTTATACTGAAAAATATGCAAAAAACGTGACACATCCCCTCAATTTATCCAAAACTGTCCAACCTAAAGCTTTAAAAAATTAGGCTCTTAGAGTTTACGTAAAGATTGTAGTAAAACTATAGCGATTATCCTAGATGTCATAATTTTTTAAATATGCGCCATGTTTATACGCGCATGAAAGATGTAATAGGCAATATATTTAGGACGTGAAAAATTAATATTCTTAAATAGTTTACAAGAAATGTAACGTACCATTGAATGTGTATAAGTATTTAATGTATATAGAACCCTCGTAATGCCAATTCTAACCTTCACAGGTTTTATTGATGATTACACTAAAGCACAGTAAGGAATGTTTTAAATAAATATAATAACGTTGAAACTTATAATCAAATGTAAGAGGTAAGTTAAATTTCTGAAGTGGATTATAAGTAGGGCAGTGAATTACGTTCTACGGATGTATTTACATGAGCACAGTAGATTGTTAAAACTTTACAGATGAAGCGTCACTCTTCAATCTGGCTTTTCAAAGATTCGAAAAAATACAAATTAGCAAAGAATCTCCGATTAACCGGGCGCGTTATTTTGCCCCCTTTCAATTTCGCACTAAGTTTACCACTGTCGCGTTTTTCATAATACTATACTCGAAATTACACGTTGAATTTTTTAGGTTGCAAATGTTAGTGGGATTTAAAAAGAAATTGTGTAACGTCGCGTTACCACTAATGATTAAGCCGCATATACACGAGGCAAGCTTAATAGCTAAACTCTTATCCGGCGTTTAGGATTTAAGCAATTAATAGCTCAATTCGCTTGGACGCCCTAGCTCGCCGATCATCAGAGCACCGTCTATTGGCTTCAGTTTTTTGCGGGTTAGGCAATATCGTTTTTGCTCCCTAACCGACGGCGTCATAATAATTAAAGGCAAATTGCGTCCACTCAGTTTGTAATTTCTCTTGGGTCTCGCGAGATTCTGATATTCGGCAGGGCACAATTGTCGAGTGTCAGCACCCACCACACTTCCGCCACACCGCCGGATGACTGTCTGTAGTGAAATGTGGTGTTGGTATCCTTATTGCCCGCTTTTGACGTTTTTGACGAGCGAGTTCGACGAATATACAGCTGAATTAAGGAAATATGGGCTAAGATTCGAATATATACATTAATGTAAATCGTAGTAACATTGCGACCTCGTTATAATGGTAGAAATTGTCTCAAATGTTGAGGTTTCCTCTTTCGCCTAACGGCCTTAAGTGCGTATTCTAAGTAAAACTGCCAAAGATAATTACAAAAGTGTGTGAATTTAACCATATTAGAGTTTCCTTAAATTGTTACTGAGTTTAATTGGACTCTGTAATTATAAGCTAAATTAATATAATGTCCTTTTCCTTGATTCCTCCACTAATTTTAGATTAATAAATAATATCATTTACTTATTCAACTGGTCGCTATCTCTGGGGTGATTCAATCCTGGCCAGCAGTTGAGGCATTGACTTTTCAGAGCTTATTAACTGTGCACACAAAGACTAGGGTACTTTCGTAAAACATCGTAACGATGCTAAGGACCCGCGGTGCTCAATTTGCTGGTTAATTAAACGTCAGTCATACAGTCATTTGGACTGCAGGACAATACGCCGTGAGATAAGGCGTCGTTACTTGTGAGTTATAACAATGAACATTGTTTGTGGGGTGACCAGCCTGGATCGTTAGGTGTTGATGTTAATTATAAACCGCATGATGTCTGGAGACGTCGAACATTCTATGGATATTATTTACAGACATGCTGCTTAAATATGCTTAAATTGGCTGCTGTATCAATTTTGGTAATCGTTTTTAATGTAAATTAATTTTTTTCAATTAATTTATATTTAATAATTTAGAATTAGAGTTTTTTTTATTAATTTTGGAATTAGATATAATTTTACCGACTTTCCGAATAGGAATATTACTCGGATATCATGAAAATGAGATGGATCGTACCACTAATGCACCGTGTCATTAACGGATCATGTCATGTTGTGACAATAATTTCTGTTATTTTAATTTTCACAGATCTAGTTCTCATAATAAATTGTGTTGCAATAGTGGAAATTGTATTAACACTCCCACATCGCCCAGTAGCATTTCAATAGCATACATGTTGCATTATGTAGTCAAACGGTGTTTACTCATTAGACTAGATAATTTAAAGTGGTTTTATATAATTAATGATAAAATCTCTAATTACTACAAAAAAACCGATTTCTCGTCGTGTAAAAAAGTAAATATATATGTATATATATATATATATATATATATATATATATATATATATATATATATAATGTGTTTCTAATTCTTATCCTTGGATAATATGGTGAACAGTAAAACTATAGCATTGAGATGCTCTGAAAAGAGATTTATTACATAAACAAATGTTTACACTCTTACAAAACAATTTATAACGTTAATTAATCACAAACTCACCTGAAAAGAGAAACAACATTTAAAGCTATTGCTTCACTAGTTCGTATCAATTAAGTATTAAAATATTATACTATATCATATTATAATTCATTGATCGTTTCTAAGAACATAACAATATTTTTCTATCGTGGCGTGGCGACATGTCCAAGTGACAGCTAGCACAGCTCATATGCAAACTTCATGCTGAATGAAGTGTCACTCACTTCGTTTACATCTCCCCCCCCCCCTCCATAGGTAATTATCAAAATTTTAACGTATTACTACCACTGGAACGAGTTTCGTTATGTGGAAAAGGTTTGACTGTACCTTTTTGCGTCCCGTGTTTACTTTGTAAATTGAATTAGATATTTTCTCTATAATTTGATATGGACCAATTTTCAATTCATCTAGTTTTTTTCGGTTTAACCGATTTCCGTTTTCAACATATACTAAATCTCCGACTTCAAATTCATAATTTTTTCTGTTTTTATCAAATCTTTGTTTATTATAATTATGTGATTTTATACTATTTTCTAAGGCAATCTTCCGGTCTCGTATTAAATGTTGATTCTGTAATTTATTTTGTTTCAGTTCGTTTGGTAGAATGTCCACACTTTTTCCCTGCAGTAAATATTTTGGGGAGAACCCTGTCACATTATGTTCGGTTTCGTTATATTTGTTTGTGCATTCGTGAGCAATGGTAGTCCAAGCGATCTTATCTCTTTTTTCATTAATTTTACAACGAATTTTATTAACCAATGTTTGGTTTAATCTTTCGTTCAGTCCATTAGAAAATGGTGCATTTACTGCAGTGAACACTATAGGTATACCTTCCTTTTCTAAAAAATACTTAAATTCTTTTGAATTGATACCCGGATATTGGTCTGACAGAATCAAGTCTATTTTATAAACTTGTGTTAGTCTTTGGACTCGTTTTATAAAGTCGTTTGCATTCTGAGTTGTGGATGTCAAAATGTAGGCGTAAGGAGTGAAGTGATCTACTAGAAGATGTAAATTCATTTTTGTTGAACGTGCACCACCAAATCCACCTATGGTATTTATAGACACTATTTCGAACGGATATGTGGCTGGTCCTAAGTGAGACATTAGTATAAACTTGTATGCTCCTCTTGATTTATTTTTTATACAAACGTCACAGTATTTTTTTTATGTTGTCTAATAAATGTTTAGCGTGATAAAAGGGTTTCATTTTTTTTTTCTACTTGTTGTTTTCCTATGTGGCAATAGTAGTGATGAACTTGTTTTATAATATGTTTACTAAAGTCTTCAGTTAGTATAATCTTTTCATGTTTTCCAATCTTTTTATAATATATATTATTTTTATAAATAAGTTTATTTATATTCTCTTTTATATCTTCGTTTTTATTTTGATCTTGTTGTATATCTTCTATTTTGATAAAATTATCTACTTTTAAACTACTTTCTTCATTTTCATCTGGTTCTAACACTGGGTTTCTGCTTAAGGTATCTGCTTCTATATTATATTTTCCCGGAGAATATATTATTTTAAAATTGAATTGCGACAAATAAAACGTAAGATCTCCCAGTTCTTCATCCGTTCTGGCTTTTATATTCATTTTTTCTAAGGGTTTGTGATCTGAAAAAACCGTGAATGTTTTTCCTATAAGCCAATGTTGCCAGTATTTAACCGCCTCTTTTATAGCCAGACACTCAAGATATATAGCTTTTCTCTGTTTTTGGGAATTGTTTAATTTTTTGGACAAATATGCGCAAGGTTTTTCATCACCTGGGTTGAATTTGTTTTAAGATTGCAGCTATGCCTTGTATGCTAGCATCTGTATAAATATTGATTGGTAAGTCTGTATCAAAGTTTGCTAGGATTGGTTTTGAGCAAAGTAGTTTTATTATAGTATCAAATGATTCTTGACATTTATCGGACCAGACAAATTTTTCTCCTTTTCTTAATAAATTATGTAATGGATCCAGCGTTATTGACATATTTGGTACATATTTTCCATAGAAATTTATTTTTCCCAAAAATTGACGAACGTTTTTTTGTGTTTTTGGAATCGGAAATTCTTTTATGGCAATTAAATTAACCTTTAGCGGAGTTACCGTGTTGTTTTTTATTATATGCCCTAGATATTTTACCGAGTCCTGTGCAAAGTTACATTTCGTGAATTTTAATTTAAACCTTCTTTTAAGATTGCTTCCAATAAGAAGCATAAGTGTTCTATATGTTTCTCAAACGTTTCTGAAAATACTAAAATGTTATCTATGTAATTAACAGTAAAATCTGACAATTTATTCTTTCTTATAATACTACTCAGGATTCTCTGAAAAATGACGGGCGAAGTTTTTAAGCCAAAAGGTAAACATATTCACTGATAGTGTGCATTCTGGGTAACAAATGCAGTTTTTTTCTATCTTCAATCTTAAGAGGTATGGACCAAAACGCCGAGTTCACATCAAGTGTTGAAAAAAATTTACATTTCCTCGTTTTTATCATTAAATCCTCGATTAGAGGAAACGGTTGCGATTGGGGAACTACAATCTTATTCAATTCTCGAAAATCTATGCAAAGCCTTGATCTTCTTCCTTCTTCTTTTTTAAATGCTAGTGTTACCGGAGCCGCAAAAGGGCTATATGATTCCTCGATTAAATTATTTTCTAGTAGTTTTGATATTTGATGTTCAATTTCTTTCATGTCCTCAATAGAGCACCTATATGGTCTCTTACTGCAGTACTTATCTATCAACAGATCAATATGTGCTTCGTAACCTTTTACTGTACCTATATCATATTTATCTTTAGCGAAAATTGAATTATATTTGCATATCAATTGATCAATATCAGATCTTTTTTTATGATCTAAATGATTTATCGTAATATCAAAATCATTGACCCTTATATTTTCATTAAAGTTTATTTCATATTCGTGAATAATAACTTGTTTTTCATTTTTATTTATCCCTATGTCACTACCTGTACTGCCAGGAATTTTTTTTGTGATTATAGGTTGTTTTTCTTTGGTTTTTATGTATTTTGTCTTATTGTTATTGTTGTGGATATTTTGCATGATTTCTAAATTCTCATTTTGAGTTAATTTAATTTTTTGTATACAATCTAATCCAACTAGAAAATTATAGTCGAAGTTTTCTTCATCTATAACGAAAATATCAACATGTTTTTCAATTTCAAAAATTTTTAGTTTTAAAGTTACCATTCCTATTGATTTTTTTACGCCATTAGCTGCTTGTTTTCAAACCTGCTTTTTTATAATGAGTTGGTATTTTTTTTAAAGATAATAACCTTGAATTTATTAAGGACACATTGAATCCTGAATCATAGATTCCTGATGTTTCTAAAATGTCATTTATTAGTAATTTAATTTTAATTAATGGCGGCACTACCAGTTTTTTTGGTTAATTTCATTTAGTTCAGTCTCTAATTCTGAATTGTTTACACTCTTTATCTGATCGTTTTTTGTTCTATCATTATTTTTTATCTTAAACCAACATTGTGATTCGGGATGGTAACGTGTACCTTCATTTTCTTTTTCACAAATTTTACACGGACTAACCATGGGCCTTACATTTTTATCTTTAATTTTACTTTCGGAAGCTATTATCTTTTTATCAAATGTTTTTTTATTTACCATGTGCTCTAAACTTCTTATATTATTAAATAAATCTTGAGTTTCCTTTAAACTATTTCTATCAATTTTATCCGCAATGAAATTCGGTAATCCGGTGGCGATTAGATCAATTAGAGTATGTTTATCTATGGACTTATTTATTTCTAATAGCAGTTTCTCTTTTTTTAATGCATACTCCAGTAATGACCCCTGTCTATATTTAAATAACATTGCATACCTGATCGGTGACCAACTCTTATCTGCATATGTCTCACTAAAGTTTTGTTTCCACATAGCCCATTCTGAATTTATTGTGTATTTAATCAGCATAGAACAGCTATACCAGTGTTTACAGGAATCTTCTAAAAATAACCTAAAAATTTAAATTTTTTTGATATCCTCCTCTATGCCTAAACGTGCACATTCCGCTTCAAAGATTGTCATCCACTGGGACACATTGGTAATCTTACTACTAAATTGTTGTATAACAAATTTTTCTGCCATTTTTCCCACATTAAAAGGTTTTGATGATTCATTCTTCATTTCAGCGAAGCTTTCCATGATTTTTATTAGATATTCTTCAGAGATTCCTGCTGTAGAAGTTTTCGGTGTTTCTTTTTCCTCTAAAAGGTATCCCATGAACTGTTTATTTCCATCTTCATCACAATAAACCGCCTTTGTTTCTGGGCTCATGGATATCCATACCTGTCGCTTGTCATGCCGTTTTTGTAAAGTAGCTTTGATTTTTTGAAAGATTTGTGTTTTTATTATTGCATATTACATGTCTTACAGGTTGTAATTTATCCGGGAACACAAAGGTATTGCCGTCTAAATCGGTAATTGTTGTTATACAAATAATATTTGTCTTCACATCTTCACTGGCCTTGACTACGAATTCGAACTTTAATTTGTCCATTATTCTTGGGAATTAGCTGTAGAAATGTTGTTTTATAATGTGTTTCTAATTCTTATCCTTGGATAATATGGTGAACAGTAAAACTATAGCATTGAGTTGCTTTGAAAAGAGATTTATTACATAAACAAATGTTTACACTTTTACAAAACAATTTATAACGTTAATTAATCACAAACTCACCTGAAAAGAGAAACAACATTTAAAGCTATTGCTTCACTAGTTCGTATCAATTAAGTATTAAAATATTATACTATATCATATTATAATTCATTGATCGTTTCTAAGAACATAACCTATTTTTATATCGTGGCCTGGCGACATGTCCAAGTGACAGCTAGCACAGCTCATATGCAAACTTCATGCTGAATGAAGTGTCACTCACTTCGTTTACATATATATATATGTATATATATATATATATATATATATATATATATATATATATATATATATATATATTAGCAGTAACTGGCGACGCATCGAAAATTCAGAAATAAAAGTGCGGTGTTTTGATGAATTAATTTTATGCTATAAATTACATACAAAAAATTTGGTTAGTTTTAATCGTGCGCAGACTGACTTGCTCTCCTTTCTATCGTTCCCCTGTCCACTCTTGTGTGTTCTTACAACTATGTTTTGTTTATTATTCTACGGAACCTCAACAGCTTTAGCTTTTCAACAATGTTAATAACTTTAATAGAATTCGGGTTGAAACTGGGCGTACAGACAAGAAGACAGATACATTTTTTTTTTACATTGGAAAAAGTTTTAGTAACCGAATAAGCAAATGAGAACGTGTTTAAATGCTGAAAATTCAGACATCGCAGAGAGACACTTCAATTTCATTTATTTGTATTTATTATAGTAAAAATATATATTAAGAATCTTAGTATTTGCGGTTTTTCGGCTTTTAAGGTCAAAGAAAATTAAGGAAATGAGATGTTTTCCATAAATATTGTTCAATGTTTGTTTTTTTTTGTAAAATCTACTTTATCACCGTCCCTTTAAATTTTACATCGTTACTCTAAGGAAGATAATTAAGAAAATGTGTGAAGAATTTGTAAATCATATATATTCATACGATTGTGCTTACCTAATCCAAATGTAATATTAAATTATACTATGCTATATATACGATTACATACCTTCGGTATTATAAAATTTAAACTAATTTTGATATTCAGCGATTCCAATATCATTACTACTGTTCAATCAGTCAAGATAATGCAGTAGCCTGTGAATAGCAATTTAGAAGAAAATGTTAAAATTGTCTAATATTCTTTCTCAACTTGCCTTCATTTATTTCACTTTTAATAATTTCTTATTTAAGCATTTCTTTTCTTTTGGAAAAATATGTGATTTTGTTACGTGAAACACGTGTCGTTGTCAGTCAGCGAGAGTAAATTTCTTTCTGTGGATATCCTCATTGAAAATATTAATAAAAACTTGATTCAAAAAATCTTTAACTTAATTTTTTTTAAGCTCGATTAACGCCTGATAATATGGGATTTAACTCAAGAGAGGCAAAGTGGTAAGCGGACATGATGGATGGATAAGGAATTCCAAAAATTAGTACGGGATACCCCAGTAAGAGAAATGATTTCGTATGGGTAAATTTTCTTACAGTCTTCGAGAAAATAAAAGTTAAGCGACTGCATAATATATGATAAATTTAGATGCCTTTATGAGATATTATATGAACCAGTAAAAAGGGATCAGATCCGCCAAAAAACTTGTAAAGATGCAACGTGTTCGACCATACGGGGTGAACATTGAAATCCATCCAAAAGTAACTTGGACTGATTAACTACATCTAAACACTACAGAGAAACAATGGTACCAAATATTAAAATCCATATCATCATCTAAAACAAACACAAGGTAAAATAGCTTTTTTAATAGTCATGATACGCTTTCCGATAAAAATTGGGGTTACTCTAAAGCGCTCGTCATTTATATATGATTCGGAATTATTGGTGGCGATTAATGCTTAAAACCTAATGAATAATGTAGTGAATAATGATGGTGACTAGATAGATAACATTGTTCTACCATGTCTAGTGTGCTTGAAGATTAGAAAAACCCTTCTTAAACTTCAATAATTTCTAGAAGGTCTACTGTACATTTTGAAGTCAATGTTGTTTTGTACTTTATTTTTTTTGGATATAATTTATTTATTACGGTCCCAAACTATTGCAAAGAGGTATTTAAAGAAAGTCGTTAATAAAATTATACGTATATAAAAAGCCAAAATTAGTAACGGTCTTATCTCATTATTAATAAGCTCTAAAATCTAAATGAAAATAAAAGCATTGCCAGAAAACTGTACTACAAAGGTGATGCTATTTATATGCTTTTCTAACGATTAAGTAGACCTGAAGTACCTTAGGTCAACGTATTGACGAACGTGAAAAAAACAAGGATGCACCCGAAAGAGAAAAAAAGGTTCTTCCATGCATGTCCTTATATGGTAGAACATGGACTCGATTAACCAGATTCAGGATTTGGGAGTTGTAATTCAGTGAAGATTCCAGAATAATGTGCAAACATGTGATGAGAGATCATTCTAATTAATCCGAACGACATGGTGATGGTTTATACAGATGTATAAAAAAACAGTAAGCTTTGAAATTTTTCGTACAATTCGAATATCTTAAATTGTTTCAGTTTGACTCACATGTGAATCATTATATTAATTGTCATACCATGAAATTTTTCTGTCATTTGTCTCTTAATTTTTGCAGCAACTTGAAAATTGTGATTTGAACAAAATGAATTAAATGCGAGGAAATGTCGTACAATAACTACGAATGATAGTACCATAAAGTTAAAGTTAGGATTTTTATGGCCGTATTCACCTTAGTACGTTACTCATCTAGAATACCATACCACAAAAATGGCCAAAGGTAAAATCAAAGCTACATAAATAATTTTAGAAGCAGACAAAAGTAGACACAAGTTGCTTTGGATATCAAAATGACTTCACACATAAAGGATTCAACATGAACATATACACGTCAAGAAATTTCTTACTAGATGCAATAAAATATTTGACAACTAAAGAAAAGTTCAAAAATAGTATCATTTTACTTAATATCGCCAAATACGAAAATACAAGCAAGGGCAGTAAAATATTTGTTTAATATTGTGACAGGTGACCAAAGCTGAATACGTTGTTCACAAAATTAAAATAAAAGCATTGCCATTTTCAATGAAGGGAAGTCATCGGTATGGGTGTTTTCTTTCTAGCTATTGCGAATCAGTGTAAAGGTAAAATTCGAGGAAAAATCGTTCTTTGTAAGTCTGTGTTCTTATACTATTTCTGTAGTTCTCTACATTGAATTAATGATTTTGATTTTTTACTTTATGAAATTCTCCATAAATCTTTCCATTACTGCGTATTTTTTAAATAATGATGGAATAAGCAAATATAATAACAAGTAAACCGACAGATAACATTTTTATAAACTCTATTTCTCCATCAAAACCTGGAAAATTCATAAGTGAAAACTCTATCAAAATTAGGCTCGTAATTTTTATGTAATGCACGTAAAAACTAAATAGAATGTTAACACTATTATATACTTTTTTTTAAATAAATAGAATGTAAACACTATTATATATTTAGAATTTTCTTATTATGTACGAAAATAATTATTTCAAAAAAGTAATTCTAAATTGGCTTTAAACCCACACCATAATAGTTTTACTTTCTAAACAGGTTTCAAACTGGTGGCAATTTGTAGAACAATTGTTGTTAATACAAAAATCCTCGGCTTTATTTTCAGTGTAGATATATAGAATCAAATATATTGTACTACTTTGAATCATTTATATTTTTTGGTTAAAATAATAGCATCCGTAATCAGAGTACTGCAAATAAACAGCATAACAATAGAGTACGCTTGTTATTAATTTACGATAGCTTATGTACAATAAAAGTGTTAATAAAATGTCTAAATATAAATTTACGACACAGATACAAACCAAAATTAAGCGGCGAGTCACCAAAGAACCACCCCCCACGCAACGCGGATGTTTACATCATAAAATGTCGTATTAATTACTTGCTAAACCACCCGACAATGCTAGCACACAACCTTAATCAAAATAAGCGAAAGACGACGAACGAAAAGGCAAAGTATGTTAATATAAAGTAGAACATCTCGTCTTTATTATTAATTAACGTTTTAATATCCAGGGCGGTGTTTGCCTCGGACGGCAACGACGATCAACTTCACACTCGACCGAGTCGCGCCTTAGTGCGAACGTCAGAAAAATGGTTATTAAAAAAATGTTAACTAAAATTCTTTAATTATGCAACAATATACTTTTAACATTTTGTGTCTCTTATATTGCTAATATTACTTAAAGTAATAGAACGAAAATAATATTTTTTTTTTTCTTTATATTACTTTACTACTGCTCCACAATTAGATTCCACTGAGGTCGATCCAAAGCATAGAACCGAACTCCCAGTTTTCGGTGGTACTCTTCCGCGTTTTAGTGTCAATATTTCTGGAGAAGATACGTCACCCTTTCACTTTGTGGTTTATTTCTGAAGACTTGCTGTACAGACCTTGTCTTAAACCACACGTTCTCTTCAGTCATTCATTACTCTGTACTTGGTCTAGAACATTTTTGTGTATTCCAAATTTTGTACGATGTTGATGTAAACTCGTATATAACTAACGAGTTATTTTTATAAAAACTAATTCACAAGCCGATAAGATAATAATTTCTTGCACACTAAATTTAAGAAAGCTTTAAAAGTTATCTTGTCGTCGTGGGCAAAATTTTCACATACTGATGCATTCCATGTCAATGAGCGAAAGTCTTTGTTTTGCTTACTTAAAAATGCCATCATAAATGTTAAACTACTCGTTAGAAAACCATGATGAGAAAGGAAAATTTAATCTACATAAGTTGAGGTAGGTCTATATAAAATTTAATAAGATAAGGGTTATGATAGTTTTGTTTAAAAAATTTTAGAAAATTGAGTTAAATCATTACGTTTTTCAAAAAGTTAAAATATTTTTGACCTTTTTGTGGTATATACATATGGCGTCGTGAGTTTTATTTTCACGATACATTATTTTTAACCATTTCTAGTCATTCATCATCATTAAGATATTGAACAATTATATATTTATACTTTGTGAATCGATCTATCCATTGGTGACAACTGAAACAAATTTATTTACTAATTTCTGGGAAAATCTCATACAGACATGCTCGACAGGGATTTTGTTTTATACTATATATAGATAATATTGAATTAATTAACCTACAAGTTTTGTCAGTGTTAGTTGGTTGCATGGATATTTCGAATAATTACATATAATTTCTATCATTTAATTTTTTTTGTCTTTAAGACATGATTGTCTTAATATTTCTCTTTTTACCCTTCAGAATATTAAAACACAAAAAATTTTGCTTTTAACGTGACGGCCTTGCACTTTTTATTTTATTTTTATATTTGTCATACTAATTTATTCATTTCAAAAAATGCCAATTTGTAACATATATCGACCGAATCGAGTAACATCGGGATATCATCATAAAAAATGCCAATTCGTGACAAACTAAAGGTTTATATTGTTTCTTATAATTAATTTTGATTTTTAAATTATACATATTTATTTTACCTGTGATTTCAATTAAAAATAGATATATTTTGCATACGAGACATAATCAGTACATAAACAGTTTGCATAAGTGAAAAAAAAAATAATTTCTAGATTATTTGGATAATGTCACCATTTTTAGTATTTCTATAAGTATTTATTTACTCATATTTAAATTCTTACTTGAGGTTTCTTGAAATATCAACAGATGCAACAATTAAAATTGAGTCTCCGTTATTTGTCCATGTACTTTAAAATTACATGCAGTGTAGTAAAGATCTGATTATTAACTGAAGTGGAATACAATTTACTAACTGAAGTGGGAAAAAAAGGAAAGTAGTTTTATAAAATTATATTTTTTCAAATAAGTGCAAGCGTGTATCTCTACTCAATAATAGATTTTTACCTTCTAATCTAAAGAATATATTGCATTTATGCACTTGGATAGTTTACAACTTCAAAGCGAACGACAAGGTAACAATTATGCAGTGTGGTAACTTACCTAAAAAAAATTACCCTGAAAAGGTAGCTTCAAATAATATAATATTAAAAAAGTAAATATGTACATGTTAGCCATTTTTATAGAAAATATAGTGAATCCATTTTTGACCTACTAAGAAAGAGCTAGATACTGCCTGAAAGTACGAAACAAGTAAGACAGTCTTGAAATTAATATCCGCCACCTTTATTGTAGAAATATGCAATAAATTTAAAAGACCTTAGCAAAAAACGGAGCGGAACATGTGAAACGAGAAGCATCGAAAGTTCTTTCAAAAGGATTTTTTATGAATCGCATTTTTATGTTCGTAAAAGAATTTTACTACGAAGATTGCATTTTTATCTTTCCGTTTTGAATGAGATTTATACCTTCGTGCGTATAAAAACGACGACATATAATAAGGAAGTTTCTGATTAAAGCGTAAAAGAAGTTTCTGCTGTTTCCGCTATTGAATCTGGAGAAATCGAATTGGTAAATTCAGTAAAAGCTTGAATGTTTCGCTATAAGTAATCATATAAATGAGCCAGATTGGAATTGTGGAAAGTATTTTCTGTGAATTAAATTTTTAGTCTTTTTAGCTCCGCAGCGTAACTTATGATTTCGAAAGTAGGAAATATTCCTTCGAATTCGAAAATCAACTAATAAAACATTCTTAACCAAGTTCTGAACTTGGTGAATTATGTTTCAATAAATAAAGACTTTGAAAATATAGAATGACGACCGTGAAATCAAATTTATTATCAATCTGAAAATAAAAATATGTAAAAATACATAAATTGTGATAATTGTTTGAAAGGTAGTACTTTAATTTACGAAAGATAATAATAAAACATTGAGTAAGTGACTGACTGGAAGGTTTTTATGATATTAATTACTTTGATTCTCCTGTGCTACTTCCATAGAGGTTTTTTGCTTTCCATTGTAATTTTATTATTGTAACTGCTATTATTTTTTGTTAACGTATCCTAATAGGATACAGTTTAATAAATTTTTAACACGCCAAATTTTCCTAATGACTCATTTAATTTTTTCTTATTTTTAAGGCAAATTACTACTATTGTAATTAGAAGTTAATCAACACAATTTTTCGGTATTTTAGTATGTATTATTATTAAGTATTCAGCTCAGTAGTAACCTAAGTTCTCAACGAAAAATTATCGATAGAACAAATAATGTCGTCATCGTCGATTTGAATTCAAATGGTATAAAATAAAAATAATTTAAGACTTATTCTTATAAGATCAAACAAATAATCTCTTTTTGCCGCTGTGGAACGTCGTTTAGCGTTCTGTCCCAAAAATATGGGAAGGGAAACCTATTGTTTTTGTAACACCAGTCATCCATCCGTCTGTTTGTCAGAGGCCTCTAATTTCTCAACGAAATATGATGGTAACTCATATATAATCTGTAGTTTTTGAAAATCTAAAATTCATATGTAATATGTAATTTCTTGACTTACAATTAAAATGTTATTAAAAATGACTAAAATTATACTCAGGGGAGAGCGGAACAACAAATTTGTGAAGTTTCCTTGGGCATAAATTAGTTTTTTATATTTTTTCTCCCAAACGCAACGATTTGGTGGACCATCAAAGTTATCATTTTTGAACCTATTTTGTTATCAGGTCTACCTCAAAAAGCTAATATGTAGAAAGCTCTGATTCGACTCTGATATTTCTCATATCCTGTAATAAACAAAATATATTCGTACTATAAAGAATTAAATATATAATATAAGAAAAGTTATAAGTAACCAAGGTGAAGTATTTTTAAGAAATTCGTGATATTTCTACGCCGGTGAAAGAAGTACTAGGCACTATATTTACATGACGAAAAATAAAATTAACGTTTTTAAATAGTTTAATAGAAATACTCTGTATCTTTAAATGTTTATGTACGCCTAAGTATCCG
The DNA here is from genome assembly GCA_039881145.1 of Druceiella hillmani. Classification (NCBI taxonomy): domain Eukaryota; kingdom Metazoa; phylum Arthropoda; class Insecta; order Lepidoptera; family Hepialidae; genus Druceiella; species Druceiella hillmani. Next base: position 19,690,896 of record JAYKKI010000014.1, read on the forward strand.
AGAAACCCTCCTATTACGAGTTCTATTTGTAAATTACAACTTTATCTTCTAGTCACATGCGAAAATCATTAAATATGGTGGAATGTCCTTGATATTTTCTTTTCTTTTTATTTTTCTTATCTTTTATTCTCCACTATTTCTTTTTAATCTTTTCTACATCATGATTTTCCCTCGCTTGGTTTTCTCACTTTTAACTATCCTTTATATTCTTTTAAATTATTATAATTTTATCGAGTTAATTATTCGCATCCCTTTTTTTTGCGCTACAACTTAATTTTACCTTAGTCGCTTCTTATGTTTCTCGTGTTTAATTTTTCCTAAGAGTATCCATTAAAATTATAGCTTTCTCTTGCTTATTTTATTTTCTAATATTTTAACAAATTAAAAAATAATTGGGGGCGGTGAAATTGTTTTAGAAGAATTTCTGACTAATTTAATTAGGCTGATCAGTTTTTATATTCACCACAGTATAATTACAGTTATTTTTAAGCAAGGTAATTAATTTAGTCGTTTCTTAATATTTTTTTACCAGAAAAGTTAAAAAAATAATTATGTCGAAAGAAAAAACATTTAGTTGTCTTTAAATTCCGTTTAAATATATATGTTTCAATAAATCATATATTTAAGGAATTATATATTTTTTGTATTGTTCTGCTTTACTACAAAGCTATATCAATAGTATACTTCATTTGCAAACCGGTTAAAAGACGCTAATGATTTAGAGTGACAATACTAATTTTTTTTATAAATAAGCTCGCCATGAATCTTTAATAACTACACTCACTGTATATCTTCTGTAATTGAATTCACCACAGCTCAAAATACATAGATAGAACCATTCAGCCAAATTACCCTTGAGCTTTCCAATGCCGTATAGCGCAGAAACGTTTTCGCTTTGATGTGAGACGAACATATATTTGTTCTCGGGTCAGATCGATCTGCTAGATGAGTTTCTCCACAAATATATATTTCATATAAACCAAAATATTAGTGGCCATAAACTTTAATTTATTGAAAAATCACTCGAAGCCATGGGCAGAACATTACTAGACTTGCGAGGAAACTCTAAAGTGATGGGAGGAGCCCTACTCATACTCTCAGAAGACTTTCGCCCAACATTACCAGTCATCCCCAAGTCGCACCAGCAGATGAAATCACACAAATAATGCGACTAATAAAAATATGAGAGTTGAACTATTGAAAGAAGAAACAACAGCACATATTGCTCAAAAACTTTTACAAATAGGTGAAGACATATATCCTACACATATATCCGATCCGGACATATATCCGACCAGACGACCGGCCGCATTGAACTCAACAGAGATTGCTGCAACATAGTCACTACGGAGAACGAACTTATCGACTAAATTTATCCAAACATTTTCTTTTATCCAAACTATACTAATCCGGAGTAGCTATTTTAGAGGGTAATTTTGGCAATTGAAAATAATATTGTCGATGATATCAAGTTTAATATTCAAAAGAAAATTCCTGGTAAAGAGAAACTATACAAATCGATCGATGGTAAACGTTGAAGAAAATATCAATTTCCCTACAGTTTTTAAACTCTTTGCAAGTACCAGGAATGCCATTACACTGCCTTCGACTGCAAATTGAATCTCCGCTCATACTACCCAGAAATCTCAACTCACCAAAAATATGTAATGGAACAAGAATGATCGTCAAACAGCTATTGAATAACATCATCGAAACCGAACTTATGATTGGAAAGGACAAAGGACACACCCCAGAATGCCACTGATATTTACTGAACTGCCTTTCTAATTTAAAAGACTACAATTTCTAATAAAAGTAGCCTATGGTTTTACAAACGACAAAGCGCAAGGACAAAACTTTAAAACATTGCGGCATCAACCTCAAAGAATATTGCTTTTCCCACGGTCAACTATGTAGTACGTGCTCTCGAGTAGGAAATTGAAAAAATTGTACATATATACCCTGGATAACAAAATAAAAAACGTTGTTTATAAACAAATATTATAAATAATTGGAATATGTTTTCAATAAAAAATGTTTACCTCTTACATTATAAAGTTTATCCTTTTATTTCAACTGCTACACAATCTCATATCAACTCCCTGAGCGAAGCTGGGGTACCCCAGCTAGTAATTCTAATAATTACAGGCATTTCGAATACGCGCTTGGTCGCTTGTTTACTTTGACGTAGATGACGTGTGTCCCGAGTGAGTCTTCCTATTTAATTTTAGCGAATAAATTGTTCAAAATGTTGTTTTTTGTAGTAGCAGGCATCATTTACATAATATCGCCGGATTTGGCTTCGTTACATTTATATTATGGGAGATGCGCCGGGGCGCGATTATCCTCAGTGATCAGTTTATGCGTAACGTCACGTTCCATATTAGCGCGTGTGTGGAAATACATAAGTCTTTAAATGACGTGCGATTATCGTTTTATAAGTAATAAGTCTATATTAATACATTTTTGGTCTTCCGCGATTGATTTTCATAAATTATAAGAGGTTTAGTAAAAAATGCAAGTCGAATAAGAGGCAGTTGTCACTTAGTCGATCGTTTCTGAAAAAGCCAGATTTCTAACTAAAATTTTACTGAAAATTTGCATTGCTGACTTGCTCAACAAACACGAGGGAGCTAGTATGACATATATTAGATATATGAAACATATTTTTTTGAACTCATTTTTGAAATGGATGTTAAAAATTAATTTCAAAGCAAAATTAACAAAACCAAGAACAAAAAATATTTAGTAGCAAAATAATAAACACCATGAATAACGTACGCTTTTCAAACTCCGGTCAGAAATAAAAGTAAAAAACTCAAAATAAATGAATTCTCTATATTTTTCCTGGCAAATTATTAATGGCTTGTTATAAGGACGGTACTCAAATATTTGTCTACAAAACTATTTATGAAGTTATTTTTAAGTAGTGACTAAGGTTTCATTTTATCAATTCTCCTAATGGAGAAAAAAAATTGCTTTAATAAATAATTTAAAAAATAGTATTTGCACATCAGCTAGAATGTTGAGTTCGAGAGAGAAGGATATATTCAAGTACAATTGCTTTTGGCAAATATTTCTTTTTATTTATGAAAATAATAGATAACACGTTAAACTAAAATCACAGTTACATTTGGGGCTCCGCGATTGCATCACGAAGCCCGAAGTCAGAATGTTTGAAATCCATACGTCCTTACTAGTGTACTAAAAGCTTCATTATTTCTTAAAATACAGTAAAACAGGAATCACTTTAATAATTTAAAAAACTATTGTAACAGGATTCGAAGTTGTTAATGTAAATTTTATTGGTAAAATAAATGATTTTCAGTGAAAATTATATCTAGTAAACAGATTACCACATTTCTCCTTAGCCATTTCAAAATTTTGATTATTCTTTTTACAATATTAAGCGTCGATATGACAATCTGAATAACACACATTAAAAATTTTGTATTGCGTAGTTTTAGCTATCATTTTTTAAAAAATACTAATTTCTTAGATTTTTATTGTCATTTTAATTTTTTAAATAATTCTTAATATTACAAAAATAAAATACATGCGTGTTTCTAAAATAGTGTCTCTTATTTCGTACGGAAGTTTCGTTTAACATTTTAAAATTTTTGGTATCGTCTGAAAAATATTATACTTTAATGTGTCATGTAATATATCGAACCTCCTCACAATTTTGAAGATTGAAATATCATATCACTATTGAACATTTTGAACTCCATAACAGATATGAGAATTTAAAAACCTACGATCTTGGGAAAAAAAGGCTGGAAGAAACAGAATCAGTCCGACAACATTAAACAAGCATTATTTCTCAGACTGCTTTAAAATCAGAATATATTTTTCATTTAAATAAATTAAGTCAAACATTTCCTTAAATTTTAGGTATATAATATTAAATGAAAGAAGCTTAAGATTACGTCTTTTAAAAATAGCCTTTTATAAAATTTGCAAATTTTCGACAAAGAGGTGGAAAACTAATTGTTGTTTCATATTACCTAACTACGCTATACGGACAAACATAATCTACTATTCTATATATAGTCATAACTATAGATAATTATACAATGCAAAATTGTATGTTTTGGTATACTAAATTTAGTAATACATCAACTTTACGTTACGAAATACATCAACTTTAACGGTTCACATGTGACGACTTTTTCTCTTTAATGGCTCATGTACGTTTATACGTTACTGTTAACTGAGATGAAAGAAGAGTTATGATTACCGTTTGCCGTTATACAATATTTAATAATTAAACCAATTTTCTAATTCTATGTATCGAAATATACCACAAGGTCAATTTTGATAACCAATTACATCAATTACACAAAAACTTAGTACAATAGATTCATAATCTCCGCTTTTTCACACATATTCAGTTCCCACGACGATACGTCGTTATGATAATTTTAAATATTAATCTTTAAATCCTAACACTGCCTATATAAGCCGTGCGACTTAACAATATGCTGGTCTCAATTTAGTAGGTACTGTGAGTCGTAAGCACCGACTTTGTCATCGCACTTCATTTCTCAACTTTGCTCTGCTAATATTGAATTGATGCTATCTGCCTAAATTATGGCTAACTAGAAATGAGTCATTATATAAATAGCATAAATCCAGGTTAAGCAAATAAAGCACACTAAATTATTAAAAATAAAATAAAGGTAAAAAACATTTTTAAATTAAACGATTTTATTTTAAAAGCGTTGATGTGCTAAAAACTATAACATAATTGTGGATAACTAATATGGGGCTTTGATCAGACAAAATTAAAATCGTGGTACGCATTTATACATATATCAAATACACATTTCTATTTCTTGTTATATTATTACAAAAAAATTTGCTACAATGCGACTATTAAATTGAAGAAGATAGTTTTTTGAGATAGACGTTTAAGAATACGGTTTTGATTTCTAAGCTCCAACAAATAAAAGTTTTCTACTAAACGCGCCATTATTTAATTTTCACCTGATCAAAGCCCAGCTTGTACAATAAATTTTTTTACATAAAAAAGTTGCACTTTCATTTTACTCAACGTAGGTATGTATATCTAAAGACTAATTACATACAATGCTGGAAAAGTAAAATATAATTAATTAAGCAAAATAAAGATAACTTTGTAATGCAATTTCCAAACTTATACAAAACGATTTGTTTATACCCTATGTTAGAAATATGCAAAACCGAATGTGGCGTCGATACAGTACTGTCGTTTCGTCAGTAAAGTTGCCAGAAGTTTCTTTTTATAAGTTACAATTTAACATTGTCTATTGCTTTTATTCCCTTACAAAAGAACATGGTGTCTAAACAGAAGTCAGCGTCAAAAGTCTTTTCAAAAATATATATTCAATATTTAAGTTTCTTCGTAATCTAATATAATCAATATCAAAATATAAAAAGTATTCAAATGAGAAAATAACCATTCAAATTCGTTGATTACTGCCGGGAGATATGAGTAATATATACAAAAAAGTGACATTTGTACGTACCTATATATCATGTGCTTATCTATTTACTTTACATGTACTTATCTATTTACTTTTACTTGTTTGTTTACGTCAAGACTCGATGAGTTTACTTCTCGTAAAGAGTTCCTGCCACCACCTTCCTGCTCCATCATTGTGCCCTAATTGTATTAAAGAGCAGCTCATTCGTGTCTTATCAGATTATCATTGGACCTACATCGTTCAAACTGGATAATGTCACTTGTGCTTAACAATTCTATGGTATACATCAGTTTCTATGGTAAAATTCTTACTAAATGAGACTAAACTAGAATATGCCCTTTGAGACAAAATAATAATCATCCAAATCGATTCATAAATGACGGAGATGCAAGGTCATAAATGCAGTCGAATTGAAAACCTAATTTTTTAACATTTCAGAATTATTAAAAGTTTGTGTGTATTGAAACAAAAATGTTAATAGTTTAGGAAATTAAAATACACGCGTTTTAGCAATATATTAAAAGCGAAAAGACGTCTTAAAATTAGGTATAACTGAATTTTTTGAATAAGATTAAAATAGAAATAAAGTTATTGACAAAAATTTAACTTTAACATAAAAGAAAGTGTGGGACGCTTGATATCAGTTGTCACAATGTTTTTAAGGTATTTTGCTATTTTTACATTAAAGCTAATTTTATTGTTAATCACTTTATTCTTATTTTAAACTTATTTAATAAATTAAGTTATACAGAGTTATGTGATAGCTCTAGGGCAAACTCTTTATATTTAAATATTACTCTTTATTTCTTAGTTGCACATAAATCACAACATCACATAAAAACACACATTATTTTAAACTGATTTCCTAGAGAATCTCAATAACAAAAAAAAAATGTGGTAAATAATCTTGAACTATTAAACTTGAACAGATAATAGTGTTTCTACACTCATCGAGATCATCAAAGCTTTTATAGACCTATTTTTAAAAGGTTTGTCTTAATGATTTTAGTATTTAGGCAATCTATGATATATAAGCGTTTTAAGTGCTAGGTGTCTATATATCAAGATAATTACGATGGTCTTTTTAAAAATAGTTCCAAAAATAGTAAAAATAAAAAAAAATTATGGCCGCCCACGTTATCGCTGTCATTCGACCACATGGCTTTATCGTGCAACGAAAAGGATTTGAATAGATATATACTAAAAAACTTATTTCAGTGACACCGTGTGGTGTCACTGAAATAAGTCCCCATCCTAGACAGAATAACATTTTTCACCCCCATCGCGTTCAGATAAGTATATAAATTATTACATTTTGGAGTTAAAACTCTTTGAGAAGCGGAAAGACGAACAAATAACAATGGCTTTTCGGCACAAAAATTGGGTTCGTTCACAACAATAACGTTCCATTCAGATCCTTGAGACGCAAAATCCTGAAAGCAGCGAAAGTAAATGCCATTAAGATGATTCAACAAAAATTTGCGTAAAAAATTCGGTGAGAATAAGATATAGAATGTTTATCTTTAATTATATAAACATAAAAGTCATGCCGACTATAAAAAAACAGAAACGCGACTGATTCGGATTGACAAGAATTTTGATATTTTGTATTACTTTCAATAAAACTATTACACTGATATTCTCTATTTTGTTACTGCTTACTTACGCGCCACAGCCACTTGTACATATAACATGATTTATATTTATAAGTCCTTAACCTTTACTACACGTTGACCGCGTATAGTTTCACAAAGTAGCACATTCAAGTTTAACCACTCGCATGTGAAAGCTGCGCTCAACGAGTTTAGCTTCAGACTTCGGTTGCGCGCATCCATAAAACCAATTTCGCCTAACAGCGCCATGTTTCATTATAATCAATTACGGGCCAGCACTAGCTCGGTAGGCGAATGCTTTTGGATACGTTCAACTGGAAATAAGGTTAACTTAGATTGCCCGACTTAATCCAAAAATGTATGGAAGGTATTGTTTATGTACGTATCTCCGTGGGTGTAGGTGAGAGCGAACGGTATTTGCCCACATTACGGCTCGCATGGAATTTATATTAATTTCATTGCTGCTTAAAATAGAATTAATTTAATTCTGCCTGTGGTGGTTGTATTTAAATAATGTTTATTTTTATTTCCTTTCCTGCGGGATTGTCGGAACCTCAGCCAGATTTACACAGCAAAAAGGGTGAGTGCGGGGATTTGAATTAAATTCTATTTATGTCGCATTTATATACTTCAATTAAGATAAACTGTGTGACCTATTTTGTTTGAGAATGAAAAATTAATTGCAACACCACCTATTCGTAGAGGATATAATGAATTTATTCATTTTTAATGTATATTACATACGAATGAAAAGTGGATTTCTGCTGCGAGAACTATCTCTTTCAATCAATCTCGACGAAGGCTTTTCAATAATTAGTTATTAGGTGTACTGCCAAAGATAATAATGAAGCGTATCACCAAAAATGGTTAAAAAACAAAATAGAAGGACATTAGTATATAGAGACAGCTTTTAACTTTTGAGGTAACTTTCAAAATCGTATGTAGACAGTGTAGTTAGAAATCAAATTCGGTCCACAACTCGATAACATAAATAAATTTAAAAAAAGATAAATGACGCATAAAGATGAGAATTTTATCTAAGATTTATGGATGTAGAAACAGAATAGGGACAGTCAAGTCAAAAGTTTGGCCCAAGTATAAAACTAGTGTCTTGTTTTGTAAGACTTATGTCTGTGAGAATTGTTTAAAACATCATTACAGATGAGATGAATGTAGCAAATGATCTGTACTCAGAAATGTAGCCAGAGTTTCTAAAAACATATAAGGAATGTAATAATTCCGAAGACTTCCTAATTTATTAAGCAAGTGTTATGTACTCAAGTAGAGGTAATGAAATATTTGAACCTGGTGTAGCTGTGGTTTAAAAAAACTCATTGAAATTATTACTGTGAACACCTTCTTTTAAATCGGTAGAAAAAGGAATAACAGAATTTCATGAAAATAGATGTGGAAATTTAATTATGTACATGTTATATATTATGTTTGCGAATGGGTTTTAAAGTTTATCTTAATCCAAGAGACGTTAACATTAGATATAAAATGTTAAAACAAACATCCGGTGATTATGTATTTCCAAAAGTCTGAAGCTAAATGCAATATTTTTTTGATGTCTTAAATTATTTATAGATTTTTGATAATTTCAGATCTTTATGACATCTGGATACTAAGTACATGCAAATTAAAGAATGTATATTTATAACACTATAATTTAATATCAAAATGAAGAAACTTTGGATTCTTCTAAGTGCGCTTTAGGTGGTTTATATCGACCTGAAAATCCGAAACCGTAGACGTGAAACAATACAAATTTAATTATAATACAAAAAGAAATATTCTGGAAAATTAAATATTCAGTCGTGTGAAAAAAAATATAAAAAAAGAACTTAATGAAGACTTGTGATTAAATACTTTTAGATATAAGTAGAAATCTCCCTGCTAAGGTTCTTTATCAGCTATTTCAGTATTGCTATTAAACCACTTATGAATAGTATTGTTTTTCACCATGCCAATTTTTCATCATATATAATAAATTATACGCGCACCAACATATGGAAAATTTCTCGAAAATTAAGCCATAATTTTCCGATGATTTTAGGTTAGTCTGGCTTTTTCATAATTTAGCAATTTTGCGATGGCAGGGTTTTTGTGAAAAGTTTCAATTAAATCTTTAGACATATTTTACGTGACATTCTGAAAAAAATATAGTTCTATAAAATCATCGTAATTCATTCTTTCAATTAATTTACCCCACGATCGAAAGTACAACTTTTTTATGGCATATTCATCTCCTCTAAATTCTCAGACAAATATATTTGAAGTTATTATTATAGTGAAATATACAGGTTAATAAAATCCTATTGCTGTGCTAAATTTTAATTTTTAAGGTTAAAAAATGTCCAAGAAAAACATTTATGACTAAAAACTTTGGTTTTTTATTTTGTGGTACGGGACCTTAAAAAATACAATAAAATATTTAAAATGACCCATCATGAATTAACGATCTCATTAGTACTATGTTTATTTTACATAAATCCTTCGGTAATATATGGACGGTAATAGATCAGCAATAGTAAGTCCTCACTTTATTCTAACAATTTCAATTAGATTTTTTATAAAATTTTATCGGAAATCTTTGAGTCAGATTTTAAATCAGTTAGGAACTACTTTTCGGGTAAGAATTAGCAAAACGTAAAAATTTCACAAAGAGTCTTATGACTTAACCAAGCACTAGTTCCAATGATACAAAGAAAGATATATCTCTGATAATCCGAATCCACTTAGACATCCTATATTAAATTTAAAAAGAATAATGAATTTTATCGAAACAGGTCCCACGATAAATTTATATTATCTGTCAAAACCACTCGGCCACCATGAGATGGCGGGTATAGTCTTTATTTAGGACCGTATTTTCTTGTTAGTAATTTTGTGTTTTTTATCATCTTTATCATCGTTATTTGCTCATTATGCAATCACTTTCCATATCAAACACATTATTAATGACAAATATATGTCCTTTTTTGTTAACTAGCCATATTTTTTGTTTAAAATATTATAGCCCAAAAACTGTCAGCGAAATTAGCACAAAAATTTATAAATGTGATTTTTTTAAATATAATTACATTAACTAGGCTAATAAAGAAATCCAAGTTGGGATAATTTTTCTCAGACGTTGTAGCTTTTATTTATATAGAAATCACTTTAAATTTAATCATACTCGTCCGTCCGTTTATTATAGCGTTACATGTCTGTAGGTTTAGATATATGTGGGGGAAGTTTTGTAAATTTCTTAAATAGAGATCTAAATTAATATGTGACGAAACATTGAAGAAAAGAGTTAAAACATTTATATATATATATATATATATATATATATATATATATATATAAACTGGGTGCTAAATTTTTCTCAAGCACCTCATTAAGCGGAAAACACTATGGATATTGGAAAGGCTTTTTCTGGCCTCGTTCGATGTATTAAGCTCAGTACGAAATATTGAGCATCAAACTGATTTGCAATTTGATTTCCATCCTCTCATCTATTTTCAACATGGTTTAAAAATCAGAAAAAAATCTTTGATTAAAACTCCTAAACGAAATTATTTCGGATGAAGTGCTTCAACAATTTTACAACTACGGATCTCTATATTATTTTATTATGAATTGTGCTCATAAACTATGCAAGCTTTTTATAAGTAAATACGCATTTGCATTATTATTAATAATATCTGTGTATAGAGATCCAGATGGCGTACAATGCGTTACTATCTTATTTACTTAACATTAGTGTCACTTTATTATATAAGAAATTTTACTACATTTTAGTAAATTCACAATTCATACCAGCATTAATAGTTTATTCCAGATTGCTTTAGTTTTATTTCTAGATCGAAATCATTTTATTTCATTTGTTTTTTATCCCTTTTACACTGTTTTATGACAAAGCAACGCGTTAATTCCGCTAAGCAAAGTGTGGCGAAAACGTGGGTTAATGCATTATATAGTTCAGTTGATAGGAGCTCCTATTATAAAATACGTCTTGTCACATAACTTAATTAACATTGACCAATCTGTGAAGGCATGGGCTCTCCACTTAATTAGAACTTTGAGTTAAATATTTATATTAAACATATATATTTTGTCCTAATTAAAACCCTAAAGAAATATTTCGCTTATTAATAATAACGTGACTAAAAAACTCGTATACATGAAATGGCAAGAAATTCACTTTGTGTTTGAAATTTGTTTCATTAAAATAAATTTGAAAACCATTATTTTAATTATTACTTTTAACGTAGTACAGTTCAGGCGTGTTGCACTGTTCCAGGTTCCGACTCGTTTTATTAAATAATATTATTTTTATCTCGATCGTACTGGAATAATAATCTATGTTATAGAAAATCATAGTTTTTAAAATACAAACTACATGTTTCGCAAATTCTTTTATTAAGTCATAATTAAACATTTATATAAATTATGCAAGCTGAATTTAAATTGTTTTCGACGAAATTTATTTTTCTATAATCATTCATTTTTGCTTTGACGAATTAACCCTTAAATTTTAATTTATAAGGCGGCTGGAGCCTTTGGTGTTGTAATATTTTTTCTGCCATATTTTTAAATTTCACAGTGCAAGAAAAAATAATTGGTAAAGTTATGATTTTTCAACACTTTGTTTAAAGTCATAATACGATATAAAAGGGTGAAATTACATTGGCTAATGGAATTTCTAAAAACTTTACGAAATATTAGAAGTTCTTAATACCACATAATTTCTAAAATCATGACGAACAAAAGTGTAAATCTAAGACTTTGTTTACTCTCATACTTCCCACTAGTTTTTGCTTTCGTATTTTTGTAATTTATATTAACGATCACTGACGCTAAGAAAACAATACACACTTTTTAAAATATTTTGAAGAGAAGTCTTACTTGAGCCTTGATATCCAAGAATAAAATTTTATAGCAAAGGATTAAATGATTTTGGATTGTCATTATATTTATAGTTGCTTAAGAATGTAATCTTAATATTTGTTCATTGTCATATTGACCGTTTGCACGTTGTTACATTGTCTGTTGCGCAAAAAAAGCAAATGTCCTTTATTTCTAAGCCACTCCATGATATTTTCCTATCACTCTTCATAAAGTTTAATAAAATATTTAAAATTTTAGAGAAGAAAAAAGTTTTTTTAAGAAGTAGACCTCATTTAGTACTTTTAATAATATAAAATTTGAATGATCGTTTTGGCAAATTTTTGGAAAAGTGCACGAAAAATTAAATATTTCATTTTATTTTTACAGCAAATATACTCACGTATGAAGAAATTGAAATGAAAATATCGGAAATAATATAAGTTTGGATGATGTTAGGTTAGGTTTGCTTAGAGATCGAATACAGTATGGAAATTAAAAAAAATTCCAATAAAATACCCTTATTCGCAGATTGGTATTTTTACAATAGGACAGCATTCCCCTCCTCCTTTTCTTTCCCTTTTGAGTGGGTACTCAACTTGGAGATTAGGTTTCCATATATTTACTGTCATTTTTATTTCAATCAATGGAAATTTTTAAATGGAAACATTAGTACTAGAGAAAAACTCCTCTGCAAATATAAAAGAAATATACGTGAGTGAAGTCATGGGTAAAGCTAGTTCAATAATATAACTTGTGTTTCATTCTTGGATACGTAATTGTAAAACGACTTTATGTTTTATTGCAGTTTTCCAGCGAATTAATGAAGAACCGATATACAACAGGACGATGTACAATATTAGTATAAAATGGAAAAATCGATCTGGTACCAAGACATATTGATTTTTGAACTTGTACTCTCAAAGTTAAAGCGACTGAATATATAAAATACATACAAGAATTAAACGTAAACATATTTCATTAAACCCCGCCTTGTCGAAATGTTTTAAATAAAATTGTTAATAATAACCTTAAAACTTATAATCTATAAGTTAAATTATAATATATAACTAATAAATAAGTTAAATTTCTGAGGTCGATTATAAGTAGTGCAGTGAATAACGTTATGTGAATGTATTTAAGTGACTGAGCACAGTAACTTGTTAAAACTTTGCAGACAAGCGTCTCCCTTCAATATGTCTTTTCAAAGATTCGAAGCAATACAAATTAGCAAAGAATCTTGGATTAACGGAGCGCGTTAGTTCGCCCCCCTCATTGGTGTAAATATTTTTTAAATAAACTTCAATTTCGCACCAACTTCGCCACCGGATGCATCTTCCATAGTACTATACTCGAAATCGCACGTTGATTTTTTTAGGTTGTAAATGCAAGTGGGATTTAAGTATGAAACGTCATTGTGGAACGTCGTAATACGACTAATGATCACGCCGAAGATATAGGGAGCAAGCTTAATAGCTAAAAGCTTATCGGCGTTTAGTAAAGCGACGCGAGAATTTATCCAATTAATAACTCCATTTGCAAGCTAGAGAGTAGCTTGCGATCCTCAGCGCACCGTCCATCGGCTTCAGTTTTTGCGGGTTAGGTATTATGGTTCTTAATTTGAAGCCGACGGCGTCATAATAATTAAAGGCAAATTGCGTTTATTGAGTTTGTAATTGCTCTCGAGTCTCGCGTAATACGAGGTTCTGATATTCGGCATTGCGCAATTGTCGAGTGTGAGTACTTACCTCACCCCCGCCACTCCCCTGGGTGACTGTCTATGGTGAAACGTGATGTTTGTACGATTATTTCCCACTTTTGACGATATTGATGATAAAATTTGACGATCATACAGCTTAATTAAGTATATATGGGATAAGATTCGAATTTATGCATTAATATAAATCGTAGTAACATTGCTATCTCGTTATAATGGTAGAAATTGTCCCAAAATGTTGAGTGTTCCTCTTTCGTTCTCTGGGTTAAAAGCCTATTCAAAGTTAAACTGCCAGAGATAAATACAGAGATGTGTGGATTTAACCACATTAGAGTTTCCTTAAATTGTTACTGAATTTAATTAGATTTTGTAATTATATATTAAATTAATATAATGTAATTACTCCACTCATGTCTGATTATTAAATAATTTAATTTATTTATTTAACTGGTCGCGGCGGCCGGGCGATTCAATTCTGGCCAGCAGTAGAGGTATTGAATTTTCAGTTTAATAACTGTGCGCACAATGATTGGAGAACTTTCATAAAACATCGTAAGGGCGCTAAGGACTCGCGCTGCGCTCAATTTGCCGGTTAATTAAACGTCTGTCATACAGTCAGTTGTGCTGCACAACAATACACCGTGAGATAAAGCGTCGTTACTTGTGAGGTATAACACTGAATATTGTTTGTCGCGTGGCCAGCCTAGGTCGTTTGGTGTTGATGTTAATTATAAACCGCATGTCGGGAGACGTAGAACATTCTATGGTTATATTAGTTAGAGACATTACATAGCAAATGTTTTTTTGATGTGGCTGCTGTATTAGTTTTGGTAATCGTTTTTAATGAAAATTAAAATTTTTCAATTAATTTCGAGTTAGAATTTTTTGTTAATAAATTTGGAATTAGATTAAATTTTACTGACTTCCTGAATATCAATATAACTCGGATATTATGAAAATGAGATGGATCGTATCACTAATAGACCCTGTCATTTACGGATTGTATCATGTTGATGACAATTAATTTTCACAGAACTATTTTTTATAATAAACTGTGTTGCGATAGGAAAAATTGTATTAACACTCCTTCATCGCCAGAAAATCCCCTCCATGCTGAAATTAGTAAAGATAACTTTTAATTTCTAAAAAGTTCAAGAATGTGTGATTTCAAAAGGTGTGATTTCAAAAATATAGTCATTACATAAAACTAAAGGCCTAGATGAAACATGCGTTTGCTCCTTCAAGCGCGTTTCTTTTATCCTGCATTGACGGATCTATCTGGATTGAACCATTCAATTCGCGTTATTATTGCACTAATACGCTACGAAATATTATGAAACATAACTTAAAGCTTCGTTACAATATACTCAGGGGCTTCCTAAATAATCGTGTTTTATCAAAAGAGTCAGAGTTTTATATTTATATAAAATGTTTTATTAATAAACTATAGGAATTAACCAGCGAAAACGTTTATTATTTTACACAAAAATAATTAGGAAAAAATGGAAAATAATGTTTTATTGAAGTAAAATATTCGTTTAAAATCAACTCGTATCTATAGCGTACCAAATACATAGCCAGTATAACGTATAAATTTCTAGTTTAAAATTGAATATGAATATATTCAGATAAGTTGAAAAAAGTTAAACAAAAATAGAGGTTGTTTTAATAAGCTTTCGTCGACAGGAAAAATCCATTGGAAAATATGTTTTGATTTTCAATCGTAATAAAGCTTCTATTCATCATTATGAATTAATTTGAGAAAAAGTGTAGGCAAACATACCACGCATTGACGCATCCCATATGAATGCGCGAAAGGCTTTGCTTTGTTTACTTAAAATTTAAACTATTCGTTAGGAAACTATCATTTGAAATAAAAATTTAGTCTATATAAGTTGAAACGTTACATTTTTCAAAGAGTAAAAACATTTTTATGACTTTTATATGACATACAGATATGGCGTCGCGCGCTTTATTTCAGAAATGTTCAAGAAAAACAGTGTCGCGATAATATAATACACAATATACTATTTCCAAGGATCTTCAATGAATTAAATAGCGCAGGCCAAAATACCTCTCCGATGAATGCTTTTTTCTGACTTCATCGACATTCATCATCATGTACTTTCACAAAATGTTGAAAATATTATACATATACACTTTGTTCATGAATCGATCTATCCATTAGTGACAACCGAAACAAATTTATTGATTAACTTCAGAAAAAATCTTGTATATCGCCTCGGTAAGGATTTTTTTTTCATAATATGTATGGACAATATTGAAATATAAAAATTAATGGAAAATTGTTAGTTTTAGTTGGTTGCGTGGATATTTCGAAGAAATATGTATATTTTCAATCATTATAATTTTCTTATTTTTATGACGAGATTATCTTAATGTTTCTCCTTTTATCCTTCTGAATAATAAAACATAAAATAGTTTTCTTTTAACTTAAGAGCATTGCATTTTATTTTTATATTAGACACACTAATTTATTCCGATTATACACTTCAGAGTAAGGGTACAAAAATGAAAATTCGTGACGTACTGAAGAATTATTTCATCTTTTTATAAATAATTTAAATTTTTAAATTATATGTATTTATTTCACCTCTTATTTTTATCTTAAACATTGTTGTTTTATTTTAAAATTGTTTTGCGATTTTAATTAAAAATAGATTTCTTTGGCGCGCTAAGTTGTAAACATAATCAGTTTGCATAAATGAAAAGAAGAATATATTTATTGATTATTTGGAAAACGTTTTTTTAGTATTTTTTTACTTATATGTAAATTTCTATGTGAGCATGAACAGATGCAACAATTGAAATTAAGACTTCACTATTTGTAAATGTAGGGTAGACTGGGTTGAAACAATTTCACTTGCATCGTCCTTAGTTTTTCTTTTTATAATCCTAGCCATGAAGAAGATATGTCAAATAAAAGAGCATGTTTCTATCTGCCAATGCAATTTTAGTTCCAGGTGTCTTATTTTTAATAGTAGATCTAATTAAAAAAAGAAATCCGATTTGGTTCAACCGTCCTCATAACAGGGGCGGCTGAAACAGTGATTGGAGTCAGTTGAAACTCATTCCCATGATACATAATATAATATTATAATATATTTTATTAATTGTTTGTTTCAACTTTAAGAATAATTAAAGAACTATTTGAGAATAATAATTAATAAAAATTTTGTTAAAAGTATTTAAAACATTGAATGTTTTAAATACTTATAACAAATTTTAATCAGCCTTTAACGTTTTTAGATCACGCTAGTTAAAATCTATCTATATTATCAGTCATCTGTAATTGTATATTACTTAACATTGATATATAATTTACGTAAATTAACAAACAACAAAATAAAAATCAGCTGTTTGTTTTTTAAACATAACAAACTAAACAAAAATTATTTGAAAATAAACGAAATGAAAACTCTCTTTGATTTTCCTTAGCTTAGAATACTTTCTGTGCGTTCTTCGTGAGTCCATAGTTTACAAGTGGTGCATTGGTTCCACTTTTCTTCAGATCTGCTCTCTGAATATAGTAGCATACAAACAAGACAGAAGCACTATCTTTCTTTTGATGGTACTTCCTGCCGCAATTTTCATTTTTTTTCTTTGGTGGTAATTCTTTTACTTTTTCCTCTATCCAATTGCTTCTTCTTTCCTCTATCCAATTGCTTCTTAAGTTTCTTAGCACTTGTTCATTTCGCTCTTGTTTCTTGCTCCTTTC
The DNA here is from genome assembly GCA_039881145.1 of Druceiella hillmani. Classification (NCBI taxonomy): domain Eukaryota; kingdom Metazoa; phylum Arthropoda; class Insecta; order Lepidoptera; family Hepialidae; genus Druceiella; species Druceiella hillmani. The sequence continues at coordinate 19,708,305 of JAYKKI010000014.1, forward strand.
TTATCTCTTTCTTCTCTGGTGTATCAATTTAAATTACAGACTTCCTGATTTTTGCCCTCTATTATTATTTTTCCTCGCAGGAGCTTTCGGAAATGATCGTATTATTTTCGGTGAAAATACAGAGGGGATACTAGAAAAAATTGGTTAAGCACCTGTACTGGGTTTTGGAAAAGTTTCCTGAGTACTAATGCTGCTGTGATATCTGGGTGGTGTAGTTACAAATTTCCGGACGTTCAATTATGTATTCCTGTTCAGTTCTTCAAACTGGTGAACTATTGATAGCCTCTTGTTGAACGAACATCTCTACCGATGGTTTGTGATAGTATTTGGTACAGGAACCATTGCTGCCTCTGCTGTATTTTCGGGATTTGGTATATCCGTAACAAATGCAGGAGCAAAATCGAGCTCAGTAAACAGATTCCAATTATAATCGTAAGTCCCTGTTTTGCAAAAGCCGATTTGAATATTTGAGGGTCTTAGGGAAATTGGCATAGCACATTCTACAATTCCTGGAATATCGTAAATGGACATCGTCCTTCCTGGATGGTTTCGCATCTATGCATCGCAAGCTAAATTTAAAGCATTCTTCTAAGGGCTATATGTAGATCAATCAAGCGGCTGAAGCTTACCTGAGCGGTGGGATGGGAAAAATAGTAAGATAATGCCATTATTCTTGCAAAAGTCTAGTGCATTAATGTAGGCGAGTGAGAAGTGATTATCAGGCAGAAGTAACACCTTATTTTTATAAGGCATCACTTTATTCACACGAAGACACATTTGTATGCTTTTTCAAGTATTCTTGGAAATATATAAATGTTTCATCCCGCATCCAGCCAGAGATCCCTAATAAAATAATGTTGGTAATCGCGGGAAGACAAAGAATGGCGAAATCATATTTCCGATGGCATTTGCTTCAAAGATGACTGTGACTAATGTACCCCTTTACGCTGAAGTTATTAAATCTACTCATTGAGCATCACGCCTAGCCACCACTCTGTCGGACTTTCTGAGCAGTTATACCTATTTCGTCAGCGTTATAAATGTTTTGAGACTCAAACTTATGACGATCCATGACAATGGTCAAATTGTCATAGTCAGAATCTACATTGGTTTTGTTAAAGCTAGTCGCCCTGGAGAGGCTTGTATCTCGCGCTGCGCATAAAGACAGTTCGGGTTTTTTTTTCATAAATATGCGAAACTATTTCTCACTTGCTAGCTTGTTGTCATCAAAAGTCTGAGGCTGTGATAAATTATATTTAACTGTAAGTTCATAGGCCAATTTTCTTCTCTTCCGAGCTCCTTCTTAGGTAGGCCAAAATATATATTTGCACATCGAAACAAATACTTTGAAAGCTCTCGCTCTTGTTCCTCATTAAACACTCGGTTGCGTGCTTTATATCCTACGTCTTGACTTTCTTTCTCGCTAGATGCATTTTGCTTTCGAATACATTTTATGAGCGAAAAGGGGTTTACTCCAGGTTTTCACCTTCTCCTAAGCATCTTTGTGCTTCGACAAGTCTATTGGTTTTCTCTAAGTTTTTCTTACGTGAATTTTTGGCATATAGGAAAAAAGAAAAATTAAATAGTTATAATGTTTTAACCGTATCCAAGAAGAATGTTTCAACCGTCCCCAACTCCTACTTTAGGTAAAGAGCAGTTATAGTAATTATGACAACAATGGTACGTAAAATCTAGTCGCGGTGCCATATTCTATAACCTTCATTTCAAACAAAAACACATACTCAATACTCTCACTTGAATAGAAACCACAATAATTGGAAAATTCTCCGAGCAAAAATACTTACTTTTGGTTAACAAAACACAATAGGGTCTTCTAAAAAGAGCTAAAGCACGCGGAGAGCAACGCATTTCTGAGGTTCGTGTTCAGATCGGTCGTTCGCTTCATTCTCCCATTGGACTCATCATCGTCCCGTCAACGGTTTGCGAGATATTGGTGTCGTCCTTTGTTTTAATCGTACCCTACTTTAAAATTACATGTAGTGTAGTGAAGCCTAATTACTAAGTGAAGTGGATTACAAATTAGATCAAGTTTTTTATCTTATTTTTAAGAAAAAAAGGGAAGTAATTTTATAAAATTATGACTTTTCAAACGCGATCAAGCGTATATCCGCTCAGTAACAGGCAGCCTGTTTACATTCTAATCTGAAAAATAGTTTACATTTATACTCATACATATGGATAGCTTTAAAACTTCAAAGCGAACTACAAAGCAATAATTATTGATTTTGGTATGATATCAGAGATTCTACTTTTAAAAAGTAACTTCACGTAATATAATACTGCACAAGTAAATATATAACTATACATAATTGTTTAATATTTGTTTAACATACTTAATTAAAGATATTACAGATTACTCGATCACCACCAATTATACTATAAACGTTAAAATATATCCTTATTTTAAATAAAATGATTCCATTTTCGACCTATTAAGAAAGAACTGGAAACTGCTTTGAAATACGAAATAAGTAATACAGTCCTGAAATTAATATTCACCATCTTCATCGAGCAAATATGCAATAAATTCAAAAGATCTCCCCAGCATAAATCCGGGCAGAACACGTGGAACGAGAAGCATCGAAAGTTATTTCAAAGAAAAATCAAAAGGATTATTGATCAACCGCAGCTTTATATTTCTTAAAAGAATTTCACTACGAAGATTGAATTTTTATCTTTCCGCTTTGAGGGAGATTTATATCCAAGTGCGTACATGTCATCTGTAGGCCACTGTAGCAATGGAAAATTCATATCTGCCACAACGGATTCTATGCAAATGGCAACGTACAATAAGGAAATTTATGATTAAAAGGTAAAAGGAGTTGCGACAGTTTCCGCTATTGGATTTGGGGAAACCGATTTGGTGAATTCGGTAAGAGAAAAAATCGAATGCTGTCTTACCATAAGAAACAAGATGAACGGGCCGGGATTAGAATTATGGGAAGTATTGTCTGTAAATTAGATTTTTAATCTTCTGACCGACGCCCGTATGCAAGAAAATTTCGAATGGACAACTACACACCTATGCAAAATTAAATTTTATCTGCATAATAGAATAAAACATTCCATTAAATTTGAAAATTATAACCAATAATACATTCTGTACCCATTAATGAATTTGCAAATAGTGTTTAAAAAAAATAAAGACCACGAAAATAAAGAATGACGATGGTAAAATCAAGTTTATTGTCAATATAAAAATATTTTAAAATACATCAATTGTGAAAATCATTTGAAATATAATAAAATCACTATTTTAATTTACGATAAATACTAATGAAACATTGAACAAATTACTGTCTGCAGATTTCTTTACGGTTTTAATTATATTCTACTTTGTTTCTTATATAGATGTTTTTTTCTTAGGCTCTAATTTTATATTATTATTATGTTAAAGTTTTTTACTAAGTCATAGTTAAATAGATTTTTATTATACATTTATACGTTAAATTTTCATTGCAAATTATTTATTTTTTATTTTTATTTAAATTTACTACTGTTGTGATTCGAATTTAATCAAAACAGTTTTTGACTTTTATACATTATCATTATTATTGTTTTAATGTCGCGCACTGCAGTAATTTGACCTATATCGGAGTCATTTTTTTATTAATTCTTATCTAAGTACTATGAAAAATTTTCAATACTAACCTTTCTTCATTATTGGTCTCCAAGAAGCAAACAGACACTATATCAATCAGCATTAAATAAATAAACCCTTTGTTGTTCAAAATTTCTCAGTTGTTATTATATATCAAATCACTAGCATATCAAGTAGTAAAGAATAAATATTTACCCATAAATTAAGGTTTATGCTTATAAAATAACTTGTCGTCAGCACATTGGTTTCTTTTTAAAGTTCTGCACGCAAAGGTTCCAAACGGAATTCTTTTGTTTTGGTATCGTCTGTCCATCGGCCCATCTATCCATCTGTCTTTGTATAATAAGTTACTAACATCTAAACGAAAAAAGATAGAAACTTGAAGTTCACACTTAATATAGTAGTTTCCTACCAAAGATGATATTTAAAATAATTTAAAACTATATTTCGAGAGTGCTCCAGTAAAAATAGTTTTTTTTAATAAAATTATAGCTTGCTCCCATATGTCCTATTTTCTATATTTTTGAGATAAATTATACAATCTTAAAATAAGTAAAAGAGGCAAAAAAATTTAGTAGGATTTCAGACTAGTGCAGTTACACTCCTGGTTAGTCAGTTTTTTAATTATTACATTATTACAGTTGTTTTACTTACTGTAATTATTTTTGTTATCATTTAATATTTTTGTTACACTAGACAATAGATCAATGAAAAAAAAATTATTGAACGAAAGATTTTAATTATTTTTAAATTTATATGTTTCTATAAGTTAAAAATTTAAAGATTTATTTAGTATTTTTTTCTACTTTACGACAAAGTTATATTAGTAGTGTACCTCAAACGTAGACCAGTCGAAGAAACGTTAACAACTTGTTAAAACTATATTAGTAATTTCTTTTGTAAATAAGCTCGTTAGGAATTTATAGTAACTACATCCACTATATATCTTCTCTAAGTAAATTCACCAATTACAATTTAACAATACAACCTAAAATACATAGACTGTACATTCCAGACACGAAGTACCTCTTAGTTCTCCATTGCCATACAGCGCACGTTTTCGCTTTGATGTAAGACGAGCCTATTTTCGTTCTCAAGTCGAGCCTATCCGTAAGATAAGTTTCTTCGCAAATAAATGTTTATAATAAATCAAAATTTCGGTGGTCATAAAATTTAATGGGTAACATAAAACCAAGCAATTACTTCGTCCCTATCTTCGCTCGTGCAGGTAGCACGAGAAACACGAACATGTTGTGTCAGAAAGGCTACAAGGTGTGAGATAGACAAATAAATAGTGCGGTGAACCTAATTCTTGAGACGAGATATTTGTCATACACTTGAAATGTGTTCCTTTCATGTGTGCTTGCACTCGAAATTTTTAAGGATAGCTTTTGAGGAAGTCATTTAAGAAGAGATATAAATTATCGTAAGCTCGTAATTGAGAAAACCATCGGCGCACACTAATAAAGGGATAAACTCAATAAAACTGCTTTTAAATGCTTTGAAAAATAAATACTACAATTAAATGACTCTCACCTGCCAAAATCAAATGTTGGGAAAACATTTTCTTTCCATAGGAACATTCTTTAATCAGTTTAAATGTTCCAACTAATTTCGAAACCATGTTTTGTTAATTCACCTATACCTATATTAATTTTAATAAATAAAATTGACAAGCGACCGTTAATTATTTATTTTTTGTGAATAATGATATTAGAATTTGTAAATAATTGCTTTTAAATATTTATTTGTACCCAAGTTTGTGGAGACGTGTGAGTAGTGTGAATTTAACTGGTATTTAACAAGTTTGTTTTCGTGCATACTTACAAAATTTTTATATCGGTTTAGGCAGTGGAATACAATTTTTTGTCAGCAATAAATTAATTTGTAAAACTTCAATTTATATTGCATGATCATTAAAACACGGTCGGCAAATTGATTGGGTGGAAAACTTACTCATAAAGGGAACGTGAATTATATGTACGACAAGTTACATCTGTACTATTTGTAAAGGTATCGATTGACTATTTCGTTCTAAAAATAGGATTAGTACTTTTAGAAGTTTTAAATCTTCTTGAGTTTTGCACATTTATAGAGTTTCGTATCTCAAAACAAAAAATGAAGCCATCATACTTGTAGGATTACGCACATGTCCGTTTGTTCGTCTGCTACAGCCGTTTTCTCAGAAACCGCTTGAAGTAGAAACTTGAATAGCAGTGATGAATGTTAACACGAAGTAATGAATATTAACCGCGTGAGCTAATATTCCTTATTGCATAGCAATAATGAATGGTAATCTCAACAGATAACACATCAAAATATTTATATGGAAATTTTCGGAGACCAAATTAAGTAACAGAGTTAATTTTCTTTTCACTTTCGTATGCACAGGTATTGTGGGGCATCATTTGCAAGTAAATGTTAAAAGGTGTCAAAAACACAATACACAATTTTTTACAATATAGGTTGCAGGAACAATACATGAAAACAATGATTCAATATGTCATAGTTACTGAGATATTCACGACAATGTATGTCTCTCCTACTTTATTACATTGGGTGTTATTAAATATTTATTACGCTAGGAAGTCCCTATTATTGATGGTTCACGATAAATTATGTAATTTCATTTGAAATTAGTTAGGAAACCATCGATTCGCTAGCTAAACTCACACTGGGACGGATTTTATGTACATTATCGTTGAAACAACAAAAATTAGCTTTTTCGAATCAGACTCGCAAAGTTGGAGCAGATATATTTATTTTAGCTCCAAATTTTAAAATCGGCGAGTGAAGTGTCGTCGCCATGGTTTGTTGGTTTGATCACAAGATTTAGGATCTTAAACGGCACAGTACACCGTGAGCACCTGAATGCGATTCCCTGTCGGTGGTGGAACGGTGTTGGAGTTCTGTTCAAAATGGCTTAACTAAAATGCAATAGCATCGCTGGTGCGAGAAGCTACACACTGCGATCGCCAAGTCGCCGTCATAGCGTGGCGATTATGGACATCATCTTCAAAGATTTGCGCTTCGAGGGAAACCTATATCCAATGGAGAACTGAAACAGGCTATTGATTTGCTTTTTTTATTGAAAATATTTTCTAGCTCTGAAAAACCACCACAAAATTACTTGTTCTTTCTTAAAATGAATATTGAAGGTAACAAAATGTCCTAAAATTTTATATTTAATAACTATAAATAAAAACCATTGACATTCATTCGCGTTTCACCAAGCTTCTGAGTCACCTGAAAGTACCAATTTAATTTTAATTAAAATGTTATGTGCTATGACACATGTCAAGAAAAGATAGTGCAAATTTGTTTATGTATACAATATCAAATATTGAAGTTAGAAGATTTTTCTTGAACCTGTGTCCCAATTTTGAAGTCTATAAATTCTGTTTATAATTTGTGGAATGATGAAACTACGATATGCCTAAGATACGCTGGCAGCAATTAGGGATAAGAGTCAAAGACCGAGCTCAGTCGCAATTACTGAGAGAGGGTTACGTCCAGCAGTGGACTGATACGGGCAACTGATAATTATGATTATGAAAAATAAGTTAATTTTCATTAATACATCATATACGACACTAACTTCATATTAAGTTGATACGGAGAATATTTGGTTAATTTATTTTTTTGAATTTGTAAAAGAAAATAGCGGCTAATTTTATAACATTGAAACTGCGTCCATCGTATGGTTTTTCTACCTATGTCCCATCATGTCCATATGGCATGTAATTTATACCTTTTTATAACTTGCGGGTAATGAACAATAGTGATTTACTTGAAGGGAATTAAAGTGAGCCGCGTGATCTTTTCAATTTTATTTTCACACAACTATAGCTACGTTGGAATTTTGTACGAAGATATCGTTACTGATTGTTTGCGACGACCCGTTTCTATTTTAAAAATTAAAACATGGAAGTCATTTTGTTTAAAAAAAAAAGTAAAACGATGCAGCTGCATAAAATAATGTTTGAAAGAATTGAGCCTAATAATTAAATCTATAAAAAGGTTCCGCAATATTTATGGCAAGTTATGATACTTATAGATTGTTCGTTACATACGCTTCTACGTCATGTTATTAAGCAGCACTGTTGCGTATTTAAGTAACTAAACAGTTAAGATTACCAGTAATAAATTAACCACATATATTATTATACCGCTTGAAAATAGTATTAAATATAAAGCAGTTACTGACCCTTTATTGTCCAGAGAAAGCTTGGAACGCCATTCATTATAGTATGAATTATAATGAAAATAGTATATTTTCCACCAATTTATTTTACATTAAACCCTATGATATATTTATGGTATTAGTACCGGCAAATTACTTTTTGTCTTAAACATAACTAATCTATTAGCCCACACAATCGTTACAAATTATACCATTACAACAATTTGAGTGTCCAAAGTGGGCGATTAAATTTAATAACACGCGCATAGTGATAACAGCGATATTCGCAGTTTAATAACCGAAATAGTTCTTATTTCATACTTATGGATGATTTGAGAATAGTATATATTGTATCAAACCGTTTATACATTCCGTTTCAATTTTAATAAAACACGCTGAATAAAATATATAAAATTGTATTACGAACACGCCCACGAGAAATGAAAACTATTGAATTACAAAATTAATAATAAATTCTTTAAAAACTGTTTCTTTTCGTTATTCGCCAGTAATATACTCAAACATTGTCGTCAACCTAAACTGAAGATCGAAAAGGTACTCTTTCATCCAGAACATAATTAATCCATCGACACGTAAAATAGGGGCAAATTCGAAAACCCAACGGGAGGGATAAAGTTTTATAACACTCACACGTTGACGACAGTAATATTCGCGGTTATTAACGCAAAATAAACAAGAAGCACATTTTCTGAAACAATATTTTCCCATAATAATAAAAGTAATAATTACACTCATCCAGAATACGCAGTCTGTCGCTTGTTTACTTTGCAAACATAGGAGATGGATCTCGCTGGCGAGTTTTCTGTTTACACTTGACGGATAAATTATCCGGAGTGAGGTTTTTTCAGGGGATCTCCAGTAAGAGGCATCACTTACATATTATCGCCGAGTTTGACGTCGTTACATTTATATTACGGGAGATGAATGGCGAAGCGACCATACTCAGTGATCCGTCTTATTGTTTTGGTTACGCGTAACGTCACGTCTCCTACTAATGTGTTTGTTGAAATTAAAAAAGGAGCGTCTTTAAGTAAAGTACCCTCATTTTATTTTATTATTTATATGTTTCTTTATTATTCATATGTTTTTTTCACCATCCATTTCCACATATTATATTTTAAGAGATCTATTCACAAACATGTGTCGATTATGCGGCAATATAGTCAATTAGTCGATCGTAACTCAATAAAACGTGTCGAATGCAAATAAAAATTCGTTGGAAATCGACATTGGTAGTTCCTTGATTAGACTTGATTAATTGCTAGATAATTGGGCAAATTACTAAAGAATATATTAGATATATATTATGTAACTATTCATTTGAAGTATATCAATGTGAAGAATGACTACGCCATTCTTCACATTGATAGTAAAAAAATGTTCCCTAACAAATGAACAAACATCAAAAATAGTAAATATTTAATGGCAAAACAGAATGGATCAACACCATGAATAGCAAGAATCTATATAACATACGCTTTTCCCATGATAATCAGAAATGAAAGTGAAAAAGCTTAAAATAAAAGGGAAAAAAGAAGCTTGTTCTGTAATTTTCCCGGCGAATCTGTAATGACTCCTTACAGGATTATAATTTAATATTTATTTATGAAATGTAAATTGTTTGCTAAAGAGTAATGCAATTGCTTTCATAATAATAATACAAGCCTTTTATTCAATCAAGACAGACAAAAATACTACCGTAACATAATAGAAATATTTTAAAAATTTGTTTTTGTTGCTGTTGTACAGCATAGAAAGAGCGGAAAAAAGAAAATTTTGAAATTACTCATTTTGCTTATTAAAGAAAATGGAAATATGTCTTTTGGAACTACAACAAAAATATTATTTACCGCTATAATTAACATAAAGCAATGTTTCAATAATAATAAAAAAACACTGCGGTTAACAAAATAAAAATTTTGAAATAGATGAAATTGAATGAGTAATGGCGACAAAATTTTGTATATGCCAAATGAATATATGAAAAATAGAGAATTATAATCTAAAATAATAAATAAATTGCTTTCCTATCTTTGAAATTAATTTTCTAATATTATTATCACTAAGTCTTTCATAAAAGAAGTGAGGTTTTCGTGCTCTTGTCACATATTATGTCACTTTTAGAAAAAAGTCACACATATATTTTACTTGGTGGCAATTTGAAGAGATCTCTTCAAAATCTCTTCACGAAACCTAGGTCGTGGTTAATAATTGAAAAAAGTAGATGTAATACTTCATCACGTAGTTTCATTTAGTTGTGAATAAACACTAAGTGATTACAAAAAAGAATTACAGTAAATTACAAAAATATACCTACCGGTAAATAGGAAATAGATATTACAGCAATAATAACTACGCATAAAAATAAATATATGCTTGCATTCTTTCCATAATCGTAAACACGAAATTTTCCAAACAAATACAATTACACACAATTTTCAAAAAGTCAGTGTCAAAAATAACTGAACGTTTGTAATTACTCTACTGCTATTCGATTTGTCATTTCGTTCGCTGTCTTATGAAATATAACTGTCAATTTTTTAAAATTATTTTAACCTGGCTAATTACGTTTATGTGGTGCTAGTTGACCCCAAAAGCAATGTCTGTTAGGGACGCCTGAGGGGTTAATTAAAATAAATTAAGCCATATATATTGTAATGAATTTTTTTGTAAAACTTGCAAATTTTGAACTTTGAGTTAAACAAAACAAATTATATTTTCATGTCATCTGACTAGACATAATATTATCAGATAGACAAACGGGACATACAATTTTGTATTTAATAATAGGTTTATATTTACATAACCATAATTATACCAAGTAAATATATATTAACTTTATCCACGAAATTTATCCACAAATACACACAGACACAAAGACATATACATTTATATATATATATATATATATATATATATATATATATATATATATATACATATATACATATACACACACACACACACACACACATATATATATATATATATATATATATATACACAATAGATAATAATATGAATAATTATTTTTTAATCTAGTTATTACATTAAGACATAAAACTATATATATCTTATTACATAAGGAGGAGATATAGCACAAAGAAAAGATGGAAAAACCAAAATTCCAAAAGCACAAAAGGAAAAAGAAGAATGTGATAATAAAAATAAATGAAATTAAATAATTTCGAAGTGCCGATATTTTTCGTTTATTCTGTTTGCATTTGCTGGATTAAAACCACTTACGAATTGATCTTTTAAAAGTAGTCATAGGTCCAGTGGTCTCAGGGGCGGAGAAGGGGGAAGCAAACTTGAAACTACCCCGATAACCGATTGTGCGATGTTCCGGGATTAAGAAAAGCTGGTATTTGGCCAGTGTAACATGACTTTGAGTACTGCCCGACCAGTTTCATATGTCACTATGAAAAAGTTGATTTCAGTCTATCGGTATTTAGAACTTGAAATATTTATGATCTTCTTTCACTTAGAAGTCGTTGAGTTCAATTATCTTCCTGAGTTATTTGAGTCATATATTCCTATTTCATTTAACATGTATTTAAATATTCAATACCATAGTTCTGTACCTTATTTTTCTCTATCACGTCTCTATACATGCAAAACGCAAGCAAACTATATTAGAATATAAATATATATTATGCTTATTTGTTATATCCTAACATGATCTCTTTTTAACTTTATTGTTGCTTGTTCATTCTTTCTTAATTGTATTTTTTTCTATTTTATGGCCAAAAATCGACATTTTTGCTATAATATTCTAAAATTAGTTTTGTACTTTTTAATTAGCCTTTTAAGTGATATTCTTACAGGATTTGCAAGGTTATTTTTATATTTTATTACAAGATTTTTGTTGTAAAACTGTTTAGGCGGCGCCCGTGCTCCGGTCACTGAAGGAGTAAAATGCTGGCGTGACAAAACATAAAGAAATGTTATTAGTGAAATTGGTAGGGTGGTCCAAAATGCATTACAACTCGACAGGATTTTTATTACTGGGTCAATTCTGAGTATAAATCCAAGTTCGCGCGGTGCAGAGGGGTGTGCATCAGCTATTATGTTGATAAACAATTTTTTTGCGGATAGTTTCTCAAGGAAGGAATTACACTGGATTACATTTTGAGGAGGGACCAAATTTCAAGGAGCAAATACGAAGCAATAACTAAATCATATAATGAAAAAAAAAATTAAAAATAATTTTTGATAGTTATTGAACCCGTTAATACAATAAGTATTGTTTTTCCTATTATTGGGGGCTGCAGATATTGCCAAACATTATTTTAAGATAATTATTTTACTTTTATGTATTCTTCCACGTGCCTTATGCATCACCCCTTAACCTCTATACATCCATTTGTTTTTTCTGTCATTTCATTTGTTTATTCGATTTTCTATTAAGTGATTATAGAAAAGGTTAATAGCATAAGTAGTATTTTGCAGAAGATTACGAATATTGATGATAATAATTTCACGAAGTTATTGTAATTTTCACAGAACTAGTTCTTATAATGAACTGTGCTGCGCTAGTAGAAATTGTATTAATACTCCCACATCTCTCAGCACCATTTGAATATCTTACATGTTGTACTATGTAGTCGTACAAGTTAATAAGGTTACGTAATACATTTACACTTTCGCTTATACCTTGCCGTTGATTGATGATCTGAAGTGGTTTTCATATTTTTCTATAATTAATGGTGAAATGTCTGTTTGTTACATTAAATTCACGTAGTCATCACCAATTTTTCATTATTTCACAAGAGTGAATATATATATATATATATATATATATATATATATATATATATACATATATACATATATATATATATATATGTATACATGTATATGTATGTGTGTGTGTGTATGTGCGTGTGCGTATACTACTAGGTACTAGCAATACCTGGTGACTGTCGTCCGCATCGAATTCCGAAATTAAGGTGCAGTGCTTCAATACGTTAATTTTGTGAGCTAGTTTTAGATAAAAATAATTTAATAATTTGATTAGTTTTAATCCAGCGCGGGCTGACTTGCAAATTCTCCACCGTTTTTAGTAACTTTAACAGCTTTAGCAATTCATCAATAGCAATAGCTTTAGTAGAATTCGTACAAATAGGAATGCGACTACGATTTGTAACATTGCTAAAAGTTTTAGTAACCAAATATGCCGACGAAAATTACTTAAAAGCTAGATAGATACTTCAACTTTATTTATCTGTATTTATTATATAAACGTATGAGTTGATAAACTAAGTATTTACGGTGTTTTCGGCTTTAATGTCAGAGAGAGTTAAAGAAACGAATAAAAGATAATATTTACAGAACAATTATGTTTAACTTACATCATTCAATACAAATTTTGTTGTATTGAATGATGTAAAAACTACTTTTAATCTACAAAATTAATAAACAAAGGATGTAACCATTACACCCTTATTATAGAAGTATTGTTCACATCAAAGCCTAAAGGGATTCTGCAACTCAATTTAGCTTTGAGGCGATGAGACATAAGGTTCGGAGATATTATCGTCGTCGTTAAATTTTTCACAGTAACCTAAGAAACATAATTAAGCAAATGAAGAATCAAGAAATTCTATATTAATTATGTTCATACGATTATGCGGGTCTACCCCAACTCTAACATTAAAAGCTAAAAATATCCAAGAAATATTTTTAAGAGTCGTTTAGCAAAATTAGTGAAAGGGGGTTTGGGCCTTAACTCGAATGAAAAAGTGAAAGGTGGACAAGATGGATAAACAACATAGGTTTAAAGAAATAGTGCTATTGTACTTTAAACTAAAGTTTTAGTAACATGTTGTCTGTAATTCTAGAATATTTAATGGATGACATATAAACATAACATAACAATGGTTATTTTAATATTTAAAGAATATTGTGTAGAATAAAAAAATGTCGCTTTATTTTTATTCTTATATATTACTTCTAGTAATCTTTTATCGACTCTTTCAACATAGGTAACAACATACTAATTAATCATAATTAAATGAAACTACGTGATATAGTATTATTTCTACTATCTTTAATTTCTTTACCACGACCTAGGTTTCGTTGTATTACAACATCTTCAGGTGGGATATTAGCAAAGATTAACTCTTAGGAACATCCAACATCATTTATATGTTTCAAACATAATGGCGGAAGCCGGGTTTGTGCGGGTTTTTCTACTGCTTCTGTTAGTGAGTTTATTGCAGGGGCGGGGTGTAGGTTTTATTATATTTCAGAGAGTTATACGATATACCAGTATTTTAGTGAGGGTAATAAATTCAACTGTTATTATGTGAGGTTATACAATGCAAATGTTCCGGTGTATGTAATAAAATTAAATGGAAGTTATTATCGGTAATATATTTATACAAAATATAAAGAACACATTGCCAGCTGGTGAAATAATAAACCAGACACATCTCACTTTGCTAAACATCTCATTGAAAATAACCATCACCCCCATACTGATAATGCCCCCTATATATTACAAATAAATACAAAAGTAATAAACTTAATATCCTAGAAACATTAGAAGTAAACAGATATAAAAAAGTCTGCCCTGTTTTATTTTTAATATTCTGTAATTATCAATTTAATCATCGTAACAGTCAAAAATACCTTTTCTTGACTGAGGTTTGAACGAATATCACTAAATTATGTAGCCTCATTCATACTTTCGCATTTGTATTAGTATCCCATTGAGTTTGGTACAGTTATACTGTGGGCTAAATATTTTTGAAACACGATTTAATTAAAAAATTAAACGTAATTAAATCCTAAAAGGTTCTCATAATGAATGAAATAAAGTGAATTAATATACTAATTACTTGTAAAATGCTAAACAATAACAAAAATATAACTAATTAAGCTTCATTGTTCAAACATTAAATATAAAGTAAATTTATATGTCTGAGAACAATGTGTAAATAAGATTACATAAAATAAATCTAGAATCTAAACAAAACAGATATTAATTGACCGCCGTTTGTAATCTAACTTTAATTTTAGTACACAAGTTCTCATAATTATTATAAACCAAGTACTCCTCGGACTAAGATGCGGATTGAGAAAGAAACAGCTATCATGTTTGTATTATTAATTATAGCATCAGCACATTGTTTGTTATTGAGTATCGAGGGATAGATATCTCTCGATGCAAACTAACAAACAATGTGTCATAGAAAGCTTTCCTTTAAATATTAGAGGGTCCTCCTCTCCATTTAAATTCGCTATGGAAATGTAAAGAAAAATCACGTCTCCTTAGTATACCATAGGTTATCAAAACCTACATTGTTGAATTCAATATACATACAAAAACTTGTTATCTGATAACCTATCAAATACATGTAGGACTCAAGCTATGTGGGTCCCGTGTACCTTTAAGCACGTATAAAACCGTTTATTTTGAGTCATTACTTTATTAATAGTTATGGAATATTGCTGAAATTTTCATTAGCTACAGTTGAAACTGTAGTTACAAAAAATCAACAATATTCTGAAGAATTTATTAAAATAATATTCGACATTGAAATTTACCTGTCGATCAAAATTTACTAAACATATGTCTATTTTTGAATAATTTTGATCCAGATTATCTAAAAAAAAGATCATCTTTAAGAGAGGAATTATAGTGCAATGGAAATGATACAATGTATGTATTTATGGTAGGTTTTAAACGATTGTAGTTCCTTAATAACATTTTATTTTGCTATTCTTTCAATATTACGTTATTTAGAATGCATTAAGAACAATTAAATTAGACATTCACTGTTAATACATATAGCTTACAAATCGAAGCAAACTAAAATAAATATAATTGAAATACAATATAAATTGAAACAAAAAAAAAAATCTTATTCTTAAGATACTACGGAAAATGCTCTGATAAAATTATGAATTTTCGAGAACATGCAAGCGTGTGTCTGCTTTGTAACAGGAATATGTCTGCTTTTGAATCTAGCAAAAATATTTACACACATAGATAGTTTTAAATCAGGAAAAATAATGAATATATTTATCTCAGGTAAATTAAATGCCATAAATAACTAATAATTTTAAATTGTAATTCATTATTATCATTGATTTGTCTTGTTTATTTTTACATATTGGAATATTGCACAAGTAAACATGTAATTACATATATTGGTCTATTATTTTCTATAACAAATTACTTCTTACTTGGTCGCCATACAATACACCACAAACGCCAAATTATTACTTACGAATTCTGACTTTTGACCTGTTAAGAAGTAGTGTTATAAATCAATGGTCAATAACTCCGTTTGAATGAATGATGTTTTGTGAAAAAGGAAAACAGTCCTGAATTCGGCATCTTTATTGCAGAAATATGCAATAAATTAAAAACAACGTGAAACGCGAAGCAATTAAAACACGTGAAACGAGAAGCATTGAAAATTGTTTCAAAGAAAAATCAAAGGATTTTTTTATCAACTGCAGCTTTATGTTTCGTAAAAGAATTTCACAATGAAGATTGAATTTTTATCTTTCCGCTTCGAGGGAGATTTTTACCTACGTGCTTACACGTCACCTGTAGGCCACTGTAGCAATGGAAAATTCATATCTAACACAACGGATTTTATGAAAATGGAAACGTACAATAAGGAAATTTATGACTAAGGGGTAAAGGGAGTTGTAGCAGTTTCCGCTAATGGATTTGGAAAACCGACTTGGTGAATTCAGTAACAAGATAAATTGAATGCCGTCTTGACATAAGTAATAAGGTAAACGAGCTGGATTGAAATCACGGGAAGTATTGTCTCCGAATTAGGTTTTTATTTTTTTAACACCTTCCGTATACACGAAAATTTCGAATAGTCAACTACACACCTATGCAAATTTAAATTTTATCTGCATAACAGTATTAAGTATTACCTTGAATTTGGATCGATGTGGGTGGTTTTGGTTACAACAAAACTAAAGCATTGCATGTGTGTAAAATAATGTTCGAAATAATTGATCCTGACAATTAAATTTATAAAAAAATTCCGCAATATATATGGCTAGTCATTATAATGATAGACTATTTATTACGTGAGCTTCTACGTCACGATACTTAGCAGCAATTTTCTATATTTAAGTAACTAAATGGTTAAGATGACAGGTAATAAATTAACCATGGATATTATTATACAGCTTGAAACAACTATTAAATATAAAATAAATACTCTCTTTTTTATCCGGTGAAAGCTTGGAACGCCATTGTCGATAGTATGAGTTAAAATGGTAATGTTATAGTGACCACAAATTTATTTTATATTAAACGCTATGTTATAGTTCATCGTATCAGTATCGATAAATTACCGTTTCTCTTAAATATAATTAATCTATTATATATATATATATATATATATATATATATATATATATATATAATAAGATCGTTACAAATTATACTACTACAATAATACGAGGGACCAATGCGGGTAATTAAATTTGATAACACTAACCCGATGATGGGAGCGATATTCTCAGTTATTAAACGAAATATTTTTTATTTGGTAATTATTATTGATTTGGGAAAAGCGTATATTTTATCAAACGGTTTATTCATTCTATTTCACCATTAATAAAACACGCTGAATAAAATAGATAAAATTGTATTACAAACATGTCCGCAAGAAATGGTGTCTATCGTATTCGGAAAATATTAGTGAATTTTTTGAAAATTGTTTCTTTTCGATTCGACTAGTAATGTACTGAAATATTATTGTCAACCTAAACTGGAAATCGAAAGGGTGCTCTTTCTCCTAAAACATAATTAATTCATCAACAGGTAAGATAACGACGTAAATTCGAAAACCCAACGGGAGCGACAAAGTTTTATAACCCTCACTCGACGACGATTTGCGGTTGTTAACGCAAAACATACAAGAAGCATATTTTCTGAAATAATATTTTCTTATAATAATAATAATTATATTCATTCCGAATACGCACTCTGCCGCTTGTTTACTTTGCAAACAGAGACGATGGATGTCACGGGCGAGAGTTCCTGTTTATTCTTGAAGAATAAATTACCCGAAATGGTGTTTTTTTCCCGCGTCGCCGGTAAGAGTCATCATTTACATATTATCGACGGATTTGGCGTCGTTATATTTATATTATGGGAGATGAATGGCGACGCGATCATCCTCAGTGATCCGTCTTATTGTTTTGGTTACGCGTAACGTCAGGTCTTACATTAGCGCGTGTGTGGAAGTTGAAAGAACGGCGTCTTTAAGTACGTCACATCCTTATCGTATCTTATTATTTACATGTTCGTTTCGCAATTTATTTCTATATATTATATGATAAGAGGTCTATTCACAAACATATACTGAATATGCGGCAAGATAGTCATTTGCTCGATAGTTACTCAATTAAACGTGTAGAATGCGAACAAAAATTTCACTGGAAATCAGTATTATTAGTGCCTCAGTATACTTGAGCGAATTACTTAAGAATATATTAGATAAATGCTATGCAACTATTGCTCTTGTAGTCCTGTTTTAAATCGATAGTAAACAATATTAAAAAACAAATGGATAAACATCCAGAATAGCAAATATTAAACAGCTAGACAGAATGAATAAATACCGTGAATAACAGGAGTCTATATAACATACGCTTTTCTCACACCATTCAAAAATTAAAATACAAAATAAAAGAAATAAATAAAAAAGGAGTTTCTTCTGTAAGTTTCCTAACAAATCTGTGAAGGCTCGTTACAAAGATTGTAATTATTTATAAAACTTATGCGGAAAAAAAATATTTTAGTAAATAGTTTCAAAAATTGTATTTGTATATCAACCAGAACGTTTTGATCCAACGCCAAAGAATATGTTCATATTACATGGTTTTTGAGATAAACTTACATTTTGTTTTTAAAGCGGATAAGGTAATAGGTTAAAATAAAACATAAAGTCAACTTCTTGATGTGTAATATAACTACCTCCTTACTAAATTAAAAAAATTTCCTACATTTCCTAAAATTCAGGAAAATAGTAAGTAGTTTAAGGATAAAGGAGATCTTTTTTCACAAGTTTCATAGCTGTTTATTTATATTTTGCTGAAAAAATGCATAATATTACTGTGAAAATTTGTCTAGTATATTGATTACCATTAGGGAAAAAAGAAAATATTTAATGCTGATTTTAGGTAAGTTTCTATTAAATAGTGCACAGATTTTAGGTATTCGGATATCCCTTTCTTGGCCCACATAGAAATCAAAACGCAGCACATTCCGTCATTAGGCCGCTTCCGGTAAAATTATGTATAACTGAGAAATTTATATTTCGCTAGTAATTTCGATTGATATAATCATTGAAGCATTTATCATATATTTAGGTACGTATGAGTTTCAAAAATATCGAAAACCAAGCAATAATTTCCCGTCTTTGTAAGAAATAAGGCTTAAAATGGAAAAGTCAATCTATAATAAAAAAAAACACTTATCCTAATAAAAAATAATGTCATTATTAAATTTTATGGTGTGCCCTCTGAGTGCTGTACACAAAGCACGACAATTGAAAGTAATAAAGGGAAGAGGCCAGCCCTATACGTTGGTGACACTAATACTGTTCGATTTGCCATTTCGTTCTCTTCCTTATTGTATATAACTGTCTATTTGTTTGTCTCATTTTAACCTGACGATTTATCTATGAGTGGTTCCGGTTGATTCCAAAACCAATTTGTGTCAGGGACATCCGAGGGGTAAAGTTCAATTGATTCATTTTTCAATTGATTCCCCAATCGATTCAAAAAATTTATTCATTTTTATTTTAATGAAATTTTTGTGAAATTTACAAATTTTGAATTAGGAGTTAAAAAACAAATTATATATTCATATCATCTCAATAGACATAATTTTGTCAGACAGACAAACATAATATACAATTTTACATTTAATCATAATTATAGAATAATATTAATACAACTGTAATTAAACCAAGTAAATTTGTATGTTTTGATAAACTACACAAAAATAAAACGTAATAAATTAAATTGAAACAAAAAAAGCTACGTCCTACTTCTATCTATAACAATATAATAATTTATCAAAAAACCTTGACAACTTCGTTTCGTCCATTTCACCACCATATTATCGAATAAATGTGCAGAGAGAAAAAACAACTTCTAGTTTATGAATATTTTAAAAGGAAAGCAGATCCACCAGAGAGGAGACTGTTTATTGAGAGGTAAGATTTTAAGTAAAGAGGACTTTTTTTCTACGACGGATGCGATATATGTGCAAGTATTTATGCAAACAAGGATAACATAAAGGAACCAGATTCATGATTTAGAATTTGTCTTTCAGTGAAGAGGTCAGAGATATCAAATCGATAATGTGCTAAAAATTTAGGGTGATGAATATCTATCTGATGGTTATAATAGATTTAGAGTAACATTGGGTATTTAAACCAATTCATAACTTGTTGTATTAATTCTTATGGTCATTGTCAGGTTTGTAGGTAACGTGATAAGGATATCATTCGATAGCAATGAACGAAGATAATATCAATGCTATACAATTTATTTTAGAACCAAACAAAAGCAGGTACGAGCTACTTGGAACATTGCTATGAATCAAGCACACAGGATTCTACAGAACTACACACCAAGAAACTTTTTGCCAGGTATCATGAAATATTTTACAATTTAAGAAAACTTCGAAAACAGTAGCACTTAGACTGATGACGTTAAATAATTCCAAAATACAAAGAATGTAGTGAATTGTTATGTTTAATATTGAAAGTGGTGGTGAAATTAGTGTAGGCTGCTATAAATATTAAATGAAGAAGGACATCAAGGGTAGGTACATTTCCTTCCAAGCAATTGTGGACAACATTTTTTGTAAAAAATACCTTTTTTTGGAAGCTCCTGTTGATACATAAATACTGCAGAAAAAGATAACGTAGCTGCTGTTTTATTCTATCCTTTTATTAAATCCTAAAAGATACTCATAATCAATGAAATATAGGGAATTAATATAACTATCATTTTAAGACGTTAAAGAAAAACTGTAAGTAATTTAGGTTCATTGGTTAAACACTAAATATAAAGTAAGTTTACACGTCTAAGAAAAAAGTGTACATGAGATTACTTAAACTAAATCTAGAATCCAAAGGAAACAGATATTAATGAACCGCAATTTGTATGCTAACTTTAATATGAGTATACAAGTTCTTATATTTATTATAAACCTAAATACCAAATACTCCTCGGACTAAGATGTGGATTGAGAAATTCCGCAGCGTTTCTCGAGGAAACACCTACCGTGTTTGTATTCTAAATTACAGCATCCGCACATTGTTAATAGCATCGAGGGATATCTGTCATAGAAAGCTTTTCTTTAAATATTAGATTGTTCTCCTCTCCACTCAATTTCACTATGCAAAGGTAAAGAAAAAAACCAAAATCACGCCTTCCTTATTTCACCATACGTTAACAAAAGCTCGATCGTTCAATTTAATATACACATAAAAACTGGTTATCTGATAACTTGTCAAATACGTGTAGAACTCGAGCCATGAGGTGGGAATCCATTTAAGCACGTATAAACCCTTGTGGGTGCATAGTATTAATATAAATCTTGTTTAGTTTGGGTCATTACTTTATTAATAATTATGGGATATTGCTGAAATTTTCAGTAGCTTTGTCGAATACTTTCAGTAGCTACAGTTGAAACTGAAGCTACAAGAAATCGGCAATATTCTAAAGAATTTATTAAAAAACAAACTCGACATTGAATTTTGCCTGTCGATCAAAGTTTACTAAACGAATGTCTATTTTACATTAAATTTAATCCAATTTATCTAAAAAAATAATTATTTTTAAGAGACGAATTATAGTGGCGATGGAAGTGGTACAATGTGTGTATTTATGGTGGGTTTTAAAAGATGGTAGTTCTTTAATAAAACCTTATTTTGCTATTTTTTCAATATTATTTTATTTGAAATGCATTAAGAACAATTAAAATTAGACATTCAATGTTAGTACATATAGCTTACAAATCGAAGCAAACTAAAGTAAATATAAATTGAAACAGCAAATTTTAATCTTATTCTTAAAAAAATACGGAAAATGCTCTGATCAAATTATGAATTTTTGAGCGTATGCAAACGTGTGTCTGCTTTGTAACAGGAATATGTCTACCTTTAAATCTGGCAAAAATATTTACACACATAGATAGTTTCAAACAACGAAACAACAATTAAATGCGAAAAATAACTGATAATTATAAATTGAAATTTATTAATATAATTAATTTTCCTGCTATATTTAAAATGTAGTTTTCCATAATAGAATATTGCACAAGTAAGCATGTAATTACATATATTGGTCCAATATTTTCTATAACAAATTACTTCTTACTTGGTCACCACACAATACACCATAAATGCCTAATTATTACTAACGAATTCTGACGAAAAATAACATTATTTAACTTTTGACGTATTAAGAAGTAGTGTTATAAATTAATGGCCAATAACTCCGCTTTGAATGAATGATGTTTTGTGAAAAGAAGTCTTGAATCCGGTATCTTTATTGTAGAATTATGCAATAAATGAAAAACAACGTCAGGAAAAGACCGGGACGAACACGTGAAACGAGAAGCATTGAAAATTGTTTCAAAGGAAAATGAAAAGGATTCTTTATCGACTGCAGCTTTATGTTTCGTAAAAGAATTTCACAACGAAGATTGAATTTTTATCTTTCCGCTTTGAGGGAAATTTATATCTACGTCTGTACACGTCACTTGTAGGCTACTGTAGCAATGGAAAATTCATACCTACTACAACGGATTTTATGAAAATGGAAATGTACAATAAGGAAATTTATAAAGGAAAGGGTAAACGGAATTGTAGCAGTTTCCGCTATTGAATTTGGAAAAACCGACTTGGTGAATTCAGTAAGAAGAAAAATTAAATGCAGTCTTTACTTAAGTAGTAAGACAAATGCGCTGGATAGAAATTACGGGAAATATTGTTTCCGAATTACGATTTTAGTTTTTTTAACGTCTTCCGTGTGAACGAAAATTTCGAATAGTCAACTACACACCTATGCAAATTTAAATTTTATTTGCATAATAGTATTAATTATTCCAATGAATTTAAAAATTATTAACAAAACTACGAAAGTGTAGAATGACGACAGTAAAATCAAATTTATTATCAATTCAAACATAAAAATATTTGAAAATACATCAGTTGTGAAAAACATTTGAAAGATAATAAACTCATTATTTCAATTTATGAAATATATTAATAAAACATCGTGCAAGTGACTGGCTGCAGGCTTCTTTACAGTTTTAATTACATCCCTCTTTGATCTTTATTTAGACGTTTTTTTATGTTGTAATTTTATAATAATGATTGTTATGTTGTAATATTTTAGTGGGTCATAGTTAAATAGATTTTACTTTTACGCTAAATTTTCATTGTAGTTTATTTACTTTTTATTTTCAAGTAAATTTAGTATTATTGCGACTTGAATTTAATCAAAACTATTGTTGATTTTACACGTTATCATTATATTTTATTATTGATTTAATGTACGTAAGACAAAGGTCTCACAAAATATTCGTTCCCGCCAGGGATCCTGGTCGTGCACTGCCGTATATTTGTAGTATTTTCGCCTATATTAGTTTCTTTTTTTTTTCTAAGTACTACAATAAATTTTCAATCTCCGTTATTGATCTCCAATAAGCAAACAAAGACTTATTCAGTCAGTATTAGAGCACTATATCAGTCAGCATTGGAACACTATATCAGTCAGCATTAATTAAAAAATCCATTGTTTTTCATAATTTTTCATTTGTTTTTATATATGAATTCACTAGCATATCAAGTAGTAAAGAATAAATACTTACCCATAAATTAAGGCTTATGCTTACAAAATCACACAAATAACCTGTTGTCACCGTTTTGGTTTCTCTTTTATGGTTCTGAACGTAAAGGGTTCAAACGGAATCCTCTTGTCTTTTATTGGCTGTCTATCGGTTCATCTGTCCGTCTGTCGTCTGTCTGTAATAGGCTTCTAACGCTAAACAAAATAAGATAGGAACTTGAAGTTCACACATAACATGTAGTTTCTTAACTTGAAACTAGAGGTGCCATTTAAAATGACTTAAAACTATATTTCGAGAGTGCTTCATAAAAATAGTTTTTTTTAAATAAAATATACGCTTGCTCCAATATATCTTATTTCCTATATTTTTGAGATAAACCAGACAATTTACAAAGAAGGAACCAATGACAATGCTTCAGTGGTATTTCAAAGTAGTTATTTATTATATTTATTTCAGTTACACTCTTGGTTACTCAGTTTTTAATTTATCACATTATAATTATAATTTTTTTACTTACCATAATTATATTACTTTTCTTTTAATCTTTTTTTATCAGAAACAATAGAGAAATAAAAAAAATAGATTATCGAATGAGAAACTGTAATTATTTTTAAATTTATATGGTTCTATAAGTCATACATTTAAAGATTTAATAAGTATTTTTTTTCTACTTTACGACAAAGTTACATTAATACCTCAATCTTTGATCAGTTGAAAAACGCAAACAACTTTACGTAGCTGCAATAATAATTCATTTTATAAACAAGCTTGCTACGAATCTATAATAGCTGTACCCACCGTATATATTCTGTAAGTAAATTCACCAATTACAATTTAACAATACACCCTAAAATATATAGAGTGTACCTTCGAGATACGAAGCAGCCCTAAATTTTGCTTTGCTGTATAACGTTGGTTTTCACTTTGATGTAAGACGAGCCTATTTTCGTTCTCAGGTCTAGCCTATTTGTAAGATAAGTTTCGACGCAAATAAATGTTTGAAATAAATCAAAATTTCGGTGGTCATAAAGTTTAATGGGTAACATAAAACCAAGCAGTTACCTCGTCTCTATCTTCGTTCGTACCTGCGCGAGAAATACAAACATATTTTGTCAGAAAGGCTACAAGGTGTGCGGTAGACAAATAAATAGTGCGGTGAACCTAATTTGCAAGACGAGATATATGTCTCATCCACTTGAGATGTTTTCCTTTGCTTGTACTCGAAATTTTTATAGATGGGTTTTGAGGGAGCCCTGTAAGAAAGGACATGAAATCTAATAAGCTCGCAATTGTGAAAATTACCGGCGCACACTAATAAATAGACAAATCCTCCCAAAATGCTTTGAAAAATCAATACCACAATTAAATGACCATCATCTGTCAAAATCAAATATCGAAAAAACATTTTCTTTGCATAAGAACATTCTTTAACCATTTAAAATGTTCTAACTCATTTGGAAACCATGTTTAATTAAGGTTGGTACAAATATTTAATTAATCATTTTTGTTAATTCACCTATACCCATTTTAATTTTAATAAAAGCAGTTGGCAAAAAAAAAAAATAATTATATTAGTATTTGTAAATAATTGCTTTTATATATTTATTTGTGCCCAAGTTTGTGGAAAAGTGCGATTAGTGTGCTCATACTTAACAAGTTTATTAACGTACATATTTACAAAGTTGTGATATTGGTTTAGGCAGTGGAACACAAAAAAATCTTCAAATTATATTTTTAAAACTTCAAATTATATTGAATAATCACTAAAACATGGCCGGCAAATTGAATGGGTGGAAGACTTGCTCATAAAGGGAACGTGACATTAAATGTACGACAAGTTATATCTGTAAAATTCATAAAGGTATCGATTGATTATATTATTTTATAGTTAAAATAAAATTTGTACAGTTAGTGGCCTTCAAATACTTGAGTTTTACACACTTTTATGGTTTTGGTACCTCAAAACAAAAAATGAAACCCTTATGAGATCACTCAAGTGTTTATCTGTTCGTTAATCACACCCGTTCTTCTTAGAAACCGTATGAGCTAGAGACTTTTATAGCATTAAAGTATATTAACCGGCAATTAGGAATATTAACCGCTTGAGTTAGATTAGGTTAGGTTAGGTTATAAGGTATAATCACTAAAACACGGCCGGCAAATTGAATGGGTGGAAGACTTGCTCATAAAGGGAACGTGACATTAAATGTACAACAAGTTATATCTGTAAAATTCATAAAGGTATCTATTGATTATATTATTTTATAGTTAAAATAAAATTTGTACTGTTAGTGGTTTTCAAATACTTGAGTTTTGCACACTTTTATGGTTTTGGTATCTCAAAACAAAAAATGAAACCCTTATAAGATCACTCACGTGTTTATCTGTTCGTTAATCACACCCGTTTTTCTTAGAATCCGTATGAGCTAGAGACTTTTATAGCATTAAAGTATATTAACCGGCAATTAGGAAAATTAACCGCTTGAGTTAGGAACTTGCATAGCAATAAAGAATATTAACCCGCAATAAGGAATATTAATTGCTTGAGGCAAAAAAATACACAAAAATATTTTTATGGAAATTTTTGAGGAGTAAATCAAAATAATTTTTTTTCATTTCCGTATGAAGTGCGGGGCATCATTCGAAAGGGCTAGTCAAAAAGGTCGCAAAAATTTTTTTTTTCAGTAGTTCCTGAGATTTTCACGACAATATGCGTCTCCCTTATTTAATTACATTGGGTGTTATTAAACATGTATTACACTAGTAAGTCCTTATTGATAATGGTTTATTACAAATAAAGTAATTTCATTTCAAATTAGTTACGAAACTATCGACACGCTAGTTAGACTCGCACTGGGTCGGATTTTATGTAGTACTCAAAACTACAAAAGATAGATTTCTCTAATCAGACTCGCAAAGATGAAGCATATATATATATTTAATTCAGCTCCAAATTTTAAAATAGGTGAGAGAAATGTCGTCACTTGTTGGGTTGATCACAAGACTTAGGGTCTTTAACGGTGCAGGACACTATGGAGTCCGGATTCGATTCCTTGTCGATCGTCGAACGGGGTTGTATCTATGTTTAAAATGGCGTAAATAAAATGCAACAGCGCAACTGATGCGAGAGGCCATGCACTGCGATCGTCAAGTCGTCTTCTTAGCGTTGCGATTAGGGATATCACCTTAAAAGATTTGCGCTTTGGGAGAAACCTATGTTCAACAGAGAACTGAAACAGGCTAGTGAGATGATTTTTTTTATTGAAAATATTTTCTAGCTCTGATAAATCATCGCAAAGTTTATTTCTTCCGTCTAAAAATGAATATTGTACGTAAAAAATAACAATATTTTTTTTATGGAAGGAAATGTATATGATACTAAAGGATTAAAAAAACATTAACAATCATTATCGGTTCACCAAGCTTCTGTGTCAACTTAAATTATCAACTAAATTGTAATTAATATGTTATCTGCTATGACACATGTCAAGAAAGATAGTGTAAATATTTTTATGTAAACAATGTTAAATTTTGAAGTCAGATTTTTTTTGAACTTGTGCCCTAATTTTGAAATCTATAAAATTTGTTTTTAATTTGTAGAATGATGAAGCTACGATATGCCTAAGAGACGCTGGCAGCAATTACGGAGAAGAGTCAAAAACCGAGCTCAATGGCAAGTACTAAGAGAGGGTTATGTCCAGCAGTGGACTGATACGGGCAACTGATAATTATATCATATACAATACTAAGTTCATATCAAGTTGATAAGGAAAACGGCTGATTTTATAACATTGAAACTGTGATCATCGCATATTTTTTCTATCCATATAGGCACATGGCATGTAATTTATACCTTTTTATAACGTGCGGATAATGTACAATAATGATTTACATGAAGGGAGTTAAAGTGAACCCCGTGAACTTTTCAGTTTTATTTTACGAATATAGCTAAGTTAGAACAATGTATGAAGATATTATCAGAGATTGCTTGCAACGATCCGTTTTTATTTAAAAAAATATACGATAGGTCTAGTCATTACAGTGATAGATTATTTATTACGTAAGCTTCTATGTCTCGATATATAGCAGCAATGTCCTATATTTAAGTCACTGAGCAGTTAAGATTTCCATTAATAAATTAACTATAGACATTTTGTACAGCTTGAAAAAACTATTAAATATAAAATAATTACTGTCTCTTTTTTATTCGGCCAAAGCTTGGAACGCCATTGTCGATAGTATGAGTTAAAATGGTAACGGTATATTTGCCACCAATTTATTTTATATTAAATGGTATGTTATAGTTTATCGTATCAGTGTGGATAAAGTACCCTGTCTGTTAAATATAATTAATCCATTAACATATAAGATCTTTACAAATTATACAACTACAACAATTCGAGAGCCCAACGTGGACAACTAAATTTGATAACACTAACTGGATGATGACAGCGATATTCTCAATTATTAACCGAAATACTTTTTATTTGGTAATTATCAATGGCTTGAGAAAAGTGTATATTTTATCAAACGGTTTATTCATTCTATTTAACGATTAATAAAACACGCTGAACAAAATAAATTACAAAATGAATTAAAATTGTGTTACGAAAATTTCCACAAGAAATGGAATTTATCACTTATCAGTATCGATAAATTACACTTTCTTTTAAACATAATTAATCTATTCACATATAATATTCTTACAAATAATACTAGTACAACAATTCGAGAGCCCAACGTTGGCAACTAAATTTGATAACACTAACTCGATAATGACAGTAATATTCACAGTTCTTAACCGAAATACTTTTTATCTAGTAATTGTGAACGGTTTGAGAAAAGCGTATATTTTATCAAATGGTTTATTCATTCTATTTCACCGTTAATAAAACACTCTGAATAAAATATATAAAATTGTATTACGAACATGAGATGGAACCTATCGAATATGGAAAATAATAGTGAATTTTTTGAAAACTGTGTCTTTTCGATATTGACTAGTAACATACTGAAACATTGCCGTCAACCAAAACTGGAAATCGAAAATGTACCCATTCCTCCGAGACAATTTTTCCATCAACACGTGAGATCGGCGTAAATTTGAAAACCCAACCTCACTCGACGACGACTGTAAAATTTGTGGTTATTAACGTAAAATATACAAAAAGAACATTTTCTGAAATAATATTTTCCTATAACAATAACAATAATAATACTCATTCCATATACGCACTCTGTCGCTTGTTTACTTTGCAAACAGAGACGATGGATGTCACGGGCGAGAGTTCCCGTTTACTTTTGATGAATAAATTACTCAGAATGGGGTTTTTTTCCGGGGCCTCCGGTAAGAGGCATCATTTACATATTATGGCTAGGTTTGGCGGTGTTACATTTATATTACGGGAGATGAACGGCAAAGCGATCATCCTCAGTCATCCGTCTTATTGGTTTGGTTACGTATAACGTCACGTCTTATGGTAGCCCGTGTGTGGAAGTTGAAAGAGAGGCATATTTAAGTAATACATCCTTATCGTATCTTATTATTTATATGTTCCTTTTGCAATTTATTTCCGTTTATTATACTATAAGAGGTTTATTCACAAACATGTACTGAATATGCGGCAAGATAGTCATGTGGTCGATAGTTTCTCAATTAAACGTTTAGATTGCAAACAAAAATTTCACTGGAATTCGGCATTGCTAGTTTCTCAGTATACTTGAGCGAATTACTTCAAAAAATATTGGATGAATGTTATGCAAACTATTGCTTTTCTAGTCATTTTTCAAATCGATACTAAAAATATTTCAAAACAAGTGAACATCAAGAATAGCAAATATTTAATGGCAAAACAGAATGAATAAACACCTTGAATAGCAAGAATCTATAATAACTTATGCTTTTCTCGTGTCATTCAGCATTGAAAGTGGTAAAAATTAAAACGAAAAAAAATATAAAAGGATTTTCTTCTGTAATTTTCCTAAAAAATCTGTGATGGCTCGTTACAAAGATTATAATTAAATATTTATTTATAAAATGTATGCAGAGAAAAAATATTTTAGTAAATAATTTCAAAAATTGTATTTGTATATCAACCAGAATGTTATGATCCAAGACCAAAGAGTATATTCATATAAAACGGTTTTTGAGTTAAACTTCTTTTTGTTTTTGAAGACGATAAAGTAATAGGTTAAAATAAAACATAAAGTCAACTTTTGGATGTGAAATATAACTACCTCCTTACTAAATTACAAAAATTTCCTACATTTCCTAAAATTCAGGAAAATATTAAGTACTTTAGGGATAAAGGAGATATTTTTTCACAAGTTTCATGGTTGTTTATTTATATTTTGCTGAAAAAATATATAATATTACTGTGAAAATTTGTCTAGTATATTGATTACCATTAGGGAAAAAGGGAAATATTTAATGCTGATTTTAGGTAAGTTTCTATTAAATAATGCACAGATTTTAGGTATTCGGATATTCCTTTCTTGGCCCATATAGAAAACACAACGCAGCACATTCTGTCATTAGGCCGCTTCCGGTAAAATTATGTATAACTGAGAAATTTATATTTTGCTAGTAATTTCGATTGATTTAATCGCTGAAGCATTTATGATATATTTAGGTACTTAAGAGTTTCAAAAATATCGAAAACTAAGCAATAATTTCCCGTCTTTGTAAGAAAAAAGGCTTAGAAAGGAAGTCATTCTAAAATTAAAAAAAAACACTTATCCTAATAAAAAATAATGTCATTATTAAATTTTATGGTGTGCCCTCTGAGTGTTGTACGTAATGCCTGACAATAGAATGTAATAAAGGGAAGAGGCCGGCCCTGTACGCTGCTAATGACACTAATACTGTTCGACTTGCCATTTCGTTCCTTTCCTTATTTTACATAACTGGTTATTTGTTTGTCTCATTTTAACTTGACTATTTATTTATGAGTGGTTCCCAAAACCAATGTGTACCAGGGACATCCGAGGATTTAAGTAAAATAAATTGGTTCATTTTTATTTTAATGAAATTTTTTGTGAAATTTGCAAATTTTGAACTAGGAGTTAAAAAAAATCATGTATTCATATCATCTCAATAGATATAATCTTGTCAGACAGACAAATAATGTAAAATTTTACATTTAATAATAATTATAGATTCGTATTAATACAACAATAATTACACCAAGTAAATTTGTATGTTTTGATAAACTACACAAAAATGAAACGTAATAAATTAAATTGAAACAAACAATTCTACGTCCTACTTCAATCTATAACAATATAATAATTTATCAAAAAATCTTGACAACTTCGTTTCGTCCATTTCACCACCATATAATTGAATAAAGGTGTAGAGAGAAAAAACAACTTCTAGTTTAAGAATATTTTAAGAGGAAAGCGGATCCACCGAGAGGAGACTATTTATTGATAGGTAAGATTTTGAGTAGTATACGGTTGGTTAATGAGGGCGGTATGTCTCCGTCAAAGATAATTTGATTGAGAAATAAATTGAAGCAAGAGAGGTTCAGTGATTAATATTTTACATTTTAATTTAGAAAGAAATCGGTGTGAAAGTTTGTTATGAATTTTCCTACAAAGATTGATGGTCATAATATCGGAGTTTTTGTTCCTTTCGAATTGAGGAAATGTCAATCGAAATTTTTAATTGGCTTTTTAAATAGTATTATTATAGGATTTATCAAGTTTTCTAGAATTCATTCCTTTATTAGAAGATTTTTGTTGTGAAATTTCTTAGGTGGCGCCCACGCTCCGGCCACTGAAGGAGTAAAATGTTCGCCTGCCAAAACATCAACAAATGTTGGTCCAAAATGCATTAAAACTCGATAAGATTTTCTATCACTGGGTCCATTTTGAATATAAATTCAAGTTCGCGAGGTGCAAAGGGGTGTTCATCAACCGTTATCATGATAAACAACTTTTTTTCGTATATATCTAAGACGGCTGGCCTAATCAAGAAGTTGGTCATTTTTTGTACTGGATTATATTTTGAAGAGTGACTAAATTTTGAAGGAGCAAATAAGAAGTAATAACTAAATCATATAAAGAAAAAAAGTTTTTTTAACTTTACCTGCCATTCCCGTTTTAATGGATACAACCCATTGATTGGTGATTGAACCCATTAATACAATATGCATTGTTTTTCCTATTATTGAAGGCTGCAGACATTGCCGAACATTATTTTAAGATAATGATTTTACTTTTGTGTATTCATCCACGTGCCTTATGCGTCACGCTCTAACCGCTGCACATCCTTTCCATCTGGTTATCCAATTTTCAATTAACAGATCATGGGAAATGTTAATAGAATAGGTAATATTTTACTGAAGACTATGACTATTGATGACATTAATTTCACAAAGTAATTTTAATTTTCACAGAACTAGTATTTATAATATAGTGTGCAGCGCTAGTAGAAATTATATTAGTACTTTTTCACCGCCCAGCACCATTTGAATATCTTATATGTTGCATTAAATAGTTTAATCATTAGTAAGGATTCGTAATACACTTTTGCTGGAACTTTGTCGTTAATTGATGATTTGAAGTGATTTTCTATAATTAATGGTGAAATGCCTACTTGCTACATAAAATTCACGTACAGTAAAGCTACGACCGAGTCGTCATGCCATAAGAGTGAATAAGTGTGTGAAGTTATATATTTTTAAATATGTGTATGTATATATATATATTTTATATGTACATTATACTACTAGGTAATAGCAGTACCTGGCTATTGTCGTCCGCAGCGAATTCCGAAATAAAAGTGTTTTAATAAGTTAATTTTGTGCTTTGTTTTTAGATACAAATAATTTGATTAGTTTTAATTATATTGTTTTATCTATATTTATTGTAGTAAGCATGTGAGTTGAGAATCTAATTATTTACGGTATTTTCGGCTTTAAGGTCAAAGAGAGTTAAAGAAACGA
This sequence comes from Druceiella hillmani, assembly GCA_039881145.1. NCBI lineage: Eukaryota > Metazoa > Arthropoda > Insecta > Lepidoptera > Hepialidae > Druceiella > Druceiella hillmani. Next base: position 19,740,950 of record JAYKKI010000014.1, read on the forward strand.
ATAAAAGGTAACATGTACAGATTGTTTTTTTTAACTTACGTCATTCAATATTAACTTTTTTTTGTAAAACCTACTTTCAATGTGCAAAATTAATAAACAAAGATTAAATCATTTTACCCGTATTATAGAAGTATTGTTTATGTCAAAGCTCGAGAGGATTTTTCAACTCAATTTAACATTGAGACGATGAGTCATAAGTGAGGTGATGTCACCATTGGCATTAAATTTTACATCATTAGTAACCTAGGAAATATAATTAAGAAAGTGAAGTATCAATAATCACTAAATTCTTTACGTTCATGCTATTATGCCTGCCTAACTCAATTGTAATATTAAAAGCTTAAAATACACAAAAAATATTTTTCTAAGTCAGACTTATATTTTTCAACTGAATATTTTTCTACTTCAAAGGAGGAGGCGTAAAAGGTAGATAAGAGGTATAAAGGAGAGGCCCAAAAATTAGTACTGAATGTACCAGTAACAGTACTAGTTTTTTTTAAGTATATTTCTGTGAAATCATACGAGAAATATAAAATAAGCAATCCCATAACATGTATTGACGTTAAATGCATTTGTAAGAAGTGATATGACCTACTACAATGGTACTGAATCCATCAACGAACTTCTACGGGTACAATGTGCTCGACTGTCACGCCTAAGGACCGGGAGAGATTTGAATTAAACAACCACAAGTGACCACTACAGGAACACGATACCAAACATCGAAACCCAAACCGTCTTCTGAAATAAACTCAATTGAAAATGGCTGCTTTTGAAATTCACACAAACTTTCTGAAAAGACCTGGGTTTAATTTAAAAATGCTAGTGAATTTACATGATCCCAAATTATTTAGGATATTAGAGCTAAAAACCTAATTAATCCTGTAGTAAATGACGGTGGTAATTGGATAGTGCGCTTGAAGATTATGTAAGGTCTTAAAATTAAATTTATTTCTAAAGGTTCGACTGTATAATTTGGTGTTAGATTTAAAACTAAAATTGAATATAATTTTATTACGATTCCAAAATAAAATAGAAAAAAGTTTCCCAAATTAAAAATAACTCTTCCACGCAGCCTGCACGGAAAAACTTGGGGAGGCTTTTACTCGATATAAGATTAAACCAATAGTGCTATTGTACCTTATACCAAATTTTCAGCATAATGTAATGTATGATTAAGGAATATTTAATGAATAATATACACATAACATATTAATTTTTGAATATTGAAAGAATATTTTGTAGACTGACAAAATGTTGCTTTATTTTTATTCTTGTTTATTGCTTTTAACAATCGTTTATCGATTCCTTCTTTTTTACATTTTTTTTCTTAAGGATAAAATAAATGGACCAGATTCATGATATGGAATTTGTTTTTCAGTGAACATGATATAACATTTTGGGTAATAACTATCTGCCAGATGGTTACAATAGATTTAGAGTAACATTGGGTATTGAAACTATTTAACAACTTGTTTTATTAATTCTTATAGTCATTGCCACGCTAGTAGATAACGTGAAAGGATATCATTCGATAGCAATGAACGAAGATGATATAAATGCTACATAATTTATTTTAGAACCAAACAGAAGCAGGTACGAGCTACTTGGAGCATTGGTATGAGTCAAGGGATTCTACAGAACTACACACCAAGAAACTTTTCGCCAGATATCATGAAATATTTTATAATTTAAGACTTCGAAAACAGTAGCACTCATACTAAATAATTTAAAAATACAAAAAATGTAGTGAATTGTTTTGAAAAAAATACCTTTTTTTGGAAGCTCCTGTCGTTACATAAATACTGCAGAAAAAGATAACGTAGCTGCTGTTTTACTCTATCCTTTTAATAAATCCTAAAAGATTGTCGTAATGAATGAAATATAGGGAATTAATAAACAATCATTTTTAAGACGTTAAATAAAAACTATAAGTAATTTAGATTCACTAGTTAAATACTGAATATAAAGTAAATTTACACGTCTAAGAACACAGTGTATATGAGATTACTTAAACTAAATCTAGAATCTAAACAAAGCAGATATAAATGGACTGCAATTTGCATGCTAACTTGAATATGAGTATATTCATATGATGAATATACTCATATTCAAGTTAGCATACAAATGATATTTATTATGAACCTAAATACCAAGTACTCTTCGGACTAAGATGCGGATTGAGAAATTCCACAGCGTTTCTCAAGGAAACATCTACCATATTTGTATTCTAAATTACAGCATCCGCACATTGTTTGTTAATGAGCATCGAGGGATATCTGTCTTAGAAAGCTTTTCTTTATATATTCGATTTTTCTCCTGTCCGCTCAATTTCGCTACGCAAAGGTAAAGAAAAATCACGCCTTCCTTAGTGTACCATACGTTAACAAACAAAAGCTCGATTGTTCAATTCAATAAACATATAAAAACTGGTTATGTGATAACCTGTCAAATACGTGTAGAACTCGACCTATGAGGGTCCCATGTACATTTAAGCACGTGTAAACCCTTGTGGGTGCATAGTGTTCCTATAAATCATTTTTTAGTTTGAGTCATTACTTTATTAATAATTATGGAATGTTGCTGAAATTTTCAGTAGCTTTGTCGAATACTTTCAGTAGCCACAGTTGAAACTGTAGCCACTGAAGATCAATAACATTGTGAAGAATTTATTAAAAATATATTTGACATTGAATTTTGCCTGTCGATCAAAGTTTACTAAACGAATATCTATTTTGATCCAATTTATCTAAAAAAATTATCATCTGCGAAATAAGAAAACATTCCTGAAATTAATATCGGGCATTTTTATTGCAGAAATATGCAATAAATTAAAGAGTATGTCAGGAAAAAGGTCGGGTCGAACACGTGAAACGGGAAGCATTAAAAAATTGTTTCAAAGAAAAATCCAAAGGTTTCTTTATCAACCGCAGCTTTGTGTTTCGTAAAAGAATTTCATCAAGAAGATTGAATTTTTATCTTTCCGCTTTGAGGGAAATTTATATCTACGTGCACACACGTCACCTGTAGACTACTGTAGCAATGGAAAATTCATATCTACCACAACGGATTTTATGAAAATGGAAATGTACAATAAGGAAATTTATGATTAAAGAGTAAAGGGAGTTGTGGCAGTTTCCGCTGTTGGATGTGGAAAAACGGACTTGGTGAATTCAGTAAAATGAAAAATCAAATGCCGTCTTGACTTATATAATAAGATAAACGGGCAGGATTTAAATTACAGGAAATATTGTCTCCGAATTAGGTTTTTAGTTTTTTAACGCCTTTCGTGCGCACGAAAATTTCGAATAATCAACTACACACCTATGCAAATTTAAACTTTATCATCATAATAGTATTAAATATTACATTCAATTTGAACATTATTAACAAAAATTATAAACGAAACTAGGAAAATATAGAATGATGAGAGTGAAATCAAATTTGTTATCAATACAAATATAAAATTATTTGAAAACACATCAGTCGTGAAAAACATCTGAAAGATAATAAACTCACTATTTTAACTTACGAAAAATATTAATAAAACATCGTGCAAGTGACTGGCTGCATGGTTCTTTACAGTTTTAATTACATCCTTCTTTAAGCTTTATATGGACGCTTTTTTTCTTACGTTGTTATTTTATATTGTTATGTCAGTAGGTTATAGTTAAATCGATTTTTATTTTATAGTCATACATCAAATTTTCATTGTAACTTATTTACTTTTTATTTTTAAATAAATTTGCTACTGTTGTGGTTTGAATTTAATCAAAACAGTTTTTGACTTTTACACGTTATTATATTTTATTATCGTCTTAATGCACTTAAAGGTATATATGTACTTAAATATTATTTCACATGTATATTTTTGTTGTATATTACCGATGTTTTAAGTCTTTTAGTTTTAATTTATATAACAATGTATGGGTAAGCCCATGTGTATATATACAAATTCAGAAGTCACGTGCATGTATTATATTAAACCAATTATACACTACAATGTAAGACAAAGTTCACACTAAACTTTCATTCCCGTCAGGGATCCTGCTCGTGTATTGCATTATTTTCACCTATATTTGAGTCATTGTTTGTCTTATCTAATTACTATGAAAAATTTTCGAGTCTGTTTTTTCTTCACTGTTGGTCTCTAAGAAGCAAACAAACACTATATCAGTTAGCATTAATTAAAAATACTTTGTTTTCCATAATTTCTCATTGGATTTATATATGAAATTACTAGCATATAATAATAAATGCTTACCCACAAATTAAGGTTTATGCTTACAAAATCACACAAATAATCTGTCGCTACCACTTTGGTTTCTCTTTTAAAGTTCCGCACGCAAAGGTTTCCTAATGGAATCCTCTTGTTTTGGTATCGTGTATCCATCCGTTCGTCTGTCCGTCTGTCGTCTCTCCGTAATACTTTACTAATGTCTAAACGAAATAAGGTTGGAACTTGAAGTTCACACATAATATGTAGTTTTTTGACTTGAAACTAGAGGTGCCGTTTAAAATGACTTAAAACTATATTTCGAGAGTGCTTCATTAAAAACAGTTTTTTGTTTTAATAAAATTATAGCTTGCTCCAATATATCTTATTTTATATATTGTTCAGATAAACTGTACAATTTTAAAATAAAAAAGAGAGATAAAAATGCTGTAATTATAATGCAATCAGCTTTTTACCGATTACGTTATAATTACAGTTTTTTTATTAATATAATTATTGTTGTTATCATTTTATCTTTTTCTTATCAGAAATATTAGACCAATGAAAAAAAGAATGGTTTATCGAAAGGAAAATTTTAATTAATTTTAAATTTAGATGTTTCTATAAATTATAAATTTAAACATTTATTTAGCATCTTTTTTTATGCTTTATGACAAAGTTACATTAATAGTATATCTCAGTCGTTGATTAGTTGGAAAACACTAACAACTCATGTAGCTGCAATAATAATTTCTTCTATAAATAAGCTCGGTATGGATCTATAATAGCTTCACCCATTTTATATCTTCTGTAAGTAAATTCACCAATTACAATTTAATAATACACCCTAAAATAGGTAGATTGTATCTTCCATATACGAAGCAGCCCTAAGTTCACCTTATTTGTATAAAGCAGGTTTTCGCTTTGATGTAAGACGAGCCTATTTTCGTTCTCAGGTTGAGCCTATCCTTAAGATAAGTTTCTCCGCAAATAAATGTTTGGAATAAATCAAAATTTCGGTGGTCATAAAGTTTAATGGGTAACATAAAACCAAGCAATTACCTCGTCCCTATCTTTGCTCGTACCTGCACGAGAAATACAAACATGTTGTGTCGGAAAGGATACAAGGTGTTCGGTAGACAAGTAAATAGTGTGTTGAACTTAATTCGCGAGATGAGATATTTCTCATCCACTTGAGATGTTTTCCTTTGCTCACACTCGAAATTTTTAATGATGAGTTTTGGGGAAGCCGTTTTAGAAAGGACGTAAATTCTAATAAGCTCGTAATTGTTAGATTTACCGGCGGACACTAACAAAGAGATAAATCCTCCAAAAATGCTTTTAAATGCTTTGAGAAACAAATATTACAATTAAATGACCATCATCTGCCAATTGAAACATCGGGAAAAACTTTTCTTTGCGTAAGAACATTCTTTAATAAGTTTGAATGTTCCAACTCGTTTGCAAGCCATGTTTAATTAATGTTGGTACAAATATTTAATTACTTATTTGCTGTTAATTCACCTATACGCATGTTAATTTTAATAAACAAAATTTTTTTTATCTATTTTTTGTGAATAACGATATTAGTATTTGTAAATAATTTCCCTTAAATATTCATATATGCTGAAGTTTGTAAAGAAGTGCGAGCAGTGTGAGTTTTACTAGTATTTAACAAGTTTGTTTATGTGTATACTTATAAAGTTGTGATATCGGTTTAGGCAATGGAACGCAAAAAAAAAATCTTCAAATTATATTTGTAAAACTTTAAATTATATTTTATAATCACTAAAATATGGCCGACAAATTGAATGGGTAGAAGACTTACTCATAAAGGGAACGTGAATTAAATGTACAACAAGTTACATGTGTACTATTTGTAAAGGTATCGATTGATTATTTTATAGTTAACTATTTTATAGTTAAAATAGGATTCGCCCTGTTAGTGGTTTTTACCTACTTCAGTTTTGCATCGGGTTTCGTACCTCAAAACCAAAAATGAAACTCATCACGTGTTCCTTTGTTCACTCACGTGTTCCTTTGTTCATCTACAAGTAGTTCTTTTCAGAAACCATTTGAGCTAGACATTTTCATAGCCATAAAATATATTAACCTAGTATTAAGAATATTAACCGCTTGAGTTAGAGATCTGCATAGCAATAAAATATTAATCCGCAATGAGGAATATTAACGGCTTGAGGCAATATTCCTTACCGCATAGCAATGAAGGTTTATTAATCTCAACAGCTAACACACAAAAATATTTATGTGGAAATTTTAGAGGAACAAATCAAAATATTTTTTTTTTCAGTTCCTTATGAAATGTGGGGCATCATGTGAAAGGGCTAGGCTTAAAAGGGTCACAAAATATTTTTTTCATAAAATACGTTATAGGGACAACAATGATTCAATATATCATAGTTCCTGAGATATTCACAACAATATGCGTCTCCCTTATTTAATTACATTGGGTGTTATTAAATATGTATTACGCTAGTAAATCCTTATTAACGATGGTTTATGACAAATAAAGTTACTTCATTTCAAATTAGTTACGAAACCATCAACACGCTATCTAGACTCGCGCTGGGCCCAATTTTATGCAGTATATAGTTGCTCAAAACAACAAAAATTAGGTTTCTCGAGTCAGACTCCCAAACATGAAGCATATATATTTAGGTTAGCTCTAAATTTTAAAATCGACGAGAGAAGTGTCATGATTTGTTGGGTTGATCACAAGACTTACGGTCTTTGACGGCGCAGCAAATCACGAGGTCCGGATTCGATCCCTGTCGCTGGTCGAACGGGGTTGGAGTTGTGTTTAAAATGGCGTAAATAAAATGCAACAGCGCGACTGGTGCAAGAGGCCACGCACTGTGATCCCCAAGTCGACTTCTTAGCGTGAGGATTGTGAACATCATCTTCAAAAATTTGAGCTTTGGGAGAAATCTATATCCAACAGAGAACTGAAACAGACTGTTGATTTATTATTGAAAATATCTTCTAGCTCTAAAAATCACCGCAAAATTTACTTGTTCTTCTAAAAATTAATATTGCAGGACTGGATATTCAATATTGGAAAAAAGGATAAAAAACTATTAAAAATCATTCTTGTTTCCCAAGCTTCTGTGTCAACTTAAAGTACCAATTTAATTTTAATTAAAATGTTATGTGCTATAACACATGTGAAGAAAGGACAGTGTAAATATTTTTATGCATATAATGCCAAATATGAAAGTTAGAAAATTTTCCTTGAACAGTATCCCGGTTTTGAAGTCAATAAAATCTGTTTTTAATTTGTGGAACGATGAAGCTACGATATGCCTAAGATAAACTGACAGCAATTACGGAGAAGAGCCAAAGACTGAGCCCAATGACAATTACTAAGAGAGGGTTATGTCCAGCAGTGGACTGAAACGGACAACTGATAATTATGATTATTATGTCTAAGTTAATTTTCATTAATATGATGTCATATACAATACTAAGTTCATATTAAGTTGATAAGAAGAACATTTGGTAGTTTTATTTTTTTATTGGAAAAAAAAACAAAACGGCTGATTTTATAACATTAAAACTGTGATCATCGTATATTTTTTCTATTCATATATGCATGTGGCATATAATTTGTACCTTTTTATAACGTGCGAATAATGGACAATAATGAATTATTTGAAGGGACTTAAAGTAAGCTGTGTGAACTTTTCAATTCTATTTTACGAATATTAGCTATATGATTTTTAGCGTTAGAATACTGTATAAAGGTATTATTAGAGATTGCTTGGGACGACCCGTTTTTATTTAAAAAATTAGACGATATGGGTAGTTTTGGTTACAACAAAACTAAAGCATTGCATCTGCAAATTTATAAAAAAGTTCCGCAATATATATAGCTAATCATTATACCGATAGACTATTTATTATGTGAGCTTCTATGTCACGATATTTAGCAGCAATGTTCTATATTTAAGTGACTGAAGTGACTTGAAAAAACTATTAAACATAAAATAATTACTGTCTCTTCTTTATACGGCGAAAGCTTGGAACGCCATTGTCGATAGTATGAGTTAAAATGGTAACAGTATATTTACCACCAATTTATTTTATATTAAATGATATTTTATAGTTTATTGTATCAGTGTGGATAGAGTACCCTGTCTCTTAAATATAATTAATCCATTAACATATAAGATCTTCACAAATTATACAACTACAACAATTCGAGAGCCCAACGTGGACCACTAAATTTGATAACACTAATTGGATGATGACAGCAATATTCACAGTTCTTAACCCAAATACTTTGATTTGGTAATTATGAATGGCTTGAGAAAAGCGTATATTTTATCAAACGGTTTATTCATTCTATTTAACGATTAATAAAACACTCTGAATAAAATAGATAAAATTGCATTACGAACATTTCCACAAGAAATGGAATCTATCAAATTCGGAAAATATTAGTGAATTCTTTGAAAATTGTTTCTTTTCGATTCGACTAGTAATGTACTGAAATATTGTCGTCAACCTAAACTGGAAATCGAAAAGATACTCTTTTTTCCCAAAACATAATTAATTCATCAACAGGTAAGATCGATGTAAATTCGAAAACCCAACGGAACAAAGTTTTATAACCCTCACTCGACGACGACAGCAATATCGCGGTTACTAACGCAAAACATACAAGAAGCACATTTTCTGGAATAATATTATCCTGTAATAATATTGATAATTATTATTATATATTCATTCAGAATACGCAATCTGCCGCTTGTTTACTTTGCAAACAGAGACGATGGATGTCACGGACGAGAGTTCCTGTTTACTCTTGACGAATAAATTACCCGGGATGGTGTTTTTTACCGGGGTCTCCGGTAAGAGGCATCATCTACATATTATCGCCGAGTTTGGCGTCGTTACATTTATATTACGGGAGATGAACGGCGACGCGATCTTCCTCAGCGATCCGTCTTATTGTTTTGGTTACGCGTAACGTCACGTGTCACATTAGCTTGTTTGTGAAAGAAATAGAGGCGTCTTTAAGTAAGGTACCCTCATATATTCCTTTCGCAATTTATTTCCGTATATTATATTATAAGAAGCCTATTCATTAACAAGTGCCGAATATGCGGCAAAATAGTCATTTGGCCGATAGTTTCTCAATTAAACGTCTAGAATGCAAACAAAAATTTAATTGGAAATTGGCATTGTTAGTTCCTCAGTATACTTGTCCGAATTATTTAAGAATTTAATGGATAAATGTTATGCAACTATTGTTTTTGTAGTTATTTTTGAAATCAAACAGATTGAATGAACACTATGCATAGCATGAATCTATAAAATATATGCTTTTCTCACGCCATTCAGGAATTAAAGTAGAAAAAATTAAAACAAAAAGAAATAAAAAATAGCTTCTTCTGTAATTTTCCTAACAAATCGATGGAGGCTTGCTACAGAGATTGTAATTAAATGTTTATACGTAAAATATATGCAGAGAAAAAATATTTTAATAAATAATTTCAAAAATTGTATTTGTTTATCAACCAAAACGTTATGATCCAAGACCAAAGAATATATTTATATTAAATGGTTTTTGAGACAAACTTTCTTCTTGTTTATGAAGATGATAAGGTAAAAGGTTAAACTAAAGCACAAAGTGTATTTTTGGATGTTTAATACAATTACCTCTTACTAAATTAAAAAAATTTCGTACATTTGCTAAAATTGAGAAAAACGGCGAGTATTTTAAGGATAAAGGGGATATTTATCCAAGTTTCTCGCTGGTTATTTATATTTTGTTAAGAAAATACATACCATTACTGTGAAATTTTTTATAAAAAAAAAAAAAATTTATTACCTGTAAAGTTGATTTCGGAATTCCCAATATCGATGAACGTGTACGCAGTGATAAACGGGAATTTTCAACGACAGAAACCATAACACGCTCGACATTTTCATCCGTGGCTACCAATGGTGTAGGTCCTGGCCTGGGCCTATTTAATGTTGATCCTGTAGCTCTGAACCTTGCTACCCATGACTGAATGAGGTTGATCGATGGTCCATCACGTAATCGACGAATACTGTAACGATTATTAAATCCACGGCGTGCTACAGACAGCCAAAATCCACTCGAAATATACGCATCGACGGCAAAAGCGCGGTGCTCTCCACTGCACTGTTCCATGGCTACTAAAACATCCGCACCGCTTGCGCTTCTAACGACGCCCCCCGCGCCCTTCTTATGTGTTGCGTTCAGAAACTATGTTTGTTCAAACTTTGAAATCCGCCACTGGACACCTGTATAATTATTGAAGAATTTTAAATATATTTACGTAGTTAACTGGGAAAATGTATAACTGGGAAATTTATATTTTGATTGTAATTTCGATTCATATAATTGTTGAAGAATTTTAAATATATTTACGTAGTTAACTGGGAAAATGTATAACTGGGAAATTTATATTTCGATTGTAATTTCGATTCATATAATTGTTGAAGAATTTTAAATATATTTACGGAGTTAACTGGGAAAATGTATAACTGGGAAATTTATATTTTGATTGTAATTTCGATTCATATAATTGTTGAAGAATTTTAAATATATTTACGGAGTTAACTGGGAAAATGTATAACTGGGAAATTTATATTTCGATTGTAATTTCGATTCATATAATTGTTGAAGAATTTGAAATATATTTACGTAGTTATGAGTTTTAAAAATTTCTGGTCTTTTTAATATAAAACGCTTATAAAGGAAAAGTCATTATAAAATAAACAAAATAACTAATTATAATAAAAAATAATGCCATTATTAAATTTCTAATGCGCCCTCTGAGTGCTGTACGCTGCTAATGACACTAATACTGTTCGATTTGCATTTCGTTTTCATCCTTATTGTATATAATTCCATTTTACCACCATATAATCGAATAAAGGTGCAGAGAAAAAAACAACTTCGTGTTTAAGAATATTGTTTATTAAGAGGTAAGCTTTTAAGTAGCATATAAGTTCGTAAGGGCGGGATGTCTCCGCCAGAGGTAGTTTGATTGTGAAATATATTAATGCATGAATGGCTCAGTGATTGATATTTTACGTTTCTATTTGTAAAGAAATTGGTGTAAAGGTTTGGTATGTATTTTCCTATAATAGAGATGTTAGTTGCTTTCGAATTGCGGAAATGTCAATTTGAAAAAGATTCTGTCTATTCAAAATTTGGAACTTGAAACATTTGTGATATTATTTTCACTACAAGTCGTTGAGTTGAAATACCTTCCTGTGTTCATTAAGTTATATATACTTATTTTATTGGATATGTATATAAATATTCAATACCATAGTTCTCTATTTCCTTATTTTTCTCTATCGAGTCTTTATAAATGTAAAATGAAAACAAATTATATAAAAACGTAAACACATATTACCTTTATTTATCATATCCCAACATGACCTTTTATTTAACTTTACTATTGCTTGTTCATTCTTTCTTGTCTCTATATTTTCAAGTAATTTTATGCTCAGAAATAGACTTTTTTACTAAAATAATAAAAAATTATCAATCAAATATTATTAATAATTTTTGCACGTTAATGTAATTGGCCTCTTAAGTAGTATTATTACAGAATTTATTAAGCTTTCTAGGATTCATTCATTTATTACAAGATTGTTGTTGTGAAACTTCTTAAGCGACGCCCATGCTCCGACCACTGAAAGAGTAAAATGCTGGCGTGACAAAACATAAAAAATGTTATAAGTGACATTTTTAGGGTTATCCAAAATGTATTTAAATACTTTTTTATTACTGGGTTCATTCTGAGTATAAACTCGAGTTGGCGAGATGGAGAAGGACATGCATCAGCCATTATCTTGATAGCCTTTTTGCGGATATTTCGATCTTCCTTCTTCCTTCTTAATACTTTTTTATACTGAGTTACATTTTGACTAATGGCCAAATTTCAAGGAGCGATTAAGTCGATATAATAAAAACAATTAAACAACATAATTTTTTGAAAGTTTTTCTAATATTCCCAATTTAATAAATATAACCCATTGATAGAGATAGACTTATGTGATAGAACCGTGATAGAACCAGTTAACACAATAAACCTTGTTTTAGCTGAAGACTGCAGACACTGGTGAACATAATTTTGGTGAACATATTTTACTTTTGTGCATTCTTCCACATGCCTCATGTGTCACCATCTAACCGTTGCACATCCTTTTTACCAGATTATCCGATTTTCTATTAATTGATCATAAGAATGTTCATAGAATAGATAATATTTTACTGAAGACTGTAAATAATTAATAAAGAAATTTTAATTTTCATAAAACTACTTATAATATAAACTTTGCGGCGCTGGTGGAAATTGTATTAATACACTGGCACCACCCAGCACCATTCGAATGTCTCAAATATTGCATTATGTAGTCACGTGTCGTTTACTCATTAGTAAAGATTCGTAGTACATTTACACTTTCGCTAAAACTTTGTCATTATTTGATGATTTGAAGTGGTTTTCTATAATTAACGGTGAAATGTCAACTTGCTGCATAAAATTCACGTACAATGAGTTAAAGTCACGACCAACTCGTCACATCACAAGAATGAATAATTGTGTCAAGTGTGTATGTATATGTTTACACTGTTACTAAATACTAATAATACCTGGCGATTGTCGTCCGCATAGAATTCCGAAATAAAAGTTCAGTGTTTAATATGTTAAATTTGTGCTCTAATATTAGATAAAAACAATTAATTCGATTAGTTTTATTCCGGCGCGGGCTGACTTGAACTCCTACCCACCGTTTTGTTTCATATCTTATGTGACCTCAACAGTTTTAGCTGTTCACCAATGTCAATAGCTTTAGTAGTTTCCGAGTTAAATCTGTTCGTACAGACAGGAAAATTAACAACGTTTTTTAACATTGATAAAAGTTTTAGTAACCAAATATGGAAACGAAAAACTATTTAAAGGCGCTTCAATTTTATTTATTGTACTGAACATATAAATTGAGAATCTCAACATTTACGGTATTTTCGGCTTTAAAGTGAAAAAACGAATAAAAGGTAATATTTACAAAATACTTGCTTTTAACTTACGTCATTCAATATTTATTTTTTTAGAAGCTACTTCAAATCTGCAAAATTAATAAACAAGGAATGTAACCATTACATCCGCTTGAAAGTATTGTTCATATCAAAGCTCAAAGGGATGTTCTAGCTCAATCTAACATTGAGACGATGAGACATGAGGTTAGGTAATATCTCCGTCGCCATTCAATTTTACATCGTTACTAACCTAACATCCCACATGTTGTAAGGAGTATCAAAGTGCCCTCTTCCCAAACATCCCACATATTTTAAGTGAGTATGAAATTATAAATGATGTGAAACGGGCGATAATTGTAATTTTCAGAATAATTCCAAAAAATATAATATTTCTATTAAGAAATTTTCTCCCTTCATTAACAAATTGCAAATATTAAAAACCCTGTCAAGGAGTCGTGCGAACTTTTTCAAAGTGGTAACGATTTCAAATCGACTTGATATGTAACGACTTTATGAGTATATACTTAGCTAATCCTCACATTGCTCACATGTACTAAAAATATACGTCTAAATTAAAATTTAAAAGAAAATAAAGAAAGATAAAATAAATAAAGAATAAAGACACAAATTGATTATATGTTCTTTGCCAACAATGAAAGTGAAACAATGTAACTATCATAGATATTAAATTATTATTTTATTACAATCCCCAATTTTTAAGTAAATTTTGCACTTTGCATTGATTTTATTACTTAAACAAACGTCATCGTGTATCAATATATATATATATATATATATATATATATATATATACATATATATATATATATATATATATATATATATGTATATATATATATATGTATACATATATATATATATATATATATATATATATATATATATATATATATATATATATATATGCTCTGTTAATACACCATATTATAACAGACCAAAGGAAACAAATAATTTTCGGGACTAGATTAAGTATCGCACGCGTTGAGTTTGTTTTTTATATCAATTGCTGTTTGTATTTATAATTTTTTTTTATAATCCTTTTTATTTACCCAGTTTTGGATGTTTTGGGTTTTTTTTAAATTAACCATTTGTGTTTTTAATTAAGAAACTTTTCACGCGACCCTTTCTGTTTAATAAATTTGTGAATACTGGCTGGTTTTTTTATATCTATTCGTATTTGTATTTATATTTATTTAGTAATCCTTTCCGCTTACTAAATTTTGGATGTTTTAGGTTTTTCGAAATTACGAATTCGTGTTTGTATTTATATTTTCTTAGTAATCCTTTTTGCTTACTAAATTTTGGATGTTTTGGGTTGGTTTTTTATTAAATTATTAATTCGTGAAATCTTTACTTCCCGTGTAATTGCTGCCATCTATCTTAGGTAGGTCGTAGCTTCGTCAAGTCAGAAGGCCTCCTGTATCAATGTGCCAAAACATGGTCCATACTTTGGAATATATGGAACTCATCTACCTCACCTGTTATCGGTTCTACGACAAATATAACCAGTCTATTGCCACTTCAGTTTGCTCAGTTATTCAGCTATTTGCGATGTTAGTCTTTTGTTGGATTGCATCATTTGATTGAATGAAGTTATTTATGAAATTATTACGGATACGACTCACTGGCTGAAGATGTTTGTTTTCAGGTATAGCGGGGTGTGCATCGAGAATATTTAATGCAGTTTTCCGAATGTTCCCAGCAGAAATGTTGCAATCGGTTGCAATTGGCTTGATCGGTGCAATCAATTTATCTCCATGTTATTTCTTCCTTGCTTAAGAGTTTGCCCAAGATAGATATTGCTTTACAACAATATATATATATATATATATATATATATATATATATATGTATATAATTTTTTGTAATATATATTTAGTTCTTTCTAGGATCAAATTAACGACGAGGGGTTATTTTATATTATTTGTGTAGTTTGTGAGTATAATCTTTAATTTATTGCTCAATATTTGTGTTTTGCCATTTGATACACGATTTAATATATATATATTTTCTATATCACCTGAAAAATTATGGAAAATAAAAGATTAAGTAATGCTTACTAAAAATTAGTTTCTTGAATATATGTAATAAATAAATATTTATAGGTATCAGATTTTTGGGAAAAAAGTAATGATGAATCTGCATTACAGTTTTTCCGTAGGATAATATAATGACACTAATAAAGGCAAACATTTTCCAAATATATAACAACGCACGTGGGTGGTAAGGTGGTATGAACGTCTAATGTGGAGTTGGTCTTAAATGCAATGTGTATAATTGGTTTCCCATAATATACGTGAGTTGTTGACTTAGATATTGACAAATAAACGTCAAACTATTACATTATATATTGGGAAACATCGGTAATAGAAAATACAAATTAGGCATTTAAAATATTATTGTAGCATAAATGAACAAGCAATTGTGATTGATTTGACAGAATATTTATTCCCAATATCGAAGATTAGCTTTCATTTTTAAAAATGCCTCACATTTAATATATATGGATGAACAGAAAATACATCGCAAACAGAAAATATCAAATGAAATAAATAAAAATTTTATAGAATTTTTATATCATTATAATATTTCTTAATAATAATATATAACATTAAAGTGTAAAAATGAAAAATTGTTTTGATTAACTTCGAATTACAAAATTAATAAATGTACTTCAAAATAAAAAATATATAAGTTTTAATAAATGTTTAGTGCATATGAAATAAAAAGCTGTTTAATAGTGTTCTATCATAATAGCTCAACGGAGTGATAATAAAAATAGTAATTTAATATAAATTAAAAAAAAACCCAGAGTAACAAAGAAGAATCAAAATTAATTAAAGTTACAAAAACGCTGCAGCCAGTAGCTTGGTCAGTGGTTTATTGAGTTTTTCCATAAGTTAAATTTATGATTTTATTATTATCAAAATTGATGTGTTTTCAAATAATTTTATATTTAGATTGATAACAAATTTGATTTTAAAGTCGTCATAATTTTTATCGGTCTTTATTAAACTACAATTTATTTAGTCGGGAAAAGGGTTAAGAATCCATAATTGGTTACAATTTTCGGATTCAAATTAATATTTCATAAAATTATACAGACTATAATTTAAATTTATTTAGGGTTGTAGTTTTCTATTCAAAATCTTAGTGATAAAAAAATTTAAAATTATATCGGATACAATACTTTTCATAATTCTAATGCGGCCCAATTATCTTATTACTGACGTCAACACATCATTCGATTTTTTCTCTTACTTAAGTTATCAAATCGGTTTTACCAAATCCAATAGCGGAAACTGCCGCAATTCCTTTTACCCTTAAAACATAAATTTCCTTCTCGTACAATGCAATTTTCATAAAATCCGTTGTGGTAGATATGAATTTTCCATTGCTACAGTGGCCTACCGATGACGTGTACCTACGTGGGTATAAATCTCCCTCAAAGCGGAAAGACAAAAATTCAATCTTCGTGGTGAAATTCTCTTACGAAACATAAAGCTGCGGTTGATGAAAAATCCTTTTGATTTTCCTTTGAAAGAACTTTCGATGTTCTCGTTTCACGTGTTCGGCCCGGTCTTTCGCTGAGGTTGTTTTGAATTTATTGCATATTTCTGCAATAACGACGCCGGATATTCATTTCAGGACTGTTTTTCTTATTCCACAAAATATAATTCATTCAAAGCGAAACTATTGGCCATTTATTTATAACACTATTTCTTAATAAGTCAAAAGTTGACTAGTGTTGTTTTCTGAAAGAATTTATAAGTAATAATTAAGGTTTATAGCATTGTATGATGAACAAGTAAGAAGTAATATCTTATATTAAATATTACACAAATATATGTAATTACCTGTTTACTTGTGCAATATTCTATTATGGAAAACTACATTTTAAATAATAATTAATTAATTATAATAATAAATTTAAATTTATAATTATCAGCTATTTTTGGCATTTAATTTACCTGAGATAAGTTACACTAATACATACAATTATCTACGTGTTAAGTATATTTAACTTACATATAATATTTATAAATAATTTTTTTATAATACTTTATGTATGTATTAGTGTTAGAAAACAACGAAGCAACAATTCGTTGTTTTATTTAATGTTTGAAGCTATCGATATGTGTAAATATTTTAGATAGATTAGAAGATAAAACTTCCTTTTACAGAGCAGACACACACTTGCATACGCTCGCAAGTCATATGTTAATAAGGTCATTTTCCTTATTTTCTTAAAAATAAGAAAAATTTGCTGTTGCAATTTATTTTGTATTTCAATTACATTTATTTCAGTTTAGTTAGACTTCTAAACTATATGTACCAACAGCGAATGTCTAATTTTAATTTTTCTTAATGCATTCCAAATAAAATAATATTGAAAAAATGGCAAAATAAGATTTTATTAAAGAACTACGATCGTCTAAAACCTACCATAAATACATATATTCTACCATTTTCATTGCCACTGTAATTCCTCTCTTAAATATGATTATTTCTTCAGATAAATTGAATAAAAAATTAAGCAAAAATAGACATTTATTTAGTAAACTTTTATCGACATATAAAATTCAGTGTCCTATATATTTTTATTAAATTATTGTATGTAATGTATACAGTACTTTGAAAAAATGACGATTCTTGTTTTACATCACTAAAGCGTATAAATATCTACCAAAATATATGCTCAGATTACCTATCGCACTGATTTAAAATACATAATAGTCGTTTATTTAGAAAAAGTGTGAGTTAACAAACGGTAACGTAAGGAAAAGTGAAACATATCGGTAGTGCGATGAACATATTAAGTTCACATTGTAACAAAACCTCGTATAGCCACTAAATATGAAAATGAATACTACACTGAATACTACACTATATATAAAAACTATTAAAAATGTTGACGTGTTTGAAATATTCCAAAAAAAATAATTTATATGTTTATGTACATATGATTACAATTTGCACAATTTACTGCTCGTATACCAAACAAATGACAATATACAGCAAGTTTGATAATAAAATCGTTTAGCAAAAATCATGTCCAACGTCCATGACGCTTCTGTACCGGTAGATGTTGAGAATGCTTCATTCAGAGTTGCTGATCACTATGTGTAGCTGGGAAAAATTGTGCAATCTGATAAACTCAACTTCGAGATCCAATTTATTTGGACTGCTTTCGGAAAATTTTACCATATTTTTTTGTCAAATATGCCCCAATATCTAAAATTGAAAGTCTTTAATCCAATTACCAGTGATAATATACAGAAGTGCGACGTGGCACCTTTCTGTTGGCTTCTTAAATACATTCTAAGTCACTTTCCAGAATTATCTAACTTATATTGAACGAGCTTTGTGAAAGAAAGGTTCTGAAAAGGCACCTAGCAGTAATACCGCATAGTGGGACATCCTCCGCCCCTGCTTTCTGAGGAAAGCTTGAGAGGATTGAAAGTATTGTGTGCTTCTAAAATCATGTCAAAAACAGAATTGGAAAGTTTCATCGAATAAATACGAAAAATTGTAAACAAGGCTGGTCTTGAATTTGACAATTTTGATTTATTGCAAAAAATACCTCACTTTTACAAAATAAAAAACCAACACACCACTCAAGAAGCTAATGTGTCAAGATTTATTATATATATATATATATATATACATATATATATATATATATATATATATATATATATATATATATATATATATGTATATATATGTTATACGAGTGTGGCAGCAAAACTTCCTTTTTTCAACACTTAATATTTATAATGTAGGCGCATGCCTAAAGTTTTGTTTTACATAGTTTTAAAGATTAAATTAGATAGGTGAAGTCCCCCATTCTTCATATACTGAGTAAACCGATTTCTGGCGTTTGTCATGACTCTTGCCAGCATAGCACACGTTATATTGGCAATTTCTTCCAGGATGTTGGTCTTAAAATCTTGTAGGGTCCTTGGACAGTTTACGTGAACACTGGATTTCAAAAAACCCCATAGAAAAAAATTACAAGGGGCCAAATCAGGAGAGCGGGTGGGCCAAGTCGTCCCTAACTGAGACGAGGCACTCTGGGAAATGTTCTCTCAAAACAGCCATCGATGCTATTGAAGTGTGCGCCGTTGCACCGTCTTGTTGGAACCAAATGTCCCCTAAGTTCAACTCATATAGCCGTGGAAAAAAATCCTGTAACATGTTTACATACGGGTCCGAATTCACTGTCATTGCGACTTCACTATCCTCAAAGAACCAGGGACCAATAATTCCAGCTGAGCAAACTGCACACTAAACTGTGAATTTAGGTAAATGCAAAGGCCTTTGTTGCAATTCTTGAGGATTGGTGTCAGCCCAGTAGCGCATGTTTTGTTTGTTGACTGATCCACACAAATGAAAATGGGCTTCATAACTAAAAAAAAAACAATGGCGTCCCCAGGAACGACTTTGAGAAGAACCTCACACGCGTTCATATGAGATTTGAAGTCACGTTCAGAAAGTTACTGCACAATCGCCATCTTGTAAGGATAAAATGAAGATTATCATGAAGAATTCTCGTCACAGAACGGTCGCAAAGTCCAAGGGCAGACGCATGTTTGCGCGCAGAACGCCGTGGTGATCGCAAGATTGAAGCTCTCACTGCCTCAATGTTTTCAGGTGATCTAATGGGCCGAGGGACTCCAGTTTTTCGTCTTGTCGCACTTGCAGTTTGTCTGAACGTAGCGACCCACATAACAATTGATTTACGGTCCGGGACAGGGGCCAACGGGGCTAAATTAAAGCGATTCCGAAAGGCGAGCTGGGTTGCGATCACAGAACATCTGCTCGAAAAGTAAGCCTCAATGGCAAAAGCACGCTCCTCACTGTTCCAACGCGGCGACTGAACTGTATCGGAACAAAACTTTATAGTCCCGCCTCTCAAACGAGACCACTGGTGAGAGAGTGGTTCACTACGATATCAACCCACTGAATGGCGCACATTTTAAAAAAGGTGTATGCAGCCCACCTATGTGGCACTCAGTGTAACATGTAAGAAATAAAGTCAGTAGATTAAGGAAAGCCAACGTGTCTTAACAATATTAAGTAAAAAAAATGATTTTTCAAACAATAACAAATTCATTAATGAAACATTTCAAATAAATCTGAAACTGGAACTAAACGTCCTTGAAGAAAGTAATAAAATATAATTATTTACGATGCCGCTGGTTATGTTGTAAAGAAGCTTTAAAAAGAAGCTTTTTGCGTGATTGTGAAGAAGCTTTTTGCGTGATATTTTGTAGTATATTAGTGCAATAATAATGCAATCCGAATGGTTCGTTGCCGATCATCTGTTAAAATAAGGCCTTCGGTGCAAGGGGATAAAAGCAGCGCGCAGACAAAAGACACACATATTCCGACTGGGTTTTTAATGTTATGCGATGACTGGGTTTTATTAAATAACGCCTGATTTATTGTATTTGCAAGTTTTAGGGTTCAGAAGATAAACTAAGCGATTATTTGAATATTTTTTCGACTTATCAATTATTTTTTAAGAAATACCCCGTTAGTTTCTGGCGAGTTTACATCGTCGGGAAAAGTTGATTTTCCTTTAATTATTTGCAAGTCGCAAGAAAGATAACTAATATGAAGATATGTCATTAGCCTTTACCATATTTACATTTTTATACGCCATAAAACAATCTTACTCGTCTTATCAATTTTCATAGTTCTGTTGGGAATTCATCAAAGGTATATGAAAATAACTTATCTTTTTATATAGATCTATGATATTACGAGGGACGCATAAAATAGAGGTAAATAGAGATCGATCATTTATGTTATTTATTTTCAATTAATCTAATCTTATTAGGTTAGTCCGTACGTTACTTAATTCCTCAAGTCACTCTCAGTGTCCGAACTCATCAACAAAGTCAAAATTTAATGATAGGTTGAAATATCAGATCTGCGAATTAAACGCATGTAGAAATTAAAAAAAATCTTTAACATGACTGAGAACTCAACACTTTAGATGGACGACAATTCAGGGTGATGGAACCAGAACTTTGTCTGTTTGCAGAAACTGTCCCTGCACAGAACTGAACCCCAATAATATTTTCTTTTATCCTGCCATCCTAGCGACTATGCAGCAGATGAGTGAAATTACTTATAAAGACCTGTATAAAGACAATTGTCTTTAGATTGCCAAAGCAGCATGAACCACCCATGGTCTCACACGAACTGTCAATAAACACAACAACCATTTCCAATCATTTCATTTTTATAGTGACAGGCGTATTATCGAAAAACCGTTATTAGCCGAAAAAATTAAATCCGTACATGTAATAAACTGTAAAGTTGATCTGTCGGTATATTACAAATATATGCGGAAAAAACGATTGAGAGGGACAAAATATAAGTAACAGAAAGGAAAATATTGTTTTTGTAACTTTTGTATGTTTGTGTGTTTGCTTGTATATACGTAATGTGTACGTAAAAACTATTGATTTAATTCAGAGGAAGTTTTCAGAAAAAATAAAGATGTTAAACAAAAATAATATTTAGTTTTTATTTCATTTTAATTCACAATTAAATGAAACTACGTGATGTAGTATTATTTCCACTTTCTCTAAGTTCTTTACCATGATCTAGGTTACGTTGTATTACAACATCTTCATGTGGGATATTAGCAAAGAATAACTCTTAGGAACATCCAGCAGCATTTATATGTTTCAAACACAATAGCGGAAGCCGGGTTTGTGTGGGTTTCCCTACTATTATATTTCCGAGAGTTATACGATCTACCAGTATTTTAGTGAGAATAAGTTCAATTGTTGTAATTCTATGAGGTTGTACAATGCAAATATTCCGGTGTATGTAATAAAATTAACTAGAAGTTATTATCAGTAATATATTAAAACAAAAGCAAGGATATCTGAAAGTTAGAACAAGGTTATACCACTAATTCTACATATCTCCGGTTTTATATATTCTTTATTTATTTATATATTTATTTATTTATTCTAATTTTTATATACTTATATTTATATGTGTATGTGGGCTGAAACAATTTGAAGAGTACTGTAGTATCAATGTTGTCTAATTGTATTACCTTTAGAAGATATTAAGTATGATTATTAGTTATTCATTTAATATTATATTTAGTTGTTCATTTAATATATTAACGTTGGTGTCCTTTTTATGTATGTTTATTTCTAATGTTTCTAAGATATTAAGTTTATTGCCTTTTGTATATATTTTTTCTCTATTATTAATAAGGGTTTTACCCAAGTTATTTAAAGTACTATACGCACATGTTGTATTATTTATATTTTATTATTAGTTAAAAGTTTCCCTAATTTGAGAGATATATTACCTATGTATGGGATAGATTTATAGTAAATATTATTATTATTTGGTACAACCGGGTATATTTCCAGTATTAGTATTTTTCATGGTACAGTTTTGTGACAATTGATGAGTTATAATTATTATTTACTGCGATTTGTTTTATAGTTTTTATTTCTTTACGTAAATTACGTCTAGAAGGATGGTTAAAGCTCTTGTGAATTTAGAAAAGACACTTTTGCCGACTCCGTAATTAATGACCATTAATTACGGAGTCGGCAAAAGTGTCTTTTCTAAATATACTAAATTTATGTTTCTTACTTTTACGTTCTGATGTAATATCTAAAAAGTTTAGTTTGTTATCGGATTCTACTTGTAAAATTTGTTGTTGAAAAAAATTTTGGTCCATGCATAATATAAAGACCCATCAATTGTCACAAAACTGTATCATAATAATTTAAGAAAAATACTAATACAAGAAATATACCCGGTCGTACCAAATAATAATAATATTTACTATAAATCTAACCCATACATAGGTAATATATCTCTCAAATTAAGGAAACTTTTAATTAATAATAAAAACATAAATAATACAACATGTGCCTATAGTACTTTAAATAACTTGAGTAAAACCCTTATTAATAATAAAGAAAAAATAGATTAAATGTAACGACTGTAATAGTGTATATATAGGTCAAACGGGAAGAGATTTAACCACAAAATATAAAGAACACATTACCAGCTGGCGAAATAATAAACCAGACACATCTCACTTTGCCAAACATCTCAATGAAAATAATCATCACCCTCATACTGATAATGCCGCCTACATATTACAAATAAATGAACTAATACCCTAGAAACATTAGAAATAAACAGACATAAAAAGCACACCAACGTTAATATATTAAATGAAGAATTAAATATAACATCATCACCCATACTTAACATCTTCTAAACATAATACAATTAGACAACATTGACACTACAGTATTCTTCAAATTGTTTCAGCCTACATACACATATAAATATAAGTATATTAAAATTAAAATAAATAAATAAATAAATAAGTATATAAATAAATAAAGAAATAAATATATGAATATATAAAACCGGATATATGTAGAATTAGTGGTATAACCTTGTTCTAACTTTCAGATATCCTTGCTTTTGTTTAAATATATTACTGAGAATAACTTCCAGTTATTACGTACACCGGAACATTTGCATTGTACATCCTCATAGAATAACGACAATTGAACTTATTATCATTAGTAAAATATTGGTAGATCGTATAACTCTCGGAAATATAATAAAACCTACACCGCTCCCCTACAATAAACTCACTAAACACAAGCAGTGGAAAAACCCACACAGACCCGGCTTCCGCTATTGTGTTTGAAACACATAAATGCTGTTGGATGTTTCTAAGTTATTCTTTGCTAATATCCCACCTGAAGATGTTGTGAAACCTAGGTCGTGGCAAAGAACTTAAAGAAAATAAAAATAATACTACATCACATAGTTTCATTTAATTGTCAATAATGAATTTCTACAAAATTAACGCCAAATATATTCAATATTCATTTTAATTGGTTTCTTGAATAAGAAAATATGCAAATTTAATATTTTAAAAAGTTAATTTGTATTGCATTAGTGCAATAACAATAAAGAAGTAGCAAGCTAATCGATACGTAGTAATTATATAAATATAGAGCATATATAAATATATGTGCATCAACAAATGGCGCTAAGTGTATTATAAATCGCGCAATGAAGTGTTCGATCCTTATATATATTAGAGAAGTGTGAAAAGAGTAGGTAGGCTTGAATAAGCAACCTGAATCATGATTTTACTCATTAATGTTTTTCTTGTAAGACAGGTAGAAGCCATTCTCAGTTGTCTTCGTCCATGAAAGTTTCATTCGTGAATATACTCTATATAAGCTTACTTTGTTTCCTAAATTTGTTTAAAATTTGAATATGTTATTAATATTTGTATTTTAAATACATTATTAGATTTAGTAATAGGCTACATAAATTTGGTTTTATCGTCATCCGCTTTATTGTATATATTTAAAATGTAGAATTGGCCTGCCTGTATATGGAAGATATTTACAAAACAGAAACATTCGACGAAACATAACAATAGTATTTAATAGAACAAAACAATATTGCGCTTCTAATTTTTATCTGTATTTTTATATTAGAGTTTCTTCATTTGTTCGTGCATCACGCAAGAATAGCTACGGGGATTTCGATGAAGTTTTCATTGGTGTAATTTGTTAAATCTGGAGTAATAAATTGTATAACCAACTAAAAAGCAATTTTACATTTCAATAAAGAGCGCATTTAGTTTTGAAGAAGACTTATAATTATTAGATGTTATAAAAGCGTTACGTGTATTAATCTTGCAAGTAACCTCATAATATATCCAAAGTTTCACGCGAACGAAGCCGAAAGCACAGTTATTACTAGATATTTTCATTGTCGTCTATCAATGTATAAGTTATACACTATCTAAATTTTTTTCTAAAATAAACTTAACACAAAACTGAATTTGAGTAATGCTATAAAAAATAAATTTTTGTTCCTATATTTATTGGTAAACCACACGGAAAATATAGACAGTGATAAAGCCTAGTAAAATAATTTATGTGGTCTATTAAGTAATATGACGGATACATTTATGGCAACACAGTTTATAACAACACAACACAGGTTATATTTTGGCAACACAGGTTATATTTTGTATAGATAAAATACGTTAAACAAAGAAAAATGACGCTTCAAATATTTATATGGCTATATAAGCTGCTTAAACCACCAAATATTCATCAGTATCTCGATAGAATTATAGGAAATAGAATGGTCTACGAAAAGGCTAGGACACTATAAATCTATTTTCATTAAATAAATCATGACAGTTAATTTTTGTAATTCAAATAGCTTTGATGTTTATTGTAATGAACAATATATATATATATATATATATATATATGTAGACAGAGAGAGAGAGAGAGAGAGAGAGAGAGTGAGAGAGAAAGCGTAGTTTATTGAAAATTATAAAAGTTATTGAAAATAGAATATTCAAGCATTCACGAGTGAATAGAATAGCTCTAAAATGCTCGATCAAGGCTTATCTAAGAGATGAAGTATGTGGTAAATAATCCGATAAAAAAATATTATCATATATAATATATCCATATTACTGCTTTGCCGCTACGCCTAGGTTATTTCTAAATCCTTTCTACTATATATACCTAAATACTTTGTTTCGCACAAAGGTGCAAGGACCTTTAAACGCTTCAGATATTATCGTCTGTCTACGATCGATACTCCATTGGACAGCTTTATTAACACTGACCCCACTGAATCATGCGTTGGGAACCATTTTTTGAAAAACGCTATTTACGCATACGTTAAATACATTAAACATCAGTTCAAAAGAATATAACCGAGAAGTACTCACGTGGCTCTACTCCACTATTTAGAACCACGCTCTGTAATAAAACTATTCGTGCATAGCCTAGTCAAACAGCAGGCACAGACTAGACTATCATTAAGTGCAAATGGATGGAAATTAATAAGGAAGACGCCATTTTTTAAGAATTGTGGTATATATTAGAATTTACCAAGATTTTTCCCACTGGAACAAAAATATTCTTAAAAAAACCGTTCGTTGCCTATTCTCTATTAGCTAGCTATTTATTTTACAAATGAAAACGGATGATTTCATGAATGCGTCTGCTTGGGCGTTGAAATTTATACTCTTAGAAAATTAAAAATTAGCCCTAGGTTTAACGATCGCCAGATAAAAAGTAATTATATTTATGCACATTTGAAACGAAATATATATATATATATATATATATATATATATATATATATATAATTATTGTTAAAAACGTAATACACCATTAAAAAAAATAAAGTAATAAACTACTAAGTGTATTTGGTTCCCACCCATTATTTCATAGTTTTACAGATCATCTAATGAAACGAATTAAATCTCCAAAACATTGGTAGCTCGTATGATTTTATTCACAGTATATTCTAACAAAGCCCTTGCAAGAAATTAACATAATTTATAATTGGATAAAAACAACTGTGGTATTGGTGATACTTAACTATGTCGTCTATATTGGATTTCAATACAGCTCGCTCTCAAGTCTCCCTAAGCGTGATATTGCCAAAATACTAAAGATAATATGGAACTTCGGTAAATCCATAACATATCAAATGATTTACACTGCCGTAACTATCTTTATTATCTGGTTTTTTAACATAGTTCTTACATCACTGGAAGTGGTATATAATATTGAAATAAAAATTGAAATAACATATAACTATCATTAGATATCGCTAGATAGCAACAATACTCTCAGGCGATACATACATGTAACGAGCGACAGGTTTTCCACTTCAAAATTCTAACTACCTTAAAAACTTTCCATTTTTGAATAGAAAGAATAATTTCAAATCTCGTTGTTTGAAAAACTTTGTAATTGATATTTGCAGTGGTTTTTATTTTCTTTTTAACATACGTCTACATCAATAATACCTATGCACAAAGGGATACGGGCAAAATGTAATTAGTATTTGACCATTTCGCTACAACAATGCACTCCAGCGGAGCCACGCTACTGAATCGGAGCACATACTAAAAGTGTACTCGCAATAGTAATCTGCTTTTGTATGCATTTTGTTAAATAAGATAACATCTATACTTTAATAAAACAATAGTCCCGGTAATATTTTCGTATGAATTTTGTTAAGTAAGTTAACATTTGCGCATTAATAAAGCAATCGTTCCTGTAACGTGGGGGCAAATATTTTTCAATGTTATAAAATGTTCTACAAAAAAATTTCTAACGCAAAAATTGAATTGACATCAAATAACTACTGAAAGAAAAGTGCACTGAAAAATAGAAAATAATAGAAATACGGATACTTAGTTGGAACTTTTGCGGTAAAATATCGTTTCTGAACATAAATAAATTTGTAAAATACTACCATAACATAAATGAACCGGTGCCAAATCGACACTCCTCTTTCTATCTAACGTACATGTGCATCCACATGAATGATATACTCGTATTTTACATGGCACTAACAACAACAACAACTACAAAAACCTTCAGCAGTGGAAATTTAGATGTATAAATCACATTTTTCTTCTGGTTTCACCGTAGTCAATGCTTTTAACTTATTCGTACCTTTATGTACTTTCTGTGTCTTTTTTTATAAAGTGTATAATCTCTTACCTATCTATCTATTAATTATTAATTACTTCATGTATTTTGTTTCTACCTGTATTTATTTTCCAACCCACTTACTAATATTTTAGTTGCTTTATTCTTGTGTATCCTTTATATCTGTATATTCTGAACTGCTTATTTCAATTAGTATATTCGTACTTCCGTCAAAACGTGAAGAAAACGAGTCGAGTTTACTTCTTATCAGCAAAGAGTTTCTGTCACCAGTTTCCAGCTCAAACATTCTACCCTGATTTATATCTCTCTTAGTTATATCGAAGCATTGAAGACTTTATTATTAGATTATCTTCCGACTCATATCGCGCAAACCTAATCACGGCACATATGCTTTTCACTGTGGAGTGATTCTATGGTATACACTTAATTTCTCTGTTCAAATTGAAACTAAAATGAAACTACACTAGGGATATACTCGTTCGAATAAAAAAAGAATCATCCGAATTGGTTGAATAATTCCAGAGATATGAGTTAATTACATAAAAAAGTGGCTTGACATAACTTTTTACATACCTGTATACCATAAGCATATGTACCTACCTAGTTATTTTGTTATTTTCTTGCTTACGCCAAGACAAGTCAAAGGGGTCATAATTCGATGAGTTTACTTCTCGTCACTGAAAGCTCCAGTTAGCATGTTCCAGCTTCAATATTGTACCCCTGATTTTCATAAAGAACATATTCATTTTGACTTTTTCTACTGAAGGAGTAGGATTTTAATAGATTATAATAAGACATACATATATCATCTAAACTCTTATACGGCACCTGTCTATTCTGTGGGTTGAGAAATTCTATGCGGTACAATCAATTTCCATGGTCAAATTTTTAGCAAATTTTCATGAGATCGCACAAGGGAGGGGCATACCCTTGCGAACAAAAATATCATCAAAATCGGTTGATAAATGCCAAATATATGGGGTATCATACACAAAAAATACAGTTGAATTTACAACCTCCTCCTTTTTTAGAAGTCGATTGAAAATAATCGATTGTATAGAAAAAAATAATAACCATAACACATATAAAGATGTAAAGGATAAAAAAATTTAAAAAGCCATAGTGACGGTGAATAACCACATGGTTAAGTATCCATATTTTTTTGTCACATCCTTTTTAAAATTATAATGGTTTATTTAAATATATAAACACTATTTTAAAGTGATTTTATAGACCATAACTAAAAAATTATGCTTGTGTTGCAGTGGAACAGATAATAGTGTGGAACATCATCTAATTGCTATTTTAGACCTATTTTTGACATTTTTGTCTCAATAGTTTTAATACCTAGACGCCCGTACTACGATATTTAAGCATTTCAAATTCTAGGTACTTGGACGTCAAGGTTATTGCCACAGTTCTCTTAATAAAATAAGCCAAAAGACCGCAATTTATGACGGTTCAAATAAAAAAAACAATTTTCCGTCCTTTTTTCAATATACGATTTTGATTTGAACTACGTAAAACATGTAAAATTTAACGTGTCCAGTTTTGTCTAAAATACTATAAAGTATCAAGAAAATATGAACTTAGAACAAATTGTTTAACTGAGAAATTACCCATACCTAGAAATATAGTCATACTTTCTTAAAAGACCAAATATATAAGGAATGTATAATTTTGAAGTCTTCCTAATTGTTATGTAGTCAATTAGAGGGAATAAAATATTTTGGAAAAGGTGGATTTGCATTTTAAAGAGAATAAATCCCTGAAAATATTTTGAGTGCCTACCTTCCTTTATATTGGTAGAAAAGAGGATAATAAAATTTCAGAAAAACAGCTGCGGTAATTTATTTATGTTCATGTCTGAGATAAAATTTGGAAATGGAATTTTAGAGGAACTTTACTTTCAGATGTAAATGTCAAAACAAACATCTAGCGATTATATATTTCCAAAAATTTGACATATTTTCCAAAGCCAAACCATACATTTTGTTGATCTTTTAAGTTAATTAGATTTTTTTTTGATAATATAATATCTTTATAAAACCTAAATACTACGTATATGCTAATTAAAAGATATATTTTTATAAAATGAACATCAATATCAAATAGCAAGAACTTCAGACTCTAGTATTCAACGGAATGTGCGGGAACCAAAGTTAGTTACTTGATATAAATATAATTTTTTTCTTTTCTTTCTTGATTTATTTTCTAATCACATGATGAAACTATTCCCTTTAATAGTAGAAAAATTATATATGCAATAGTGAAAGGCGCGATGCAAGCAAGAATTGTATAAAGTCTCTTTATAAGCAAATCGTGTAAGAAATTTTGCAAGTTTGATCGGAATGTGATCTTCATCAGAATATTCAGACACATAAAAAGTTAAAATTAAAAATTTAATAACAATAAAGAAAATAATCTCAGAAATTAAAAACATAACAGTGTAAAAAACTAAAGGGAAAAATAATAAACAAAAAAGTTACTCGTGAATCAAAATTTTTAGGCTCGTCATCAAAATTGAGAACTCGCACTGCTGTGATTTCATGTTCGTTTAATTTTAAGTGTATTTGAATATTTCAACATTTGGAAGCACTGGTATTTTTATTAAACCATTTATGACTAGTATTATTTTTCTTCACGTAAATATATTGCCCAATAAATTATTCGCAATATCGGAATATAGCAAATTTCTCAAAAACTCTGATATGGAAAATCATCACTACAATTTTTCGACAAATTGTAGGTAAATTAAGAAACTTTAAGAAAATTTTTTGCAATTTAGTATTTTCTGTTAATTAATTTTTGATTATTAATATTATGAAACATACTGGTCAATGAACCCCTATTGATGTACTAAATTTCAACTTTTAACGTCAAATTGTTTCTAAGACAAACCGTTATAACACACGGACATACAAACGCGTGCAGGATCTTATAAGGCTTTCTTTTATTCATTTTGCTGTAAGAAATTTTAAATAAATATTACAAGTACGAGTAGAACTCCTAATACGAAGGTACCGCATACATACAGTCACTCATAAACATTTAAAAATGCATAGCATTTCTTTCAAAATATTCATAAATTTAATTTTTTACAATGCAAATGTATTGCCTATTAGATGTATCAAAGGCGTAAAAACAGTGCATATTTAAATAATGTAATTTCTCACTATCTAAATTTACAAGTACATTGTCAACTTTATCTCTCACAGACACAATAAACATATATTTTATTGTGCACAATTATTTATACAGTTGATAAATCACTCGTATGGAGATTCTGTGAACTTTTTATATACCAACTATATCCTGTAAGTTGGGCAACTATTACTCTTAAACCCCATCCACTTAGTTATAATGAGCCTACTTAGTTGTGATAATTTTTCTTTTAATTTATATATACATATATATATTCTGAATGCTATGTAAATATCGGTTTAGCTATTAAGGGATGGGGACATGTAACTCTTAACAAAATATCCACTTTGAAGCTTAATATTTTGTACACGGATCCCTGAATTGAAAATATATCGACATCCCCCCAATATATTTAAAGGACGTATATAACGATAATAAACTTAAACAATAAGTTATGCGAACCAAATTCATCCCATACTTTACATATGGGGGATGTTCTGTAAAAACT
This sequence comes from Druceiella hillmani, assembly GCA_039881145.1. Lineage (NCBI taxonomy): Eukaryota > Metazoa > Arthropoda > Insecta > Lepidoptera > Hepialidae > Druceiella > Druceiella hillmani. Next base: position 19,772,431 of record JAYKKI010000014.1, read on the forward strand.
TTTTCAAATATTTTGTTTCATAACTTTGTAGGCGATATGAATAACTACGCTAAATTTCAGTTTTGTATCACTAAAAGCCTATAAGTAAAACATTACGGTTACAAACAGATAGATAGACAGAGAGGCAAACATGGCGAAACTACAAATGTTCCTTGTTTAGCTACGGAACCATAAAAAGTTTTCAAAATTTACATCTTTTCAATATATACATGACATTATTTTTTTTTATTTAACCAATCACCACCTATTTTTTAAATTTCTGTAATAACTATGATTTTATTATATCCACCCGTTCATCAAAGCCTCATATTTATGGAATTTTAGACCTTGATATTAATATCAATTAACTATTTCAATATATATAAATACTTGTAGAACCGTATTTATGCGTGTATGGACGCGCACTCGGCCATATATAATAATTACGTATTTGCGTTTTTATTTAAAGTCTGTAAGTAGAAATCTAAATAAACTATAACCCAATATTAATACGTTTAAATAACAATGCGCACATTAGCACCATATTATTAAGTAAGAACTTCGCTACATTTCAGAAAATTCACAATTAATAATACCCTTATTTCCCGTAGCAATAATTTGTTTCTCCTTTTTATCTTTTGCTGTAATACATATACGAGTTGTACAAAAGAATGACACATATATCTTCAATGTACTGTCATTTCTTGTCAATACAGAACAAACCAAAAACTGTAAGAAGGCCGACAGCAGCTCGTTAATTAGCCGCGGAACGTGTAATAAACTAAAGAGGAAAGTTGAATGTAGGAGAAAATAGTAAAAGCTAAAACAAAGAGGATAAATTCCTTAAGGGATTGATTGATTGATGATTTAACAAACGTTTTCGTAGTTACATGCTTTTCGACAGTACACTAGGATAGGATTCGATCCGTTAGTTATGCCGGTGATTATTTGGGCCGGACAAAAATGAGTGGGAAATGTGGGTTAATGTATTACACGGTTCATTCGACCACTAGCTCTGATTATGTTTTACATCTTGTTACTTGACCTAATTAATTAACATTGACCAATCTACAAAGACAAAACAGGGATCTAAATGGAATTATAGGTGAAATATTCAGGTTAAGAGAAACGGTTTTAACTTAATTAAACCTTTAAAGAAATATATTACTTATTTATTAGCAACTTGACTTAATAACGCGTATTTATGAAATCGGAAGAAATTTGTTTTTTTTAATGCATTAGAGTTAATTTAAATTATTTCATTGTAAATCGTTATTTTAATTATTTCTTTAAACATCAGACAGTTCTGGAATATTAGTTTGTATTATTAAGGTTATTTTTTGCAATCAAACTTTAGAAGTTTGAAACTTTTTAATCTAGTTTATAAAAGTAAAGTGTTTTGGCAATTAGTTTTTATATAAGATTTTAGACATTTTTTACTCAAAAATAGGAAGATAGCTTAAATGTTATTTCGGTCAAATATTCTTACATTTCGATTGAACTCGAATATAAATTTCGAATGTAAATCTGCATAGGTTTTGTAAGCCTTTTATTGATTCACAATTCATAATTGAGATGAAACTTGTAAGTTTGAGTTAGATTTGAAATTCCTTTCAATAAAATACATTTTCGTGGAATCTCCTTCTGCCAGATTTTGACCATGAATATAATTTTTGTTTTGGTCCATAATTTAGATTTCCAAGAAAGCCATGAAATTTAGTTAATTCTCGACAATTCTGGAGCTGCCATACTTTTTCTTTCCTATTTTTTGATTTCCTATTGCCAAATGTGAAAAAACTTTAATTGGTTGAAGTTATGCGATGCATCGAACCATTTATTTACAAACGTAATAAGATAGAAAAAGAAAAAAAATACAAAATTGATCAATGAAATTTTTAAATTAAGAGAAACGGTAAATGTTCTTAACAACATATCAATTTCTACAATCATGACAACTGAAAGTGTAAATGTTAGACTTTTTCACGTCTACTGTTATACTTCTTATCACTTCTCTCCTTGTGTGTTTTTTTTTAATTTAAGCTTATGCTAAGAAAGTAAATACACAAATTTTTACACAACAAAAAGCTTAAATTATATTGGACTCTCATAATATTATATTTACCGTTGCTCAAGAATGTCATACTAACCGTTTATCCATTGTCACATTAATCGTTTGTCTGTTGTCACATTAAGCATTGTTTACATTGACCGTTTTGTCGTTGTTATATTGTTGGTCGTTGATAAAAACCAAACGTCATTTTTTTCAAGTCATTTGATATTGTGTTAACTTTTCACTCTTCATAAAGTGCATAAAGTGTGATTACCTTCAGGATAAGTAAAAATTCTCCATAGAATACCTTCTCATGACGAGAAATCGAGAAAATTTTACTGTCTTTAAAAAGATATACCTATGAATATTATTAATGGATCACTTTTTTAATTTATTACTTTTGGATTTTACTATTTCTTCACTCAGCGATATTATAATTAAACAATACATATATCAAATTACAATTCGTATCCATGAAATTGAAACTATACAAAAATGAAAAGGAATAAATTTTCCACTCTTAATAAATGGGACACATTATCACTTTGTTTTTTCCAGAATTTTCATTCGGTATTTCCAAAATTAGAAGTTTTGAGGAATAAACGAAATATATGTTTATTGAACAGGTTTTCTTTCATCTTAGTCTAATTAAACATTTTACACACAAAGACCATTGTTTGTTTTTTGAGGTTAATCCACCATATGTCCTATATGATCCTGCTATTTAAAAACATTTCCTCTTCCTTTCCTCATATATTTGAACGTTTTTGTGACTCTATTCATTTTGGTTTCGATTTAAAGATTATTTTATCTATCGATCGAATAGTACAAACAGATAAATGAACAACAAATCACTTAAACCTACGTAAATGAAAAAAAACCATCGAACCCGTATTCATTTAAGTCCTAATCAGGCATCGTAAAATATTTCCTGGGTCATGATGGCTTGCTACTTTAGCATAACAACGAGATCTGAAGTTTAAAATCTGCAACCGCACTAGAATTTGTTTTAAATTTTGGGTAAAATCCGATATAACAAGCGTCTTAAAATGTATTGCCTGAGTTGACCAATAACAATGACTTCTCATGAGAAAATTGTTACCCACATTCCGTTAAATCGTGGGATTGTTAATTTCTAAAGTTGTAATTTAGGTAATTATATGTCAGATGTTACTTATTACAGACTATCTAACATATATTAGCCAATTTAGTTAATATTCTTTTCTATCAGTATCAACAACTTTAAGATATATAGACAATTACGGACCTTCATTTTACACGTATTCTGAATATCTTCCTACATCTAGGTATTCATCTATATCAACAGTGTACATTGTTTACATATCCATTACATCGACACTATCGTTAAATAAGGAAATACAAGTAACGATGCCAAAATATAACACTGTGGTACAAAAATGTACCCTTTTTAATTTGCACCGATTTGTATAAGAATTGTGATTCACACCATCACATAATTTAAAACAAATGAATTAACAGTTTGATTAACCACATTACACCTAATTCAAGGAATGTCACTAAATTCCTCCACTCATGTCAGATTGTTAAATAATCTCCTTTGATTATTTACCTGGCCGTATCTCTGACGGATAGGATTTCTAGCCAGCAAGTTAGGTATAATATTTTCAGTTTATTAACTATGTACATAACCAGGGAAACCTTTATGTGAATAAAACATCGTAACGCCGCTAAGCACCCGCGCGGTGCTCAATTTGTCGGTTAATTAGACGTCAGTCATTATAATTAAGGTCAGTCGGGCTGCAGGACAATACGCCGTGAGATACGGTACCGTTACTTGTGAGTTATGGCACTAAACATTGTTTCCAGCTTGGCCAGCCTGGGTCGTTAGGTGTTGACGTTAATTATAAACCGCATGGTGTTGGGAGAGGCAGGTCGCTCTGAAGATAATAGTTGGGGACATTCATAGTAAAGTTACTTAAAATGAATTGTGCAATTGGGTTGGTAATAATGTAATTACTATTTTTTTCAGTCGTGAATAATTTTTTAAATTTTTTGAAGTCGTTAATAATTTTTTCAAACTGAACTTGAGTAATGCTATAAAGAAGAAATATTTTGTTCGTATATTTATTGGTAACTCACACAGAAAATATAGACAGTGATAAAGCCTAGTACAATAATTTTGTGATCTATTAAGCAATATGATGGATACATTTATGGCAACACAGTTGGTTATATTTTGTAAAGATAAACGACTAGGAAGAAAAAATACGTTAAACAAAGAAAAATGACGCTTCAAATGTTTATATGGCCATCATAAGCTGCTTAAACCACTAAATATTCATCAGTATGTTGCTCGATAGAATTATTGAAAATAAAATGGTCTCCGAAAAGGTTAGGACGCTGTATACCTATTTTCATTAAATAAATCATGGCAAATAATTGTATAATTCAACTAGCTTTGATGTTTATCTTAGTGAACAATATATATATATATATATATATATATATATATATATATATGATGCGTAAAATAATAGTATAAAGTATAAAACATATTATTACATATCCATATTACTGCTTTGCCGCTACGCCTAGGTTATTTCTGAATCCTTTCTACGATATAAAACTATTTACTTTGTGCTGCACAAGGTATTAGGTAGATATTATGGTCTGTCTACGATCTATACTCCATTGGGCAGATTTACTGCACTGCTCCTATTGAATCATGCGTTGAGAACAATTTTTTGAAGAACGCTATTTACGAATAAGTTGAATATATTAAAGATCAGTTCAAAAGAACATAACCAAGAAGTACTCACGTGACTCCACTATTTAGACCCACGCTCTACGACAAAACCATTCGTGCATAGCCCACAAACGATTTTCAATAAAACACTACGTGCTCAACCTAGTCAAACAGCAGGTACAGACTAGGCTATCATTAAGCGCCAATAGAAGGAAATAATAATGAAGACAGGAGGGACTTTCTTTATTATTTGGTTCTTTTAACATAGTTCTTCCATCACTGGAAGTAGTATATAATATTGAAACAGAAATTGGAATAACATATAACTATCATTTTCGCTAGAAAGCAACAATACTGTCAGGCGATACACCTAACGAGGGAAAAACTTTGTAATTGCAGTGGTCTTTATTTTCTTTTTAACATACATCTACATCAATAATATCTACGCACAAAGGGATACAGGCAAAATGTTATTAGTATTTGACCATTTCGCTACAACATTGCACTTCAGCGGAGACACGCTACTGAATGGGAGCACTTACTAAAAGTGTACTCATTGCGCAATAGTAATCTGCTTTTGTATGCATTTTGTTAAGTAAGATAAAATCTATATTTTAATAAAACAATGTTTCCTGTAATATTTTCGTATGAATTTCGTTAAGTCAGTAAGATAACATTTGTGCAGTAATAAAGCAATCATTCCCGCAGCATAGGGGCAAATATTTTTCATAATTATAAAATGTTCTAGGAAGAAATTTCTACATACACTTTTTTTTTCAGACTAATATATCGTCTAACTTTTAACATTTCGAAAAAAATAGACGAAATATTATATTGATTCTTTACTAATAAAATAAATACTTCTAAATCAAGATCAAATAGAAATCAGGTCTGATTCGTAGTCCATAATTAATATTTCTACCATCAATATTTAAATTGATTGAAATAGTTAATATTCCAAAGTCGCGCATTTTTGAAGGTCCAACTCAAAGAAATGTTACTCTGACAGAAAATATACACGTATTCTTTCTTGTAGAAAATTTTATAAAATTTAATTTCATGCTGAACATTTTTTTCATAAAATTGAAGAGAAACCTAAAAATCACTAAAAATTTTGTTTTTCTATCCTTTTTACTCTTTGGAGAAGGGAAAAATAATAATTATTTCAACTAGACTGGTATTCTTGTTGAATTGGGAAAATATCAGAGTTGATTGATTATATACTTTAATCACTGTTTTTTTTTTAAACTTTCAGCACGAATTATTATCAAATTTTTCCCTAAATATAAATTAACCGCTTAATTTATTAACCACCCAACTTGAATAAAATATCGAAATAAAACTTTTTTACGCAAAAATTGAATTGACATCAAATAACTACTGAAAGAAAAGTGCACTGAAAAATAGAAAATAATGGAAATACGGGTATTTGTAACTTTTGCGGTAAAATATCGTTTCTGAACATAAATAAATTTGTAAAATACTACCATAACATAAATGAACCGGTGCCAAATCGACACTCTTCTTTCTGTCTGTGCATCCACATGAATGGTATATTTTACATGGCACTAACTGCAAACATTTTCAGCAGTAACAATTTAGATATATAAATCACATTCTTCTTCTGGTTTCACCATAGTCAATGCTTCTAACTTATTTGTACCTTTTTATACTTCCTATCTCTTTTTACATAAAGTGTATAATCTCTTACCTATCTGTCTACTAAAGTCTAATTATTATGCATTTTTTCTACCTGTACTTATTTTCCAACCCACCTGCTAATATTTTAGTTGCTTTATTCCTTTGTATTTATCTGTATATTCTGACCTATTTATTTACTTTATTATATATTTGCTTACGTCCAGACGTGAAGAAGTAAAACGGGTTCAAACTAGATGAGTTTACTTCTCATCAGTGAAGAGTTTCTGTCACCACCTTACAGCTCAATAATTCTACCCTGATTTATATCCCTCTTAGTTATATTGAAGACTTTATTATTTGATTATCATTCGACTTATACCACGGCACGTATGCTGTTTACTGTTGAGGAATTCTATGGTATACCCATAATTTCTCTGTTCAAATTGAAACTGAAATGAAACTACGCGAGGGATATACCCGTTCGAATGAAAAAAAAGAATCATCCGAATTGGTTGAATATTTTCAGACATATGAGTTAATTACATAAATAAGTGGTTTTACATAACTTTGTACATACCTGTATACCATAAGCATATGTACTTACCTAGTTATTTTGCTATTTCCTTGCGTACCCCAAGACAAGTCAAAGGGGTCATAATTCGATGAGTTTACTCCTCGCCACTGGAAGTTCCAGTTAGCATGTTCCGACTTCAATATTGTACCCTGATTTTGCTAAAGAGCATATTCATTTTGCTTTCAGTAGGGTCTTCTTAGATTAACATTAGACCTACATATATCATCCAAACTCTTATACGGCACCTCTATATTCTATAGGTTGAGAAATTTTATGCCGTACGTTCATTTTCCATGCTCAAATTCTTAGCAAATTTTTATGAGATCGAACAAGGGGTTCAACCTCAAAGGGGGGGGGGGGAGCAACCCTTGCAAACGAAAGTATCATCAAAATCGGTTGATAAATGCCAAATATATGGGGTATCATACACAAAAAATACAGTCGAATTTACAACCTCCTCCTTGTTTAGAAGTCGATGGAAATCAATCGATTGTATAGAAAAAATAATAAACATAATACATTTAAAGATGTAAAAGATAAAAACATTTAAAAAGCCGTAGTTACGGTGAATAACCACCTGGTTACGTATCTATATTTTTTTATGTCACATTGACTTTAAAATAATAATGGTTTATTTAATTATATTAACACTATTTTAAAGTGATTTTATAGGCCATAACTAAAAAAATATATTTGTGTTGCTCACAATTTATAACTATTGCAGTGGAACAGATAACAGTGTGGAACATTATGAAATTGCTATTTTAGACCTATTTTTAACATTTGTGTCTTGATAATTTTAATACGCCAATAATACGATATTTAAGTATTTCAAATTCTAGGTGCCTAGATGTCAAGGTTATTGCCCCAGTTCCCTTAATAAAATAAGCCAAAAGAGCTGTCTTTACAACGGTTCCAATACAAAAACAATTTTCGGTCCTCTTTTCAATGTACGGTTTCGAGTTAAGCTACGTAAAACGTGTAACATTTAACATATCCAGTTTAGGAGATAAAATTCTTTGACAGGCGGAAGGACGAACACATAATAACAAATTTCCTACATGACAACAGGGTTCTGTTGCTGGTCCTTTAGATACGAAACCTTAAAAATGTCGAATTTAAACGCTATTAAGATGATCCAACAAAATTTTGCGTGAAAAACTTCAGTGATAAAGCAATATTGCGTTACGCTATGCAAATATAAAAATGACAAGTTATAAAAAAGGAAACCTGACTGACTCACACTGACAATAATTTGGAATTATTTAAAAAAAAAACACTTTGGTTCTACGTACTTACACACTTCAGCTGCTTCTACATATATTATGATTGATACTTCTAAGTCCTTGACGTTCACCACATATTGATCACACAAAGATTCACAAATCAACATAACGCACCACTCGGCACACATTAACAAATTGATTGGCCGGTACAAAAAAGCCGCGCCCAAGATTCGGCTGCACGCATACATAAAACGAATTTCGCCAAATAGCGCCACGTTTCATTGTAATCAATTACAGCCCAGCAGTAGCCTGGTAGGTAAAAGCTTTTGGTTACGTTCAACTGGAAATAAGGTTAACTTAGGTTGCCCAACTTAATCCAAAAATGTGTGGAAGGTATTGTTTACGTACGTATCTCCGTGCGTGTAGGTGAGGGCGAACGGTATTACGCCCTCATTATGGTTCGCGCGGAGTTTATATTAATTTCATTGCGGTTTAACGTAAAATCACACCAGTGGTGGTTGTATTTAAATAATGTTTACTTCTAATTGCTTTCCTGCTGGATCGTCTGAGCCGCAGCAAGATATACACTGAGCTCACAGGGAAAATAATGAACGCGGAGATTTGAATTGAATTCTATTTATGTCGTATCTATATACTTTGATTAAAATAAGCAGTACACCATTTTTTATTTGGGAATCGCATGATTATTCTCAAAATTAATAGTAGCATCGACGTACAACGTGTTATAATTTATCGCAATAAATAATAGGTAAACCAAAAAAGGAGTCAAAATAACATAAAAAACTCTACAAGAAAAAAAGTAAAGAGAGACAAGGAAATTTAAATTTATGGACAACATTCAAAATCGTGTATAGATTATATAGTTATAACGATAAAACCTAAATTTAATCCACAATTCGACAAAGCAAACAGGAAAAAATTTTAGAAAGAGGAAAGATATTAAAGGGTGAGAATATAGGCGTAAGATTTCTCGTCACCGACACAGTCCAGCGGCATGCAAAATTTGTTTTAAATACTATAAAGCATCAAGAAAATATGAACTTAGAACAAATTGTTTAACTGTGCAATTATTAATTTCTAGAAATATAGTAATACTTTCTCAAAAGACCAAATATATAAGGAATATATTATTTTTTAGTCTTCCTAATTATTATGTAGTCAATTAGATGTAATAAAATATTTTGGAAAAGGTGGATTTGCATTTTAAAGAGAATAAATCCCTGAAAATATTTTAAGTAACTACCTTCCTTTATATTGGTAGAAAAGAGGATAATATAATTTCAGAAAAACAGCTGCGGTAATTTATTTATGTTCATGTCTGAGATAACATTTGGAAATGGAATTTTAGAGGAACTTTACTTTCAGATGTAAATGTCAAAACAAACATCTAGCGATTATATATTTCCAAAAAATTGACATATTTTCCGAAGCCAAACAAAACATTTTGTTGATCTTTTAAGTTAATTAGATTTTTTTTGATAATATAATATCTTTATAACATCTAAATACTACGTATATGCAAATTAAAGGATATATTTTTACAAAATGAACATCAATATCAAATAGCAAGAACTTCAGGCTCTAGTATTCAATAGAATGTGCGGGAACCAAAGTTAGTTACTTGATATAAATATAATTTTTTTCTTTTCTTTCTTGATTTATTCTCTAATCATATGATGAAACTATTCTCTTCAATAGTAGAGAAATTATATATGCAATAGTGAAAGGCACGATCCAAGCAAGAATTGTATAAAGTCTCTTTGTAAGCAAATCGTGTAAGAAATTTTGCAAGTTTGATCGAAGTGTGATCTTCATCAGAATATTCAGACACATAAAAAGTAAAAATTAAAAATTTAATAACAATAAAAAAAATAATCTCATAAATTAAAAACGTAACAGTGTAAAAAACTGAAGGGAAAAATAATAAACAAAAAAGTTACTGTATGCTCGTGATCAAAATTTTTAAATACATTTAGAACTCGCATTGCCAGGATTTCACGTTCGTTTAATATTAAATATATTTCAACATTTGGAAGCACTATTATTTTTATTTAACCATTTATGACTAGTATTATTTTTCTTCACGCAAATATATTGCCCAATAAATTATTCGCAATATCGGAATATCGCAAATTTCTCAAAAACTCTGACATGTAAAATCATTACTACAATTATTCGACAAATTGTAGGTAAATTAAGAAACTTTTAGCAAATTTTTTGCAATTTAGTATTTTGTGTTAATTAATTTTTGATTATTAATATTATGAAATATACTGGTCAATAAGCTCCTATTGGTGTAGTAAATTTTAACACTTACCGTCAAACAGTTTCTGAGACAAACGGTTATAACACACGGGCATACAAACGCGTGCACGATCTTATAAGGCTTTCTATTATTCATTTTGCTGTAAGAAATTTTAAATAAACCTTACAAGTGCGAGTAGAACTCGTACTACGAAGGTACCGCACACATACAGTCACTCATAAACATTTAAAAATGCATAGCATTTCTTTTAAAATATTCATAAATTTAATTTTTTACAATGCAAATGTATTGCCTATTACATGTATCATAGGCGTAAAAACGGTGCATATTTAAATAATGTAATTTCTCACTATCTAAATTTGTAAGTACATTGCCAACTTTATCTCTCACTGACACAATAAACATACATTTTATTGTGCACAATTATTTTTACAGTTGATAAATCACTCGTATGGAGATTCTGTGAACTTTTTATATACCAACTATATCCTGTAAGTTGGGCAAATATTACTCTTAAACCCCATCCACTTAGTTATAATGAGCCTACTTAGTTGTGATAATTTTTGTTTTAATTTATATATACACTGCTATTCTGAACGCTATGTAAATTTTGGTTTAGCTATTATAGGGTGGGGACATGTAACTCTTACAAAAATTTCCACTTTGAAGCTTAATATTTTGTACACGGATCCCTGAATTGAAAATATATCGACATCCCCCCAATATATTTAAAGGACGTATATAACGATAATGAACTTAAACAATAAGTTATGCGAACCAAATTCATCCCATACTTTACATACGGGGGATGTTCTGTAAAAACTTTTTCAAAGATTTTGTTTCATAACTTTGTAGGCGTTATGAATAACTACGCTAAATTTCAGTTTAGTATCACTAAAAGCCTATAAGTAAAACGTTACGGTTACAAACAAATAGATAGACAGACAGGCAAACATGGCGAAACTACAAATGTTCCTTGTTTAGCTACGGAACCATAAAAAGTTTTCAAAATTTACATCTTTTCAATATATACATGACATTATTTTTTTTTATTTAACCAATCACCACCTATTTTTTAAATTTCTGTAATAACTATGATTTCATTATATCCACCCGTTCATCAAAGCCTCATATTTATGGAATTTTAGACCTTGATATTAATATCCATTAACTATTTCAATATATATAAAACTTGTAGAACCGTATTTATGCGTGTACGGACGCGCACTCGGCCATATATAATAATTAGGTATTTGCGTTTTTATTTAAAGTCTGTAAGTAGAAATCTAAATACACTATAACCCAATATTAATACGTTTAAATCACCATATTATTAAGTAAGAACTTCGCTACATTTCAGAAAATTCACAATTAATAATACCCTTATTTCCCATAGCAATAATTTGTTTCTCATTTTTTATCTTTTGCTGTAATACATATACGAGTGGTACAAAAGAATGACACAAATATCTTTAATGTTCTGTCATTTATTCTCAATACAGAACAAACCAAAAACTGTAAGAAGGCCGACAGCAGCTCGTTAATTGGCCGCGGAAGAACGTGTAATAAACTAAAGAGGAAAGTTGAATGTGGAGGAAATAGTAAAAGCTAAAACAAAGAGGGTAAATCCCTTAAGGGATTGATTGATTGATGATTTAACAAAGGTTTTCGTAGTTACATGCTTTTCGACAGTTCACTAGGATAGGATTCGATCCGTTAGTTATGCCGGTGATTATTTGGGCCGGACAAAAATGAGTGGCAAATGTGGGTTAATGTTCATTCACGGTTCATTCGACCACTAGCTCTGATTATGTTTTACATCTTGTTACTTGACCTAATTAATGAACATTGACCAATGTACAAAGCCAAAACAGGGATCTAAATGGAATTATAGGTGAAATATTCAGGTTAAGAGAAACGGTTTTAACTTAATTAAACCTTTAAAGAAATATATTACTTATTTAATAGCAACTTGACTTAATAACAAGTATTTATGAAATCGGAAGAATTTTGTTTTTTTTTTTAAATGCATTAGAGTTAATTAAAATTATTTCATTGTAAATCGTTATTTGAATTATTTCTTTAAACATCAGACAGTTCTGGAATATTAGTTTGTATTATTAAGATTATTTTTTGCAATCAAACTTTAGAAGTTTGAAACTTTTTAATCTAGTTTATAAAAGTAAAGTGTTTTGCCAATTAGTTTTTATATAAGATTTTAGACATTTTTTACGCAAAAATAGGAAGATAGCTTAAATGTTATTTCGATCAAATATTCTTATATTTCGATTGAACTCGAATATAAATCTCGAATGTAAATCTGCATAGGTTTCGTAAGCCTTTTTATTGATTCACAATTCATAATTGAGATAAAACTTGTAAGTTTGAGTTAGATTTGAAATTCCTTCCAATAGAATACATTTTCGTGGAACCTTCTTCTGCCAGATTTTGATTAAGAATTTAATTTTTGTTTTAGTCCATAATTTAGATTTCCAAGAAAGCCATGAAATTTAGTTAATTCTCGACAATTCTGGAGCTGCAATACTTTTTCTTTCCTATTTTTTAATTTCCTATTGCCAAATGTGAAAAAACTTTAATTGGATGAAGTTATGCGATGCATCCAACCATTTATTTACAAACGTAAATAAATGGTTCGATGATAGAAAAAGAAAAAAAATACAAAATTGATTAATGAAATTTTTAAATTAAGAGAAACATTAAATGTTCTTAACAACATATCAATTTCTACAATCATGACAACTGAAAGTGTAAATGTTAGACTTTTCCACGTCTACTGTTATACTTCTTATCACTTCTCTCCTTGTGTGTTTTTTTTAATTTAAGCTTATGCTAAGAAAGTAAATACACAAATTTTTACACAACAAAAAGCTTAAATTATTTTGGACTCTCATAATATTATATTTACCGTTGCTCAAGAATGTCATACTAACCGTTTATCCATTGTCATATTAGTCGTTTGTCCGTTGTCACATTAAGCAGGGTTTACATTGACCGTTTTGTCGTTGTTATATTGTTGGTCGTTGACAAAAACCAAACGTCATTTTTTTCAAGTCATTTGATATTGTATTAACTTTTCACTCTTCATAAAGTGCATAAAGTGTGATTACCTTCAGGATAAGTAAAAATTCTCCATAGAATACCTTCTCATGACGAGAAATCGAGAAAATTTTACTGTCTTTAAAAAGATATACCTATGAATACAATTAATGGATCACTTTTTTAATTTATTACTTTTGGATTTTACTATTTCTTCATTCAGCGATATTATAATTCAACAATACATATATCAAATTACAATTCGTATCCATGAAATTGAAACTATACAAAAATGAAAAGGAATAAATTTTCCACTCTTAATAAATGGGACACATTATCACTTTATTTTTTCCAGAATTTTCCTTCGGTATTCCCAAAAGTGGAAGTTTTAGGAAATAAACGAAATATATGTTTATTGAACAGGTTTTCATCTTAGTCTAATTAAACATTTTACACACAAAGACAATTGTTTGTTTTTTGAGGTTATTAATCCACCATATGTCCTATATGATCCTGTTATTTACAAACATTTCCTCTTCCTTTCCTCATATATTTGAACGTTTTTGTGACTCTATTCTTTTTGGTTTCGATTTAAAGATTATTTTATCTATCGATCGAATAGTACAATCAGATAAATGAACAACAAATCACTTAAATCTACGTAAATGAAAAAAAAACCATCGAACCCGTATTTATTTAAGTCTTAATCAGGCATCGTAAAATATTTCCTGTGTCATGATGGCTTGTTACCTTAGCATAACAACGAGATCTGAAGTTTAAAATCTGCAACCGCACTAGAATTTCTTTTAAATTTTGGGTTAAATCCGATATAACAAGCGTCTTAAAATATATTGCCTGAGTTGACCATTAACAATGACTTCTGATGAGAAAATTGTCACCCACATTCCGTTAAATCGTGGAATTGTTAATTTCCAAAGTTGTAATTTAGGTAATTATATGTCAGATGCTACTTATTTCAGACTATCTAACATATATTATCCAATTTAGTTAATCTTCTTTTCTATCAGTATCAACAACTTCAAGATATATAGACAATTACGGACCTTCATTTTACGCGTATTCTGAATATCTTCCTACATCTAGGTATTCATCTATATCAACAGTGTACATTGTTTACATATCCATTACATCGACACTATCGTTAAATAAGGAAATACAAGTAACGATGCCAAAATATAACACTGTGGTACAAAAATGTACCCTTTTAAATTTGCACCGATTTGTATAAAAATTGTGATTGACACCACCACATAATTTAAAACAAATGAATTAACGGTTTGTTTAACCACATTACATCTAATTCAAGGAATATCACTAGATTACTCCACTCATGTCAGATTATTAAATAATCTCCTTTGATTATTTACCTGGCCGTATCTCTGACGGATAGGATTTCTAGCCAACAAGTTAGGTATAATATTTTCACAGTTTATTAACTATGTACATAACCAGGGAAACCTTTATGTGAATAAAACATCGTAACGCCGCTAAGCACCCGCGTGGTGCTCAATTTGTCGGTTAATTAGACATCGGTCATTATAATTAAGGTCAGTCGGGCTGCAGGACAATACGCCGTGAGATACGGTACCGTTACTTGTGAGTTATGGCACTAAACATTGTTTCCAGCTTGGCCAGCCTGGGTCGTTAGGTGTTGACGTTAATTATAAACCGCATGGTGTTGGGAGAGGCAGGTCGCTCTGAAGATAATAGTTGGGGACATTCATAGTACAGTTACTTAAAATGAATTGTGCAATTGTGTTGGTAATAATGTAATTACTATTTTTTTCAGTCGTGAATAATTTTTTAAATTTTTTGAAGTCGTTAATAATTTTTTGAAACTGAACTTGAGTAATGCTATAAAGAAGAAATTTTTGTTCGTATATTTATTGGTAACTCACACAGAAAATATAGACAGTGATAAAGCCCAGTAAAATAATTTTGTGGTCTATTAAGTAATATGATGGATACATTTATGGCAATACAGTTGGTTATATTTTGTAAAGATAAACGACTAGGAAGAAAAAATACGTTAAACAAAGAAAAATGACGCTTCAAATGTTTATATGGCCATCATAAGCTGCTTAAACCACTAAATATTCATCAGTATGATGCTCGATAGAATTATTGAAAATAAAATGGTCTACGAAAAGGTTAGGACGCTGTATACCTATTTTCATTAAATAAATCATGGCAAATAATTGTATAATTCAAGTAGCTTTGATGTTTATCTTAGTGAACAATATATATATATATATATATATATACATATATATATATATATATATATATATATATATATAAATATTTATATATATATATATATATATATATATATATATATATATATATATATACATATAAACATAATGCGTAAAATAATAGTATAAAGTATAAAGCGTAGTTTATAGAAAATTATAAAGTTTATTGAAAAAAGAATATTCAAGCATTCACAAGTCAATAGAATAGTTCCAAAATGCTCGATCGAGAGTTATCCAAATGATGAAGTATGTGGCTTATAATCATATTATTACATAACAACATATTATTACATATCCATATTACTGCTTTGCCGCTACGCCTAGGTTATTTCTGAATCCTTTCTACGATATAAAACTATTTACTTTGTGCTGCACAAAGGTGCAAGGCATTAGGTAGATATTATGGTCTGTCTACGATCAACACTCCATTGGGCAGATTTACTGCACTACTCCCATTGAATCATACGTTGAGAACAATTTTTTGAAGAACGCTATTTACGAATAAGTTGAATATATTAAAGATCAGTTCAAAAGAACATAACCAAGAAGTACTCACGTGACTCCACTATTTAGACCCACGCTCTACGACAAAACTATTCGTGCATAGCCCACAAACGATTTTCAATAAAACACTACGTGCTCAACCTAGTCAAACAGCAGGTACAGACTAGGCTATCATTAAGCGCCAATAGAAGGAAATTAATAATGAAGACAGGAGGGACTTTCTTTATTACCTGGTTCTTCTAACATAGTTCTTCCATCACTGGAAGTGGTATATAATATTGAAACAGAAATCGGAATAACATATAACTATTATTTTCGCTAGAAAGCAACAATACTGTCAGGCGATACACCTAACGAGGGAAAAACTTTGTAATTGCAGTGGTCTTTATTTTCTTTTCAACATACATCTACATCAATAATATCTACGCACAAAGGGATACAGGCAAAATGTTATTAGTATTTGACCATTTCGCTACAACATTGCACTCCAGCAGAGACACGCTACTGAATGGGAGCACTTACTAAAAGTGTACTCATTGCGCAATAGTAATCTGCTTTTGTATGCATTTTGTTAAGTAAGATAAAATCTATATTTTAATAAAACAATGTTTCCTGTAATATTTTCGTATGAATTTCATTAAGTCAGTAAGATAACATTTGTGCAGTAATAAGGCAATCGTTCCCGTAACATATGGGCAAATATTTTTTATAATTATAAAATGTTCTAGGAAGAAATTTCTACATACACTTTTTTTTCAGACTAATATATCGTCTAACTTTTAACATTTCGAAAAAAATAGACGAAATATTATATTGATTCTTTACTAATAAAATAAATACTTCTGAATCAAGATCAAATAGAAATCAGATCTGACACTGACAGAAAATATACATGTAATCTTTCTTGTAGAAAATTTTATAAAATTGAATTTCATGCTGAACCATTTTTTCGTAATATTCAAGAGAAATCTAAAAATCATCAAAAATGTTGTTTTTCTATCCTTTTTACTCTTTGGAGAAGGGAAAAATAATAATTACTTCAACAAGACTGGTATTTTTGTTGAATTGGGAAAATATCAGGGTTGATAAATTATATACTTTAATCATTGTTTTTTTTTTAATTTTCAGGATTAAATTTTTTCCTAAATATAAATTAACCGCTTAATTTATTAAGTATGGAACCACCCAATTTGTATAAAATATCGAAATAAAACTTTTTTACGCAAAAATTGAATTGACATCAAATAACTACTGAAAGAAAAGTCCACTGAAAAATAGAAAATAATAGAAATACGGGTACTTAGTTGAAACTTTTGCGGTAAAATATTGTTTCTGAACATAAATAAATTTGTAAAATACTACCATAACATGAATGAATTGGTGCCAAATCGACACTCCTCTTTCTATCTGTGCATCCACATGAATTTTACATGACACTAACTACAAACATTTTCAACAGTAACAGTTTAGATATATAAATCACATTCTTCTTCTGGTTTATTTGTACCTTTTTATACTTCCTCTCTCTTTTTTTATAAAGTGTATAATCTCTTACCTATCTGTCTACTAATGTCTAATTATTATGCATTTTTCTATCTGTACTTATTTTCCAACCCACCTGCTAATATTTTAGTTGCTTTATTCCTTTGTATTTATCTGTATATTCTGACCTATTTATTTACTTTATTATATATTTGCTTACGTCCAGACGTGAAGAAGTAAAACGGGTTCAATAATTCTACCCTGATTTATATCCCTCTTAGTTATATCGAAGACTTCATTATTAGATTATCATCCGACTTATACCACGGCACGTATGCTGTTTACTGTTGAGGAATTCTATGGTATATTCATATTTTATCTGTTTAAATTGAAACTGAAATGAAACTACACGAGGGATATACCCGTTCGAATAAAAAAAAAGAATCGTCCGAATTGGTTGAATAATTCCAGACATATGAGTTAATTACATAAAAAAGTGGTTTTACATAACTTTGTACATACCTGTATACCATAAGCATATGTACCTACCTAGTTATTTTGCTATTTCCTTGCATACCTCAAGACAAATCAAAGGGGTCATAATTCGATGAGTTCACTCCTCGTCACTGAAAGTTCCAGTTACCATGTTCCGACTTCAATATTGTACCCTGATTTTGCTAAAGAGCATATTCATTTTGCTTTCAGTAGGGTCTTATTAGATTATCATTAGACCTACATATATCATCCAAACTCTTATACGGCACCTGTCTATTCTGTAGGTTGAGAAATTTTATGCCCTACGTTCATTTTCCATGCTCAAATTCTTAGCAAATTTTTATGAGATCGAACAAGGGGTTCAACCTCAAATGTAGGGGGGGGGAGCAAGAAAAAATAATAAACATAATACATTTAAAGATGTAAAAGATAAAAACATTTAAAAAGCCATAGTGACGATGAATAACCTGGTTACGTATCTATATTTTTTTATGTCCCATTCACTTTAAAATAAAAATGGTTTATTTAATTACATAAACCCTATTTTAAAGTGATTTTATAGACTATAACTAAAAAATTATACTTGTGTTGCTCACAATTTATAACTATTGCAGTGGAACAGATAATAGTGTGAAACATGATGAAATTGCCATTTTAGACCTATTTTAAACATTTCTGTCTGGGTAATTTTAATACCTAAATGCCGATAATACGATATTTAAGCATTTTTAATTCTATGTGCCTAGATGTCAAGGTTATTGCCCCAGTTCCCTTAATAAAATAAGCCAAAAGAGCTGTCTTTACAACGGTTCCAATACAAAAATGATTTTCGGTCCTTCTTTTCAATATACGGTTTCGAGTTGAGCTACGTAAAACGTATAACATTTAACGTATCCAGTTTAGGAGATAAAACTCTTTGACAGGCGAAAGGACGAACACATAGTAACAAATTTCCTACATGACAACAGGGTTCTGTTACAATAAGGTTCCTTTCAGGTCCTTTAGATACGAAACCTTAAAAATGTCGAATATAAACGCAATTACGATGATTAAACAAAATTTAGGGTGAAAAACTTCAGTGATAAAGCAATAATGCGTTACGCTATGCAAATATAAAAAAGACAAGTTATAAAAAAGGAAACCTGACTTTCTCACACTGACAATAATTTGGCATTATTTAAAAAAAAACACTTTGGTTCTACGTACTTACACACTTCAGTTGCTTCTACATATATTATGATTGATACTTCTAAGTCCTTGACGTTCACCACATATTGCTCACACAAAGATTCACAAATCAACATAACGCACCACTCGGCACACATTAACAAATTTAATGGCCGGTACAAAAAAGCCGCGCCCAAGATTCGGCTGCACGCATACATAAAACGAATTTCGCCAAATAGCGCCACGTTTCATTGTAATCAATTACAGCCCAGCAGTAGCCTGGTAGGTAAAAGCTTTTGGTTACGTTCAACTGGAAATAAGGTTAACTTAGGTTGCCCAACTTAATTCAAAAATGTATGGAAGGTATTGTTTACGTACGTATCTCCGTGCGTGTAGGTGAGGGCGAACGGTATTACGCCCTCATTATGGTTCGCGCGGAGTTTATATTAATTTCATTGCGGTTTAACGTGAAATCACACCAGTGTTGATTGTATTTAAATAATGTTCACTTCTAATTGCTTTCCTGCTGGATCGTTTGAGCCGTAGCAAGATATACACTGAGCTCATAGGGAAAACAATGAATGCGGAGATTTGAATTGAATTTTGTTTATGTCGTATCTATATACTTTGATTAAAATAAGCAGTACACCATTTTTTGTTTTGGGAATATGGTGATTATTCTCAAAATTAACAGTAGCATCAACGTACAACGTGTTATAATTTATCGTAATAAATAATAGGTAAACCAAAAAAGGAGTCAAAATAACAAAAAAAAAATCGTGTATAGATGATATATTTATAATGATAAAACCTAAATTTAATCCATAATTCGACAAAGTAAACAGGAAAAAATTTTAAAAAGAGGAAAGATATTAAAGGGTTAGAATACAGGCGTAAATTCATGCAAAAATTATTTTAAATACTATAAAGCATCATGAAAATATGAACTTAGAAACAATTGTTTAACTGTGCCATTATCCATACCTGGAAATATAGTAATACTTTCTCAAAAGACCGAATATATAAGGATTTTGAAGTCTTCTTAATTGTTATGTAGTCAATTAGAGGTATTAATATATTTTGGCAAAGTTGGATTTGCATTTTAAAGAGAATAAATCCCTGAAAATATTCTGAGTGCCTACCTTCCTTTATACTGGTAGAAAAGAGGATAACAAAATTTCAGAAAAACAGTTGCGGTAATTTATTTATGTTCATGTCCGAGATAAAATTTGGAAATGGAATTTTAGAGCTTTGCTCGATCCAGGAGACCTTTACTTTTAGATGTAAAATGTCAAAGCAAAAATCCAGCGATTATATATTTCCAAAAATATGACATATTTTCTGAAGCCAAACAAAACATTTTGTTTATTGTTTAAATTAATTAGAATCTTTTTGATAATTTAAAATTTTATGACATCTATATACTACGTACATGCAAATTAAAGGATATACTTTTATAAAATCATACTTCAATATCAAATAGCATGAACATCAGACTCTAGTATTCAACGGAATGTGCGAGAACCAAAGTTAGTTACTCGAGACAAATAACATTTTTTTCTTTTCTTTCTTGATTTATTTTTTAATCACATGATGAGGCTATTTCCTTCAATAACAGAGTAATTATACATGCAATAGTGAAAGACGCTACGCAAGCAAGAATTGTATAAAGTTTCTTTATAAGCAAATCGTGTAAGAAATTTTTTAAGTTTTACCGGAGTGTGTTTTACGTAATAGATCTTAATCAGAAGATTCAGAAACATACAAAGTAAAAATTTAATAACAATATAAAAATAACCTCAAAAATTAAAAATATAACAGTGTGTAAAAACTGAAGTCACAAATAACGAACAAAAAAGTTACTGAATGCTCGTCATTAAAATTTTTAAATACATTTAGAACTCGCATTGCCAGGATTTCACGTTCGTTTAATTTTAAGTGTATTTGAATATTTCAACATTCGGAAGCACTGGTATTTTTATTAAACCGTGTATGAATAGTATTATTTTTCTTCATGTAAATATATTTATTAATAAATTATTCGCAATATTGGAATATCGCAAATTTCTCAAAAACTCTGAAATGAAAGTCATCACTACAATTTTTCGACAAATTGTAGTTTACCTACAATTAAGAAACTTTAAGCAAATTTTTGGCAATTTAGTATTTTCTGTTAATTAATTTTTTATTATTAATATTATGAAATATACTGGTCAATAAACTCCTATTGATGTACAAAATGTCAACTTTTAACGTCAAACTGTTTCTGAGACAAACGGTTGTAACACACGGACATACGAACGCGTGCACGGTCTTATAAGGCTTTCTTTTTATTTAAATTTTGCTATAAGAAATTTTAAATATACCTTACAAGTGAGTAGAA
Source organism: Druceiella hillmani (assembly GCA_039881145.1). Taxonomy (NCBI): domain Eukaryota; kingdom Metazoa; phylum Arthropoda; class Insecta; order Lepidoptera; family Hepialidae; genus Druceiella; species Druceiella hillmani. The sequence goes on from JAYKKI010000014.1 coordinate 19,794,283, forward strand.
CTCCTATTACGAAGGTACCGTACACACACTGTCACTCATAAATATTTAAGTACGCATAGTATTTCTTTTAAAATATTCACAAATTTTATTTTTTTACAATGCAAATGTATTGCCTATTACATGTATCATAGGCGTTAAAACGGTGCATATTTAAATAATGTAATTTCTCACTATCTAAATTTGTAAGTACATTGCCAACTTTATCTCTCACTGACACAATAAACATACATTTTATTGTGCACAATTATTTTTACAGTTGATAAATAACTTGCTGGAGATTCTGTGAACTTTTTATATACCAACTATAGGTTATAAGTTGGGCAACTATTACTCGTAAACCTCAACCACTTAGCTGTAATAAGTCTACGTAGTTGTGATAATTTTTCTTTTAATTTATATATACACTGCTATTTTGAACGCTATGTATATATCGGTTTAACTATTAAGGGGTGGGGACATGTAACTCATACAAAAATATCCATTTTGAAGCTTAATATTTTGTATACGGATCCCTCTATTGAAAATATATCGACATCCCCCAAAATATTTGAAAGACGTATTTAACGATAATAGACCTAAACAATAAAGTATGGGAACAAAATTCACCCCATACTTTACATCTAGGGGATGTTCTCTAAAAACTTTTTCAAAGATTTTGAAAAAGTTTTTTTACGCCAAATTTCAGCTTTATAGCACTAAAAGTCTGCAAGTAAAACAACAGTTACAAACAGACAGATAGACAGATAGGCAAACATGGCCAAACTACAAATATTCCTTGTTTAGCTACGGAACCATACAAAGTTTTTAAAATTTATATCTTTTCAATATATACTTTTATACAAGGAACATTTGTAGTATTTGCGTTTTTATTTAAAATCTGCAAGGACAAATCTAAATACACCACAACCCATTATTAATACGTTTAAATAACAATGCGCACATTAGCACCATATCATTATGTAAGAACTTCGCTATATTTTAGAAAATTCACAATTCATATAAGCGTTAATAATACCCTTATTTCCCATAGAAATAATTTTTTCTCATTTTTTTATCTTTTATTGTAATACATATACGAGTTGTACAAAAAAATGACACAAATACATTGTAACAAATATTTTCAATCTGTTGTTAATAAGGAACAAACCAGAAACTGTAAGATGGTCGACAGTAACTCGTTAATTGGCCGCGGAAGAAAGTGTAATAAACTAAAGAGGAAAGTTGAATGTAGGAGGAAATAGTAAAAGCTAAAACAAAGAGGGTAAATCCCTTAAGGGATTGATTGATTGATGATTTAACAAACGTTTTCGCAGTTAAACGCTTTTCGACAGTACACTAGGATAGGATCCGATCCGTTAGTTATGCCGGTGATTATTTGAGCCGGACAAAAATGAAGGGAAAATGTGGGTTAATGCATTACACGATTCATTCGATCGCAAGCTTTGTTTATGCAATACATCTTGTTACTTGACATAATTAATTAACATTGACTAATCTACAAAGACAAAAGCGAGGTCTAAATGGAATTATAGGTGAAATATTCAGGTTAAGAAAAACGGTTTTAACTTTAAAGGAATATATCGCTTATCAGAAATCAAAAGAAAATAGTCAATACTTTGTTTGAAATGCATTATAGTTAATTAAAACTATTTCATTGTAAATCGTTATTTTAATTACTTCTTTAAACATCAGACAGTTCCGAAATATTAAGTTTATATTATTAAGGTTATTTTTTGCAATCCAATTTTAGAAGTTTGAAACTTTTTCATCTAGTTTATAAGAGTAAAATGTTATACCATTTTATTTTTATAACAGGTTTTAGACATTTTTTACTAAACAATTTGGAAGATAGTTTAAATATTATTCCGCTCAAATGTTCTTACAATTTTCTAAGTATTAAATTGCCTAAAGTTAGGGCTCTTGTTATTGGTTAAGATTATTTTTATCTCGATTGAATTCGAATACAAATCTTTGTATAGGTTTTGTAAGTCTTTTTATTAATTCACAATTCAAAAATGAGATAAAAGTGCTTTCAATAAAATGCATTTTCCTGGATTTTACTTCTGCTAGATTTTGATCATGAATTTAATTTCTGTTTTGATCAGTAATTTCGATTTACAAGAAAGCCATAACATTTAGTTAACTTAATAATTTTGGAGCTGCAATACTTTTTCTTTCATATTTTTTAATTTTCGATACGAAACAATTTAATTGGTTAAGTTATGCGATGCATCGAACCATTTATTTACAGATGTAATCAGAGAGAAAAAGAAAAAAAAACAAAATTGATTAATCGAATTTCCAAATTAAGAGAAATTTCACATTACGCGTTTGTCCATTGGAACATTGTTGTTTGTCCGTTTGTCCGTACGTCCGTTGTTACATCGACCGCTTTGCCGTTGTATTATCCGTCGTTGACGGGTCTCTTGATAACATATTAACTTTCCACTCTTCATAAATTGCATACCTTAAGGACAAGTAAAATTTCTCTATAGAAAACATAGAATCATGACGAGAAATCAAGAAATTTTTAATGTCTTTAGAAAGAGATATCTACGAATATTATTAATGGATCCCTTAAATATGATTTGAGAATATCTACTTCCCATTAACAATTTGGTTTTACTATTCCCTCACTTGGCGATATTATAATTCAACAATACATATATCAAATTTCAGTTTCTTTCCATGAAATTAAAACTATACAAAAATTAAAAGGAATAAATTTTCCACTCTTAATAAATGGGACACACTGACACTATATTTTTTCAAGAACTTTCATCCGATATTTCCAAAGTTGGCAATTTTAAAGAATAAACGAAAAATATATTTATTAACCAGGTTTTCATCTTAAAATCCAATTAAAAATTTTAAACACAAAAGAACATTGCTTTTTGAGGTTATCATCCTATCAGATGTCCTATGTGATCCTGTTACATACACACATTTACCAATTTTTAATCTCCTTCTTCCCTTATATGTTTGAACGTTTTTGCACCTCTATTCTTTTTGGTTTGATTTAAAGATTAGTAATATACAAACGGATTTTAAGATTAGTAATATACAAACGGAACAACGAATCACTTAAATCTATGTATATGAGAAAGCCATCGAACCCGTATCGGTTCAAGTCCTAATCAGGTATCATAAAATATTTTCTGTGTCATGGTAGCTTACCACGTCAGTATAACAATGAGGTCTGAAGTTTAAAATCGGCTTACCGCTGCATTCGAATTTCTTTTAAATTTTGGTAAAATCGATATAATAAACGTCTTAAAATATACTGCCTGAGTTGCCCACTAACAAAAACTTCTGACAGGAAAATTGTTACACACATGCCGTTAAGACGTAGGAATGTTAATCTTCAAAGTTGTAATTTAATTAATTATGTGTCAGATGCTATTTATTACAGACTATCTTACAAATATTATCAAATCTAGTTAATATTGGGTTATATTCGTGACTATAAAAACAAATCTAGTCGCTAAATTTTAAGATCGATCTCACTTTAGAAATGTATTTCGTCAATACTTCCATTCCAGTGGAGTCATAACTAACATTTTTATTTGTATAGATTATAATTCTTAGAATATTTGAATACGAGACACCTTTATTAAAATTAGTATTCAAAAATATCAATTGCACATATATTCTGTAATAATTTTGATTCTGTGACTAATTATTTTCAATCGATTGAATGTGGATTAATAGTATATGTTATTTCATTAAACATCATTGTGATAGTTAAAAAGTTGGTGAAAACCTGCGTTCTTATAATTATGTATTTGAATTTAACCAATCTAGATGTAATTAAACGCCTTTTTGCTAAAGTTTTTTTCCTTTCAAACTTTTCAGCTTCTCTATAACCTCAGTATGTAATTTTATAACATTATTTATTTTTTGGTGTATTAGACGAAAAATTTAATATTATTATGAAGTTACCCACTGCTTTTAATGGTAATTTTTTTCTATTATTATGGAGAAAATTGGGCTGTACAACAAAATAAATTAATTAAATTGATAAGTTCTATGCGAAAATTAAAAAAAATATAGCTATAAAATTAGAAATCCATCCATTATTAGTCATTATTGCAGGCACAAAATTAGAGAGTATCTCTTAGAATATATATGCGTCTGTGAACTCAAAAAACAATTTCGTTCAATCTTTGTCTATAATTTAATTCGAGTGCCACGCAAAAACTAATAGACCGTCTTGCATGGAACTTTCACTGCCAAAATTTAGGCTATTTTTGTACCTTTCCACTATTTACTAATTCCTAATCTTTGTTTATCTGTTTGTGGAGCATGACATAAAACTGCTAGACCAATTTATATTTTTACTGAGACAATGATTATATTACAGATTAAAATCTAAAGTACTATTATATTAATCAGTGTCAAATGTAATTTTGAGACTTAAACGTACATCTAATGAGATATAAGTTCATATGTGTTGAATTTAGAAACATTACCTCAAATAAGGGAAGGAGTATAGTCTTTGAAAAATTAAGTATTGATAATTTCCACACTGTGCTTGCAAATGAATCTAAAAATACCTGTTAAGACCTGATGGGAAATGGAAGTAATTGGACGATAATTGAGTGTGAGGTATATCCTTCATATTCCTCATTCCAAAAAATATTTTCATAATTTAAAAAAAATTAGTTTCTGGTAAGTTACGTTAGGCTAGGTGAAGTTGGATTTTGTTCGATTAAGTTAGTAGCAAGTTTTTGCATGTTTCCCAACATTTTTACTTCGACCAATCGTAACTTCGAAATAAAAAGACCATTACTAGAAAAAAATTTCACTGCGAAAATAAAAACATTCTCCAGTAAAGTTGCTGGCGACTGCCATTATATAACAAGACTGACATATCATTCTTAGATAAGAAATTATTTAAATAATTTCATGTGTTTAAACCATTATTTTGCCAAATTATAGAAGTACTAATACACAAAACGATAATGTATTATGTTGGTACAAAGTAGGAAAATATCGAGATGGTAATAAAAATGCATTAATACGTAAAATTATACCGGTAAAATTAAAGCTGCTAAATATATAAAATACTTATATATAAAATATTTTATTAAATAATAATATGTATAAAATATTTTATTAAATCCCGTTCGTATTTCACTGCGGTTGGGACGTAATATGCGGATAAAAATCGGTATATTTACTCTTGAGAAGATGAGAGGTGGAAGGGTCAAATAAACCTCTAGATTATTTACCTTAGAAATGACGTAAAACCCTACTGACCTCCATTTGTAAAGGTTTTGTGGCACGAGCTCGACCTTATCGCGTTCAATTACAATGAAGCGCCCTGACCTCCCGCCGTATCCACGATTTGTATCTTACTTTTGACTAAAGAAATGTTCTGAAATTTGTTAAAACAAATGACCTTGTGTATATTGAACCAGCGATACCCGAGGAGACTTAGTTTTTTCAAGAAAATAAAAAATAATATTTATACAGGCAACAGCACTTATATCATATAGCTTATGTTGCTACTTTTAAAGTAGATGGTAAACAATTTCATAGATGAAATTACTTCATATTTATTCCAACGTATTTCTTTTGGCTCAAGTATTCTATTCCATTTTCCAATGCAGTTTTTGAAAATTACTAAACTTTTCTCAATTTCGTCACTATATCTAATGATTTCTATATCGATAAGTTTTTCTGTATTACTGACCAAATCTCCACCTGTACATTCTGAATAAATATTAGATTTTCCTCCTTGGAATGCCATAATTGACATCAAAACTTATTTCAAATTATCAGGGAAGTTTTTCATGAATATCAATATACTATATAAACGTGCAGAGATTAAAAAATATGGTCACTGTAGAGAAAAATAAGAAATATTTTAAGCAACATTTTTAATAATAATATTAATGCTTATCATCATACATAAAGAACACTTTAAGTTTTCTGAAGTTTATTACAATCATATTAATGACTTGCGTTACGCGAATATATTTATTTAAGTGAGTCATCTATATTTAAGCTGAGCATAGTGGCGTAATAAAACTTTGCAGACAAAGCAATTCTCTTTACTTTAGCCTTCTCAAAAATTCGGAAGCGCCATAAATATTATTGGATTAACCAATTGTGTTAATCCGTGCTCGTCATCAGCGTGAATATTTCTTAAACAAACTTTTATTTTGCAACGACTCCCGGCGGCGGAGTTTGCGAGAACTCGCGTTCTGAGACGCGTCTCCTATCATCCGATACTCGAGACCATAAATTGTATTCTTTAAGTTTCAAACGTTAGTGGAATTTAAGTATGAAACATCCTTGTGAAACGTCGCGATACGAATAATTATTAAGCGGAAGAAAGACGTTTCAGGCTTAATAGTAAAATCTTATCCGACGTTTAGTAAAGCGACGCGAGGACTCACGCAATTAATAGCTTCATTCGCTTGGATGCCCGAGCTTGCTGCTTTTCAGTGCACTGTCCATTGGCTTTAGCTCGGGTTATATATTATCGTTTTTGCTTTAGAACCGACGGCGTCATACTAATTAAAGGCAAATTTCGTCCAATTAGTTTGTAATTTTTCTTGAGTTTGGCATGATGCGGGGCTCTAATATTAGGCAGGGTGAAATTGTCGAGTGTCAGTATCTACACTGTACCGCCGCCACACCGCCGGGTGGCGGCGCCTCTACATGCCATGTTGCGTTGGAACGATTATTTCTGCTGGCAAAGAGACGAGAGTTATCTAAATTAAAGAAATATGACCTAAAATTTGAATCCTTACATCAATGTAAACCGTAGTAGCATTGTGACATCGTTATAATGAGAGAAGTTGTCCTAAATGTGAAGTGTTCCCCTTTCAGTTAAAAACTTGGTTTAAGTGCATATTCTAAATCAATACTCTCGCAGATGTTGGATTTAATTATAATTAGACTTCATGTAGTAATTAGCATATTTATAGCTAAGGTCCTAAAGTGTCATTGAGATCAATGAAATCTAGAGATACAAGGAGTTAATTTTTTTAGATAGTAAATATTTATCATATGTAACAAAATATTATATACATTCGACAATTACAATGTATCTCTTATAATTTTTCGCCACTGTAATTATATATAAACGTACGAATTAACGTGTGACCTTATTTCGCTATAATTAGGATTTGGTAGTAAAAAAAGAAACCTTCATCATTTCTTGTCCATTCTCTTCTCTAGTAGAGTCCTACAAGTTCTACAGTTTATACCTATGTGCATGAATTTTTTATATTTAGATATATAAGATGGTTAGCACAATAAATATAATATACAATTAATATGGAAATGTTAAGAAAATTCTTTCACAAAAATCTTTAATGTATCTCACTATATATGTAAAGGGAAAGCAAACATTTTTTATGCGGTCAGGTATGCTGTTTTTGGAAAGGGCTTTAGTAAGGAAAATATTGTTTGCTTTGGCATTTTTTTAATTTAAAGAAAGCTTTTAGAGAAACTTAATATTTTTCCCGTTCGCAAAATATTAAGCTTCTAAGGATTTGCCATGTGCGAACCCAGCTCAAAGGTTTTAACCGTGCATTAGAAAAATCCGAAAAAAATGCTAAGTGGAAAAGAATTTAAATAGAACTTTGCATTCAATTGATACAATTTAACCGAAATTTTATTTCGGTTAAATTATATCAACAACTTCAAGATATATTACAATTACAGACCTTTACGCGTAGTCTGAGTATCTTTCTACATATAGGTACATATAGGTTTCTACATATAGTTTCTATCTATATCTACAATGTATTGTTTACATATCCATTACATTGACACTACTGTTAAATAAGGAAATACAAGTAACGATGCCAAAATATAACACTATGGTACAAAAATGTTCCCTTTTTAATTCACACCGATTTATATAAGAATTGTGAATCACACCATCACACAATTTGAAACAAAGTAATTATCAATTCGTTTAACCACGTTACACCTAATTCAACGAATATTATTAAATTCCTCCACTCATGTCATGTTGTCAAATAATCTGCTTTAATTATTTACTTGGCCGTATCTCTGAGGGATAGGATTCCTAGCCAGCAAGTTAGGTTTTATATTTTCACAGTTTATTAACCAGGGAAACTTTTATGTGAATAAAACATCGTAACGCCGCTAAGCGCCCGCGCGGTGCTCAATTTGTCGGTTAATTAGACGTCGGTCATTACAATTAAGGTCACTCGGGCTGTAGGACAATACGCCGTGAGATACAGCACCGTCACTTGTGAATTATGGCACTAAACATTGTTTCTAGCTTGGCCAGCCTGGGTCGTTATGTGTTGACGTTAATTATAAACCGCATGGTGTTGGGAGAGGCAGATCGCTCTGAAGATAATAGTTGGGGACATTCATAGTAAAGTTACTTAATATGAATTATGCAATTATTCTATTCACTAATTTTTTAAGTCGTGAATAATTTTTTTTATTTTTTGAAGTCGTTAATAATTTTTTGAAACTGAACTTGAGTAATGCTATAAAGAAGAAATTTTTGTACGTATATTTATTGGTAACTCACACAGAAAATATAGACAGTGATAAAGCCCAGTAAAATAATTTTGTGGTCTATTAAGTAATATGATGGATATATTTATGGCAACGCAGTTGGTTATATTTTGTAAAGACTAGGAAGAAAAAATACGTTAAACAAAGAAAAATGACGCTTCAAATGTTTATATGCTATCATAAGCTGCTTAAAGCACTAAATATTCATCAGTACGATGCTCGATAGAATTATTGAAAATAAAATGGTCTATGGGAAGGTTAGGTTATACACTATATACATATTTTCATTAAATAAATCATGGCAAATAATTTTATAATTCAAGTAGCTTTGATGTTTATCTTAGTGAACAATATATATTTAAATATATTATAAATATATATATATATATATATATATATATATATATATATATATATATATATATATATATATATATATATATATAATGCGTAAAAAAAAGTATAAAGTATAAAGCGTAGTTTATAGAAAATTATAAAGGTTATGGAAATAAGAATATTCAAGTCTCCACGAGTCAATAGAATAGTTCCAAAATGCTCGATCGAGAGTTATCCAAAAGATTATGTATGCGGTAAATAATTCGATAAAAACATATTATATATACATATTACTGCTTTGCCGCTACGCCTCAGTTGTTTCTGAATCCTTTCTATATATTTCTGAATCCTTTCTAGATATAAAACTATTTACTTTGTGCTGCGCAAAGGTGCAAGGTACCTATTAGGTAGATATTATCGTCTGTCTACGATCAACACTCCATTGGGTAGCTTTACTGACACTGATCTTATTGAATCATGCGTTGAGAAGCATTTTTTGAAGAACGCTATTTACGAATACGTTGAATATATTAAAGATCAGTTGAAAATAATATAACCAAGAAGTACTCACGTGGCTCTACTCCACTATTTAGACCCACGCTCTACAATAGAACTATTAGTGCATAGCGCACAAACGATTTCCAATAAAACACTACGTGCTCAACCTAGTCAAACAGCAGGCACAGACTATCATTTAAAGCAAATAGATGGATATTAATAAGGAAGACACGAGAGACTTTCTTTATTATCTGGTTCTTTTAACATAGTTCTTCCATCACTGGAAGAGGTATATAATATTGAAACAGAAATCGGAATAACATATAACTATCATTTTCGCTAGATGGCAACGGTACTGTCAGGCGATACACCTAACGAGGGAAAAACTTTGTAATTGCAGTGGTCTTTATTTTCTTTTTAACATACATCTACATCAATAATATCTACGCATAAAGGGATACAGGCAAAATGTAATTAGTATTTGACCATTTCGCTACAACATTGCACTTCAGCGGAGACACGCTACTGAATGGGAACACATAATAAAAGTGTACTCCTTGCGCAATAGTAATCTGCTTTTGTATGCATTTTGTTAAGTAAGATAAAATCTATATTTTAATAAAAAAATGTTTCCTGTAATATTTTCGTATGAATTTTGTTAAGTCTGTAAGATAACATTTGTGCATTAATAAAGCAATCGTTCCTTTTAACATTTCAGAAAATAAACGAAATATAATATTGATTTTTTACTAATAAGATAAATACTTCTAAATCAAGATCAAATAGAAATCAGATCTAATTCGCAGTTCATAATTAATATTTCTTAATTAAATTAATAGTTCACCATCTAATTAATAGTTCACCATCAATATTCAAATTGATTGAAAAAGTTAAAATTCAAAAGTTGCGCATTTTTGAAGGTCCAACTCAAAGAAATGTTACTCTGACAGAAAATATACATGTAATCTTTCTCGTAGAAAATTTAAAAAAATTTAATTTCGTGCCGATCCATTTTTTCATAAAATTCAAGAGAAACCTAAAAATCACCAAAAATGTTGTTTTTCTATCCTTTTTACTTTTTCGAGAAGGGAAAAATAATAATTACTTCAACAAGACCGGTATTTTTGTTGAATTGGGAAAATATCAGAGTTGATTAATTATATATTTTAATCATTTTTTTTTTAAACTTTCAGCACGAATTATTTTAAAATTTTGCACTAAATATAAATTAACCGCTTAATTTAATAAATACGAAACCTTGATAAAATATTGAAATAAAATTTTTGTACGCAAAAATTCAATTAACATCAAATAACCACTGAAAGAAAAGGGCACTGAAAAATAGAAAATAATGGAAATACGTTTAAATTACGTAAAATAACGTTTCTGAACATAAATAAATTTGTAAAATACTACCATAACATAAATGAACCGGTGCCAAATCGACACTCTTCTTTCTGTCTGTGCATCCACATGAATGGTATATTTTACATGGCACTAACTGCAAACATTTTCAGCAGTAACAATTTAGATATATAAATCACATTCGTCTTCTAGTTTCACCGTAGTCAATACTTCTAACTTATTTGTATCCTTTTATACTTCGTATCTCTTTTTTTTTAAATGTATAATCTCTTACCTGTCTGTCTACTAATGTTTAATTATTATGCGTTTTTTTTCTACCTGTACTTATTTTCCTACTAGTATTTTAGTTGCTTTATTCCTTTGAATTTTTCTGTATATTCTGACCTACTTATTTACTTTATTATATTCCTGCTTACGTTGAAGAAGTAAAACGGGCTCAAACTAGATGATTTTACTTCTCATTAGTGAAGAGTTTCTGTCACCACCTTACAGCTCATTCATTCTACCCTCATTTATATCCCTCTTAGTTATATCGAAACTTTGAAGACTTTATTATTAGATTATCATCAGACTTATATCACGCAACCCCAATCACGGCACGTATGTTGTTTACTGTTGAGGAATTCTACGGTATACCCATAATAACAGAGAACTGTTCAAATTGAAACTAAAATGAAACTACACTAGGATATAACCGTTCGAATAAAAAAGAATCATCCGAATTGGTTGAATAATTTCAGAGATATGAGTTAGTTACATAAAAAAGTGGCTTTACATAACTTTGTACATACCTGTATACCATAAGCATATATATCTACCTAGTTATTTTGTTATTTCCTTGCTTACGCCAAGACAAGTCCAAGGGGTCTTAATTCGATGAGTTTACTCCTCGTCACCGAAGGTTCCATTTAGCATGTTCCGGCTTCAATATTGTATCCTGATTTTACTAAAGAGCATATTCATTTTACCTTCAGTAGGATCTTATTGGATTATCATTAGACCTATATATGTCATCCAAACACTTATACGGCACCCGTCTATTCTGTAGGTCGAGAAATTCTATGCCGTACGTTCAATTTCCATGGTCAAATTTTAGCAAAATTTCATGAGATCAAACAAGCATACCCAGGTATACCATTGCAAATAAAATATCTTCAAAATCGGTTGATAAATGCCAAAGATATGAGGGGGTGGGGGGGTGGTTATCATGCACAAAAAATGCATTCGAATTGACCACTTCCTCCTTTTTTAGAAAATAATCGATTGTATAGAAAAAATAATAAACGTAATGATTATATAATAAATAGTAAAAAAAAAATAATAAACGTAATAAAATTAAAGATTTAAAAGATAAATAAACTTAAAAGGTCATAGTGACGGTGAATAACCACCTGGTTAAGTAAATATATTTTTTTATGTCATATTCACTTTAATATAATAAAAAATATTGCAGTGGAATAGATAACACTGTAGAACATTATCAAATTTCTATTTTAGACCAATTTTGAACATTCCTGTGTTAATAATTTTAATACCTAGACGCCCATAATACGATATTTAAGCATTTCAAATTCTAGGTGCCTAGACGTCAAGGTTATTGCCACAGTTCTCTTAATAAAATAAGCCAAAAGACCGCAATTTACGACGGTTTAAATGCAAAAACAATTTTCGGTCCTCTTCTCAATATACGATTTTGATTTGAACTACGTGAAACATGTAAAATATAACGTGTCCTGTTTAGAAGATAAACTTCTTTGACAGGCGGAAAGATGAACAAATAGTAATAAATTTCCAACTTGACAATAAGATTCTGTCATAATAAGGTTCCTTCTAGGTCCTTTAGATACGAAACCTTAAAAAAGTCGAATATAAACGCAATTAAGATGATCCAATAAAATTTAACGTGAAAAACTTCAGTGATAAAGCAATATTGCGTTATGTTAACTATGCAAATATAAAATAAGACAAGTTATAAAACAATTTGTTTCTACGTACTTACATACTTCAGCTGCTTCTACATATGTTATGATTGATACTTCTAAGTCCTTGACGTTCACCACATATTCATCACACATAGATTCACAAAGAAACATAACACACCTCTCGTTACGCGTCAACAAATTTAATGGCCGGCACAAAAAAGCCGCGCCCAAGATTCGGCTGCGAGCATACATAAAACGAATTTCGCCATATAGCGCCACGTTTCATTATAATCAATTACAACCCAGCAGTAGCCTGGTAGGCGAAAGCTTTTGGTTACGTTCAACTGGAAATAAGGTTAACTTAGGTTGCCCGACTTAATCCAAAAATGTATGGAAGGTATTGTTTATGTACGTATCTCCGTGCATGTAGGTGAGGGCGAACGGTATTACGCCTTCATTAGGGTTCGCGCGGAGTTTATATTAATTTCATTGCAGTTTAACGTAGAATCACACCAATGGTGGTTGTATTTAAATAATGTTTACTTCTAATTGCTTTCCTGCAGGATCGTCTGAGCCGTAGCACGACTTACACTGAACTCACAGGGAACAGGACGAACTTGGAGATTTGAATTGAATTCTGTTTATGTCGTATTTATTAAATTGGATTAAGATAAGCAGTACATCATTTTTTATTTGGGAATACGGTCATTATACTCATAATTATTGGTAGCATGAATGTATACATGTTATAATTTATTCCCCCAATACATTTGAAAGACGTATTTAACGATACTAAACAATAAGGTATGCGAACAAAATTCACCCCCTACTTTACATCTAGAGGATGTTCTCTAAAAACTTTTTGTTTCATAACATTGTAGGCATTGTGAATAACTACGCCAAGTTTCCGCTTTATAGCAATAAAAGTCTGCAAGTAAAACAACAGTTATATACAGACAGACAGACAGACAGGCAAACATGGTGGAAATAATAGGTAAACCAAAAAAGGAGTCAAAGTAACACAAAAAACCCTGCAAGAAAAGAAGTAAAAACAGATAAGGAAATTTTAATTTATGAACAACATTCAAAATCGTGTATAGATGATAATGTTACAATGTTAAAATTTGAGCCATAATTCAACAAAGCAAACAGTAAAATATTTAAAAAAAGGAAAGATATTAAAGGATGAGAATATAGGAGCAAGTTTCTCGTCACGGACACAGGCCAGCGGCATGCAAAAATTGTCTAAAATACTATAAAGCATCAAGAAAATATGAACTTAGAACAAATTGTTTAACTGTGCAATTATTAATTTCTAGAAATATAGTCATACTTTCTCAAAAGACCAAATATATAAGGAATATATAATTTTGAAGTCTCCATAACTGTTATGTAGTCAATTAGAGGTAATAAAATATTTTGGAAAAGGTGGATTTGCATTTTAAAGAGAATAAATCCCTGAAAATATTTTAAGTGCCTACCTTCCTTTATATTGGTAGAAAAGAGGATAATAAAATTTCAGAAAAATAGTTGCGGTAATTTATTTATGTTCATGTCTGAGAGAAAATTTGGAAATGGAATTTTAGAGCTTTGCTTGGTCCAGAAACTTTACTTTTAGATGTAAATGTCAAAACAAACATCTAGCTATTATATATTTCCAAAAATATGACATATTTTCCGAAGCCAAACAAAACATTTTGTTTATCTTTTAAGTTAATTAGATTTTTTTTGATAATATAATATCTTTATAACATCTAAATACTACGTATATGCTAATTAAAGGATATATTTTTGTAAAATGAACATCAATATCAAATAGCAAGAACTTCAGACTCTAGTATTCAATGGAATGTGCGGGAACCAAAGTCAGTTACTTGAGATAAATATATTTTTTTTCTTTTCTTTCTTGATTTATTTTTTAATCACATGATGAAACTATTCCCTTCAATAATAGAGAAATTATATATGCAATAGTGAAAGGCGCGATCCAAGCAAGAATTGTATAAAGTATCTTTACAAGTAAATCGTGTAAGAAATTTTGCAAGTTTGATCGGAGTGTGATCTTCATCAGAATATTCAGACACATAAAAAGTAAAAATTAAAAATTTAATAACAATAATAAAAATAATCTCAAAAATTAAAAACACAACAGTGTAAAAACTGAAGGGAAAAATAATAAACAAAAAAGTTAGTGTATGCTCGTCATCAAAATTTTTAAATACATTAAGAACTCGCACTGCCAGGATTTTACATTCGTTTAATTTTAAGTATATTTCAATATTTCAACATTTGGAAGCACTTACTTTTATTAAACCATTTATGACTAGCATTATTTTTCTTCACGCAAATATATTGCCCAATAAATTATTCGCAATATCGGAATATCGCAAATTTGAAAGAAACGGAAACATCATACTCAAACCTAGAAAATATAGTAGTGAACTTTATCAAAGAACATTTCTCTCAAGAACTGGATCGCTGGAACATCCAAGAAGTTAAAAGAATAGGCAAGAAAGGTAAAAGACCTAGACCAATAATTGTTACGTTTAGTACACTGGGCACAAAAATTAATTTGTTTAAAAATAGAATTGCACTGAAAAATACCGGTTTCTACATAACGGAGTTCCCACAAAATATTTTAGAGAAGAGGAGAGAACTTCAACAACAAGCTAGAGTTGAATAGGAAAAGGGTAACCTTGTAAAAATAAAATACTTGTCGTATGTTATGCTTGTCATAATTGAAAAAAAACAAAACGGCTGTCAATAACAAAAGAATGCTCTCAACTTCTCCTGAAAACAGTACCACAAAGGGAGCTGGAACAAAAACAAATACACAGGCTAGCAAGAAAAATAAATCACAAACACAATTAAGAAGAACTTCAAGCCTATCGGAAGGTGTTTTAAAACCAGGCATGCTGAACTATTTGATTGATAAGAATACGAACAACCCATCAGATCTACAACAAAATAACAACATAAATAAATAGCAATCACCCCCCCTCTCGCAACGCCAACATACAACAACCACTATCAAAAAACAAAATTCATCCTCCAAGCCGGCTGGTCACCGTGGAGGATCATGACCAAAACCCTCCAAATAACCCTTCGATAAATGTAACAACCTCATAAAAAAACGTTATATATTATGACATACAACATTAAAACACTTTCTTCATACGAACGTTTGATAGAACTAACGAAGCTCTTAGAGATATTAAATACGACATATTAGAATTAGCTGAAACACGACGTATGGGAAATAAAATCGAAGAATATGACAGCGTAATCAAGGGAAAACTGGCTCAATTTGGAGGAGGCCTTTACCTGTTTCAGAATAATTTTGTACCTATAATACTTTAATATAATTTTTCTAACATATTTATATTTTAAACTGTAATTACAATTACTAACTACTATATAATAAACTACAGATTATCTTTTTTCAATAAGTACTAACAAAATA
Organism: Druceiella hillmani; assembly: GCA_039881145.1. Classification (NCBI taxonomy): domain Eukaryota; kingdom Metazoa; phylum Arthropoda; class Insecta; order Lepidoptera; family Hepialidae; genus Druceiella; species Druceiella hillmani. The sequence goes on from JAYKKI010000014.1 coordinate 19,810,387, forward strand.
AATTAACTTTGTAAACTAACAATTTTGGAAGAAATAAAAGGCTTTTTTATTTTTTATTTTTATTTATTTATTAAATACTTGTAGGACCTTATTTATGCCTGTACGGACGCGCACTCGCCCATATATAATAATTACGTATTTGCGTTTTTATTTAATGTCTGTAAGTAGAAATCTAAATACACCATAACTCAATATTAATACGTTTAAATAACAATGCGCAGTTAGCACTTTGGCGCTTTAGCACTATATTATTAAGTAAGAACTTCGCTACATTTTAGAAAGTTCACAATTAATAATACCCTTATTTCCCATAGCAATAATTTGTTTCTCATTTTTTATCTTTTGCTGTAATACATATACGAGTTGTACAAAAGAATGACACATATATCTTCAATGTACTGTCATTTCTTGTCAATACAGAACAAACCAAAAACTGTAAGAAGGCCGACAGCAGCTCGTTAATTGGCCGCGGAAGAACGTGTAATAAACTAAAGAGGAAAGTTGAATGTGGAGGAAATAGTAAAAGCTAAAACAAAGAGGGTAAATCCCTTAAGGCATTGATTGATTGATGATTTAACAAACGTTTTCGTAGTTACATGCTTTTCGACAGTACACTAGGATAGGATTCGATCCGTTAGTTATGCCGGTGATTATTTGGGCCGGAAAAAAATGAGTGGGAAATGTGGGTTAATGTATTACACGGTTCATTCGACCACTAGCTCTGATTATGTTTTACATCTTGTTACTTGACCTAATTAATTAACATTGACCAATCTACAAAGACAAAACAGGGATCTAAATGGAATTATAGGTGAAATATTCAGGTTAAGAGAAACGGTTTTAACTTAATTAAACCTTTAAAGAAATATATTACTTATTTAATAGCAACTTGACTTAATAACGCGTATTTATGAAATAGGAAGAAATTTGTTTTTTTTTAAACGCATTAGAGTTAATTTAAATTATTTCATTGTAAATCGTTATTTTAATTATTTCTTTAAACATCAGACAGTTCTGGAATATTAGTTTGTATTATTAAGGTTATTTTTTGCAATCAAACTTTAGAAGTTTGAAACTTTTTAATCTAGTTTATAAAAGTAAAGTGTTTTGCCAATTAGTTTTTATATAAGATTTTAGACATTTTTTACTCAAAAATAGGAAGATAGCTTAAATGTTATTTTGATAAAATATTCTTACATTTCGATTGAACTCGAATATAAATCTGCATAGGTTTCGTAAGCCTTTTTATTGATTCACAATTCATAATTGAGATAAAACTTGTAAGTTTGAGTTAGATTTGAAATTCCTTTCAATAAAATACATTTCCGTGGAATCTTCTTCTGCCAGATTTTGATCTTGAATTTAATTTTTGTTTTGGTCCATAATTTAGATTTCCAAGAAAGCCATGAAATTTATTTAATTCTCGACAATTCTTGAGCTGCAATACTTTTTCTTTCCTATTTTTTAACTTCCTATTGCCAAATGTGAAAAAACTTTAATTGGTTGAAGTTATGCGATGCATCGAACCATTTATTTACAAACGTAATAAGATAGAAAAAAAAACAAAATTTATTAATGAAATTTCTAAATTAAGAGAAACGGTAAATGTTCTTAACAACATGTCAATTTCTACAATCATGACAACTGAAAGTGTAAATGTTAGACTTTTTCACGTCTACTGTTATACTTCTTATCACTTCTCTCCTTGTGTGTTTTTTTAATTTAAGCTTATGCTAAGAAAGTAAATACACAAATTTTTAAATATTCTGAAGAAATTCTTGTTTGAGCCAAGTTATCGAGAAATAATAGTTTCACAACAAAAGGCTTAAATTATTTTGGACTCTCATAATATTATATTTACCGTTGCTCAAGAATGTCATACTAACCGTTTATCCATTGTCACATTAATCGTTTGTCTGTTGTCACATTAAGCATTGTTTACATTGACCGTTTTGTCGTTGTTATATTGTTGGTCGTTGATAAAAACCAAACGTCATTTTTTTCAAGTCATTTGATATTGTGTTAACTTTTCACTCTTCATAAAGTGCATAAAGTGTGATTACCTTCAGCATAAGTAAAAATTCTCCATAGAATACCTTCTCATGACGAGAAATCGAGAAAATTTTACTGTCTTTAAAAAGATATACCTATGAATATTATTAATGGATCACTTTTAGTATTTATATTAGATTATTAATGGATCATTAATGGATCACTCAGCGATATTATAATTAAACAATACATATATCAAATTACAATTCGTATCCATGAAATTGAAACTATACAAAAATGAAAAGGAATAAATTTTCCACTCTTAATAAATGGGATACATTATCACTTTGTTTTTTCCAGAATTTTCATTCGGTATTTCCAAAATTGGAAGTTTTGAGGAATAAACGAAATATATGTTTATTGAACAGGTTTTCTTTCATCTTAGTCTAATTAAACATTTTACACACAAAGACCATTGTTTGTTTTTTGAGGTTAATCCACCATATGTCCTATATGATCCTGTTATTAAAAAACATTTCCTCTTCCTTTCCTCATATATTTGAACGTTTTTGTGACTCTATTCATTTTGGTTTCGATTTAAAGATTATTTTATCGATCGATCGAATAGTACAAACAGATAAATGAACAACAAATCACTTAAATCTACGTAAATTAAAAAAAACCATCGAACCCGTATTCATTTAAGTCCTAATCAGGCATCGTAAAATATTTCCTGAGTCATGATGGTTTGCTACTTTAGCATAACAACGAGATCTGAAGTTTAAAATCTGCAACCGCACTAGAATTTGTTTTAAATTTTGGGTAAAATCCGATATAACAAGCGTCTTAAAATATATTGCCTGAGTTGACCACTAACAATGACTTCTGATGAGAAAATTGTCACCCACGTTCCGTTAAATCGTGGGATTGTTAATTTCCAAAGCTGTAATTTATGTAATTATATATCAGATACTACTTATTACAGACTATCTAACATATATTATCCAATTTAGTTAATCTTCTTTTCTATCAGTATCAACAACTTCAAGATATATAGACAATTACGGACCTTTATTTTACGCGTATTCTGAATATCTTCCTACATCTAGGTATTCATCTATATCAACAGTGTACATTGTTTACATATCCATTACATCGACACTATCGTTAAATAAGGAAATACAAGTAACGATGGTAAAATATAACACTATGATACAAAAATGTACCCTTTTTAATTTGCACCGATTTGTATAAGAATTGTGATTCACATTATGACATAATTTAAAACAAATGAATTAACAGTTTGTTTAACCACATTACACGTAATTCAAGGAATATCACTAGATTACTACACTCATGTCAGATTGTTAAATATTCTCCTTTGATTATTTACCTGGCCGTATCTCTGACGGATAGGATTTCTAGCCAGCAAGTTAGGTATAATATTTTCACAGTTTATTAACTATGTACATAACCAGGGAAACTTTTATGTGAATAAAACATCGTAACGCCGCTAAGCACCCGCGCGGTGCTCAATTTGTCGGTTAATTAGACGTCGGTCATTATAATTAAGGTCAGTCGGGCTGCAGGACAATACGCCGTGAGATACGGTACCGTTACTTGTGAGTTATGGCACTAAACATTGTTTCCAGCTTGGCCAGCCTGGGTCGTTATGTGTTGACGTTAATTATAAACCGCATGGTGCTGGGAGAGGCAGGTCGCTCTGAAGATAATAGTTGGGGACATTCATAGTAAAGTTACTTAAAACGAATTGTACAATTGTATTGGTAATGATGTAATTACTATTTTTTTCAGTCGTGAATAATTTGTTTAATTTTTTGAAGTCGTTAATAATTTTTTGAAACTGAACTTGAGTAATGCTAAAAAGAAGAAATTTTTCTTCGTATATTTATTGGTAACTTACACAGAAAATATAGACAGTGATAAAGCCTAGTAAAATAATTTTGTGGTCTATTAAGTAATATGATGGATACATTTATGGCAATACAGTTGGTTATATTTTGTAAAGATAAAAGACTAGGAATAAAAAATACGTTAAACAAAGAAAAATGACGCTTCAAATGTTTATATGGCTATCATAAGCTGCTTAAACCACTAAATATTCATTAGTATGATGCTCGATGGAAATAAAATGGTCTACGAAAAGGTTAGGACACTATACACATATTTTCATTAAATAAATCATGGCAAATAATTTTATAATTCAAGTAGCTTTGATGTTTATCTTAGTGTTATATTTATATATATTTATACACACACACATATATATATATATATATATATATATATATAGTGCGTAAAAAAATAGTATAAAATATAAAGCGTAGTTTATAGAAAATTATAAAGTTTATTGAAAAAAGAATATTCAAGCATTCACGAGTCAATAGAATAGTTCCAAAATGCTCGATCGAGAGTTATCCAAAAGATGAAGTATGCGGTAAATAATCCGATAAAAACATATTATTACATATCCATATTACTGCTTTGCCGCTACGCCTAGGTTATTTCTGAATCCTTTCTACGATATAAAACTATTTACTTTGTGCTGCGCATTTTTGAAGGTCCAACTCAAAAAAATGTTACTCAGACAGAAAATATACATGTAATCTTTCTTGTAGAAAATTTTATAAAATTTAATTTCATACTGAACCATTTTTTCGTAAAATTCAAGAGAAACCTAAAAATCACCAAAAATGTTGTTTTTCTATCCTTTTTACTCTTTGGATAAGGGAAAAATAATAATTACTTCAACAAGACTGGTATTCTTAATATCAGAGTTGATTGATTATATACTTTAATCTTTGTTTTTTTTAAAAAACTTTCAGCACGAATTATTTTAAAGTTTTTCCCTAAATATAAATTAACCGCTTAATTTAATAAGTATGAAACCATTCAACTTGAATAAAATATAGAAATAAAACTTTTTTACGCTAAAATTGAATTGACATCAAATAACCACTGAAAGAAAAGTGCACTGAAAAATAGAAAATAATAGAAATACGGGTACTTAGTTGGAACTTTTACGGTAAAATATCGTTTCTGAACATAAATAAATTTGTAAAATACTACCATAACATAAATGAATTGGTGCCAAATCGACACTCCTCTTTCTATCTGTGCATCTACATGAATTTTACATGACACTAACTACAAACATTTTCAACAGTAACAATTTAGATATATAAATCACATTCTTCTTCTGGTTTATTTGTACCTTTTTATACTTCCCCTCTCTTTTTTTATAAAGTGTATAATCTCTTACCTATCTGTCTACTAATGTCTAATTATTATGCATTTTTCTATCTGTACTTATTTTCCAACCCACCTGCTAATATTTTAGTTGCTTTATTCCTTTATATTTATCTTTATATTCTGACCTATTTATTTACTTTATTATATATTTGCTTACGTCCAGACGTGAAGAAGCAAAACGGGTTCAATAATTCTACCCTGATTTATATCCCTCTTAGTTATATCGAAGACTTCATTATTAGATTATCATCCGACTTATACCACGGTACGTATGCTGTTTACTGTTGAGGAATTCTATGGTATATCCATATTTTATCTGTTCAAATTGAAACTGAAATGAAACTACACGGGGGATATACCCGTTCGAATAAAAAGAAAGAATCATCCGAATTGGTTGAATAATTCCAGACATATGAGTTAATTACATAAAAAAGTGGTTTTACATAACTTTGTACATACCTACATAACTTTGTACATACCCATAAGCGTATATACCTACCTAGTTATTTTGCTATTTCCTTGCGTACCCCAAGACAAGTCAAAGGGGTCATAATTCGATGAGTTTACTCCTCGCCACTGAAAGTTCCAGTTACCATGTTCCGACTTCAATATTGTACCCTGATTTTGCTAAAAAGCATAGTCATTTTGCTTTCAGTAGGATCTTATTAGATTATCATTAGACCTACATATATCATCCAAACTCTTATACCGTACCTGTCTATTCTGTAGGTTGAGAAATTTTATGTCGTACGTTCATTTTCCATGCTCAAAATCTAGTAAATGTTTATGAGATCGAACAAGGAGTTCAAACTCAAGGGGGGGGGGAGCAACCCTTGCAAACGAAAATGTCATCAAAATCGGTTGATAAATGCCAAATATATGGGGTATCATAAACAAAAAATACAGTCGAATTTACAACCTCCTCCTTGTTTAGAAATCAATTGAAAAGAATCGATTGTATAGAAAAAATAATAAACATAATACATTTAAAGATGTAAAAGATAAAAACATTTAAAAAGCCATAGTTACGGTGAATAACCACCTGGTTATGTATCTGTATTTTTTTATGTCACATTCACTTTAAAATAATAATGGTTTATTTAATTATATAAACACTATTTTAAAGTGATTTTATAGACCATAACTAAAAAAATATACTTGTGTTGCTCACAATTTATAACTATTGCAGTGGAACAGATAACAGTGTGGAACATTATGAAATTGCTATTTTCGACCTATTTTTAACATTTCTGTCTTGATAATTTTAATACCTAGATGCCGATAATACGATATTTAAGCATTTCAAATTTTATTTTTAATAAAATAAGCCAAAAGAGCTGTCTTTACAACGGTTCCAATACAAAAACAATTTTCGGTCCTCTTTTCAATATACGGTTTCGAGTTGAGCTATATAAAACGTGTAACATTTAACGTATCCAGTTTAGGAGATAAAACTCTTTGACAGGTGGAAGGACGAACACATAGTAACAAATTTCCTACATGACAACAGGGTTCTGTTACAATAAGTCGAATATAAACGCAATTAAGATGATCCAACAAAATTTAGCGTGAAAAACTTCAGTGATAAAGCAATATTGCGTTATTATTAATATATATAAAATATGCAAATATAAAAAAGACAAGTTATAAAAAAGGAAACCTGACTGACTCACACTGACGATAATTTGGCATTGTTTAAAAAAAAACACTTTGGTTCTATGTACTTACACACTTCAGTTGCTTCTATATATTATGATTGATACTTCTAAGTCCTTGACTTTCACCACATATTGATCACAAAAAGATTCACAAATTAAAATAACGCACCACTCGGCACACATTAACAAATTTAATGGCCGGTACAAACAAACCGCTCCCAAGATTCAGCTGCACGCATACATAAAAGGAATTTCGCCAAATAGCGCCACGTGTCTTTATAATCAATTACAGCCCAGCAGTAGCCTGGTAGGCAAAAGCTTTTGGTTACGTTCAACTGGAAATAAAGTTAACTTAGGTTGCCCGACTTAATCCAAAAATGTATGGAAGCTATTGTTTACGTACGTATCTCCGTGCGTGTAGGTGAGGGCGAACGGTATTACGCCCTCATTATGGTTCGCGCGGAGTTTATATTAATTTCATTGCGGTTTAACGTAGAATCACACCAGTGGTGGTTGCATTTAAATAATGTTTACTTCTAATTGATTTCCTGCGGGATTGTCTGAGCCGCAGCAAGATATACACTGAGCTCATAGGGAAAAGAATGAACGCGGAGATTTGAATTGAATTCTGTTTATGTCGTATCCATATACTTTGATTAAAATAAGCAGTACACCATTTTTTATTTGGGAATACGGTGATTATTCTCAAAATTAATAGTAGTATCAACCATGTTATAATTTATCGCAATAAATAATAGGTAAACCAAAAATGGAGTCAAAATAACACAAAAAAATCCTACAAGAAAAGAAATAAAGAGAGACAAGGAAATTTAAATTTATGGACAACATTCAAAATCGTGTATAGATAAAACCTAAATTTAATCCACAATTCGACAAAGTAAACAGGAAAAAATTTTAAAAAGAGGAAAGATATTAAAGGGTGAGAATATAGGCGCAAGTTTCTCGTCACGGACACAGGCCAGCGGCATGCAAAAATTGTCTAAAATACTATAAAGCATCAAGAAAATATGAACTTAGAAAAAAATGTTTAACTGTGCCATTATCCATACCTGGCAAAGTTGGCAAAGTTGGATTTGCATTTTAAAGAGAATAAATACCTGAAAATATTCTGAATGCCTACCTTTCTTTATACTGGTAGAAAAGAGGATAACAAAATTTCAGAAAAACAGTTGCGGTAATTTATTTATGTTCATGTCCGAGATAAAATTTGGGAATGGAATTTTAGAGCTTTGCTCGATCCAGGAGACCTTTACTTTTAGATGTAAAATGTCTAAACAAAAATCCAGCGATTATATATATCCAAAAATATGACATATTTTCTGAAGCCAAACAAAACATTTTGTTTATCTTTTAAGTTAATTAGAATCTTTTTGATGATTTAAAATTTTATGACATCTATATACTACGTACATGCAAATTAAAGGATATACTTTTATAAAATGATACTTCAATATCAAATAGCATGAACATCAGACTCTAGTATTCAACGGAATGTACGAGAACCAAAGTTAGTTACTCGAGACAAATATAATTTTTTTCTTTTCTTTCTTGATTTATTTTCTAATCACATGATGAGACCATTCCCTTCAATAATAGAGTAATTATACATGCAATAGTAAAAGACGCGACGCAAGCAAGAATTGTGTAATGTTTCTTTATAAGCAAATCGTGTAAGAATTTTTTTAAATTTTACCGGAGTGTGTTTTACGTAGTATATCTTCATCAGAATATTCAGAAACTTTGTATGTTTCTGAATATTCTGTTGTTGCTGAATGTTTCTGAAGTAAAAATTAAAAATTTAATAACAATATAAAAATAATCTCAAAAATTAAAAATATGACAGTGTGTACAAACTGAAGTGAAAAATAATAAACAAAAAAGTTGCTCGTGATAAAAATTTATAAATATATTTAGAACTCGCATTGCCAGGATTTCATGTTCATTTAATTTTAAGTATATTTGAATATTTCAACATTTGGAAGCACTATTATTTTTATTAAACCGTTTATTAATATTATTATTTTTCTTCATGTAAATATATTGCTTAATAAATTATTCGCAATATTGGAATATCGCAAATTTCTCAAAAACTCTAATATGTAAAATCATTATTACAAATTTTCGACAAATTGTGGATAATTAAGAAACTTTAAGCAATTTTTTTGCAATTTAGTATTTTCTGTTAATTAATTTTTAGATTATTAATATTATGAAATATACTGGTCAATAAGCTCCTATTGATGTACTAAATTTCAACTGTTCACGTCAAACTGTTTCTGAGACACACGACTATAACACACGGACATACGAACGCGTGCGTGCACGGTCTTATAAGGTTTTCTTTTTTTCATTTTGTTGTAAGAAATTTTAAATAAACCTTACAAGTGTTAGTAGAACTCCTACTATGAAAGGACCGTACACATACAGTTACCCATAAACATTTAAGTGTCCATAGCATTTCTTTTAAAATATTCACAAATTTTATTTCTTTACAATGCAAATGTATTGCCTATTACATGTATCAAAGGCGTTAAAACAGTGTATATTTAATTAATGTAATTTCTCACTATCTAAATTTATAAGTTCATTGCCAACTTTATCTCTCACTGACACAATAAACATACATTTTATTGTGCAGAATTATTTTTACGGTTGATAAATATCTTGCATGGAGATTCTGTGAACTTTTTATATATCAAGTATATGCCATAAGCTGGGCAACTATTATTCGTAAACCCCACCTACTTAGCTCTAATAAGCTTACTTACTTGTGATAATTTATCTTTTAATTTATATATACACTGCTATTCTAAATGCTATGTAAATTTTGGTTTAGCTATTATAGGGTGGGGACATGTAACTCTTACAAAAATATCCAGTTTGACGCTTAATATTTTGTACACGGATCCCTCTATTGAAAATATATCGACATTCCCCAATATATTTGAAAGACGTATTTAACAATAATAGAACTAAAGAGTGAGGTAAGCGAACAAAATTCAACCCCTACATCTAGGGGATGTTCTCTAAAAACTTTTTCAAAGATTTTGTCTCATAACTTTGTAGGCGTTGTGAATAACTACGCCAAATTTCAGCTTTATAGCACTAAAAGTCTGCAAGTAAAACAACGGTTACAAACAGATAGATAGACAGACAGGCAAACATGGCGGAACTACAAATGTTCCTTGTTTAGCTATGGAACCATACAAAGTTTTCAAAATTTACATGTTTTCAATATATATTTGACATTATTTTTTTTTTATTTTTGCCAATTACCGCCAATTTTTTAAGTTTCCGTAATAACTATGATTTCATTATGTCCACTCGTTCATCAAAGCCTCATATTTATGGAATTTTAGACCTTGATATTAATATCCATTAACAATTTCAGTAGATATAGATAATTGCAGAACCGTATTTATGCGTGTTCAGACGCGCACTCGGCCATTTATAATAATTACGCATTAGCGTGTTTATTTAATGTCTGCAAGTAGAAATATAAATACACCACAACCCATTATTAATACGTTTAAATAAAAATGCACACATTAGCACCATATCATTATGTAAGAACTTCTCTACATTTTAGAAAATTCACAATTCATGTATGCGTTAATAATACCCTTATTTCCCATAGCAATAATTTTTTTCTCATTTTTTATCTTTTACTGTAATACCAGTTGCACAAAAGAGTGACACAAATAGATTGTAAATAATATCTCCAATGTACTATCATTTCTTGTCAAGAAGGAATAAACCAAAAACTGTGCGAAGGTCGACAGCAGCTCGTTAATTGGCTGCGGAAGAAAGTGTAATAAACTAAAGAGGAAAGTTGAATGTGGGAGGAAATAGTAAAAGTTAAAACAAAGAGGGTAAATCCCTTAAGGGATTGATTGATTGATGATTTAACAAACGTTTTCGTAGTTACATGCTTTTCGAAAGTACAGTAGGATAGGATCCGATCCGTTAGTTATGCCGGTGATTATTTGGGCCGGACAAAAATAAAGAGGAAATGTGGGTTAATGCATTATACGGTTCATTCGATCGCAAGCTTTGATTATTCAATACATACTGTCACTTGACGTAATTAATTAACATTGATTAATCTGCAAAGACAAAACAGAGATCTAAATGGAATCATAGGTGAAATATTCTGGTTAAGAAAAACTGTTTTAACTTAATTAAACCTTTAAAGAAATATATCGCTTATTTAATAACTTGACTTAATAACGCGTATTTATGAAATCGGAAGAAAATAATCAATAATTTATTTGAAATTTTAATTATTTCTTTAAACATCAGACAGTTCCGAAATATTAAGTTTACATTATTAAGGTTATTTTTTTAAAAGCTTGAAAGTTTTTCATCTAGTTTATAAAAGTAAAATGTTATGCCATTTTATTTTTATATCTGGTTTTAGACATTTCTTCTGAAAAATTTGGAAGATGGCTTAAATCTTATTCCGCTCAAATGATTAAATCGCCTAGGACTCTTATTATTAAATTGCCTAAACTTAGGACTCCTGTTATTGGTTAAGATTAGTTCTATCTCAATTGAATTCGAATATAAATGTTTGTATAGGTTTTGTAATTCTTTTTATTAATTCACAATTCAAAAATGAGATAAAACTCCTTTCAATAGAATTCATTTTCCTAGATTTTTCTTCTGCCAGATTTTGATCATGAATTTAATTTCTGTTTTCATCCGTAATTTCGATTTACAAAAAAGCCGTAACATTTAGTTAACTCTCAACAATTTTGGAGCTGCAATACTTTTTCTTTCATATTTTTTAATTTCCGATGCGAAAAAATTTAATTGGTTAAAGTAATGCGATGCGTCGAACCATTTATTTACAGATGTAATCAGATAGAAAAAGAAAAAGAAAACAAAATTTACTAATCGAATTTCCAAATTAAGAGTAATTTCACATTACCCTTTTTTCCATTGGAACATTGGTGTTTGTCCGTTTGTCCGTACGTTCGTTGTTACATTGACCGCTTTGCCGTTGTTGTATTATCCGTCGTTGACGGGTCTCTTGTTAACATACTTTATAACTTTCTACTCTTCATAAATTGCATAAAGTGTGATTACCTTGAGGACAAGTAAAATTTCCCTATAGAATGCATAGAATCATGACGAGAAATCGAGAAAATTGTAATGTCTTTAGAAAGACATACCTACGAATGTTATTAATGGATCCCTTAAATATAATTTGAGAATATCTACTGCCCATTAATAATTTGATTTTATTATTCCCTCACTCGGCGATATTATAATTAAACAATATATATATCAAATTTCAGTTTCTTTCCATGAAATTGAAACTGTACAAAAATGAAAACGAATAAATTTTCCACTCTTAATAAATGGGACACACTGACACTTTTCAGTAATTTTCATCCGATATTTCCAAAATTGGTAATTTTAAAGAATAAACAAAAAATATATTTATTAACCAGGTTTTCACGTTAAAGTGCCATTAAACATTTTAAACACAAAAGAACATTGCTTTTTGAGGTTATTATTCTATTAGGTGTCCTATATGATGCTGTTACATACAAAAATTTACCAATTTTTCATCTCCTCCTTCCCTTATATGTTTGAACGCCTTTTTTAACTCTATTCTTTTTGGTTTCGATTTAAAGATTAGTAATACACAAACGGATGAATGAACAACGAATCATTTAAAAAACCATCATACCCGTATCGGTTCAAGTCCTAATCAGGTATCATAAAATATTTCCTGTGTCATGATGGCTTGCCACGTCAGTATAACAATGAGGTCTGAAGTTTAAAATCTGCTTATCACTGCATTAGAATTTCTTTTCAATTTTGGTAAAATTCGATATAATAAGCTTCTTAAAATATTCTGTTTGAGTTGCCCACTAACAATAACTTCTGACAGGAAAATTGTTACACACATTCTGTTAAGATTTGGAAATGTTAATCTCGAAAGTTGTAATTTAATTATGTGTACGATGCTATTTATTACAGACTATCTTACATATATTATCAAATCTAGTTAATATCGGGTTATATTCATGACTATAAAAACAAATTTAGTCGCTAAATTTTAAGATCGATCTCACTTTATCAATATGTATTCTATATTTATATTATGTATTTCGTTAATAATTCTGTTCCAGTGGAGTCATAACTAACATTTTTATTTTTTCAGATTATAATTCTTAGAATATTTTAATACGAGCCCCGTTTATTGAAATTATTATTCAAAAATATCAATCGCACGTATATCTAGTAATTGTTTTGCTTCTATGACTAAGTATTTTCAATCGATTGAATGTGGATTAACAATACATGTAATTTCATTAAACCGCGTCATTGTGATAGGTGAAAAATTGGTGAAAACCTGCGTTCTTATAATTATGTGTTTGAATCTAACCAATCTAGATGGAATCGTTTTGCTAAAGTTGTTTTATAACAGTATTGCTTTTTAGTGTATTAGACCAAAAAAATAATATTATTATAAAATTATCTACTGCTTTCACTAATAATTTTTTTTCCTATTATTATGGAGAAAATTGGGCTGTACGATAAAATAAATTAAATTAATTAATAATTTCTATGCGAAGATTAAAAAAAATATAATTATAAAATTAGAAATCCGTCCTTTCTTAATTATTATTGCAGACAACAAATTAGAGAGTATAGCAGAAGCTGACCACTCATCGACGCCTTTCCGTAGATTGAGGCTCTATAAAATATGACAAAAAGTGTACATAGATTTACATGAAAGGGCTGTTATAAAACTATATTGTTATATTAAACGTAAATACTCTTCGAATATGGTCTGTGAACCCAAAAAACAATTTCTTTCAATCTTTGTCTATAATTTAATTCTTGTGTCACGCAAAAACTAATAGACGGTCTTGAATGGAACTTTCACTGCCAAAGCATTTTGCGTTTAAATTAAAATTTAGGCTATTTTTGTACCTTTCCAATATTTACTAATTCCTAATCCTTGTTTGTCTGTTTGTAGAGCATGACATAAAACTGCTAAACCGGTTTATATTTTTACTGAGATAATGATTATATTACAGATTAAAATCTGAAGTACAATTATATTAATCTGTAATTTTGAGACTTAAACGTACATATAATGAGATATAAGTCAATATGTGTTGAATTTAGAAACATATTACCTCAAATAAGGGGTGGGGGTAAAGTCCTTGAAGAATTAAATATTGATAATTTCGGCTTGCAAATTAATCTCAAAACACTTGTCAAGAACTAATGAGAAATGAAAGTAATTGGACGATGATTGAGTGGGAGGTATATCCTTCTTATTCCTCATGCCAAAAAATATTTTCATTATTAAAAAAAAATTAGTTTATGGTCAGTTACGTCAGCTAGGTGAAGTTGGATTGTGTTCGATTAAATTAGTATCATGTTTCTGAATGTTTACCATCATTTTTATTTAGGCCAATCGTAACTTTGAAATGAAAAGAGCATTATTAGGGAAAAACTTCACCGCGCAAATAAAAACATTCTTCAGTGATAATGTTGGCGGAAGCCATTACATAATAAGACTGACACATCATTCTTAGATAAGAAATTATTTAAATAATTTCATGTTTTAAACCATTGCTTTACCAAATTATAGAAGTACCAATACTCAAAACGATAATGTATAATGTTGGTACAAAGTAGGAAAATATCGAGATGGTGATAAAAACGTAAACTTATACCGGCAAAGTTAAAACTGCTAAATATATAAAATACTTATCAGAATTAAACGCACACACATATTTGATTAAATCCCGTTCGTGTTTCACAGCGGTCGGCACGGAAGTTTTTATCAGTATATTTACTCTTTAGAAGATGAGAGGTCGAAAGGTCAAATAAACCTCTAGATTATTTACCATAGAAATGACATAAAACCCTACTGACCTCCATTTGTAAAGGTTTTGTGGCATGAGCTCGGCCTTATCGCGTTCAATTACAATGAACCGCCCTGACCTCCGGCCTCTCCACGGTTTGTATCTTACGTTTGACTAAAGAAATATTCTGAATTTTTTTAAAACAAATGACCTTGTATATTTTGAACCAGCAATACCCGAGGAGACAGAGATATTTTTTATGAAAATAAAAAAAAAAAATATTTATATAGGCAACAGCACTTATATCATATAGCCTATGTTGCTACTTTTAAAGTAGATGGTAAACAATTTCATAGATGAAATGACTTCATATTTATTTCAACGAATTTCTTTTGCCTCAAGTATTCTATTCCATTTGCCAATGCAGTTTTTGAAAATTATTAAACTTTTTTCAATTTCGTCATTATATCTAATGTTTTCGATATCGATAAGTTTCCCTGTATTACTGACCAAATCTCTACTTTGACATTCTGAATAAATATTAGCATACTCCTTAGAATATCATAATTGACATCATAACTTATTTCAAATTAACACGGAAGAAAAATAAGGAATATTTTAAGCAACATTTTAATAATAATATTAATGCTTATCGTCATACATACGGAACATTTTAAATTTTCTGAAGTTTATTACAATTATTGCAATGACTTGCGTTACACGAATATATTTAATTAGGTGAGTCATCGATTTATAAGCTAAGCATAGTGGCGTATTAAAATTTTGCTGACGAAGAACTTCTCTTAACTTTAGCCTTCTCAAAAATTCGGAAGCACCATAAATTAACAAAGAATCACGGATAAATCAATCGCCTTAGTCCGCACTTCTCACCAGCTTAAATATTTCTTAAACAAACTTTTATTTCGCAACCACTCCCAGTGGCGGAGTTTACAAGAACTCGCGTTCGGAGACGCGTCTCCCATAATCCGATACTCGAGACCATAAATTGTATTCTTTAAGTTACAAACGTTAGTGCAATTTTAGTATGAAACATCCTTGTGAAATGTCGCGCCACGGATAATGATTAAGCCGAAGAAAGACGTTTCAAGCTTAATAGTAAAATCTTATCCGACGTTTAGTAAGGCGACGCGAAGATTTACGCAATTAATAACTCCATTCGCTTGGACGCCCGAACTCGCCGATCCTCAGCACACCGTCCGTCGGCTTCAGCTTTTTGCGGGTTAGATGTTAACGTTTTTGCTTTAGAACCGACGGCGTCATACTAATTAAAGGCAAATTTTGTCCATTTAGTTTGTAATTTTTCTTAAGTCTTGCATGATGCGAGGCTCTGATATTCGGCAGGGCGCAGTTGTCTAGTGTTAGTATCTACACCGTACCGTCGCCACACCGCCAGGTGCATGCTTGTGGCAGAATGTGGCGTTGGAACTATAATTTCTGCTCACAAAGTGACGAAAGCTATCTAAATTAAAGAAATATGAGCTAAGATTCGAATCCTTACATCAATGTAAACCGTAGTAACATTGCAACCTCGTTATAATGAGAAAAGTTGTCCTAAACGTGAAGTGTTCCCCTTTCGGTTAACAACTTGGTTTAAGTGCATATTCTAAATCAATATTCTCACAGATGTTGGATTTAACTACTTCAGAGTCTTTTTAAATCGTTACAGAGTTAAATTAAGTTCTATCTAACATTTGGTTTTCATTTTAAGTTTGAGGAATAAGCAAATAAGTCTCGAAATTCGTATGGTTGCAGAGAAGTCTAAGAAGTGGGCAGTCCGTACTTAAAATTAAAACCGATTTATTTTACAAATAAATCTGATGTTTTACATTCATGCACCTATTGAAACATATTGAAATTAGGATTTTTTATTAAGAACCAAGCCTTAGAAAGCAAATTACGAGTCCCAAAAATGAATATTTGTATATTTTAATAAAGAAGAATTAAAACTATTATGATAGTTTAGCTCGTATCTACATTTGACAATAATTCATTTGACATACTGGTTCCGTATATACATTTTCAGATACTAACATTTTAATTCGATGTCGAGTTGTATTAGGAATATATCTATTCAACTACTAAAGGAAAAATTCTAAATTTCAACGTTTACATGCTAGTACATAGCCTAATTTATTGATAGTTTTCCTTATATACATATTTTCTAATGCTTGTAATAGTTATATAATAATAATTTCTTAATACAAATAATATTGTGTTTTCCTTAAGTTGTGTCACCAGCATTAAAAGTATAGATTAGCATATAAAAGTTTCCACAATTGTGCAATTTATGAAGTTGAACTGCGTAATTGTCAGGTGATAAAATTTAGTGTTTTTTGAAATAAATTCTATTAGTTACACTAATTATGAAATTTCTGTATCAATATGTAAGTAGTTTATATGTTTGTTACAATAATTTCAACAATAACGATATCTGTTCAGACTATGTCTGAAAATCGCATTGTACATAGATTTGCGTTATAAATTTTTCCATGAATGTACCGGATGTTCGCCAAATGCGGATCTCTTTCCATTCTCTTTTGGCTTGATGTAATAATTAGACTTTATATAGTAATTATAAGTATGCTTCATCATTTCACGTCCATCCAGTAGAGTCCTACAAGTTCTACAGTTTATACCTATGTGCATGAATTTTTATATTTAGATATATAAGATGGTTAGCGCAATAAATATAATATACAATTAATTTGGAAATATTAAGAAAACTCTTTCACAAAAATCTTTAATATACCTCTCCGTACACGTAAAGTGAAGGCAAACATTTTTTACGCGGTTAGTTTTGCTGTTTTTGGAAAGGAGCAAAACTAACCAGAACTAACCAGTCAACCGAGCATTAGAAAAATTCGAAAAAAATGCTAAGTGGAAAATAATCTAAATAGAATTTTGAATTAAATCGATACTATTTAACCGAAATTTTGTTTCGGTTAAATTATATCAACAACTTCAAGATATATAGCAACTACATACCTTTACGCGTATTCTGAGTATCTTTCTGCATATAGGTACTCATATATATCTACAGTGTACATTGTTTACATATCCATTACATTGACACTATTGTTAAATAAGGAAAAACAAATAACGATGCCAAAATATAACACTACGGTACAAAAATGTTCCCTTTTTAATTCACACCGATTTGTACAAGTATTGTGATTTACACCACCACATAATTTAAAACAAGTTAATTAACTGTTCGTTTAACCGCATTACACCTAATTCAACGAATATCACTAAATTCCTCCACTCATGTCAGATTGTTAAATAATATCTTTTGATTATTTACCTGGCCGCATCTCTGAGGGTTAGGATTTCTAGCCAGTAAGTTAGGTATTATATTTTCACAGTTTATTAACTGTGTACATAACCAGGGAACTTTTATATGAATAAAACATCGTAACGCCGCTAAGCACCCGCGCGGTGCTCAGTTTGTCGGTTAATTAGACGTCGGTCATTATAATTAAGGTCACTCGGGCTGTAGGACAATACGCCGTGAGATACGGCACCGTTACTTGTGAGTTACGACACTAAACATTGTTTCTAGCTTGGCCAGCCTGGGTCGTTATATTTTGACGTTAATTATAAACCGCATGGTGTTGGGAGAGACAGGTCGCCCTGAAGATAATAGTTGGGGACATTCATAGTAAAGTTACTTAAAATGAATTGTGCAATTGTATTGGTAATAATGTAATTACTACTTTTTTAAGTCGTTAATATTTTTTTGAGTTATATGTAATTTGACCAAGTTATCGAATAGGAAGATTATTCGGGTGCCATGAAAATAAGATGGATCGTATAATTGATCTTAAAGTAAAGGTCATTTTCTTTAAATGTCAAGAGTGCATTAATGGAGAATATAAGAAAAAAAACACAGATTATTCCTTAGAAAAAATTAGAAAAGAAAACTGCGACGCAAGATTTAAATGAAAGGAAGAAAAGACATATTAATTTTTTCAGTAAAGCAAGCAGCTCCGTGCTTTCTCAATTAAATTTTAAATTTTTAATTGTTTGAATTCGCAACTCAAATTTATATATTATATTATATTATATTAAGATTATATTTATTTCCTGTCAAATAATTTTTTGTAGACCTTTCATATCCGATATTCAACGTTGTAAATATTGCGGATTGTGGTGAAATGAAAATGTAATAATTTCTTGATTAGTTTCATAAAAATGTTTTGAAAAAATGGTATTAACAGAAACTAAAGAGTTTTTTTTATTTATTTAGTCTAAAAAAAAGAAAAAACCACTTTAAAATTTGAATTAAGTACTTGGTAATTATTTGAAAAACTGGATTTTTTCAGATATCTGTAACACAGGTATTTTCTCAGTGACCAGTTCGTGTCCTTAGCTCAAATAGAAGTTCACAAAATAACAGGATTACATAATTGCGCAATAGTCCCTATAAACATGTCCGTGCATTTACACTAACGTTACTAATAAACATATGTATTACTAACGTTAGTATTAACGCAGGCAAAAACACATAGGACCAATTCGTTGTCTTAAGCAGAACCTCTTTCAGAATCTTAAGTGGAATAGTTCCATTTTGACTTTTCTTTTTCCCAGTATATTTTGCAGTTTGTGTTGATACTAAGTCTATAGTACGATATTTTAGAATGAGGCTATTTATTATACGTTAATACACTGAGTTGAAGTAATAAATTTTATATTTACTTTTCTTAACTGTTTACTAAAAACTACCGGAAGTGGTCGCAAGGTGAAATTCGTGGGAATACGCCTATTGTAGATATCTCGACTTTTGAATTTCGAGGTGATCTAATCATAATCTCCAGATCCAAGATCGACTTAAAAGTTTATTTTTTTAGTATATATATATATATATATATATATATATATATATATATATAAATATTAATTTTGTGTCAATTCCTCCTTAATCACGCGAAGTCTACTTCACAGATTTCGATGAAATTTAGTATG
Source organism: Druceiella hillmani (assembly GCA_039881145.1). Lineage (NCBI taxonomy): Eukaryota > Metazoa > Arthropoda > Insecta > Lepidoptera > Hepialidae > Druceiella > Druceiella hillmani. The sequence continues at coordinate 19,830,158 of JAYKKI010000014.1, forward strand.
TAAATAATTTACATTCTCCAGCATGGGGCATATGTTTACCTGGATATTATAAAAACAGTTATATATTTTAATAGTACAAAACAACAAAACTCTTTGACTTAATGAATATTGCGATGTACGTATTGAAACGCCATCAGCGTTTTTAGTAAACTTCACACTCATAGAGCTCTGGGAGAAAAAATAAAAAAAAAACCCAAAAAAAATATTTTCTTGTATAGAATTATAGAAGCATAGTCTACGTCAAAGTTAAAGAGGAATTTGCAATCCAATTTAGCGTTGAGATGATGAGATATAAGAAGATAATTCTAAATTACATACGTTTATATGATTATGCTTACCTGATACAAGTGTAATATCAAAGGTTAGTGCCTTTAGTATCATAAATATTAACTATCTTACTCAGCAGTTACAATATTTTTATTCACGTTCCATCAAATAAAGAAATGTGGTGTTTGAAGAAATCATTTCCAAATTTGGTATATTTTAAAACGTTACGGTATACTAACGCTAATCAGAAAAAATATATAAATTGGATTAATATCTTTTTTAACAGATTTTATTTGTTTTAATTTTCACAATTTCTTGTGTAAATATTTCTTTTCCCTTTTGAAAAAAAAATATGTAATATCTGTGAAGGAAGAACTACGAAGAAGAAGAAACTACGTGCAGTAAATTTCTTGTTTGCGAATGTTTTCACTGAAATTATTAAAAAAAAATTTATTTAAATAAATATTTAGGGCAATTAATCCAAGAGTATATGGGCGTTAACTCGAAGTAGTACTTAAAATATCAGCAACAGCACTAGTTTTATATATCTTTCCTTACAACCATACGATAAAAGCAAAAATAAGCGGCTGTATACAAAGTGCTGACGTTAAAGGCCTTCGTAATGAATTATATGAACCATTACAAAGAGGTAATATCGGTCAACAAACTTTACAAATACAAAGTTCGACACGTTTTAGAGATACAAGTGCCAAACCCGAAGATAGGCCAAGCATTGAAAGTTACCCTGAAGTAATTTGAACTAAATAACCACAAATTAACACTACAACTACTACTATACCACAAACGCAAGACAATATGCCTTGTTTGAAAATAAAGATAAACTTCTGAAAAACGTCGGTTAATTAAAAAAAACGCTAACTACATTTACGAATTATTTTAGGCGATTAAAGATAAAAATCTAATATATCCTATTAATACAGAATGAAATTAAACCGAGAAAATTCTTGAAATAATTATAATTATAGTCGTGGTATGTGCAGAAACGTACGATGCATTTATATAACGTTTGATGTTGAAGCCATTTAATAACTAGATTAATGATTTTTTGTCGCCATACTCATATGCGCGCTACTAGACAAAAATATCGTGCGACAGCAGTGACTGAAGATATTATAAATGCTTCATATTTAATTTGAGATTCAAACAAAAGCGGATCAAAAATATCAAAAATCTTCGTACTAGACTTAACAAAGTATTTTTGACTTAAATAAAGTTTAGGAATAATATCACAGGCAAACATAAAAATAAAAAAAATGGGAAGAAGGGTAGTCAAATGCTTTGACGACCCTTTTATTTTTGGTATTGTAACAGGCAATGAAAGTTGATTGCTCTTTTCAAACCTTCAGTGAAGACGGTAACGACGGTCAGAATATTTCCTTTGGGGTAATTGAGGACGAACGTAAAGAAAATGCAAAATTTTGGGAAAAATATAATATATACAAATTTATGACATTACATCGTTTCTTCAGAGAATAGTAAAATAACTACTCCATTATTCAGGAGAACTCATTAACAAAACAAATTCTTTGTAGTCGATCTTTATAGTACAATTGAAGAGCAACAATGTTTATTATTGGTTTCACTTTTACGTGCCTAGTTTTATCAGTTTTATTTTTAATATATTATAGTAAAAATGTACTTATTCCAACTTTATTTTAAACACATTTCACATAATTATGTAGTCACATATTTACACAAGTCTAACAGAATGCTATCTACTTTAATATAGCGGTAATACTGACTAAACATTTTTGAAACACGACATATTTAAAAATCAGGAAATTGAATAGAAAATAATAAAAATATTAGTAATTTAGATTCGTTTATGAAATATTAAATATAAAGTTAGTTAAAATGACCGAGAATAAATTGTAAATAAGATTGCAGAACATGAATCTAGTACACGAACAAAACAGTTAGTAAATTATAGTAATTGACTCAAGTTCTCATATTTATTATGAACTTGACTATCAAATGCATCTTTAACTGAGAAACAGCCACGATATTTGTATTGTATCGCAGAATGGAGGAAAGTCTGCCATGGAAAGTATCGCTTTGGATATTAAAGTATTGTATCCTCCATTCAAATTCCCCAAACAAAGTTAAAGAAGAATTGCGAGTACTTTTCTTAGCATGCTGTTCGTTAATACATGAGTGATCGTTAAATTCAATATTTTTGTAAAACAGGCGGTCTTATAGAAACCTCATCATATAAAACATCCATAAAAATTAAATTTTTCAATACAAGAATTATAGAAGTCAAAGGAATACCCATATTAACGAGAAAAACGTAAATTTCAACATGAAATAAAATTATCAGGTAGTACAGGACTCGCATTATGAGGGTTTTAAATACCTTTAGACACGTCTTCTTGTTCTTTTCTTTCTCCTGTCTATGGTCCAGTATCTCATTTGGAGTCAGCCTTAAATGCACATTTTCTCCACAGCACTCCATCGTGTGTTGTCATTGAGTTTAAATTCATAATTATTTATTATTTACATTTATTATTATTCATAATTATATATTTATTTCATAATTCCTACGTTTTATATTATTTCATTTTTAACACACATGTTCAAGTATTTTGAATCCCGAATAAACCGTATGTCCCTTAATTCTTATTCCCAACGAAATAAAACCACGTGATGTAGTATTGTTTCTACTTCATTAAAATTCCTAATCACGACCTAGGTTTTGTTGTATGACATCTTCAGGCGGGCAATTTGTAAAGATTGATGATTATGAACCTAGATCGTGCTGAAAAATTTAAATAAAGTAGAAATAATATACGTAATTTCATTTAATTGTGAATAAAAATTGAGTGATAATGAATTTCTACAAAATTAGCACCAAATATATTCAAAGCGTATGTCGTTTGAAAAATTAAATATTACTCTGTGGGTATTTTTTGCTACATGACGCTGGATTAAACTATTAAAAAAATGGAAAATGGTTTTTCCCCATTTTTTATATATATTGTCTAATATATACTTAAAGGGTTTAAAATATCGTAAATGTCTTAAAAAATATATAATTTAGAATTATCGTTATAGCTTTCCTATAAAGCTTGAGTACAATTTTACTTACAATAATTTTTCGTAACTTAAAATTTAACTGTTTCGGAAATAAAGGCGTAAATGTATTTTTGGTGAATATTTTCAACAATATCTACATAGGATTATGTAATACAAAATTCTGGTAAAAAATAGTTTGGTAATATTTATAACTTATTTGAAATATTTATATAATTTAATTTAATTTATGATGTAAATTTAAGACTTTAACCTGTAATATACTTACAATACTAAATAAATTCATAAAGGGCGTATTAATTACATAAAAATTTGCATTTGTGTAAGTTGGTCGGGGGTGCGGGCACCGACTTAAAAAATAAGTAACTTATTTATTGCAAATAAGTACGTACTTATTTTGAGTTAAGTATTTTTTACTTTTTAGTACCTACCTTTTTTGAAGTCAGTTTTTTAAAAGATATTTCATTTCATAATTTTTAGTGATTAGTATATCAATATTAATATTATCAAAAGTACTTTCTTTTTTAGTATATTGGATAATTATTAAAAGTCACGGCCAAAGCTAGCATGCAGATAATTTCTTCTTTGCATAAAATTGATTATCAACACATAGAAATAAAGTAATAATAGTAGCCGCCAATAGTAGCCGTTAGCCGATGAGGAGTTTCGTTTTCTATATTCGAAATACAACATCAGATTTTGCAAATTAAAAACCACCACTCGAGGAGTTCCGTTCTACATATTCGAAATTCAATATCAGATTTTGCAAAGTAATAACTAAAGTAACAACTAACCAGTAGCATATATATATATGATTTACTACTATCCGTTAAGAAGTTATATTATTCATCTTCTGAACTCACCATCACACACTGACTTGATCCATGGTGCAGTTATATTATTCATCTCCAGAATTCATCAACAGATTGTGACATGATTGACAGTGTAAAGTAACAACTATCAGTAGCAAATATCTTGAATCACTTTCAATTACCTACCATCCGTTAAGGAGTTCCATTGTTGATATTTGGAACTCATCACCAGACCCTAATCAGATCGACGATGTAGATATTTTGCAAAGTAACAACTACTATTGACAAATATATTTAGTCACGGTTGGTTTACTAATATCCGCTAAGGAGTTCCATTGTTCACATCCAGAACTTAGCATCAGACCTTGATCCGATAAGTGGTGTAGTTATTTTGCAAAATAACTACACTACTTATTTCTGTTCTGTAGAAGTTCTGTAGAAACTATTTTGTAAAACGACAGTGTAAAGTGACAACTACCTGTAGAAACTATTTTGAGTCCTAGTTGATTTATTGCCTTTGGTTAAGGAATTCTGGATCTCATCATCAGTCATCATCATATTTATATGGGATAACACCTATAGCACCCTCTTTTAAATAAAAAAAAGAATCATTAAAATCGGTCCACTCGGTACAGAATTATCGCTGAATATACATAAAAAAAAGATTCCGACAAATTGGGAACCTCCTCTTTTTTTGAAGTCCGTTAAAAAGGACCCGGTTAAAAAGGTCGTGGTTAAAAATTTAATATGAATTCATGCAAAAATAAGTTTGTCTAATTCCGTGATGAGTTCGGTTTTGGAGAGTTCCTTAATAGTGGGAAAATTGGAATGGAAAAAATGGAGGCAATAACAGAATTTGTGCACCTGCCCGCCTTCGCGCTCGTAGAAGTTTTTTTAATTATGAGAGGGAGGATGAACCGGTAACAGACGCAGAAACACATTTTGAAGTAAGTTTTTACTAGTATCTATTAGATTCCGTAATAACTACAACGAATGGGTCGAACTTTTGAATCAAAATAACATAATTTTTTTCATTTCTTCAAAAATTAAAACCTAGGAAGGATTTGGACTTACATACAAAAAAGTAAGTTCTAATCCAGAAAATTAATTGTCAAATCAAAATTGAAGTCAGTGACACCATTTCTACACTTTAACGTCGACTACTAACTATAGTAAAAGCGCATATGTAGTTACAAGATTTTATCTACGATTTCCACCGCTTAATCTACTTGATGTATCCATTTATAGGTTGAATAATACGTAGTTAATAGTTAATAATGCTGTGATTGTTAGCAGATTGACACTTTTTTAGATAATGTTTTTTTTTTATTTATTTGTATTCTTCAAATTCATTGTTTATTAATTTGATCGTAAATACTGATATGCATTTACTATTTTCGTAGATGTATGTATGAAAACAATTTAATTCAATTAAAAATTCTGAATTAAATTTATACACGCACTATGATTCCGTTGTTAAAATTGTTATAAATAGATTTTAAATCAGTCGCAGTTATTAATAAAAGAAGTTTAGGTTTATTTACAAAGAAAATGAAAAATATTCAAGCAATAGACCATTTTGTATTATTAATTAATTTTGAATTATAATAGTAAAGTCCATTACATGAAAAGCACAAAATAAATAATGTATAAATTGAGCACACGTAGTATCAATTTACGTTGATGAATGTATACTTAATGTATTAATTAAATGTCCAAATAGAAATTGATTACATATATACAAAATAAAATTACGCAATGAGGCACCTAATAAACCGACCCCCCGGAACGTGGACGTTTACACCATATAATGTCGTATTAATTATTCGTTAATACTTTCAACAATGCTAGCATATAGCCTTAATTAAATTAAACGAAAGACGATGAGCAAAGACGCAAAGTGTGATAAAACAAAGTAGAATATCTCCCCTTCAATAATTTAATTAATCAACATTTTAAACATTTGGCGTAAAGTCTGCCTCAGACGGCAACAATCAAGTTCGCGCTCGATTAAGTCGCGCTGAAGGGCGGAGGTCAAAAAAATGAAAGGTTTATTAAAAAAATACAAACCTAAATTATTCAGTTATGAAATATTATCCTCTTGGGATTTTAAATGTATTGTATCGATGATACTGGTTATAAACATATTCGAAAATCATGTAAAATTGTTTTTTGTACTTTTCTAGTATTACAATTTGGCAGTGCTGCAGCCTTGAGGGACTTGGTTGGACCTGTTCTACAATTAGCCTCCACTGAGATTGGCCAAAAGCATAGTACCTCTGTTTCTGTATTCCGATTTTCACACATCCTTCTCCGCTACGTCAGTTTCTGAAGACCTTGTTTGACGCGCAGGTTTGGTCTCAGACGACTCAACGTGTTAAACCCACCCGTTCTGCTATAATGTTCAACCACTAGTAAAGGTTGTGAGGCTCGCTGTTGGTTCGAATGTACCACTGACATCTGTCTACCATACTGTGACTCTTTTTTGTTATGACCTGAATCTTGCTGCTATAAGTTACGGACTTCCGAGCGATGATTTTTGTAAATTAACTTATTTAATCGCCTCAACAGAGTTCTGAACTTAGGGAGGTTAATCTGTTTGTAGGCCCATACAAAGTTCCGCTAAATTCGTTGTGCCTCAGAACAGAAGTTTTGATGGCAGCCCGTTACATTTTGAGTTTGTAAAATAGGAACACTTTCTTGCCTCAAAGTGACAAATTTTAGAAACCGTCTGTCCTCATTAGCAGAATAGATGGACTTCCTCCGACTTAAGGAGCCTGTTTCGTATATCGTATACATTATATGTATTGTTTTTTTGATGTTTTTGAAGAATTAAATAAAACCTGACTCAACAGCGAATATATACTTCATAGTTCTTGAAGGAACATTGTGACTTCTGCGCAAGCCTACACAGTCTTGCCCTAAAATATAGCCCGACCTATTCTTGTCATTTTGAGACCTAGAACATAAATTTATGTGATAGTAGTAAGTATGATGATACTTGTTGAGTTTTGTTACATAGGATGCGTCAAGTTAACAGAGTAAAATTACGCAATTCTTTAGTCACATGACTTTTAAGAGTGACCGGATGTTTGAGAATTCACCAAGCGTAATCTCAAAAAAGTACTAAATATTTCAATGATTAGGGACTATCTTTAAGTCTGTCGACTGAAAGCTTGATGGTATATATGAGTTACTATTGGGTTAAATTAAAAAGCAGGTAAACAGAGAGCTCCCTTATTTTTACATTTGAGATCTGTTGGTTTTTTCATAACATTCAACTTGTTCGTGATAGTTTGATTGATTGGCAGATATTACTCATATGGCAATTAATTCATAAAAGTTTATACAAAGAATACATTAATCAAAAAAATAATACAGTATCAATCATTTATTTCACAAACTTTAATCTTGGTGCATAAGATATTTCAAAAATGAAAGAAAACAAGGTAATTTGAAACGAAATCTAATTGGCATTTAATTAACTATATTTTTCTCCCAGAGATTCAAGCCTGTGGGGTGTTTACCTTCAAAAACATTAAAACTTAACTAAACTTTTAGCTGAAAACATTTTTGAATAGAAACATAACAAAGATCTCAAAATCACATTTTGAATAAAAGTTCACTATATCTAAACAGATCTTGGCCCAAACACTTAGAAACTCCGTCTAGAGGCCAGATGAACTTTTCAAATTGGCGATAATTTAAAAATAACGTCGTACCTAACGAATTTACAAATATGTAGATAACTAATCCTCACATCGCTTAAACCCATTGAGAATGTAGAATATATAAACTATTACGAAAGAAGATAAACAAAAACATTGTTTATCTGAACTTTGCAAATGATGAAAGTGAACTCTTAACTATCAGTGAGATCAGATGACTCTTACTAAAATTCTATATTATAAGCAAAATTCGTTTCCTTTTCCTTTCTTTTTTATTCTATTTTTTATTTTAATTTTGTTACGTAAGCATTGCATGGACGTGTATCAAATAAAGCTATCGTACAGCTGTGCTTAATTTTTTTATATAGTATATAATAACTGCTTATACCGTTTCATGATCTTTAAAAATGCGTAGATTTATTTTTAAATCACTATGTGCAACTAAAGACTCGATTAATATAATAAATTCATATCATAAATGGCACGCAAAATATAATTGAAAAATTGGATCGATTGCATCATTAAGAAATTACGTGACTGGAAAACAAGTTAAAATAAAATTAATGGAAATTAATTACAAAAATAAAATAATAAAATAGTACATGTTACCTTTATTAAAACATAAATATTTCTTCAGTATTAATATATAAAAATCATTAAAAAGTGAACATTTTGTAAATTTTTTTAAAAATTAAAAGAGGCTTTTCTTTACTGAATATTTCTAGTGTCTACTCTACCTATTACGTAGTCTGCTTTCTGCTACTAATGAATATGTCACATTTCATTAAGCTATTATTTCTTAATACTGAAGTGTACAAACATTTTTTTCAAATATTTAAGTGCACCAATAATTTTTTGCTGCTTAAAACCATTTTGGACTATGCATATTGATTAGAAATAAGCAACAAATGCTAGTCAATGAAATTCAGATTTAAGTAATTCAGGTTTTGTGTAATAATTATTTTTATAAATAAAAACTAGAAAATAAATGGCTTTATTGTTTTACGCACTAAAGTCACATGAGCCTCAACTGGTTATAATATGACTATAATTACTTGCGCCACATGTGATATCAGTGAATGTTTAGTTCACAGTTTGGATTTCAGTTTCTTTGAAATATTTCATTAATATATTACAGTAACAAATTAACGAAATACTTGTTTTAGTATTGAATACATTTGGCATTCGTTTTGTAGAAATTAATGTTAACCTAATTTTTCACAACTAAACGAAACTACGTGATGTAGTATTATTTCAAATTAATTTAAATTCTTTACCACGACCTAGGTTTCGTTATATGACAACATCTTCAAGTGGGCAACTTATAAAGATTGGCATGATTTATCTTAAAATGTTATTAATTAATATATTAAATATAATATAGTTTGGAAAAAATGGCATTATCAAATTTTATTAAAGGACGATGTTAGTATAAAACCACGTGTATTTATAGCCCATCCTTTCCACAATCAGAATAACGTGTAATTCATTCAATAAAAATTAATCAAAAATACAAGTCGGCTTTTTAAAGTTTGAGAGACAGGCAAAATTCCATTACAAAATATATGTATTTATAACCCATCTTTTCCACAATCAGAATAACGTTGTAATTCATGCAATAAAAATTAATCATAAATACAAGTCGGCTTTTTAAAGTTTGAGAGACAGGAAAAATTCCATTACAAAATATATGTATTTATAACCCATCTTTTCCACAATCAGAATAACGTGTAATTCATTCAATAAAAATTAATCAAAAATACAAGTCGGCTTTTTAAAGTTTGAGAGGCAGGCAAAATACCATTACAAAATATATTTTTACTATTTCTTATATATATAGCGTCACACAAATTTGCAAACTATTATTATACTTCGAAAGAAATGCGAATTTTTTTTGTGTAATAAAATTATACACGAATATTTACTAAAATACATACACACATTGCGTAATTAAGACAAAAAGTCAAAAATTAAAAGAAAAAGTCTAATATTCATTCAAAGTTATAAAATAGCAATGCAACGAAAATTGTAATACATCAGTAGTAAGAAGAGAAAAACAGACTGCCAAAGTAAGTCCTGCTTCTATTGGTTTCCATCGTAGACACTCTATATTCATCTTTATGTGTTAATTGGCGACTCGCTCCGGTTTTACAAGAGTACTCACCCTTGTAAAGCCGGAGCGAGTCGAAGTCGGAACGAGTCAAAACCCGCGTATAAATATAATTACTTAAAATACTGTCATATTGTTTATATATTCGTTAAAAAACTATGTTATAGAAAAATAAAAATCTTTATATAAGTGAAGGAACAATGTAATAAAATTTAATTTTATAGGGATTAAGACACTTTTCTATAATGAGCTTTAGAAATTTGAGTTAAGAAGTTAAGTTTTTATTTAAGAGTATAACCTTTATCATGGATCTTATAAAGATGTGTATATACAAAAAATAATACTTGTGTATATTTTGCCATCGCGAGTTTTATTATAGAACTTTTTGTGAAGAATGATATTGCTATACATTTTTTTGTATCGATTTAAAGAGCCCACGCCAAGACACTCTTACAAGTATTTTTTTCTTATTTCATCGACATTCATTGCCAAAGATCGGGTAATTGTCAGAAAATATTAATAAATTATCCATTTAAGTCTTTGTCGTGAATCAGTCTATCCTCTAATGAAAACCGGAATAAATACGTTCATTAATTACTGAGAAAATATGCGGACAGATGCGCCAAGGATATATACATACACACACATAAATATATATACATATACACACATATATATATACATATATATATATATATATATATATATATATATATATATATATATATATATATATATACTTAATACAATTACCTTAATATTTCCCTTTTTAGCCTTCCCAATAACAAAATATAAAAAAGTTTCACTTCTATCACGGCAACCTCCCGCCTCTTAAATTGTTTTTACATTTGCCACACTAATTTAAGTAGGTTATACACTTAAAAATAAAGACACATCATAAAAAATGCGAACTCGTGACATGACGTAAGTAATTATTTTCCTTACTTAATTATTACCTTTCTTCTAATAATTTTAATTTCAAATTATTTTATGTTTATGTTACGTATTATTTTTATTTTAAAATGTTTTATTTTATTTGAAATTTGTTCGATGATTTTAATTAAAAAAAGTTTTTTAAGTTTGAGTAGAATTTGTCCTATTAGGATTTTGTACATATAGATATTATAATATAGGAATTTGTACATATAGATAATTATAAACAATTAAGTGTCACGATATTTCTATTAAACTATTCAAAAAGGTAAATATTTCAGAACGTAAATATATTGCTTGCTATAGGCGATATATTTATATTGTGAAACAGTTATAGATTTATATCCATTGTGATAGACATGAATTATGGTGGCGATATATTTAGGTCGAGAAACATTTATAAAAAACAAAGAATTCACAGAGATAAAAAAATATATATACTACCTATAATATAAAATCCTTTAATAACCCTTCAAAATGATAATACGTACTACAAAACGAAATAATTTTTTTTCGAATTCTTAATTCGCCTTAAAATTTCCATATGAATATTTTTCAGTGTCATAAATATATGCTTTATAATTGTGCCACATTTCAAGTTTATACGTCAAGATGTTTCTGAGAAAAACGGGTTGCACATACGATGCGTGAGATTTAAAAGAATTAGTAATGATAAAACCATTGAAATTTGAAATTATTATTATTTTTATATTTAACATTAGAAGTCGAAGCAAACTGAAACGCAGTAAAATTTGATCATCAAATTTGTTTACCTAATTTAGAGAAAAAAAGAAATATGATACTTCGAACGAATGCAAGCGTATGTATCTTACAGAAATAGAAAGCTGTTTACTTTGTAATCTAACGATTTTATTGCATTTATATACAAAGATGTTTTTAAAATTTCGAAGCAAAAAACAAAGCAACGCCTATTTAATTTTGTAACTTATCTCAGGTTACCCTCAAAGGTAAAATAACTGATTATTATTAAAGTGAATTTGGTGAAATTTTTACAATTGTTGTATCTATTCATTAAATGAAGTAATTTATTCTGCTACTCTTGAAAGGTAGCCTTGCATAATAGAATATTGTACAAGTAAACATGCAACTGCATATGCTTTTTTAATATTTGTTTAAATATATTGTAGCTTACGTAACCACTGTATCAATTTTTGCAGCATATATACATTTTTCACCTGTTAAGAAAAAAATATATCAATCAACAGAGGAAAACTCAACTCTAAAATACGAAAAACAGTCCCAAAAATAATATCAGGTATTTTTATTGCAGACATATGCAATAAAAGCAAAAGAACGGGCGGACACAGGAAACATGTAGCATCGGAAGTTCCTTCAAAGAAAAATCAAAAGAATTTTTATCCACCGCAGCTTTATGTTTCGTAAAAGAATTTCACAACGAAGATTAAATTTTTATTTTTCCGCTTTAAGAGAGATTTATACCCACGTGCATATACATCACCTATGGGTCACTGAAGCAATGGAAATTTATGTCTGCTACAAAGGATTTTATGAAAATAGCAATGTACAATAAAGAAATCTATGATTAAAGGTTAAAAGAAATTGGCATAGTTTCCGCTATTGGATTTAGGGAAATCAACTGGGTAAATTGATAAGAGGATAACTCGAAAGCCATCAAAGATAAACAGGAATTGGATTTTTCGGCTTCTTAGCGCTACCCTTTACACCAAAATTTTAAATAGATACGTACACTTCAAAGTAAATTTAGAATTCATCTACATTAGAGTATAAAATATGCTTTTAAATTCAAAAATCGTACTTGGCAAATAGTGCTTTTAAAAGATGAAGATTTCGAAGAGTAGAATAACGGTAAAACTAATTATCAGTCCAATAATGAAATTATTTCATATCACATCAGTTGTTATGATTATTCGAAAAACTTCTAATAAAATTGCCATTTCAGATTACGGAAAGAAGGAACAAAATACTCGCCGATTCTTCTTTGCTATTTATATAGACAATTGTTTTTCTTGCTTTGTAATTTTATTGTCTTAGATCCATGTATTCTATAAGACAAAGTTAAATAGGTTTTCGTTTCACATGTTCTGAATTTTACTGCTACTGTAATTAAAAGTGGGACATACCAAATTAAGAAATTATGTATTCTGTATGAAATCAATTACACACATTATATCATTTTCGCCAAGCGTCCTGCTAGTACACTGCCATATATTTGCACTATATCAGCGTAATTACTATGCATAGTAATTACTTAATTAGTATTCAAGAATAACACTTTATTTTTAAATTTTTTTATATAATATATCAAATTAGGAGTATATCGAGTGGTAAAAAATAAATACCAATAAATTATGGCACACAAATAAACTCTTGGAGTTACCAACCAGAAATGCTTGAATGAAACTTTGTCATATAGAAACGTCGATTATCCATCCCTCCATCAATCTATCTATACGTCAGGGTCTGTCGACTTATAACCTAACTATGACAGAAGCTTGACCTGTACGTATAATATATAGTTGCTTAGCTAAAAATTAAAAATGAAATTTTAAGACTTATAACTTTATTTCTATAATACCCCTAATACGTATAATATGGGTGGGGGCAGTTTTTTCACAGGCATGGAGAGTATAGTTAAAGAGAACTTTGAGTAGAGCACAAATTTGTGTAATTTTTTTAATGAAAAACAACGGTTTGATGGCCCATTAAACTTGCCATTTTCGGATCTATACTGTTATTGTCTCAAAAATATCTCAAAAAGTTAATAGCATAGGAAGCTGTATTTCCGCTAAAGCACTTTTTATAACTTATATTAAACTAAAAATTATAAATACAGTCAAACTGTGGAATTGGGACAGGTGTACGTTGCAGATATTTGTAAAAATTATGATTTAAGAGAACATAACAAAAGTAACAGAAAAAAATATTATTTTCGAATTTTTGTCTGTTATTTGTTTGTGCTTTTTGTACACACTTCATATAGAAACTACTGATTCAATTCGAATTGAGTTTAAAAAAAAATAGGAGCTAGTATGAAGTAACATTTAGTTCTTATTTGATCGTCATGAGTTCATTCAATCAGAAGATATAAATATTAAATTTTTCCAATTTTGTGTTTAAATTGGATGGGTGAAACACAAATTACACAAATTTATAGTGTATCTATGTGCATCAATAGTTGGTGCTAATATTTTGAATAGTGCAATAAAGTTTTTTACCCGGATATATATTGGCGAAATGAATTTAGCCAAAGGTGAAGTGCGTAATGGTGTAGGAATCTCCTAAAAAAACTTTATATACAGATAACGACCGCAACGACTTCTGCCCATATGTGTCTGTCCGCATTTGAGGTGTTTGAATAAGCAACTCAAATGCGGACATACGCATGAGGGCAGAATTCGTTGCGGTCGTTATCTGTATATAAAGTTTTTTTTATCTTTTGTGTATTCGTTATGAACTTACTTTGTTTCATCAATTTGTTTTGAATCTTAATGTGTTGTCAATATTTTTAATTTAAACCTTTTAGTCAATTTAGTGTTAGGATGTATAAATTTTATTATTATGAATTTTTTATTATATATCTATCTAGTTATACAATAAAACTGTAGAATTGACCTGCCCATGCACCGAATATATTTATTTCTTTTCTTTTATTTTTTTTAGAAAGATATCAATTATTGATAGAATTCAAATAAAATTTCTTCTCTCCCGCACTTGGAGAATTTTTTTTTTTTTAATATATGTATTTATTTATTAAGCAAAGTGTTTTGTATGTAACTGCCAACGTTTTATAAATTAATCGAGCATATTTATGTGCATTAATAAATTACATTTATTGTGATATTATTTGCTGTCAAACTGAATAAAATATGGCAGTTTAATGTGCATTGCATTATTCATTCATTTGTTTCGGTTCATTCACGTGTTTCCGTGAATGTATAGATATACTGCTTCTATTAATTTGAATTATTTTTATTTTTGTATTCAAGCTTTTCAAAGTAGTTAGTAAGATTATTTTGGATGCCAAAGTTTTCATTTCTATAAAGAAGTCTTATACCATTTTTATAATAGATAGCGATACGTGCATTAATTGTACAGCTAACTTAACATTTTCTAAAGGTCAGTGTAAACTATTAAGTATTTTTGATAAATTCGTGATATTTTTACGGTCGTCAATGAGCAATATATTTGTGTAGTAAAAAATAACGTCAATATTTTTTAGTATGTTAATAAATATATCCTTAAATGCGCCTTGGTGCGCAAAATACCCGTCGTAGTATGAATTCTGCTCATGCTTTTCATAGTGTCAATTTTGCTCGTACTGTTTAATCTTATGGCGAGATATCATCGATAATTTTCTCCTTTTTAAGTATCTTTTCTTCTTCCCTATTTTGATCATAAACTTCCGCATCATGATTTACTCTTTTGATTTCCTTAGTTTTACCTACTCGTTTTTCTTTTAAATTATCAAAATTTTAATGAATTATGTCCTTTTTTGTGCTATTTCTAATCAATTTATATATATTATATATTCTATTATATCTTGTTCACATTAATGTTTCCCACACTTAACGTGTTATATTAGTACCCACTGAAGTTGTAGCTTGCTCCTATGTATTTCATTTGACATTTTTTCAGACTATGTACAAAATTTGAAAATAGGAGGTGGATTAAAAAGGGTTTAGTGAAATTTCAAGACAGTTAATTTATGTTTCAGTTTAACCATTACAATGGTCTTCGTATTATCATTATAGTATTTTCTACTTACTATGAGGTTTCATTTTCCCTAAACATAGTTTTGTAATTAGAAATAATAGACAGATAAATAACATTTGACATATCGAAAGAAAAAATAAACCTCTTTTTACTGCGTATGTTTTCAAAAGTCATAAATTTAAAGATTTAATGAGAATTTTTAATATATTTTTGTCCTACGAATAAATTATGTTAATAGTGTTTATAACTCGCTTATAATTTTAAAAAGAATAACAACGTTACATGGCGGCAATAATAATTTCTCTTTGCAAAAAAGCTCACTATGAAACTTTAATAACTATACTTGTTTTACATATTCATTAATTGAATTTACCATTTACATATTAACAATACACCTCGAAATATGTAGGGATTTACTTTTACTATGAGTTTTTAAGAAGAGCCCCTAAGTTTCCGATGCCGTATAGTGCAGGAACGTTTTTGCTTTGATGTAAGACCAAGCTATTTTTGTACTCAGATCAAGCCTATTTGTATGATAAGTTTTCCACAAATAAATATTTGAAATAAATCAAAATTTCAGTGGTCAGTCAGTTTAATGGGAACATGAAACTAAGCAATTACCTCGTACATGCACGAAAATGCGTCATAAGCTATGCGTTAGACAAATAAATAGCCCGGCGAACCTAATTTGCGAGACCAAATATTTCTCATCCAGTTGAGGTGTTTCTCTTCGCTCGATACTTTCAAATCGGAGCTATTGAAGAATTAGTTCAAGAAAGAATATAAATTCCAATAATACCTATAAATAAATTTGTATGTTGAAGGTCATCTAAAGAGCATTTTTAAATAATATATTTATATATATTTCAAATCTCATTTTATACACCTACATTAATTATCGTAAGTCAAATCGGCGAGCTACCGTTTTATTTCAGTTTATTTACTTATTAATTTATTTAATAAATCACCATACTGGATTTATAGTCAGATTTAAGGTCTCGGACATGTGTAAATGCGTATAAGTTTCAAAATATAAGAGAAAAACTAACCAGTAAAAAATACAAAAAACAATACTTTAATTGGAATTAGGAGATAAAAAAATAATAATCTATCGTGGGTCTGCGAGTAAAACTATAATCGTAGTTCTGAAGCGTTCAATGGAATGGGAAAATGTCGAGAGGCGCATACTGCAAATATCAGTTTCATACACAAAAATTAGATGGACGCTGCATACATTATCTATATTGTCCAAAGGATCGTTCGTGAGCTAAAGCTTCGAAAAAATTGTTATATACTTCATAAACAAAAGAACATAAAGAGAAACATAAACAAAAAGCTACTAGCATTGAAATATGAATTATGCAAATAGGTCAGGATTATGTGACCCAAGTCAATTATTCAACGGAGCACTACATTAAGATAAGGAGCCAAGGACGAAAAATTTACAAAAATACAAATATGGTTAAAACTCATTAAAGTAAGTTATATCCAGTCATGAAGAATAAAGAAGCTGTTGAATAAATAGATGTAGTATTCATATTTATTAAAATAAAAGAGACAGCAAGTAATAATTTGTTGAATTATACGATAATTTTATCTTTATACTGTCATAAATTTGTAAATAAAAAATTAATTAAGTATAACTATGATAGATAATTAATAATAATTTAATGAAAATTACGACCATTAAAGAACACATTAATACATTTTAGCTGAAACTAGGATCGTCTCATTTTTATGGTTCTCTATCTCAAAATAGGAAAAATGGAACCCATATAAGATCACTTATGTTTCCGTTCATCTATCCGCCTATTGCAACCTATTATTTCAGAAACCGTTATATGCAGATACTTGAAATTTGACTTCCACTAAAACACTGATACGTATATATCTGAACAGTGAACATACAAAAATTTTTGTAAGAAAATTTTAGAGGCTCAATTTTTTTTCATTTCTTCCATCGTGTTGAGTATCAAATAAAGGTATGACTTATATGGTTTCTGTAACTACTTATTTTAGAATATTTTATGCGATAACTCCAGAGATATTGAGTGATATGTTTGATTTGGAAACATGAAATTGGGCATAATGACAAAACACGCGTATATTGTAATCATAGGCACTCGAAAATATTGACAGCAAATAAAGTCCAATAAAGTTCTCATTTGTTTACATTTCATGTAACGTATAGACTAGCCGTGGAAAGAATAAGTTAAAAGGTTTCCAGAAATATTTTTTAAAATATAGAAAATATACATACATGGTTAATAATAATATTAGTTTTTGTAAATAGAGACCTAAAATATTGCTACATGAGTAGTGTGAGTTTTACAAATATATGTCTACATATATATGCCTACATAAACTTGTCAAGAACGAGTTCTTGACAAGTTTATGTATAATATATGCCATATTTATAAAATTTTCTACTAAATTTTCTGAATGATAAATTATTAATACCTAAATTTCTTCCCCAATAAATGAATTCATAAAATTTCTTAGAATATGAATAGAAATAATCGTAGTTAGAGTATGAATTTAATTTGAATGGTCTTTATCTACTTGTATCTTTATATATGTTTCAGTATAAAGTTGTAATAATAAAAATTTACTTTCTTCTAAAAGACTTTTACCCACAATTTCAGTTAAAAACCTAGCTGAAATAAATATTTATATTCATGATAAATGTTAAAATCAGAAAGTGAAAATATTATCCAATATCAAAATTTCATTCCAAAATCTTCTTGCAATCGCAATGACAGTGAATATTGCGAGTAATAAAATAATTTTGAATATTGAATATATTTGGCGTTAATTTTGTAGAAATTCATTATTCACAATTAAATGAAACTACGTAATGTAGTATTATTTCTACTTTCTTTAAGTTCTTTACTACAACCTAGGTTTCGTTGTATTACATCTTCAGGTGGGATATTAGCAAAGAATAACTCTTAGGAACATCCAACAGCATTTATATGTTTCAAACACAATAGCGGAAGCCGGGTCTGTGTGGGTTTTCCCACTGCTTGTGTTTAGTGAGTTTATTGTAGGGGAGTGGTGTAGGTTTTATTATATTTCCGAGAGTTATATAATCTACCAGTATTTTAGTGAGGATAATAAGTTCAATTGTTGTTATTCTATGAGGTTGTACAATGCAAATGTTCCGGTGTATGTAATAAAATTAACTGGAAGTTATTCTCAGTAATATATTTAAACAAAAGCAAGGATATCTGAAAGTTAGAACAAGGTTATACCACTAATGCTACATATCTCCAATTTTATTTATTCACAAATTTATTTCTTTATTTATTTTTACTTTTATTTATTTATTTTATCTTGTGGTAAAATCTCTTCCTGTTTGACCAATGTATACACTATTACAGTCGTTACATTTAAGTTTATAGATACCACTCTTTTATGTTTATCTATTTTTTTTCTATTATTAATAAGGGTTTTACCCAAGTTATTTAAAGTACTATACGCACATGTTGTATTATTTATATTTTTATTATTATTTAAGAGTTTCAACGAAGGGGACTATCTCCCTATAGCCGAGTTATTTACAAATAATCTAGACCGACCACAAAATTGCCACCCCACACAGACCCATACAGACCCGGCTTCCGCTATTGTGTTTGAAACATATAAATGCCGTTGGATGTTGTTAAGAGTTATTCTTTGTTAATATCCCACCTGAAGATGTTGTAATACAATGAAACCTTGGTCGTGGTAAAGAACTTAAAGAGAGTAGAAATAATACTACATCACGTAGTTTCATTTAATTGTGAATAAAATAATTATCAATACGTAAGTTTTTATTTCTGTAATGTCTATTTGTTTCTTTCTTATGAAAAATTGTGGACAACTTTTTAAAATATTAAAAACAATCATCCTCCTTACATCAAGTTTCTACGACTTAAAGCGTCCATTAAATTTTAATTGCCGTGTTGTGTATCACAATGTTAAGTCTTAATAGTCTCTTGATACATAAAAGACTATAGTGCAAATATTTTTGTGTGTACGATGCATATATTCATTTCATTTTTCTTTTTATAAGTTAAATGATTTTCTGTTCTAATTTTGAAATATATAAGGTTTGATCATAATTTGTTGATATTCGAACATATACTAAAAGCTTTTGCCTAAATTTGACCCTCATAATTAGAAAAACTGAAAACGGTTAATTAATTATTTATCATCACCGGATCATATTAATTAACCACAATAAGTTCACGTGGTGAATATTTTCGTTAGTTAATTTTTATTGGATTTTAGATAGAAACGACTAATGCCATTGTTATGAAACTTTAAACGTCGTGTCTTATAATATTTTGGCGAGTATATAACATTTAAATATTATATTTTTGGAAGGCCTGGGCTATTAAAAATAATGACTTATTAATTAATATACAAGTCAAAAAATGCTACTAAAACGAAAAACAGTTACGGTGACTTTTTTCTCGGTAAAAACTGAGAATGAGAGATAGCGTTATTGAAAATAGTAACAATATATTTGGTACCATTTTATTTCGTATTAAATGTGATGACATATTTTATTATAATTATAACATAGATGAATTGTAATAACATATATCATATTTTATTACGAATATGAGGCTAATAAAAAGGACCCACTAAACAATAAAAATAATAACAAATGTTTATTTTCTGAAAGAAGTTTGAAAAAGACTTCTGAATCCTATCAGCCAGTAAAACGCTGAAACATGCTCCTAAAATGTAGTATCGACAAATTAATTTTACTCCTAGGTATAAATAATCTATCAAATGATAAGTTCGCATTAATTATGACATGACAAGAATCGGAGGGTCTCACACGGGGAACTCAATTTTATAACACTCACTCCAAAACGAAAGCCATATTCGCAATTACCAACAAAAATCCATTGAATTTCACATGTGAATGAAACGGGAAAGCGCACAGTTTATAAAGTCGTTTATTGATTCTGCTTTAAATTTAATAAGACGCACTGAGCGAAGTATATCATATTTTGTTACGAGCTTTCAGATGACAAAAGAGACTTACTGTATCGGAAAAGTAACAAGAAATTCTCTGAGAGCAGTAACTTGATCACTATCATTCAATAGGACAAGAAAATTGTTCATAATCCTAAATTATAATATCGAAAAGATACTCTTTTTCCTGAACATAATTCATCAACGCATAAGATCAAAACAAATCACGCCATCTCAAGTATTAAAGGTTTTAACGCGATTGACTTAATTTTATAACCCTCACAAGACAATAACAGCAATGTTCGCAGTTACTAACGCAAAATAAATAAGAAGTACATTATTTGAAATAACATTTTCCCAATATACTAATAATTATATTCATTCCGAATACGCACTATGCCGCATTTTTACTCGGCATAGAAGCAAAGAGAGAGGACAGGTGTGCCAGGCGAGTCTTCTGTTTACTCTTGGCGAATAAATTACCAAAATTGTGTTTTTTCAGCATCTTCGGTAAGAGGCATCATTTACATATTATTACCGGGTTTGGCGTCGTTACGTTTATATTACGGATGACAAAAAGTGGAGCAATCCTCCTCAGTAATTGGTCTTATTGTATTGGTTAAGCGTAACGTGTGGTACGTTACGCTTTTTTTTTCATATAAACGTGTGTAGAAGTGCGACGAGAATTTAATGGCATACACGCTTATTTTCTCTTTTTATTTATGTATTGTTTCTTTTGTACTTGATTTCCACAAACATATAAGCGGCCTAATCTATACATATAATATAATTGTAATAGAGTAAATTCTGAACATGGAAAATATTTTAAAAACAATGGCGTCCAGAATAATGATAGAACCCTGAAAAACTTCTTTTAGAATTTTTGTCTTTCTATCTTTATATTATTTTGTGCGTCAATCGTGCAAAATGTACTGGACGGATTTCGATGAAATTTGGTATGACAATAGTTTATAACAAAGAGCAACGTGAGAAAAAAATTTCTTACATCCAATTTCCCGCAATGTATTAATTGATCGTTTCTCAAATAAAGCCATAAACCACAAACATAAATTCGACCTAAAATTGGTATTGTCAAATTACTCTTTTTGCATGAGAGCGAGTTAGTGTTGTATGTATTAGATACATATGACCACTATTGCTTTTGAAACAATTTTTCTAATGAGTTGTGAAAATGTATTTCAAATTAATCTTTTTAATTGTAAAACAAAATGAATGAATACCACGATGGGCAAGAATCAATGTAATATATGTTTTTCCCCCTCATTTAAAAGTGAAAAAAAAACTGAAAATGAAATAATAAACGAAAGTTTGTTCTGTAATTTCCTAGAAAATTTATAATGGTTTATGACAAAGGCAATAATTAATATTTATTTGGACCTATTTTTGAGAAATGATTAAAATTTTATTTTTGTTTGTCAGTAAATCCACAATAGAAAAAAAATATCAAGAGATAAAAAATATCAAATTAAATAATTTTCAATGGTATCTTGTACATACAGTTGTGCTAGAGTACATTAGTATTAGATTAAGGAATATATTCAAATATAATCGTTCTTGAAACATATTTTAAGGTACAGTAAGTAATTAGGCATAAAAGAGTTATTTATTTATTAATGTACCTTATTGATACATATGACGGACTTGCTACAAGCGCAATCGTGTAAAGGCTATATGCCTTGTAATCAATCCAACAAACCACGGCGACAATTTAGTTGTAAATTTAATCTGTAAAAATTTATCTAGTAAGTAGGTTTCCATGATGGAAAAACAAATATATCAATGCTGATTTTGGACCATTTTCTATTAAACAAATCATTAATTTTTCGTATTCATGTATCTTGTAATATGATTGAGTGTGAATAAAAAGCAGAGAAAAAGTAATTGAAAACAATGCTGTCGATAATAAAATATTAGTGGATTCAAAAAACATTAGTCGTTAAGGGCTTTACGTTTCCTTGAATTTTAGATATATATTTTAACAGAAATATAAAATTTTCATAAAATTTTCAGCTAGGTGAAGTGAAGAAGCAAATTAATATGTCACGTTATCTAATTATATTACGTAACCAAAAATAATCTAAATTTTTCTATTTAGTCAAGATTGCAGACAATTATACTTGTTAAAATAATGTCTTTTGATAAGTAACGCAAAGTATGTTAACAAATAAATGCAAAGAATGTAATTTAAGTACGTGTCCAAACAGCTTTCAAAAATTCATCACAGAATTTAAAAACCTCTTCTTTTTCTAACGACAAAATAATTTATAAAAAAATCTGCACATTTTTGTTTTGTCTATTTCATTAACATAAAAATGAATAAAGAGGCAGAGACGAAAAACGACTTCGTGTCTGCGAATATTTTAAGACGAAAGCAGATCTACCAGATGGGAGATTGTTTATTGAGAGGTAAGCTTTTAAGTAGTATACGGTTGGTTAAAGAGACAACGAGATGTCTCCGCCAGAGACAGCTTGATTGAGAAATACATTAATATAGGACGAACTCTGTGATTGCGATTTTACGTTTAAAGGTTTGATATGTGTTTAAATAATGATTAATGTAAAGGTTGGCTCTGCAATGTGGAATACGCGTTGTGTTGGAGTTTCCGTAGATTTTTAATAGCGGAAATGTCGATGATAAATATTTATTCTAACCTATAGAATTTGGAAATTGATACATTTATTATTTTGTTTTAATTACTAGTCGTTGAGTTGAATTATCTTTCTGCATCTATTTAGTTAAATATTGACCGATCAATACCATAGTCCTCAATTTTATTTTTCTATTTCACTCCTCTATACATTTAATAAGCAGACAAATTATATAAAAATGTAAATGTATATTACTTACACTTATCATAACCCAACATGACCTCTTCTTTACTTTGTTATTTTTTGTTTTTTTTTCTACCTAAATTTATTTCATCAGGAAATATAATGGTCAAAAACTGATATTTTTAATGAAATATTAAAAAATTAGTTTTTTTGTAGGATTTAATAAGTTACCTAGGAATCAACCCTTACTAGATTTTTCTAGTGAAACTATTTAGGTGGCGTCCGCGCTTCGGCCACTTTTGGAGTGAAATGCTTGGGGGACAAAACAGAAAAAAACATTATTAGTCCAATTTGTCGAGCGGTCCAAATTACATTAAAGTAAAATTCTGGTTATAAATCCAAGATGGTGCGATGCAGAGTGGTATACGTTAGCGGTCACCTTAATAAATGTCATTTTAGGAATGTCTAGAGGATGGCTGGTCCCATAAAGAAGACTAGTCATTTTTAATAGAATATATAATGATCTTTTATTTTCATTTAAAATATTTTTGTGCAAAATAAATATTTTCCAGGTAATTGCCTTGAAAAATTTTTATTTTCGCTTCGAAAGTGAACACCTTTTTACGCTTCTTAAAAATATATTTAATTTAAATCAGATATTTCACTTTTTTATGAAAAAGTGTCATGATTTTTTTGAAGACCAGCCGCTCTCAACATATTCACGGAAACGTTTTTAAAATGTGGGTTAAAACCCAAGTCCCTGCGTGACGCCATCTTGGTTTCATTCTAATTATAACTGAACAATAATAAATTCCAATAAAAAAATTGTCCCAATGTTTGTTTGCCAAATTCAAACGCCCCTTTCGACTGGAATATATGACGAGGGATCTATTGACAGTTCGTTCATCCACAAATTGAGTGTATAACGTCATGTTAATATATATGCGAATGAAGTCTTAAAAAAATTCTAACCCACACGTAGCTTCAGATCCCAAAGGTAAGAAAAAATTTGATAATTTTGCTTATTTTTTCTTACTGTGGTTTTTCTTTTATGATAAAACAAGCTTTTTTTAAATCACCATTGGAAGATTATTATCATATTATCAATATTCTGCGACGCGTTACTATCATATATGGCACTAAACGTGTTCAAATTCGTTATTGGTGCTTTTCTGAATTTTGAAATTCAGACAATTTCTTAAATTCATTTAAAATCACCATAAAAACTGTGACAAAGATTTAGTCGTTTTGTGTTTTATTACATATGTTTTAACATGTAAAAATCTTTTCCCACGTTTTGATTTACTCTGTTAGTTTACAGATTTTTTAAATTAACATAATACTTATCAAATGATACCTTATCGAATAAAAAAATTACCCTTTTAAAATATTTTCCCGATTTTGTCAAAAAATATTTTTTTTTAACAAAATGATATAGGTAAGCATGAACCACATAAAAATCTGTGAGTGTGTGTGTATGTCTCGTACGTACGTACTCTTATATGTACATGCACTTTGCATGCGCTTTCAAAGGCCTGTCAAAATTGAATGGAGTATCCGATTAATTTAGGATTGTTTTATTTCACAATGTTTGGTAGCATATTTGTAACAACATATATATTTTAGAACTCGGAAAACATTCCATATAACTATAAATCTATGTTCTAAAAAATTTTTAATATAACTGACTGGATTCGAACAGGATAACTTTTAGACTTTTTTTTTTTGGTACATAAATGGCATCTGTTACTATTGGTTAAAATTGCGAATTGTTTTTGTTAAAATGGCTGTAAATTATATTTTCGAGACCTGACCAAAGAGTTAATTTTTTACATTTAACAAAAAATCACTGGCATGTTGCGCGCGTAAACTGGAGAAACATGACTATCGTCTTTTTGTGGTAGCTATAGTTATTTTGTTTGGCACTTAGACTCTAGAGGTTATGATTTTCTGTTTGACGTTACAATTGAAATAATTTTTATTAATATAATTCGTATAAGTCTTCAATACTTGATGCGCCATCATCCAAGCATATTTGCGACATAATGCTAGGTTGGTTGATATAGTATTAAATCTATTTATATTTCGATTCAGAACAATTTTTGTTCCATTTATTCATTGTTATGTAAGAGGTTATCGGATTTATGTAGTTAATTCCTATGCCTGCTTCTCGTTTATATGAAACACATTAGAAAACAGCTGAAGCGGATGTGGCCTACACAAAGTCTAAAGATTATATTTACTCAACCACAATAGACGTTTCTATAATATTTTATTTGAAATGAAAAAGCATATTTATTTCCTTTTGCTTTTCATATCTATATTCTATTGGGTGTTCCATATTTTTGCAGGCTGTAATCTCCAAAATATTTTGAGATGCTAGTCTTAAAGTAATTGTTACGAATATTAATGGAATCTTCGAAACATTAGTTTCGCGCCTTGTGATGTCACTTTTTGTGTAGGTATTATATAGCAGCACTCCATTTTATTTAATTGTATAATATTATTTGACTCCTTCGTGCATATTTTACTTATAAAATCAGAAAAGGAAGCTGATTAAAAAAACAGGCCTTGTAATAAAATTAGTGTAACTACCATGATTTCAAATAAAATACAAAAATTTCATACAAACAGCAATATAAAAGTGAAAAACATTAAAACAATTATTTGAAAAAAAAAACATTGATTTTTAGACCTATATCTCCAGTGCCTTCATGGTTTCAGTAACGAAATAGAAAACGAAAGAAACATTTTGTAATGATCCTTCGTTCAGCCGTCTGTCACAGTCTCTCCGCCTTTAGACATACGGGCATATGCCCATACAAGCTTCTTTAGACTTTTAGATTTACGGGAATAAATTATTTATTTTATACGAACATAAGGATAACATATGTATTGACAGATGAACATAAGGATATGTATTAACAACTATTTAATATATTTGTAAGCTAACATAAGGATAACATATGTATTAACAAATATGTAAAACTACTATAATGATTAAAATCATCAATTATACGAACATGTTCAAGATGTTCACAAATATTAGAAGACAGTATATATACAATATATGCATATATAATAACAAGTCCAATATTGTAATTAACCCACAGATTTTCGCCTTCTCTTTTTTGCCAAAGTAAGTTCTCAAAAGTGATAGGTAGACTGTGCAGCCAGCAACACAGTTGTCCGGTGGCATTGGAACATGGTGTAACACTTATTCACAATTCACACCAAAACATTTATTTGTAACCTATATCAGGAATATGCGAAATCATATGTGAAGCTGACATAACACTTTATTATCGAACTGTTAGTAAAATTGTCGGAAGATTTCTTTTCATAAGTTAAAATAATTGAAGTTAGTCTAGTCTATATTTTATTACCCAAGAGTAATAAATGAAGTTTAAAGAGCAAACAGAATTAGTGTCAAAAGTCTCTTAAAATGTAAATCCACCATTTAAATTATTCTGTTACGCGATATAATATCTACTTTAAAACATTAAAAACAAAAATCGAGGTTATATCGTCCGAGTATGTATAAGCAATTTTAATTCAACGGATTCTTGTGTACAGTGATATTAAATAGAAAATGTCTCGGCAATGATTGAAATACATATAAATTCATTGAAAAACATGAAGTAGTCATTAAGCTGAATTCAATGGGAGGTAAAAGTATAGAAATATTTCATTCATTCAATATGGACATGGATGTAGTTATGGTTGTACAAATCAAAGCCTGACTTCTCAAATATTTTGAACTAAGGAGACACAAACCAAGTCTTCGCTTAAAGGTGCAGCTCATTTCTCATATTCAAATGAGTTTTTTTATATTTTCACACTGAAACGCTTTTTTTATATTTCGGTTTTTAATATTAGATGAAGAGAACTTGAAGCTCCGTACTTTTGAGAAAGTATTTGTTTGATATAAATATTTAAGAGAAACTTTTCGTATTCATTCTGCAATTGAAATTAATTTTGGAATTATTTAAAAACTTCGTTATGTATGTTTGAATCGGCAGTAGGACTTTAGAAATTCATAACGAAAAGTTAATACAAAAGTTCGAGTCACAGAAATTTATTTATTAGTGTAATAAGTGAAAATGTAATTTTTTGTCGAATAAGTTAAATTTTCGGGTTATTTCTTTAGTTAAAATCTGTCATAGTCGACAAAAAAGGCAAAAGGCTTTAATGAAATATTAAGTACATAAAATGTAAAATATTTTAGGTAATTTTATTTACTTATATCTATTTAAACGTTTTTTTTTAGTTGAGATATAGTTCCGTGCATTAAAGAAGTTCGATAAAACTAAAACGTGGAATTGAAAATTAATGACGAATGATAGTGAAAGATGTTAAAATATGATGTAACTAATTATTTTAGTGGAAGATTCTCAAAGTTAGCCCTCAATGCAGTCATTGGGTAAAACAATCACCTTATTGCCTACAGTTAAAAACCTTTTATAAATATGTCAATAACTTTTTTGTACAAAAATTATTGACATATTTATAAAATTCCCATTTTCACGTGATGTAATTGCTTAATTACCCGATCGCAGTTTCCCCAGGGCCAGGATGGGATTTTTTAATGATGAGTGAGTGTATACCGTAATGTTATTGAATTTATGTTTTTAATGTTATTGAATAAATTTAATAGTATTTTTTTCGTTATCAGGACGTGTAGTAAATTGAAATGAAATTTTTGACCACATTTCATTTAAATGAAAAGTCAATTACATTTTGAAATACCTATGAATATTTGTTCCACTCTAAATTTATTGTTGTAATGTTAATATCAAAAATATGAAACTAGTGCTGCGATCTATGTACAACAATGTGTAACTTTACTTTACAATAAGTTAGTCGTTCTACTGCCTTTGTGTAAAACATTGTTTAATTATAGGTTATGGGCCTTACGCTCATAATTTCGCGTTAAAATAGTTTTTTTTTGCAATATTATCCAGTGAAAAGGACGTGATAGAACTGTATAGTGACAGAGTGTTATTTTGCCGTATTATCTCAGGGTACAAGATTAAGTGCATCGCAAAAATGACTGCTAACTATCTTGTCAATGTGCCGAAGCTTACGGGGCGCGATAACTACAATGAATGGTGTTTCGCGGCGGAGAATTTTTTAATTCTTGAAGGCATGAAACATTGTGTCAAGCCAGAATTAAATCAAGAAATAAAAATCGCAGATGACGAAAAAACCAGAGCGAAATTGATTATGACGATCGACCCGTCATTATACGTTCACGTGAGAAATGTTTCATCATCCAAAGAATTATGGGAGAAGCTGAAACAATTATTCGATGACAGTGGATTTTCACGACGGATAAGTCTACTAAGGAATTTGATTTCGATTCGCCGAGAGAATTGCAGTTCGATGACGTCTTACGTGACGCAGATTATTGATACAGCACAGAAACTCAGCGGAACAGCGATTGCCTGATCGTTTTCCCCCTATGATCATGGCAATAGAGCATTCCGGCATTCCTATAACGGCACATTCCATCAAAATAAAACTGTTGGATATGGATTTGGCAAGTCATGAAGACGGCGGTGCATTTGCTATTCAGTCTAAAAAGAAAAACAACACAAATTTGTCTATGGCCAGAAAAAGTAATGTTGGTAGAACTGATATGACAAATGTAAAACAGATAAAATGCTATCGCTGTAAACAAATCGGCCACTACAAAAGTCAGTGTAAAAACGAAAATAACTCGTCAAATCAGAAAAATAAGGAGAGAATGCAATCAAATGCTTTTAGCGCAGTGCTTTTGAGTGGAAACTTCAACAAAGATGAATGGTATATCGACTCGGGCGCAAGTGTACACATCACAGCCAATGAAAGTTGGGTTATGAATGCATAATATGAACAAACCAGAGAAATAATTGTTGCTAACCGTGTTGCTAAGGTGTCAATATTGTGTTCTGGAGATGTGAAAATTACGACTACAACAGAAAATCATGATTACGACATTGAAATACGCAACGTATTATGTGTACCAAGTCTGACAACAAACTTGTTATCAGTAAGCCAATTGATAATTAATGGTAACAATATCTCTTTTAACGAAAGTGGTTGCTCAGTTTACAACAAAAAGAATGACTTGGTCGCCACAGCAGCGTTAGTCAATGGTGTGTATAAAGTTAATCTGCTAAAACAAATTAGTTTAGCAGCATCAGTTGTGTCAGGAGTAACATGGCATCGCAGATTAGGACACGTAAATAAAGATTATTTGAATCAGATGAAGAATGCCGACCAAGGTATGTCACTTGATGAAAAAGTTGACATTAGCAAATCTTCCTGTTCGACATGCTGTGAAGGTAAACAATCCAGGTTACCGTTCAAGAGCACTGGTCAGAGAAGCAGTAACTTACTAGATATTGTCCATACGGATATATGTGGACCTATGGAGAATGTGTCTATAGGTGGCTCAAGATACTTCTTGTTGTTTGTTGACGATCATAGTCGGATGACATTTGTTTATTTTCTGAAACACAAGAATGAGGCTTTGAAGTATTTCAAGATTTTTAAAGCTCAAGTGGAAAATGAAACAAAAAGAACAATCAAAGTATTAAGAAGTGATAATGGGCTGGAGTTCTGCAGTAAAGAATTTAAAGATTACCTGAATAGTTTTGGCATGAAACATCAGAAGACCAATCCATACACTCCTCAACAAAATGGATTGTGTGAACGATTCAATCGTACAATAGTAGAAAAAGCCAGATGTCTACTATTTGATGCAGGTTTAGGCAAAGAGTTCTGGGGTGAAGCCACGAATACTGCAGTGTATCTGCAGAATCGAATTGTGGCAGCAGCATTGAACAATAGAACCCCATATGAGCTGTGGACTGGCTCCAAACCTGATATAAGTAATACAAGAATCTTCGGAAGCACTGTTATGGTCCATGTTGCAAAAGAAAAGAGGAAGAAGTGGGACAAGAAGTCGTCCAAATGTATTCTCATTGGATATCCAGATAATATAAAAGGATACAGAGTATACAATCCAGAAACAAAGATTGTAACAACCAGTAGAGACGTGATCATCATCGAGAAGGAATCAAATCCTGAGCATCTCATCGAAGTGCAAGTTCAGAATGTTGATTCAGTGGGGAAT
This sequence comes from Druceiella hillmani, assembly GCA_039881145.1. Taxonomy (NCBI): domain Eukaryota; kingdom Metazoa; phylum Arthropoda; class Insecta; order Lepidoptera; family Hepialidae; genus Druceiella; species Druceiella hillmani. The sequence continues at coordinate 19,860,608 of JAYKKI010000014.1, forward strand.
AGAGAGAAGCCTGATGATTCCGAATCAAGATCTAGCCAAAGTTCGCCTGAGCAACATAAGAGTATGTCAACATCCAGTCAAAATGACTCTGAAAGTTTTTTAAACAGTTCACAGTCTGATGATGAGACATATGTTCCAAGCGACTATGAGGATGCAGACAGCACACTCGAAGAGGTTCAAGCGAATAGCCCACAATCGCGGCCTACAAGGACAAGGAAGGCACCAGAAAGATTTGGGTTATCTAACCTGTGTGTTGACAGTGAAACATATGACGATGCGGCTGGCTTGTCAGTACATGATGCCTTGAATGGACCGGAGAGGGAGCAGTGGCAGTCGGCAATGCAAGAAGAGTTACAGTGTTTTAAAGAAAATAATGCGTGGGAGTTAAGTGAAGCTCCAAAAGATGGTAGAATTGTACCGTGCACGTGGGTGCTTCATAAAAAATACGATAGTGAGAATAAAGTTCGTTTTCGTGCGCGATTAGTAGCTAAAGGTTTTTCGCAAATCAAAGGTGTGGACTTTACAGAAACTTTTTCTCCAGTAGTGAGACATACCACTTTGAGGTTACTTTTTGCATTGTCAGTAAAACTAGGTTTAATAACTACACATCTAGATGTAACAACTGCCTTCTTGAATGGTACTCTTAAAGAAAGTATTTATATGCAAATACCAAAAGGTTTTTCTGAAAAACCTAAGAATGGTCAGGTACTTAAATTAAAAAAGGTCATTTATGGATTAAAACAGTCCTCAAGAGCATAGAACAAGAAAGTAGATGAGTGTTTATTAAATATGAATTATACTCAATCAAAGATAGAACCATGTATGTATACAAAAATGCAAGATCAATTGAAAACTATTGTAACATTATTTGTTGACGATTTTTTTATTTTCTCAAATGATATTTCTGAGACAAAAATTTTGAAGCAAATGGTAGCTAGTCAGTTTAAAATTAAAGACTTAGGAGAAATAAAGAAGTGTCTTGGAGTAAATGTAAATGTTGATAGATCTGAGCAAACAGTGACCTTAAGTCAGAGAGATTATATTGATCAGCTGTTGCATAAGTTTAATGAGTCAATGCAAACCTGTTAGAACACCAATGGAGCTTAAGTTAAATTTATCTAATAATGAGCATTGTATAGATAATTTTCCATATCAGCAAATCATAGGAAGTTTAATGTATCTGGCTGTATTGACGAGACCTGATATTGTATATGCAGTAGCCTTTTTAAGTCAATTTAATAACTGTTTTTTCCAAAGAGCATTGTGCCTATGTAAACCGATTATTGAGATATTTAAAATATACTAGAAGTTACGGTCTGAAGTATTCAGCTGAAGGAAGCTCAATATTGGAAGGTTTTGTAGATTCTGATTGGGGAGGGAACGAAATTGATAGGAGATCATACACTGGAATTTGTTTTACTTTATCAGGCTGTGTAATATCATGGGAAACAAAAAAACAGAAAACTGTTGCGCTGTCTAGTAGTGAAGCAGAATATATGGCAATTACAGAAGCTTGCAAAGAAGCAGTTTATTTAAGAAATTTGTTATATGAAATTACACAAAAATATTATACTATTGATATTTTTAATGACAACCAAAGTGTACAAAAGTTGACTGTTAATCCAGTTTTTCACAAAAGAACCAAGCACATAGACATTAGATATCATTTTTGTAGAGAATGTGTAGCAAATAATATTGTGAATGTTAAGTATTTACCAACGGCTGAAAAGCCTGCAGATTTGTTCACCAAAAGTTTATGTTCTGTTAAACATTATAAATTTTTAGATATGTTAGGTGTACAAATTGTTTAAATTTTAGTTTAGGCATATTATTAGATATAGTGGGGGTGTTGTAATGTTAATATCAAAAATATGAAACTAGTGCTGCCATCTATGTACAACAATGTGTAACTTTACTTTACAATAAGTTAGTCGTTCTACTGCCTTTGTGTAAAACATTGTTTAATTATATTTATGTTGAGTATCCACTTCATATTACCATATGTTGAGTAGCCACATAATATAGGTGATATTCACATTTTCATGCAGGTAGGTCTAAACCTGTAAAAACTGTGAAAGATGGATGGACGGAGGGCCATAACGAATTTTCCCCGACTTCTTTGTTTCGCTACAAACAAAAAATAAGAATCAACATTTAATCGCAATAATTTATTAATATTTTTCATTTTTATTTTGCTTCCAATTTGTTTGATGTTTTGTATTATATTTAAAATTAAGGCAGAATTTTATTTGGTTTGAATTCACCGATGGATGATATTAAACTATTTATTAAAATAAAGCATTACTATATAATACCTAGATAAATAAAAAGCAAAATTAAAAATTTTGAAATGACCGCACGTCGGATCTAGTCTTTGTAATGGAAAAACAAACCCAAGAAAATCCATCGGGGCTGCCATTACCCTTTCCCTTCTCAATATAAGTTACATTATAGCAGCATAGGAAAGCTATTTGTGCACCTAAGATAATTTAAATTATTCACGAAGTGATAAAACTGCAAAATTTCAGGCACACGGAGGGCATGGTAGCCCCGACGGATTTTCTTGTGTTTGTAATTATATTAACAGGTTTTTACTTTCTTTTAATCGGAGGTTGCTCATAAAAATGATTTGATCATTTTTCAATTACAATCCATAGTGGGTTTTTGCAAAATTTTGAATTTTTCTTTTTATTATTAGTCTCAATAACTAAGCTTCTAAAAAAAATATTCGTCAAAGGACAAGCTTATGTGGAGATTAGCAGAGTACGATCTTTAGACGGCATAATAATAACTGATCTAAATGAAAAACTCTTCAACAGTACACACAATAAGATAGCATTGAAAGAATTAGAGCGCTTAAGAAACTTGTTACGTGAAAGTCGAAAAAAGGCCACAGAGAGTTAATCTAGATCAATCAAAAATATTTATTCCAGCGCCCCCTGACGAGTTAACAACCATAACACTAATAACCTTTGCCGTTAAATCACAAACTTTTTACCGAAAACAGTTCCAAATCGGTCAAACCATTTTGGAGATAAGAGGAATATTCGTTTTGCAACAAAATGTTGCAGGGCCCTGGTGAGCTAAAACTATAATACCTATCTGAGAACCATCGCTGATTAGTTCTAAATATTTGGCAGAAAAATGTGTCTAAATCGGTTAAGCTTTTTTGGAGATAAATGGGAACATTCTTTCGCAACAAAATGTTGCAGCGCCCCCTAGTGAGGTGACATCATAACGTTTATTTGAGAACCATCGTCGATTAGTCCCAAATATTTTGCAGAAAACTCTGTCTAAACCGGTGAAACCAATTTGGAGATAAATGGGGACATTCGTTTGCAACAAGATTATTCGATTTTTCATCAAAATTGGAAGTTTTATCTGAGTTATAACAGACAATAGTGATCCCTAGAATCTAAGCTGTAAAACAACGCAACTTTAGCAATGACATCAATGCGACAGTTGTCTTTCTCAATTGCATGCTCGTGGCCTGTCCGTGACTATCTGGTAAATGGAAAAAATCCATTTTTGGAAATATTATGGAAACTGTTCTAACGGCTTAAAACAATAACAATAGATATCATGTAAGTAACAATAATAAAATAAAAAAAATGAACATTTATTGAAAGGTTAAAGTTTAAAATTTAAAACGCAAAAAAAATTATGATAATGGCATGATTTTCTGAATCCTGAAATATGTCATTATATGTGTGCCACCATGCACTGCAAAACAAAATAACTTGAAAGCTACTGGATATTCTATTAATAATAAAGGATTAAAACTATTATTAGATTATTTTAGTAAAATTCTCGATTTTTGATCGTAGTATTATCTAGTACTGAAAAAATATAGAGTTAAGAAAAAATAAACAACAAATAATAAAGTTAAAAAAATGGGTCATATGTCGGGATGTGACAAATAATGGTAATATGTATTTATATCTTTACATAGATTATTTATTACATGTATGGAAAGGTGATAGATAAAAATAATCCAGAGAACTATTGTATTGAATGTTTATTTAAATGTCAAATGAAATAAATAAATCTGACTTAACGAAGGAAGGATAGAAAAAAAAATCAATTCGAGAAACTTGTAATGAAAAGAAAATCAAAATATTCCAAATTCCAATAGACTAGAATAAACATTTTTACACCGACATTTCTGTAATTCGAAAGCTACGAGAACTCCAATAAAGTGAACATCTCACACTGCAGCGAAATACATACCGACTCTCTACATCAATCACTTTACAAATTGAAACGTAAAATTGCAATCATGGAGCCCCCATGTATTAATGTATTTCTCGATCAAGTTACCTGTGGTGGAGACATCCCGCCTCCACTTTAATCAATCGAATGTTATTTAAAAGCCTACTTCTTAAGAACAGTGCCCTCTCTCGTGGATCTGATTTTCTCTTAAAATATTCTCAGACACGAAGTTGTTTTCTCTTCTCTGCAATTTTTTTCAATTATATGGCGATGAAATAGGTGAAGTAAGAACATGGAGTTTTTTGACGAATTCTTTTTTTGTTACAGATTGAAGAGATTTTTAGTTTCTGTGATGAATTTTTGAAAACTATTTTGAATTACAGAATGTTCTCAAATTTAATCAAGTGGCAAGTCAAATTTTAGTTTAATATTGATGTATTACTTTTTAGTTTACAAAAATATGGAACTTTATTTTAATTGTCTATAGTTATGATTAAATATGGAAATGTAGATTCCATTGTATGTCCGAAACTACAATTTATTTTCATTACAACTTAGTAAATGACTAGTAAATTATGTAATAATTACACATACAATAAGTTTATTTAGTTTTGTATTAAAATAGTACTGAAGATGCTATAAAATGTAAGATTTGACTTAAAAATGCATATGAATTTTCAGCTGATTTGAAAAACGGTTCTTCTGAAAAATGGCCGGACAACTGCGACTTGCGTCCGCTTTTTTATCAAGATCGTATGTTCTTAAAATTCTATATCTATTTTCGTGTCCATAATTTTGACACTTGATGAAATTAATATGACTCTTGTGAGTTGTTCTATTTTTGTGACTTTAGAGTGCAACGAAATCTATTAACCGGCTTTAATATTTTTTAAATTCGTTAATATTTTATCACCAATAATATCTTTCCATATTATGGTTTTCGTGTCCATATTATGGTTTTCGTTTCTTGTATTTACATTTAACTTTCTTAATTTTTTCTTTTGTTATAAAAATGATGATCGAATACGAAACAAATTTGAATTACTTAAAAGAAATTTCCCTAACATCAGCAATAATATTTCCATTTTCCATAATGGAAATCTCACCAGGTAATTTTTTGCAATAATAGCATTTATTTTTTCAATAAAATATAAATTAATCATTATTAAGTACCTTCTTTACCATTAAAGCCTTACTGTGTTACTGTCTTTTAGGAAAGCTGGGATCTTTTTGTAATTTGGATAGGAAGATTTTAAATATTAAATAAATTTATTTTTTTTAGTTAGTATATTACCTATTTAATCCATAAAAAAATATTTGCTAAAAAATTTATAGAAGAATATATTTCATTTATTACTGCAATTTTCTGGCTAATGTACGAACACAATTTTTGAAATTATTTATTAAGATATGTTTTGTCTGCATAAGACGTTACTGATGAATGAAATATAATGTTGGATATTTTTCGAAAATTGCTCCAAATGGTTTACAATTTATAAATAAATATTTAATTAAAGTCTTTGTAATATGTCATCATAAATATAACAGAAACATTACAGAAAAATCTTCTCCTATTATTCTATTTATTTTCAGATTTTTACTTTCACTTCAGGTTGAAAAACTCTGTGTTATACAGATTCATTCTGTCGTGAGGTACATCTATTTTGTGTTGAAAAAAATTTCCGATGATTTCGGAAATGACTACAAACGAAAATAAGAGTTAATTTAACATGTATATAGTACACTATGTACATAGTATATGATATATTCCATACTAGCTTGCTCACCTGTACTGAAGATATTATGAATGCCGATTTTAGTTGGACCTTTACTTGGGGTCTTCACATTTATTTGAGAAGGGCTGGATTAATTGACTGTATTGCGGCACATTCGGTAACTATTTATGACTATGTCTTTTAAAATATGTTATGTGAACATCAATTATAGAAGAAATAATTTATAAATTTTTCTTCGAATAATTTCTTCACACCTCCAAACACGCGCTAATATAAGACGTGAAATTACGCGTAACCAAAATAATAAGACGGATGACTAAGGATGATCGCACCACCGTTCGTTTTCCGTAATATAAACGTAACGACGCCAAACCCGGCGATAATATGTAATTAATTCTTCACACTGGAGGCGCTGAAAAAATATCATTTCGGCAAATTTTTCGCTTAGAGTAAACAAGAAGATTCGTCTGGGACATCTTTCCTCTCTGTTTGCCTCTATACAGAGTAAACAAGGGCGCGCATTTCGAATGAATATAATAATATTAATTATAATTAAATGTTATTTCAGAAAAAAAGTACTTTTTATATATTTTGCATCAATAATCACAAATATCGCCGTCGTCGTCGAGTGAGTGTTATAAAATTAAACCAATTTTACACATTGATGGATTAATTACGTTTAGAGGAAAGATCAACTTTTCGATTTCACTTCTTTATATATTATTTTTCGAGTTCGATTAGCCTCTTTTGCTGTATGTATGTTCATAATAAAATGGGATAAATTTTATTCATTATATTTTATTATTGGTGAAATGGTATAAATAAGTAGTTTGATATTGTACACAAATGATAGCTACATTAGTTAGTAACTTCGAATATTGCAGTCATCATTGAGCGAGTGAAAATGAGAACCGAGTCATCCGGGGTAGATCCTTGAATCCTTGTAATAACATAATCTGTACTGATTTTGAGTGTGGACTGATTAATTATGTTTCAGGGAAAAGGTAATTTGTCGATATTATATTTAAGGATGATAGACCCTGTTTCAAAGGGTTATAACTCATAGAGAAAAGAAAAGGTTTTCGACTTTTTTAAAAAATAAATTTTCTAATAATTTATCAGGTCTAGGTTTTAGTAGGCCATTTTTGTCAATCGCATGTTTGTAATATTTGATAGAAATTATATCATTAAATACGAAATAAAATAGTGGCAAAAATATTGTTACAAGTTTAATTCATATTATCGATAATGATATGCTGGGCTTCCCCGAATCAAAAAACGACAATGATTGATTTTTTTAAATGGTTTTTGTATGATAATATTTACGGTTAAGGCGCTGACAACACCAAATTGTGATTCTTTAAAAAAATTTTTAGCAAAATGTATTAAATTAATGGCCACGAAAAAAATCCTGAAAATATCTGAAAAAAATCGAAAAACCTCTCGTAATATAAATTTTATACCAAATTAATTCCGTTATTTAAAACACTTTATTAATAGAATTAAAAAGGCAAACTGTTTAAATCTTGGTTTTTAAAATTTTCAATAAAGTAAATACGATACCAATAAAAAAAATAAAACGCACTATTTCTCTCAAATGCAAAGACGCGTTTTGACGACGTCTGTTGCTTCTCTTTTAGCCGTATGTAAACCGCCAGTGTGCTCTGAGACGCGGTGCTAGTCGGATTTATGTCACTTCTTTTCATATCCGCTCAAAAAGCATTAGAAATCAAAAGCGATATAATTAAATTAATTTTAATCTTAGGTTTTAATATCGTGGGTGTTCAGTTCAGCCCCAATGATATTTTGATTTTTTTGATAGGACATGGAAGAATACGCATTATACAGTTGGCCCAGAAGTCCTTAAACATGTAAGTAATTAATAGATAAATAAAAAAACTAATAACAATAAGGAAAATATTGTTATTTCGTATTAATCTTTATGAAAAGGGATTATTTTTTGAAAATGACATCCAAATGCAACCCGTTACGATCACGGTACTCCTGTAAAGGACGTCCAAAACTATCGATGACTGCGCGGCAAGTCATTTCTGTGATGTTGGCCATTTCTCTGTGAATATTTTCTTTTAGGGAATCTATTGACCACGGGTTTCTGTCATATACTTTACTTTTCAACTAACCCCATAAGAAAAAGTCCATCGGGGTTAGATTAGGACTACGCGGTGGCCAGAGAATATGTTATTTTCGAGAGATCACTTTATTGGGGAAAAGTTGACGAACGACGGGCATAGTGGTGTTAGAGGTATGGGCTGTCGCTCCATCTTGTTGAAACCAGGTGCGCGTATTGCATCTTAAAACAATTTGCAATTCTGGTGTAAAAAAGTCCTCAATCATTGCTATATATCGCTCTAAAGTAACTGTAATCGCGCGACCTCAGCCGTCCTCAAAAAAATAAGGGTCTATGATGCCATGGGTTGACGTAGCGGTCCAAACAGTTACTTTAGGGGTTTGTAAAGGCTTCTGTTGTTTACGATTTGGATTTTTGGGCCTACAGTAACAGAAATTTTGTTTAATTTTAATTTGTAAGGGGGCATACATAAATATATTTTTAAAATCCGCTGTAGTAATATTCTGTGCGCTGTAATAATGTTATGGAACGCTTACGAGTAGACTGGGTAGAATTATCACGAACAAACAATAACATTATGTCGGTATTTTCTTCCGTCTGTTATGATTTTTGTTTGTCTAACGTTGAACCAGTCTCTTCAAACTTTGCAACCCAGTTTTTGATCGTTTCAGCAGTTAGAGTGTTATTAATGTTGTACAGATTGTTATATTCTCGAAATTTACGCCGCGCAATGGTTGCCGAATCATTGTTGCGATAAAACTCGCGTACATCAAAAGCAGGGTTTGCACCGGTGAAACACTCCATGGCGATTGACTTCCCAGAAACCGAACGTACTCTTTTTGTTCCGTCTGCGCCCCTCACTTATGGGTCACTTGTATACTGAATGCAATATATATTTTGAAATAAAAGGTGTCCCAAAATTCACGCAAGATTTGAATTTTGCGCCATTTGTGCAGTAAAGTGTTGCCAACCAAAAAAAATATAGCGTGATAGCTAAAAATGGAGCGCTACACAAAAGAACAACGCATTTTTATTGTTGAGCAATATTTTGCAAATAATGAAAGTTTGGCAGCAACAGTTCGCAATTTTCGTTCAAAATATGGTCGGAATAGTGATTTAACATCATTAACTGTAAAGAGACTAATTAAAAAATTTAGAGAGACTGGATCAATTAGTGATCTTAAACAGTCTGGCCGTTCTTCAATAAGTCGTTCAACACAAAACATTGAAGCAGTTTGAGAGAGTGTTGCTGAGAGTCCAGGAACATCAATTCGGCGCCGTGGTCAAGAATTGGACATTTCGAGTAGCTCTCTACAGCGTATTCTCACGAAAGATTTGCATCTTCATGCTTATAAAGTTCAATTGACTCAAGAACTGAAGCCTACTGACCACGCACAGCGAAGAGAGTTCGTTGAATGGATTATGGAACTACAAAAAGTGGATGCTGATTTTTCGCACAAAATCATCTTCAGCGATGAGGCTCATTTTCATCTTGATGGCTTTGTTAATCGACAAGATTGTCGCATTTGGGGTCCAAAAAATCCACAAGTGATTGTTAAGAAACAAATGCATCCACAACGTGTAACTGTTTGGTGCGAATTTTAGGTTGGAGGCATCATCGGACCATTCTTCTTCGAAAATGCAGCTGGTCAGGCAATAACTGTTAATGTTGCTCGCTATTGCGACATGATAATCCAGTTTTTTGTGCCAAAATTGCAAGATATGGATGTGGACGGCATGTGGTTTCAACAAGACGGTGCCACATGCCATACAGCCCGAGAAACAAATCAATTACTGCATGAGTCATTTCCTGGTCGTGTAATTTCCCGTTTTGGTGATCAGAATTGGCCGCCCAGATCATGCGATTTAACGCCGTTGGATTTTTTCTTTGGGGCTTTTTGAAGTCTAAGGTTTATATCAACAAACCCACGACCACCCACGCCTTGACGGAGGAAATTGAGCGCTGTATCAACGAAATTCAGCCACATTTATGCAAAACAATCATGGAAAATTTCAACAAAAGAGTGCGTATGTGCAAGCAAAGTCGTGGAGGCCATTTACCTGATATGCTATTCCATACATAACCCTATACTGTATACTATATAAATCAATAAAAAATTTACAATTTTTAATTATGAACCTGTGTTTTCTATCAAAATTACTTCTTGCGTGAATTTTGGGACAACATTTACATCGTATATTTCAGAGTATATATTTTAGCACGCGATTATTTATTATGAAAAAAACGATTTGAAAATTTTCACACATTTGTTTGCGCGGGAATATGTTTTACCCTTTTTTCTTTCACATCATTCAATATCATCAACATCACTTTTTTTGTTCACTCCAATTGGATATTTTGGGTTTTTCTTTTATTTTAATTAATTGGTGTTTGTATTTAGAAACTTCCACTTGATACTTTTTGTTTATTAAATTTTTGAACATTTTGGGTTTGTATTTTTATATCAATTCGTGTTAGTATTTACAATTTTTTATTCATCGTCCTTCCCGCTTACACAATTTTGGATGTCTTAGGTTTTATTATAATTACGAATTCGTCTTTGTGTTATATTTTTTACGTAATCCTTTTTGTTTACTAAGTTTTGAATGTTTTGGATTAATTTTTTTAAATTGCCAATTTGTGTATGTTTTTAAATTTTTTTACATAATCCTTTTTGGTTGCTAAATTTTGGATGTCTTGAGCTTGTTTTTTTTAATTATCAATTAGTGTTTTTATTTGTGAAATTTCTTTGCGTGACCCTTTTTGCCTATTACATTTTTAGATGTTTTGGTTTGTTTTTTTTTTGTATTTCAATTCTATTTGCATTTATATGGTTTTTCGTAATCCATTTTGCTTACCAAATTCTGAATATTTTGGGTTTTTCTTTTTTTTAATTACCCATTCGGGTTTCGTATCTATAAAATTTTTACACCACCCTTTTTGCATCAATCTTACAATTCATGAGTTTAGTTAGGATTATAATGTTTCTTAAAAGTAACATTATAATCCTAACTAAACTCATGAATGTAAAAGTGTGTTTATTTATACTTCGTTCAAGTCATAATGGAGCAAAATATCAACATGATTTTCTGCACAGAAATAATTGGCGAGCCAAGAAATTACATAGGCTATTTTCCAAGTCAGTAAATTAAATTTTTGCTAAAAGGACAATAATAACTAATATTAAAATTCGAAAGTCTGTTTATCTTTCGTTCACGTTACAATGGGGCAACAGATCAACGTAACTTTTTGCGCAGAGATGGTTGGCGGGACAGAGAACAACATAGGCTACTTTCCAGTCTGGGAAATCTTTTCCTAATTAAAACAAAAATCCCATCTACTATTAAAATTCAAAAGAGTTTTTTGTCCTTCTTTCGCATTACAACGTAGCAACAGATCGACATGACTTACTGCACAGAGATAGTTGGGGGAACGGGAAATTATATAGATAAAATACTAACCGGGGAAATCTGATCTTTACTAACATGGCAATCCTAAATAATATTAAATATTCAAAACTCTGTTTTTGCTCCTTTCACGTTGCAATGGAGCAACAGATCTACGTGGATTTCTGCACAAAGATAGTTAGCGAGTCAGGAAATAATACAGGTCATTTATCAACGTGGACAATCTTAACCTAACTAATATAAAAATCCCAAAATTTACAAATTAGGAAGTATATTTCTTTGTCCTTCCTTCACGTTGCAAAGGAGTAACTGATCGACGTGGCTTTCAACACAGAGATAGTTGGCGGGCCAGGAAATAATACAGGCTAATTTCCAACCTAGATAATCTTAATCTAACTAATATATCAGACTAAATCTAACTAATACCCAGAAAATCTCATCCTAACTAATATAACAATTCCAACACATATTACAAATTATAAAGTGTGTTAGTTTGTTCACCTATCACGTCATAAAGGAGCAACAGATAGACGTAATTTTCTGCATAAAGATAGTTAGCGGGTCAGGAAAACACATCAACATACACACACACACGTACATACACGCACACGCCCACACACACACGCATGCGTACGCGCAAGCGAACGCGCGCACACACAAATACACAAACCCACATGCACACACATCCCACGCACACACCCACATGCACACACACACACACATATGCACGCGCGTAGGCGCACACGCACACGTCCGCACATTCACGCACATATATATACATATGAATATATATATATATATATATATATATATTGATGTATATATATATATATATATATATATATATATATATATATATATACGTTTTTAATACCTTAAACTGTTAAATGCAAAACTAAAGTTATAGATACAATGAAATGAAATATTTCTATTGTATAAACATATACAAACAATAAAAATGCAGGTTTAATCTATTTCTTCAATTCGCCAGATTCTTCCTCCCATAAGTAACATTTAAAAACCATATTAACATTTCAAAGAGCATAAGTCTCAAGTAGTCATTCGTGTGGCTAGCGAATTATTGAGGAGGTCAATTTAGTTTGTTAATATGGCGAGCGCCTGATGTTGGCGCTAGTTTATCGGAAATAGAAAAGGGGGCAGCTTGAAAATTCAATCCGCCAAGGTCGCTGAGAGTTATCCTCGCCTTAATTTGTTCTTAATAATTTTAACGGTTCAGTTATTTACTTTTGTGCATTAGTCGAATATAGAATAGTACGGTTAAATATCTATCAGTTTGATAAATAGCCATAAACTTCTTTAAGCTGTTTTTGTAGATTTAATTTTTTTGTTGAATTTTTTCAAAAGTTAGTTTGATATAGATGAAAAGCAACAGATTTTTTGTCTTTGAGATACTTATTCTCTTGATTTTGCAGGTAAAAATGGGTTGTCACAGATAATCTTTTATAAAATTTTCATAAATTATTTTTATGTAGCTGTAAAGGTATCCAAAGTGAATTGAAAACTGCACTCGTTATACTTCGACTCGCTTCGATTTTATCATTATTGTTCATTACTTGCACGTCCTAAAAAGATCTTCTCTTCTCGTGTAATTGCTGCCATCTTTCTTAAGAAGATCGTGACTTCATCAAGTCAGAGGGCTTCCTGTACTACCTTTGACAAAACATGGTCCATACTTTGGAATATATGAAACTCATCTGCCTCACCTGTTATCAGTTCTACGACAAATATAACCCGACTATTTCCAGGTCAGTTTGCTCAGTTATTCAACTATTTGCAAAATTAGTCTTTTGTTGGATTGCATAATTTGATTGCATGAAGTTATTTATTATATTATTACGGATACGACTCCCTGGCTGAAAACGTTTGTCTTCGTGTGACGAATTTCCAGCAGGAATGTCGCAATCGGTTGCAGTCGGCTTAATCTGTGCAATCGATTTCTCTCGATGTTATCTCTTCCTTGTTTAAGAGTTTGCCCAAGATATATATAAATATAGCCAATACATTGCTGGAGGTAGTTGCAATTATTAATTAACGGTACTTAATTCCTATTATCCTAATGGTAAAATTATGGTAATGAAAGTGAATAAGAAATTTTACTATATTTTTACCAGAACACCTATTGTGCAAATTAAAATAAGACTTTATAGATTTCAAAATTGAGACGTTATTTAGAGTAAAGTCAAATAATGAAATTAATTTAATTTAATGAATACTTTAAGTAGACATAGAATCTATAGAAACATGATTTTTATTATTGGTCTTTTAATCCTATAAAATATTATCCATGACTTTTCACAAAAAAAATAGCCAAGACGTTAAACAAATACGAACTTATTACTGGTAGTTGCTATTCCCAATATTCTCTTTCTTAATAGTTTACATAAAAATTTGCTGATCATTGTTGAAAGTGGAAAATTTTATTCACTCTTGGATTTTTAAATTTAACGCTGAAATAAATGTTTGCTTCATATAAATCTGATAGCAATGTTTGTTTTTAACTGAAATTTTGATTACAAGTTAAATAGGAGAAAGTAAATTTTTCTTGTTGCAACTTTATGCTAAAATATGTACAAAAGCACAAGTAGATAAGGAACGATAAAATATAATTCGTATTTTAATTATAAAGGAATCGATCAATATGTATACGAATATCAGATTTGTAACTGGCCTTAGATCTAAATTATATTTCTTTTATTGGTAATTATTTGGAACTAGCCTATTTTCTGGCTAACGTAGGAAGGAGTTTTACTCACATTTATATTTTCATAAATATGTCGAAATTTACGAATTTACGTAGATGATTCGTTTTTAATAGATTTGGTAATACTTTATGTCATAATGACAATATCTTGGTGGGTAATTTGTTTTCCAGTTATTCTTAATATTAATATCCCAGCACGATTGGACTTAGGTTCGCCTTATGTTGACATATTATTTTGTTCAGTGATGGACTGTGATACATTGTCGTGATGTATTTGGGCAATTTACATTAATTCTTTTATTATTTATGAAGAACCTAGGAAACTTGTTTCATGTTTTAGCTATCGAAAGATAAATTGAATAAGCTGCATAGAGTGCATACCATACAAATGCAGCGCCCACGAGTTCGCGATTTTTGCGCGTTTATTCGTATGTTTCGGCGTATGTTGTATCTTCACATTGTGTCGTGTTCAATTGATCGTTTCAAAAATACGATTATAGAGTTACTCGGTGACCATAATAGGTATTTAGCTAGCGCTATTTTAATTCAAATTACCATGTATTTTTCTGTTTTGCTGACTAGTATGTGTTATATTTTAAAACTTTTATATACTTACAAATGTCTAATAATTTTGATCAATGTCTAAACACCGCTATTGGGTTATATGAAATAAATATACATATAAACAGACTAAAGTAACTGTAACTTTGTTTTTTTAAATTACTAAAGCTTTTATTGATACAATTTATTCAAAAGCAAATCGATACATATCATAAAGCAAAGTCTCGGGACGTGTCTGTCTGTATGTACGCAATTTTCTCAATAACAACTGAACAAATTTAATTATGGATATCAATAATGAATAGATTGATTCACGGAGATTTATATTTGCATATTTTATGAACGTATTGCAAAAATTACTCGACATGTGGCGATGAATGTCAAGGTAATTTGAAAAAAGCATTCAAGAGAGTGGTATCTTTGGGCGCGCTGCTTAAATCAATACATATGGTTGGAAATAACGTATCGCAGTATTGTTCTTTGCAAAACGTTTTATAAGAAAATATACATTAGCACATTTTATATAAATTCCATAATAAACATTTTAGTATAAAAAAACATAATTTTTAATTCAGTTTTTCAGAGCTTGATATGCTAAACTTAAACTTACCTATCATAACTTTTATGAAGCTAAATTTTACGTTAATCTCCATAGCTTATATCAATTTATCTTAAATCAGTCATACGCAATAGAATTATTTAGAACAAGTGCAACCTAAACATAGTAGTTTTTTGCCATTTTTTGAAATACAATTTTTTTTCCCAGTGTGAGTTAAGAAATGGTAACGTAAAGAAAAGTGAAACATATCGGTAGTGCAAAGAACATTTTCAGTTCACATTGTAATAAAAACTCGTGCAGCAACTAAATATGTACTATATTCAAATATATACTATATTTACTAACTATAGTAAAAGAAATACTATATTTACTAACACTTCTACATAGTAATAAAAACTATTAAAAATGTTGACGTGTTTGAAATAATCCATAAAAAATAATTTATATGTACATACTGATTACAATTTGCATAACTTACTGTTCGTATACCAAAGAAATGACACTTTACCGCACGTTTGATAATAAAATCGTTTAGCAAAAATTACTTTGTTTAATTAAAATCGTCAAACAATTTTAAAATGGTATAAAAAATATGAAAGTAAAAATAACAGTTAACGAGTATAAATATAAAAAATTTGAATATTTCAATTAATTATAAAAATGATAAAAATAAACATGGACAAGGCAAAGATTATGTCCAACGCCCATGACGCTCCTATATTGGTAGATGAGAATGCTACATTCAAAGTTGCTGATCAATATACACTCATCCTTAGTATGGTCGAAGGAAAATAAAGGTGTGAGGTTTCACGATAGAACTTCGTCATGCGTATTATTCTAAAGGTTATAAAGAGAAATATTGATCTTATAATGTAACAAACACAAGAAAATATGATTCTTTAATAACATTTTATTTGATTTTTTAAAATTATTTTCTCTAGAATACTTTAAGTAAAAACGGTGATTTTTAAAATAATAAAAAGTCTGTTATTGAAACATTTCAAATTAGTCTCAAACTGTGATATAAACGTTGTTGAATAAGGTAATAAAACAGAATAATTGACGATACCACTGACTATGTTGTAATGAATTTGGTGTATTAATGCAATAATAATGCAAACCGAATGGTTTGCTGTCGATCCGTCATTAAAATAGGGCCATCGGTGCAAGGAGGTAAAAGCAACTCATGGACAGATATTTTAGCTGGGTTATATGATGACTGTACTTTATTAAATAACGCCTGATTTATTGTATTTTTAAGTTTTAGTGTTCCAAAGATAAACTAAGCGATTATTTGAATATTTTTTCGACTTATCAATTAATTTTTACAAAGAAATATCCCGTTAGTTTCATACGAGCTTACATCGTCCTGGAAAAAGTTTATTTTCCTTTAATTATTTGCAATTCTCAAGAACGTTCACTAATATGAAGGTATGTCATCAAGTTTTGCCATATTTATATTTTTATATAACGTAAAAGAATCTTACTTGCCTCATCCATTTTCACAGTTCTGTTAGATATATGAAAACTTTTTGTCTTTTTTATCGATATTACAAGAGATGCAAAAAATGGAGATAAATAAAGATCGATCATTTGTGTTATTTATTTTCAAATATGTTGATGCTTGTAAGAAAAAAAATATTATTTACTCTAATTTGGAGAAATTTGGGGACTAAGAAAAATTAATGTTAATGTTAAAACTATTTGAGCTTTACGCATAAAACACAGAAGTGCATAAATCTGAAATTCGTTGACCGGTAGTTGTTGTTTTTAGATTGGTTTATATACGTAATGTTTTTAATTGGCCTATTATGATATGTGTATTAACAAAGCACATATATATATATATATATATATCTATATATATATATATATATATATATATATATATATATATATATATATGCAGCATATATATATGGGCAACATATATATATATATATGGGCAACATATTCTTTAGTGACGAAGCTCACTTTCACATTGGAGGATATGTGAATAAGCAGAACTTTCGTTACTGGAATGTCCACAACCCAAGACAAATGCATCAAGATCCTTTACATAAGCCTAAAGTAACAGTCTGGTGTGCCATGTCTGCATCTGCAATCATAGGGCCTTATTTCTTTGAAAATCAACGTGGCCAAACTGTAACTGTGAATTTGGAGAGATATGCCCAGATGTTAAATGACTTTTTTAGAGTAGAACTACAGAATAGTCCATACATCAAGCAAAACACATGGTTCCAGCAGGACGGGGCCACAGCTCACACTGCTAATGTGTCCATGAATGGAGTGCGGCAGTTATTTCCAGAAAAAAACATATCCCAAACGGTACCGTACCGTGGCCACCTAGGTCACCCGATTTAAGCCCATGTGACTTTTTCTTATGGGGATACTTAAAATCCATTGTTTACAAAACAAATCCGAGCACTGTGACACAACTTAAAAAAAATATTCGAGCCGAAGTCAGTAGGGTACCCCAGTCGCTCTGCAAACGCCTTTTTTAAAACATGCGTGCTAGACTCGAAGAGTGTATCAGACTCGATGGCCGCCATTTGGAAAACGTGGGTTTTAAAAAATGAAATCCGCATTTGTTGTTATAAAGTTAAAATAAACCTACTTTGTATTAGAGGTGTAGTTTTTTTTTACAATTTTTCAAACATGGAAATCTGCCACTGGACATCTGTATATATATATATATATATATATATATATATATGTATATATATACATATATATTTGGGTGTATAGAATGATTCATAATTTGTCATTTATTGTTTGCAAAGAACACACAATCAATTTATGCTTTTATTTTCTTTTTCATTTTAATTTAGACGTCCTACATCTTATTGCACGTGAGTGATGTGAGGATTAGTTAACTACACACTTGTAAAGTCGTTACATATCAAGTCATTTTGAAATCGTTAATAAAGTTTATATGACTTCTTGACAGCCTTTTTACGGTTTGATCAGCGTAAAATTTATTAAAATCGCAAGGCTTTTAAAAACCTTTTGGTTGTTAAAGAGCTAGTTTTGTTTAAAGTTTTTATCATAAAATGTAATATTTTAGGTTTCTGAAAGTAAATACCCCTTGGCTTCAATTAATATTTTATATACACAGTGTAATATGGCACGCATTTAGTAGGTTAGTATATATGCCTTTTATACTATAGTTTTGTGGTGCAATGTACTTTCATAAATTTGGAAGAATTAAATTTTTTCTTTTTATTTTATTTACATTGTACGAACGCGCAACTACCTATCTCTACTCTTACCCTGAAAATACCTATCTCTATTCTTACCTATCCCTATTCTTACCCTGAAAGTACCTATCTCTATTCTTACCTATCTCTATTCTTACCCTGAAAGTATCTATCTCTATTCTTACCTATCTCTACTATTACCCTAAAAGTACCTATCTCTATTCTTACCTATCTCTATTCCCATTGTAATGTAATGGTTTAATTTGTTAAGCGACCTGGTGAAAATTTAGGAAAAATATTGTAAGAAATTATAATAGCAAAAGTACAAGCCATTAATTTTACAGTTGGGTTAGGCAGGCATAATCACATCAATCTATAGAATTTAGAAATTTTTGATACTTCGTTTCCTTAATTATGTTTCCAGGTTACTAAGGATGTAAAATTGAATGGCGACGGTGACAAAACCTAATCTTATGTCTCATCGCCTCAATGCTAAATTGAGATGAAAAATCCCCTTGGGCTTTGACGTGAAAAATACTTCTATGATACGGGTGTAATGGTTACATCATTTGTTTATTAATTTTGCAGATTGGAAGTAACTTTTAAAAAAAATAAATGTTGAAAGATATAAGTTAAAAACAACTATTCTGTAAATATTACCTTTTATTCGTTTCTTTGACCCCAAAGCCGAAAATACCTCAAATACTGAGATTCTCAATATATATTTTTACTATAATAAATACAGATAAATAAAACTGAAGTGCCTTTATAGATTTTAAATACTTTTTCGTTTACATATTTGGTTATTAAAACTTTTATCAATGTTAAAAAACGTTGTCAGTCTGTCTGAGCGACAGATTTAACTCGGAAACTGCTAAAGCCATCGATATTGATGAATAGCTAAAGCTGTTGAGATTACGTAAGATATGAAACAAAACGGTGGGTACGAGTTCAAGTCAGTTCGCGTCGGATTAAAACTAATCGAATTATTTGTATCTAATATTAGAGCACAAAATTAACATATTAAAACACTGCACTTTTATTTCGGAAATTGATGCGGACGACAGTCGCCAGGTATTGCTAATACCTAGTAGTAGTGTAAATATATACATATATATATATATATATATATATATATATACATATACATATTTATAAATATATAAATTGATATACTTATTCATTCTCGTGATATGACACTTCAAATCATCAATTAACAGCAAAGTTTGAGTAAAAGTGTTAATGTATTATGAATCCCTACTAATGAGTAAACGACGTACGACTACATAATGCAACGTGTATGATACTCAAGTATTTTGCAAAATATTACCTATTCTATGAACATTAATAAAAAATCGGATAATCAAATGACAGGAATGTGCAGCGGTTAGGGGGTGACGCACAGGGCATGTGGAAGAATGCTTAAAAATAAAATAATTATCTTAAAGTTATGTTCACCTATGTCTGTAGCCTCCAATTACAGGTAAAACAATGTTTCAAGGGTTCTATGACCTGGGTTCTATCTCTATAAATAGGTTCTATTTATTAAAGCAGGAATGTTAAAAAATTTTTAAAAAATTATGTTTTTAATTTGTTTCATTATACCGATCTAGTTCCTCTTTCTTAATCGCTCCTTGAAATTTGCTCACTCGTCAAAATGTAACTCACTGTAAAAAAGAAATAAGAAGGAAGAAGGAAGCTTTCTTCATGAGACAAGCCGTCCTCGAGATATTCGCAAAAAAGTTTTTTGTCAAGGTAACGGCTGATGCACATCTGTGTGCATCTCGCCAATTTGGGTTTATGCTCGGAATAGACCTAGTAATTAGAAATGTATTTAGGTTTTAATAAGTTTTGGACCACCTAGCAATTTAATTAATAGCATTTTTTATGTTTTGTCACGCCAGCATTTTACTCCTTCAGTGGTCGGATCGTGGGCGTCGGCTAAGAAGTTTCACAAACAAAAATCTTGTAATAAAGGAATGAATCCTAGAAAACTTAATAAATCCTGTAATAATTCTAATTAAGAGGCCTGTTAAGAAGTATAAAAGTAATTTTTCATTATTTTAGGAAAATGTCGATTTTTGGCTATAAATAGAATGAACAAGAAATTATAAAATTTAAATAAGAGGTCTTGTTGGGAAATGTCAAATAAAGGTAATGTATATGTATATTTTTATATAATATGTTTACATTTTACAAGACATCACAGAGAAAAATAAGGTAGAGAACTATGGTATTGAATATTTATAAACATGTCAAATGAAATAACCATATCTAACTCAATGAACACAGAAAGATAATTCAACTCAACGACTTGTAATGAAAAAAAATTACAAATGTTTCAAGTTCCAAATTTCAAAAGACAAAATCAACTTTTTCATATTGACATTTTTGCAATTCGAAAGCAACGAAAACTGCGATACTATGAACATCTGCCATTGCAGGAAAATACTTACCAAATCTTTTCACCAATTTCTTTGCAAATTGAAACGTAAAATATTAATCACTGAGCCCCTCATGCATTAATGTATTTCACAATTAAAATACCTCTGGCGAAGACATCACGCTCTTACGAACTAGCCGTATGCTACTTAAAAGCTTACCCCTCTGGAGGTATACTTTCCTCTTAAAATATTCTCAAACACAAATTTGTTTTTTGCTCTCCGTACCTTCATTAGATTATATGGTGGTAAGATGGACGAAACAAAATTTAAAGGTTTTTTGAAACCTTATTTTCTTGTTAAAGATTGAAGTAGGGTGTAGAATTTCTGTTTAAATTCAATTTATTACGATTTATTTTTGTATAATTTATTAAAACATACAAATTATGGTCGTATCAATATGAATCTATAATTATGATTAAATGTCAAATATTATATTCAGTTTGTATGCCTAACAAAATTATATTTATTAAGATGATATGAAAATATAATTTGGTTTTTAAATCCTAGTTTAAAATTAGGAAATTTCACGAAAACTTTAATTAAAATATATATGGATTAATTAATTTTACTTAACCCTTCGGACGTCCCTGACATACCTTGGTTTTAGGGTCGATTAACACCTCTCAAACGTAAATAGTCATGTTAAAATGAGACAAACAAATATATAGTTATATACAATAAGGAAGAGAACGAAATGACAAATCGAACAGTATTAGTGTCATTAGCAGCGTACAGGGCGGGCCTCTTCACTTTGTTACTTTCAATTATCGTGCTTTGCGTACAGAAATCAGAAGGCACAACATAAAATATAATAATGACATTATTTTTTATTAGGATAGATGATTTTCGTTATTTTATAATGACGTAACACAAAGTATGTAAATATATTTCAAATGCTTCAACGATTATATCAACTGAAATTATAATCGACATGTCAATTTCTCAGTTGTACTTAATTTTATCGGAAGCAGCGAAACGACCGACTATGCTGCGTTTTGGAATTTTTCATTAGTCAAGAAAATAATACATGAATAACTAAAATTTGTCAATTGTTTAATATAAACTTACCTAAAATCAGAATTAAATATTTCCATTTTTCCTAAAGAAATAAAATGAAAAATACTAATGGAAAATTCTATTTACTACACAAATTTTCACAGTAATAGTATGTATTTTCTCACCAAAATATAAATGAACAGCGATAAAACTTGTAAAAATATCTTCTTTGCCCTTAATTCCTGAATTTTAGGAAATATAGGAAATTTATGTAATTTAGTAAGGAGGACGTTATACCAAAGTCCAAAAGATGACTTTGTGTTTTAATTAAACCTATTAACATGTTTATAAATGAATATAAAGTTTCTCTCAAAAACGATTTTAATTGAATATTTTCTTTAGTCTGGGATCATAACGTTCTGGTTGATAAACAAATACAATTTTTTAAATTATTTACTAAATATTTTTTCTCTGCATACATTTTACGTATAAATATTTAATTATAATCGTTGTAACGAGCCTTCACCAATTTAATAGGAAAATTACAGAAGAAACTCTTTTTATTTCTTTTTGCTTTAAGTTTTTCTACTTTAATTTCTGAATGGCGTAAGAAAAGCGTATGTTATATAGATTCAGGCTATTCATGGTGTTCATTCATTCTATTTTGCTAATAAATATTTACTATTCTTGATGTTTATTCATTCGTTCTGAAATATTTTCTACTATCGATTTGAAAAATTACTACAAAAACAATAGTTGCATAATATTTATCCATTATATTCTTATGTAATTCGTTTAAAAATACTTAGGAACTAATAATGCCGATTTACAATGAAATTTTTGTTTGCATTCTAGACGTTTTATTGAGAAACTGTCGACCAAATGACTATCTTGCCGCATATTCGGCACTTTTTTTATGAATAGGTCTCTTATGATATAATATACGGAAATACATTGCGAAAGGAACATATAAGGGTACATTACTTAAAAACGTCTCTCTTTCAATTTCCACACACGGGCTAACATGAGACGTGACGTTACGCGTAACCAAAACAATAAGACGGATCACTGAGGATGATCGCGTCGCCGTTCATCTCCCGTAATATAAATGTAACGACGCCAAACCCGGCGATAATATGTAAATGATGCCTCTTACCGGAGGCACCGGAAAAAACACCATCCCGGGTAATTTATTCATCAAGAGTAAACAGGAACTCTCGCCCGTGACATCCATCGTCTCTGTTTGCAAAGTAAACAAGCGGCAGAGTGCGTATTCGGAATGAGTATAATTATTTTTATTATTATAGGAAAATATTATTTAAGGATATGTGCTTCTTGTATGTTTTGCGTTAATAACCGCAAATATCGCCGTCGTCGTCGAGTGAGCGTTATAAAACTTTGTCGCTCTCGTTGGGTTTTCGAATTTGAGGCCGATCTTACGTGTCGATGGATTAATTATGTTCCGGGGGAAAGAGTACTTTTTTGATTTCCAGCTTAGGTTGACGACAATGTTTCAGTATATTACTAGTCACTATCGAAGTGAAACAGTTTACTAAAAATTCTGCATTATTTTTTCGAATTCGATAGGTTCCATTTCTCGTGGCTATGTTCGTAACACAATTTTATATAGTTAAATTAGGAAATTTAGTTGCCCACGCTGGGCTCTCGAATTGTTGTAGTAATATATTGGTAACGATCTCATATATATTAATTTATTTTTAAGAGAAAGGGTATTTTATCGATAGCGATACGATAAACCGTATCATATCATTTAATATAAAATAAATTGGTGTCAAATATTCTATTACCATTTTAACTCATATTATCGACAATGGCGTTCCAAGCTTTCGCCGGATAAAAAAGAGACAGTGACCGTTTTATATTTGGTATTTTTTAAAGCACTGCAATAATATCTATGGTTAATTTATTAACGGTAATCTTAACGGTTCAGCCACTTAAATACAGGACTATCGTGATGTAGAGGCTCACATAATAAATCTATCAGTATAATGACTTGCCATATAGTGCGGAACTTTTTTATAAATTTATTTGTCAGATTCAAGTATTTCGAACATTATTTTATGCAGATGCAACGCTTTAGTTTTTTTGCAATCAAAATTACCTACATCGTCTAAGTTTTGAAATAAAAACGGGTCGTCGCAAGCAATCTCTAACAATATCTTCATACATTATTCTAACGTTACTATATTCGTAAAATATAATTGAAAAGTTCACGTGAATTACTTTAACTCCCTTCAAATAAATCATTATTTTTCATTACCAGCACGTTATAAAAAGGTATAAATTATATGCTATATACCTACCTGGGTAGAAAAACTATACGGTTTTAGTGTAATAAAATCAGCTGTTTTTTCTTTTTCAAATCCTAAAAATTGCACAAGCAAATGTTCTTTCTTAATATGAACTTAATATTGTATATGAAATATGAATGAAAATTAACTTATTCATCATAATCATAACTATCAGTTGCCCGTATTAGTCCACCGCTAGACTAATTGCCATTGAGCTTGATGTTTGACTCTTCTACGTAATTGCTGCCAGCCTATCTTAGGCATATCGTAGCTTCATCATTCTACAAATTAAAAACAGATTTTATAGACTTCAAAATTACAGCATTTTTGAATCCCAATTTTCAAGGAAAATCTTCTAACTTTCATATTTGGCATTGTTTACATAAAAATATTTATACTATCCTTTCTTAACATGTGTCATAGCACATAACATATTAATTAAAATTTAATTGGTACTTTAAGTTGACACGGAAGCTTGGTGAAACGATAATAATTGTTAACGGTTTTTTTAACCTTTAGTATGATATTCATTTTTAGAAAAAGAATGTTAATTTTGCGGAGATTTTTCAGACCTAGAAAATATTTTAAATAAAAAACAAATGAAATCAACAGCCTGTCTTTACGCAATTTTAAACTCCAACCCGGTTCGACCAGCGACAGCCAATGAATCCGGACCCCGTGATGTGCTATGCCGTCAAAGACCCTAAGTCTAGTGAACGACTCAACAAATCATGACACTACTGTTGCCGATTTTAAAATTTGAAACTAAACTCAATTTTTTCTGTTTCATCTTTGCAAGTCTAATTCAAGAAAGCTAATATATCGAAATTTATCAGAAAATTATTTCAGCAATACTACAAATAAAATTCCACCTTCATTTTAGGTTGAATTTTATTTGCGGTATTGCCGATTACTCGGCACGTTTATGACTTCGCCTCCTAAAATGTGTTATGAGGACATCAATTTTAGAAGAAACAATCTGTAAATAATAAGAAACGATAAGCGTTAATTATTCAAAGGCTGCTTTCTGCCCACCTCCACGCACGCGCTAATATGACGCGTGACGTTACGCGTAACCAAAACAATAAGACGTATCATTAAGGATGATCGCGCCGCCGTTCGTCACCGTAATATAAACGTAATGACGCCAAACCCGGCGATAATATGTAAATGATTCCACTCTCTGGCAGCGTTGAAAAAACACCAATTTTGGGAAATTTATTCACTAAGAGGAAACAGGAAGATTCGCCTGGGACATCCTTACGCTCTGTTTGCCTCTATACAGAGAAAACAAGCGGCAGAGTGCGTATTTCGAATGAGTATAAAATAATTATTATCAAGGGAAAATGTTATTTCAAAAAAGTGCTTCTTGTTTATTTTGCGTTAATAACCACAAATATTGCCGTCGTGTGTGTCATAAAACTGAATCGCTCGCTTTGCGTTTTCGAATTCTTGTGATGTCATAATTAGCGCCAATTTTGCGCGTTGATGGATTAATTACGTTTAGGGAAAAGGTTAGCTTTTTGATTCTACATTATAAGTGGATGGCAGTATTTTAGTGTATTATTGGTTTAAATATTATTTTTTGGTCTCTTTTGCCGTATGTATGTTTGTAATTAAATGTGATATATTTTACTCAGTATGTTTTATAAAAGGTGATATAGAATAAATAAATTGTTTCATAAAATGTACACTTCTCGTTTCAGTTGCAGGCAAAAATTTTAGCTACATTAGTTACTAACTTCGTATATTGCTGTCTTCATGTCATCATTGAGCGAGTATTATAAAATTCAGTCATCCCAGTATGATCCTCAAATTCTTGTAATAACATCATTTGAACTTATTTTGAGTATCGATAGATTTATTACGTATAAGATAAAACGTAATTTGTCGATACTATATTTAAGGATGATGGACTCTGTTTTAGAGGGTTATTAACTGACACTGGTAAGAAACTTTTTCGAATTTTTAAAAAAAAATAAATTTACTAATAATTATTTATCAAATTTAGTAGGCCATTTTTGTTAATTGCATTTTTGTAATAAAATATACCTTTGATATAAATTACATAATTAAATAGAAAATAAAATAGTGGCAAACATATTGTTACAATTTTATTTCATATTATCGAGAATGATATTCCTGTCCCTCCCTGGTCCAAAAAGAAACCATGATTGCCTTTTGTTTAATAGCTTTTATGTGACAATATTAACGGTTAATTTGTTATCGGTAACCTTAACGGTTCAGTTATATAATCTGGGCTGTAGTCAAATACAGAATAGTATGGTTATATATTTATCAGAATGATAAATAGCCATAAATTTCGTTGAGCTTTTTTTGTAGATTGTTTTGTTCAAATTTTTCAAACGTTGCTTTGAAAACGTTTACGTTTGTAGATGAAAACCAATAGTTGTTTTGCGTGGTTTGAAATGCCAAGTTACCTTGGCGGAGGGCCAAGAAACACGAGATAACAGGGACATCAGGCATCGTACACATATCCCTTTTCAGTAATAGAAAAAAAGTGAAGAAATTTTCCGACATCACGACATGGCTCAAGAAATATTCAAAATTCTCTAACTGAGATTACTTGTACAATTTTGCTTCAAAACAGATACACAATAGTATTGGAACCAAGTGAAAAAAATCTACAATTATAATATGCTTTGGTATGAGCTTTACATGGTACATACCAAGCACTATAATCACGAATTTTTGCGTTTGAAGTATTGCTGTCGTCGAGAGTACCAAAAAGGTCCATGGAAGACTAGTTCGTAAAGTCATAATCAGTCAGCGCAGTAAGATACGATAGATCAGAGAGAGCGGGTGCCCTTTCAAAGAGTAAATTTATTACTTAGCGTATACAGTCTGCAAACATATAAAATATGTACACATAAATATGTTCAATACAAAATACATGGTAATAATCCATATGGGATGATGAACTTGCACTTCTCCGGCAAGGGTTGGGGAGGATATTGACCTTCATGTATTTTGATTCCTTTGTCACTGAAGAGTATCGCTTCCTACGCAGGTAAGAGTATGTCCTATAGGGAAAGCTGAACCGATTTCAGCACGGTCCACTTTCTCATATTCAAAGCTCTGTTACCGCAGTTAATTGATATAACCATTATCCAGTCGATCGTAACATTTAGCTGACGTGGGTACTAGCAAAGAGGAGTCGGGATTTGTTAGACAGATAGGCAACCAAAATCCTGCGGAAGGTTTGCGACTTGGTAAACGACAACGATCAGTGGTACATTGGAATCAACGCATCTGCACTAAGATACACGATCTTCGAAATCTGTAACTTTTTAAAAATGTTGCCTTAGCCTAGAAATGCGGAAATTGCAGCTATGGCGGATGTAACACATCGAGCGTAGGTCTGAGACTAGGGCTGCACTGAAGGTTTTTCGAAATAAACGACGAGAATAATGAATTGATACCTCGAGAGACATTGGGTCAGTGACGTGCAGATAGACCATAATAGTTCAAATTCAGGAGCTGGAGGCGCTGTGCTTTAACCCAACCCGTGCCGAGGCTGATTGTGGAGCTGGCCCTGATTTATCAAATGTTTTAGTATCGCAGAGTAGTAAAGTTCTTGGACAAGTATTAAGGTATAAAGTAATATTAAAATGTGTGTATAGCTAATAATCATTGACATAAAAGGCCTCAAATCTTGGAAAAAAATCATTGAATAATTAAAAAATTTAAGTTAATCTTTCTTTAAATAAATCTTCCGTTTTCCCAGCTTCCGCTCGACATGGTCGAGCGCGAACTTTATCTTTACCATCCGAGGCAGGCTCCGCGCCAAATGGTAAACGTTAATTAATTTATTAAAGGCGAGATATTCTACTTTATTTTATCATGCTTTGCCTTTTTGTTTATCGTTTTTTCTTTAATTTAACTAGTTGTTGACTGTATGCTAGCATTGTCGGGTGGTCCGGCGAATAATTAATACATAATTATATAGTGTAAACGTCCGCGTTACGCAGGTGGCATTTCGTTCAGTGTCTCATCGCGTAATTTTGTTACGTATCTGTGTAATAAATTTATATTTGTATATTATATTAATAAGTTAATTGGACATCCCTCGACGTTGATATTGAGTGTACTAAATTAATACTTTATTTATTATTTAATTCTCAGGTAATGGACATAATTGCTTAATTGCCTTTAGTATTTTATTTGTAAATAAACCTGAATTATTTTTTACTTCGAACCGCGACCTATTCAAAATCTATTTAGAATAATTATAAAGACACAATCATAGTGCGCTTTAAAGAAATTTAAATTTATGGGGTTACCCATTATTTTCTTTAAATTTTTCTATGAATTTTTGTATGAAATCTGTAACTTTTTAAAAATGTTTCCGATTATTCTCTCCAAAACAATTATTTCTAAAAGTTTTTCATATTTACTATAATAACAACGTCTACGACAATAACAACGCAACGTTTGAATTGATCAATATTTATTCGTTTACTAGTCTTATTATAATAGTCGGCTTTTATTAGGTAACCCAGTCGCCCATGTAACGCTATTGAATATGTCTAAAAAAATGTAACAAAGATTTTGTACATGGAGTGAAAAAATATGGAGGAATATCTGAAAAAAAGTATTAATGAAATATACAAAAATAAATTTATTTTATTTTTGTTTAGAAGCCCGTACTTTAGAAATTATACTTTTTTAGTTTTATTACTCCGTCTTATTATCTTTATATATATGGTACGTGTTATATTAAAGGATTTTAGAAATTAATAACTTTACTAACGATAATGATATTGTAATTAATGGGATAGTATGCAATAATAAATTCATTATTAAATTAAACATATTTATTATTGTAAAAAAAATTCGAAAAATTTTTCGAAATTTTATTCAATTGAAAAATATATTGTTTTGGTATTTTAATAGACTATATTTCCTATGTAAATAATTTTCAATAAAATAAGTTCTCACAAAATTCTTTCCCATTAGCATAGTTTAAAAAATTAACAGAATATATAAATATATATATATTTATATATTCTGTGTGTATGCATATGTATATACATATATATATTTATATATATATATATATATATATATATATATATATATATATATATATATAAATATATATATGTATATACATATGCATACATACATGTATATATACATACATACATATATATATATATATATATATATATATATATATATATATATATTTCATTGTGGGCACGAAGCTAGTTGTTTACCTGAAAAAAATAACATGACCTTTTCTAACTTCCATTGAATTATTGCACGGCGATTTTCTTTTCTAATTGTTCGAAGCAATAATCTGTGTTGTTTTCTTATATTCTCTCTTAATAATTTTGACATTTTAAAAAATTAGTTGTATCTAAAAATTTGTGAAATTATCCATCTTATTTTCAATACATTGGAGTCATATTTGTATTTGGTAAGTTGGTAAAATTATTTGTGACTCAAAAATTTATTAACAATTTAAAAAAAGTAATAATTATTATGTTATTACTAAAATTATCGCACGATCAAATTTAAGGAGCTTTACTATGGATGTCCCCCACTATTATTCTTAGAGCGGTCTGCCTCTCCCAACAACATGTGGTTTATAATTAACTTGAGCCTAACGATCCGGGCTGGCCACGCTAGAAATAATGTTTAGTGTCATAACTTACAATTAACGGTGTCGTATTTCACGGCGCATTGTCCTGCAGCCCGTGTGACCTAAATTGTAATGACTGACGTCTAATTAACTGACAAATTAAGCACCGCTGGGTGCTTAGCGCCCTTATGATGTTTTATTCACATGCAAATCCAATGCATATGCAGTTAACAAACTGTGAAAATTGAATATCTTAACTGCTGGTCACGTGTCGGATGCCCCAAAGATAGCGGCTGGGTGAATTAGTAAAGGAGATTATTTAATAATCTGAAATGAGTGGAGGAACGTGATGATATTGGTTAAATGAACTGTTTTTAATTTGTAAACCCTAATAAAAGCAAAATATGGCACAATTTAGTTACTACGTTTGTACATAATTACACGTGTGAAAAATTAACTAAATAAAAAATTATACTCCTTCTCTCAACACTCCACATTTGAGACAATTAATCTCTTTATTACGACGCCGCAATATTACTATGATTTATAATAATGTAAAAATTCGAATTTTAGCTTATTTTTATTTAATTTAACAGTGCCATCTTCACTTTGTGAGCAGCAATAATCGTTCTAACGCCACATTCCTCCATAGACAGTCACCTGACGGTGTGACAGTGCTGTAGTCGGTATTGACATTCGACAATTGCGCCCTGTCGAATATCAGAGCCTCGCATCCCGCGAGACTCACAAGAAATTACAAACTAAGCGTACGCAATTTGCTTTTAATTATTATGACGCCGTTGATTTCAAATTAAAAATCGTAATACTTAATCCACAAAAAGCTGAGATAGATAGATCGGCGAGCTTCGGCGTCCAAGCGAATGGAGCTATTAATTGCGTAAATCCTCGAGTCGCCTTACTAAATGCCGGATAGCTTTTAGCTATTAAGCTTGCCCCGTATATCTCTGGCTTAATCATTACCCATAGCGCGATCTTTCATAGTGACGTTTCATTCTTAAATCCCACGAACTTTAGTAATTTAAAGAACTAATTTATGGTCTCGAGTATCGGATTATGGGAGACGCGTCGGCGGCAAAGTTGGTGCGAAATTAAAGTTTGTTTAAGAAATGTTTACGCTAATGAGCAGGGTTGGCTAACGCGCTTGGTTTAACCGAGATTTTTTGCTAATTTATGGGATTTTCGAATCTTTAGAAAGACAAATTTATTGAAGGAACTTCTTCAGTAATATTTTAGTAAGACACTATGCACAGATAACTAAATACATCCGAGTAACGTAAGTCATTGCATTAATTATAATAAACTTCAGAAATTTTAAAACTTTTCTTGTATATGATGACAAGCATTAGTGTCGTTTTTAAAAAGGTTACTTACAATGTTTCGTATTTTACTTTACAGTGATCATACTTAATAATCTCTGTATGTTTATACAGTATTACAGTATATTGATATATATATATATATATATATATATATATATATATATATATATATATACATACATATACATGGAAAAAAACTTGTGCGATAGTTTGAAATAAGACACGATGTCAATAATGGCATTCCTAGAAGGAAATGCTAATATTGAATAAGATATACGTGTATAGAATTGGTAGGTTAAGTAGGTGAATTATTGATTTCGAAACATTGGATATAACGAGGAAATTGAGAAAAGCTTAATAATTTTCAAAAACTGCACTGGAAAACGGAATAGAACACATGAGATTTCCCTCATGTGTTCTAAAAATTCGTTGGGATAAAAATGCAGTCTTTCATCTATGAAATTGTTTGTCATGTCTTGAAAATTACCAACAAGAAGTTATATGAAATTAGTGCTATTGCCTGTGTAAATATTATTTTTAATTTTCATGGAAAAATTAAGTCTCCTCGGGTATTACTTGTTCCACATACACAGGTTCATCTGTTTCAACAAATTTCGGAACAGTGCTTTAGTCAAACATAAGATACAAACCGTTGATACGGTGGGAGGTCAGGGCGGTTCATTGTAAGTGAACGAAATAAGGCCGAGCTCATGCCACAAAACCTTTAAAAATGGAGGACAGCAGGGTTTTACGTCATTTCTAAGGTAAATGCTCTGGAGGTTTATTCGACTCTTGCGTCTCGCATCCTTTTAAGAGCAAAATATACGGATATAAACTCTCGCCCTGATCTCTGTGAAACACGTTTTGGCACGGCGGGGTTTAATGAAATACGTTTATGTTTAATTCTTGCAGGTATTTCACATATTTAGTAGCTTTAACTTAGAATATGTAAT